>CM052895.1:19614545-19810622 GCA_028534135.1 Potos flavus | reverse complement strand
CATGTGGTCTCTTTTGTATCTGGCTTCTTTCACTCCACATAATATCTTTGAGATTCATCCAAGTTGCTACCTCATGTTTTAATGTCAGTAGGGCTTCAGTCTCTTAATCAATACAATGAAAGGGGTTGGGCTAGATGGACTCTAAGGCTTCTTGAGTTCTGACAGTAAGTGAGATGCTCTTTCCACTGTTAGGCAAGAATTAAAATGCAGGAATTCTGACCTGAATCAGTTGCCATGATACCATAACAACATTGGGAATGACGCCTTTGAATGTGTAATCCAATGAGAGCTTTCATATTGCATGTCTGGGCTGGGAACGTTTTATGCACCTGTGTTATGTAAGGACAGAAACCATAGTCTATGTCAGGATGCCCTCACTGACTTCTGGGTCCTCCCCTATTCAGCATTTTTTCTGTGTGACTAGGTCGAATTGCCCATATTACACTTATAAAATTGTTGATAAACAGACTTAGAATAAAACTCTAGTGAAAAGCTCCGTCCTAATTTCATTTAGAAATCCATATGTGTAATGTTGAAGAGTTTAAGGGGCACCTGGGTGGCTCAGTTGGTTAAGCATCCAACTCTTAGTTTCAGCTCAGGTCATGATCTCAGGGTCATGAGATCAAGCCCCGCATGGGACTCCATGCTACAAGCCTGCTTGAGATTCTCTCCCTCTCCCTCTCCCTTCCTTGCTGACCCTCCCTCCTCTCTGCCCCTCCCTCCTCTCTGTCCCTCCCTCCTCTCTGCCCCTCCCCCTGCTCGCTCACGTGCTCTCTCTCTCTCTCTCTCTCTCTCTCTCTTTCAAATAAATAAATAGATAAGGCCAGCCTGGGTGGCTCAGTGGGTTAAAGCCTCTGCCTTCGGCTCAGGTCATGATCTCAGGGTCCTGGGATCGAGCTACACATTGGGCTCTCTGCTTGGCGGGGAACCTGGTTCCCTCTCCCCCTGCCTGCCTCTCTGCCTACTTGTGATCTCTCTGTCTCTGTCAAATAAGTAAATAAAATCTTAAAAAATAAATAAATAAGTACAGTCTTTTAAAAAAAAAGAGTTTAAGAGTCATCCATGGTGTTAGGAAAATTCATATTCAAATCCCGATGCTTTACTTCTACCTGTGTGACCTTGGGCAAGTCTTAAACTCTGAGTCTCTGTTTCCCCACCGGGAAACGGAGATAAGGCTAGCTCCCTCACAGGGTTGTTGTGAAGAGCTGAATGAGAGAATGCAAGCAGAGTCTTCACCATGCCTGGCACATAGACAGAGCTGCGTGTGGGATGGCTCTTGGCCCTGAAGGACAGCAGGGTCACCTGCATCTACACTGTTTCACTGAACTTCCTTTGTATGCCAGTCCTGTTTGTTCACATTTACCGGGACAAAGGTGGGCATAAGCAGTGGGTAGGGAACAACAACAGAACTGTTCATCAATCTTATGAAGTGGAAAACGTCCAATAGAGAATGAAGTGGGACAGGTAAATAAGAAGAGCGAGCACTGGTCTGTGGGATGAGAAACGGGTTCTAACAACTTGTCTGGTCATAAAACATTTCACAGTCTTGACTGAAGCATTAAATATCGTTGGGGGTATCAAAATAGTTGAATGGTTTAGAGTCTGTGTTTTTTCATTCAACCCCTGTTCTGCCACTTATTCTCAAATTCCACAAACTCTCCAAAAGGAAATTTTTGTCATATGTGAAAGTGACATAATATAGAAGTTAAAAAATGAGGCTGGACTCAGACAAATTGGGTTTGAGTCCTGACATTGTCATTAACAATATCTGTACAATATCATACCGGTTAGTTAATTTCTCTTCTCCTTGGCTTCCTGACCTATAAAATGTTAGTTGTCATGAAGATTGGTTAACATAAGAAGAACACTTTTTAAAAATATTTTTATTTATTTATTTGACAGAGAGAGAGAGATCACAAGTAGGCAGAGAGGCAGGCAGAGAGAGAAGGGGAAGCAGGCTCCCCACTGAGCAGAGAACCCGATGTGGGGCTCGATCCCAGGACCCTGAGATCATGACCTGAGCCAAAGGCAGAGGCTTTAACCCACTGAGCCATCTAGGCACCCCAAAAAGAACATTTTTAACAGTGCTTGGTATGGAATAATCAATCAGCAAATGTTAGCTGTTATTCGTGAAACGGGCCTGATAATACCCAGTCCTTCAGGTTGTCGAGGGCATTTAAATGAGACACCATAGGTGAGATGACTGACACAGATATAAATGATACTTTGAGTCCTATTGCTATGGAAAAATTACAGTGCATAAAAAGAGGTCTGGTAATGTGATCAAGGATGAGAAGATTTAGGGAAAAATAAACATCATCAGCACCAAATTAATGGATTTACTATTTTTTAAAATGGGAGCATAAGAAAAAATGAGTGGAAGAAATTGTTTATGGGTTATGTGTTCTGTATAAAGGAATGCTCTTACTTTTGCTCTGAAATAGGGGAAACCAAGTGGAAATTCTCAAGTCACACAATAAATAATAATAATAATGACAGTGATAATACCAATTACAATAATCATGAAATACATCCTCAGGAAGTAAAATCTGAGAAAGAGTTCTTTCTCAGGGAAGGTCCTTGCTTTATGGAGCCTATATTCTAGTGGGAAAGACAAATAGTAAAGAAGTAAACAGATTAATAATAAGAGGATTCCAGTTAGTGATTATTCTACAAAGAAAATAAACTGTCATGAAAATGACCAGTATTAGGGATGCAGTAGATGGAGGGTCTGCTTAAATTTGGTTGCAAAGAAAGATCTATCTGAAAAAAAAGTATATTTAAGTTGAAGCCCATATGGGAGTCAACCCCTCATAATCTAGGGGATAAGCTTTCTAGGCAGAAGGTTAAGCTCATATGAGATTCTAAGGTAGCAATGAGCTTGCATGTTGGAGAAACAGGAAAAGGGCTGATGGTAATAGATTCTAATAAGTGAGAAAAAAAATAATACATGTTGACATTGGAAAGATTCATTAGCATTTTGTAGATCAAAGTCTGGATATAATTCCAATGTAAGGTCTGATGGAAAACAATCAGAAGCCCTGAGAAGGTGGTTTAATTGATCTGATTTGTATTTTTAAAAGCTATCTCAGACTGCTGTGTGGAAAATGGACTGGCATGGGGGTCAAAATGGAAGCAAGTTAAAACTCAGTTAAAGTATTGAAAGAGAAAATTTTTTCTACTTTCTGCATCTCGGCTCAGTGGCCAGAAAATCATCTTCCTTACTTATCACCATCACTGCCAACTACTGAGTGCCTACCATGTGCCAGGCCCTGAGTTATAAACAATATCCTTACATTACCATCACCTTTTCTCAGATGGAGCTAGGTTAAGTGAAATCTGTAAAATCCCAGAGGTATGAAGGGATAGAGCCGGTATTCAATCTCAGTTTTTGTGTCTTTGACTAGCTTTAGAATCTTTAATCTTTATACAGTGACAAATGAAGGGACAAGAAGACGTATTCAAAAACTAGGTCGTCAAGGTCTAAGGATTCACACAGATTCCCATATATTCCAACAGGTAAACGGCACACAAATTATGTGGTCTTTGAAAAGCAAAGATGAATAGGAAGATCTTGATTCTGAGGCTGTGAGGAGTCCCTGGAAGATTTTTGTGGCTGAAATCACAAGGTAAGATTTAAAAATTAAGATTTTATTTTTTAGAGCGATTTTAAGTTCACAGCAAAGTTAAGGGAAAGGTTCAGAGGTTTCTCGTATACACTTTGCCAACCTGCACACACAGAGCTCCTCCACCAGAGTGGAACATTTGTTGCAGTTGATGAGCATAAGATATCATCACCGAAAATCCATAGTTTACATTATGGTTCCCTCTTTATGTTGTTCATCTTACGAGTTTTCAGAAATGTGTAATGACACGTATCCATCGTTATAGCGTCATGCAAAGTATTTTCACTGCCCTAAAAATCTTCTGTGCTCTAATTATTCATCCCTAAACCTACCCCTAAACCCAGGCAGCCACTGATTTTTTGACTGTTTCCATACTTTCATCTTTCCCACAGTTTCATACAATTGGAATCTGACAGTACCTACCCTTTTCAGACTGACTGCTTTCATTTAGTAATGTATATTTAAAGTTCTTCAATATCTATTCATAGCTTTTTCTTTTTAAAAGCTAATTTCTTTTTAGACTGAATAATATTCTATTTTCTGGGTATATCAGTTTAAACTGTCTTCCAAAGTGGCTGTGACATTTTGCACTCCCACTAGCAGGAAATGAGAGTTTTCATTGCTTATATCCTAGCCAGCATTTGGTGTTGTGTCAGTGTTCTAGATTTTAGCCATTCTAATGGTTATGTTGTGGTATCTTTCGTGTTTTAATTTACATTTCCCTGATAAAATTAGATATGGAGCATCTTTTCATATGTTTGGTTTTTATCTATAGGTGTCTGTCTTTGGCCCATTTTAAAATCAGATTCTTTCTTTTTTTTTAAGATTTTATTTATTTACTTAGATAAAAATATCTCTGGGAGCAATGGATTTTCTTGCCATCCCTTTCACTAGTTCCACTGTCCTGGTCTCAGCTACTTTTCTGTGTCTTATTTCTTTTTCCAATTATCAGTATGTTGATTCTTTCCATATTACACTACTCAAGTTCCAGCAGGGGGGATTATTTAGCTAAAATAATAGCCATTGCCCCTATTGTGCCGAAACCCTTGTGCAGAGTATCCTCAGCCTATGACTGGCTGTCTTTGGAGCACATGTCCACCTTTGTCTTATTAGTAGCCATGCCTCTCCATTCTGAAAGAACAGCCTAGAGCTTCTTTTTCCTCAAAGAAATTGGATGGGGCAGTTTTTCATAGACAAGTCTGACATCGTGGAAGACAAAATTACTATTATTGTCATTATTTGAAACTAGAAGTTTTTGGTCTATTCTCAATATGACATAAATGAATAATCTCTTTCCTAGGAGGACAGTGCTATTTGTCCAAGGCCAAATGACTTGTAATTAGTAGCCAAGGTTGTAGTTTTGGTCTCTAGATTTCCACTTCAATGTTTCTCCTATACAAGCTATTATCATTGTGATATCAGCGTTGTTTTTTTTTTAAATATTTTATTTAAAAAAAAATAAAAAGATTTTATTTATTTATTTGAATGAGAGAGGAGGAGTGGGGGGAGGGGAGCAGAGGGAGAAACAGCAGGGAGCCTTTCTCGGGGATCCATGTAAGGCTCAAGGCTCGATCCCAGGATCCTGAAACCTGAGCTGAAGGCAGTCGCTTGACAGACTGAGCCACCCAGACACTCCTGATAATCAGCATTGTTAAAGGAAACTAGCATGTGGCAACTTTTTCTTAGCAGTACAAATCTGTTATTGCATTCGTCATAGTAGATTTATCACCACTGAATGTCTGGATAGATAGTGACAGGTACCACTCGATGCAGACATATAAATATACAGGTACATTTAAAAACCACAAGCTTAAAGTGTTCTTTTTAAATAACTGATAATTTTTCATTTTACTTTTTTTGAAAATATTATTCATAAAGCTTGCCTCATTTTCAGTAAAATTGCTTAGCCAATTTCATTTTTAAATGTCATTTGTGTTAACTTTGGCCAAGTTTTTTTTTTTAAGATTTTATTTATTTATTTGAGAGAGAGCACTCACGAAGGGGGTCAGTGGAAGGGCAGAAGGAGAGGGTGAAGCAGGTTCTCCACTGAGCAGGGAGCCCATCGTGGGGCTCAGTCACAGCGTCCTGGGATCATGACCCCAGCCAAAGAGAGACGCTTAACCAACTGAGCCACCCAAGCACCTCATCTTTGGCCAAGTTTTTAATATTTCCTTCCTGATTATGTGTAAGTGATAACCAGTTCCACTGATTACATTCTCTAACTTATGAAGATATATTAGATTACTGTTCAGTTTGCATGTCAGTGTTTGTGTACACTCAGCAAATACTCAAAGCAGAATAGTTAATCAAGATGTTTATTTTAAAAGAAGATTAACCCAGCCACAGAGTTCCTATAAAGAAAATATTTGCTATTTAAAAATACCAGGTAGAAAAAACAAATACCAGGTAGAAAAAGCCATGAGAAATAAAGCAGAATGAAACTCAAGATTTAGGTATTGTGCCTTTTGTATTTTGGTCCCAGTATCCTATTCTAAATGTATCTATCATTATTTTCATTCACTTTTTATTACATCCTAATTAAACTCCACAATATCACTTTTCCTCCAAATATACTTCTGCACTCAAGGGAAGATATAATTTTTAAAATCAGAAATGAGAAACTGGCCAATCTAGTATATCATTAATAAATAAATATTACTTAGCTTTTCTAACGGTACCCTTACACCCTCTGTGTGTCATAGCAGAATCCCGAATCCCTTGTTCCAGAAGCAACTGTCTAATCACTAAGATAATTAATAAAACTTTGAAACTAATATTGGTTAAGAAGTATAGAGCAGGGTTTCTGAACATCTCTATGGAGTTTTGGCCTGGATAATTCTTTGTTGGGGTGGGAGGTGCTGTCTTGTGCATTGCAGTATATTTAACAGCATCCCTGGCCACTATCCATTAGTGCCTTAGAACATCCCTAATTGTAACAACTAAAAATGTCTCCAGACATTGCTAAATGTCCCCTGGTTCGGGGTGGAGGGGAGACAAAATTGCCTCCAGTTAAGATAGAGTAAAGCTAATAAAAATGTAACTTGGAGTTCAAACCCATTATGCAAAATTCTGCATATGAGTCTCAGTTTATTCCCAAAATACAGGGTGATGAAAGAAGAGTCAATCCCAAAATCAGGCATGAGTAGGTGATTGAAAAAGTGGTGTGGGAGAAAGCACATGGGACTGGAAGTCAGGAGATGTGGAATGAGTTCCAACTCTGCCACTCTCTTTCTGTCCTTGAATCTGTGGCTTCCCCCATCGGCCTTACTGATAAAATGAAGATATTTGAATATACTGGAATATGCTAAGACCCATTCCCATTCAAAGGCTATGATTAGTTTGCGACCATTCATAAATGTTCACCTGGTTCTTTAGATACTGAATTCTCTCAAAGACTGTACATTCAAGAGGGCTGAGTGTTTTCTTGTCAAGCCTAACCTAACAGGTTTCACCTCTTTGTTTTTTTTTTTTTTCTAACAGGGCTCATTGCAGTATCTGTCCTCACTATTTAATTCTATGAGAAATGGAAGGGAAAAGTGTGCTCTGCCAAAGGCATCTGTTTTGCCTTACAATATTCATTTTATTTTCTTCCTAGAGAGGAGGCCTAGGGCTAAGCAGTTTTGGTTATGCAAGCACTTTTTGCTGAGCTCACAATTGTAATCCAAGTGGGCAAAGAATCAAGGGTGAACTTCCACGGGAATTGTGGGGCCCAGTTCTCTTCATTTGCCTCTCTTCCCAGAAAACAAACGGAGGATATTCTGCATTTCTGCCATAAGTAGGCTGCCATTTTCCATTGCATCACAACTTTAAGATGAGAGATTACTGTGACTCCGAAGAGTTGTTTTCAGAGCACACCGGTTAATTAGGTGACAGACGGCTGGGTGGAGTGATACTTTATTATCCTAGATGTCTCCACACCCACGATGGATTTGGCCTGGTGCCACTGCCAGCCACCCTCAGACCAGTGGCATCTTACTATACAACCACACCCAGGTGACAACAAATTATATTTTTTAAGAACTAACTTTAGTTAAAATTGCATATATTAATTAATCTAAGGGCAAAAAAAAAGAGTGTTAGCTCTTCCTTTCCTTATTCCTTACTCTCCTTTTTTTAAAAGATTTTGAGATGTAGTGAGTTAGCCTTGTAAGTGTATATGATCAAGATAAGAGTTGAGGCAGCTTGAGGCACACAATACCAGTATGGAAGAAGAGCTTTTGCTTAGCACCTTATAGTTTATGGACTACTTCCACTCTTATTATTTAATTTTATCTTCATGACAAAACTGATTGGTAGATGGCAATATTATTTGTTTTAAATGAGAAAAAGGGGTCAGGGATATAAATAAACATGTTTAAAATCACACACGTAAGTTATGGGACCCAGTTTTTTAATTGCAAATGTTATGTTTTTTTCACTGTGGTTCCCTAAGTCACTTAATGATAGAATGTTTTGATCCAAGGGTCATCAGTTAATTCGCTATCTACTGAATGCTGTTACGTTCCAGGTATTGCTGACTTTGAAGACAATATTTTAAAAATTTTTTTATTTATTAGACTTTATTTTTTAGAGACGTTTTAGATTCAGAGCCTCCCCTGTTAT
The DNA here is from genome assembly GCA_028534135.1 of Potos flavus. Taxonomy (NCBI): domain Eukaryota; kingdom Metazoa; phylum Chordata; class Mammalia; order Carnivora; family Procyonidae; genus Potos; species Potos flavus. The sequence continues at coordinate 19,802,394 of CM052895.1, read as the reverse complement.
CAACATCCCCACCAGAGTGGTGCATTCATTACAATTGATGAACCTGTCTTGACATATCGTTATCACCCAGAGTGCATAGTTTATTTTAGGGTTCACTCTTTTTTTTTTTTAAGATTTGTTTATTTATTTGAGAGAGAGAACATGGGCAGGGGGAGAGGCAGGAGGAGAGGGAGAGAGAATCCCAAGCAGGCTCCCCACTGAGCACAGAGCCTGATGCAGGGCTCAATCCCAGGACCCTGATATCACGACCTAAGCCAAAATCAAAAGTCAGATTGCTTAACTGAGTCACCCAGGTGCCCCACTTTAGGGTTCACTCTTGGTGTTGTGGATTCTATGGGTTTGGACAAAAGTGTAATAACATGTATCCACTCTTATAGTATCGTGCAGAGTAGTTTCACTATCTTAAAAATGCTCTGTGTAAAGACAGTATTTTTATTACATGGTTGATATACTTGATTAGTAAAAATTAACTGATCTACCTTCTTTTTGTCCCCATTGTCCATTTTCCAATGTGCCTGACACCTCATCAGTAACTTAGGAACTTAATCCATGTTCACAGTCTTGCTTCAGCTAAAAGTGAGCACTGAAATTAAAATGCAGACTCCCTAATTCTACATTAGATACTATTTGACTATATTCATGAACTTGCTAATGAGTTGGAGGTCTAAGAGGGACTGGCAACAGTAGGAAAAGGCAATTCCCCGACCCCCATTTTCAGATGGGTGATGAGACATTTCCTCTCTTTTAAAGGGGGAAAATATTTGAAAATTGAAGAGGTTAGAATGAGCTGTTTGATTTTCTGACCTATTTGAAAAGGTGTCACTTTTTCATGTCTCAAATAACCTGTCAGTCCATCCAGCCACGTGTGGCTATTGTTCATAGAGGATGACCCAGTTCCTTGCAAAGGCCTCATCACCTGGAGTACAATAAGCTGTCCAAAGGAAGGGGTGCTGATGAGGAAATGACTCTTCTACCCTGGAGGTTATTGGTTTGTGCCCCTAAAATTAGGCACTGGTTTTTGGCACTTCCCATAAAATATTCAATACTTCCAAAGACCCAGAATTGCATTTCACCACTGTGATCCCTAATTCAATATTGTCAAAAGGCTAATAAGTAAGACATTTCTAATAACATCTAACACTGTGCACTCTCCATACACGAGGTATCATTTAAGTCTTTACATGAATTACCTCCTATAATCCTCATGGTAATCACTGTTAGAATTCTCAGTTAAGCAGTGAAGAAATTGAGACAGAGAAATTGAGGTAAATTGTCCCTGGTCATACATCCAAAAAGCCAGTTTCTGAACCCAAGTAGTATCGCTGCAAAGCTGAACACTTAACTTCAAAGTTTTATGTCCTTCTGGCTCTCAGCTAGTCTTCGCAATATGATTTGCACTGTTCCCAATATAATAGTTGCTTTAGGTTTTTCACATAATCATCTCAGTCTGCTCAACAATACTGTCAAGTGGATGATACTCTTATCATGGTTTGCCCGAGGTCAAAATGCCCTAAGTCTCACATTTCCAAAAAATCACTGGTCTATGGTACAGTTTGGAGAACTGATCTTCTCTATCCAGACATTGTCTGGCTCCACCTGTAGATGATTTAGGAAAATCCTGAAACATTTTACTTCATTTTGTCTGGAATCTTTTGTACTCTCAATATTTTCTCCTTCTTTTCTTTTCTTTTTTTTTTTAATTTTTTTTTTAATTTTTAAGTAATCTCTGTGCTCAACGTGAGACGTGAACGCACGACCCCAAGATCAAGAATCACATGCTCTACTGACAGAGCAAGTCAGGCACCCCTCTCCTTCTTTTCTAACCCTTGAATAACAAACAATACTGAGAGTAAAAAGAGAAGCATATATTCAAAAAGAAGTAGAGAGAACAGAAGGATACCAAATGCATTGAAAGAGAAAAATAAATATCATTTAAAAAGAAAGTAAGATTTATGCTTCTGGTTACGATGGAGTAACAAGGAAAGGATATTTCCTCCCACCTGAAACAATGAAAAAAAAATACAGAGAAATGACATAGTTTTCTGACATGGGACATCAAGTAGTGCAGGTCAATGATCCCTGGGAGAGGGTAAAAATACTAAGTAAGCTACACATAGAAAACACAGGTGGAGGCTACCAGTCTCCTTAAGATGCAGATACATAGCTGAGAGTTGGGGAGACCAAGGGAGCTAAAGATGCAAAAGTAGTTTGTTCTTGCTTACTGTATATACAAACACATATAAATATTTCACACATAAAATATGCAGTATTCTGTCATCAAAATTCCTTATACTAGCTACTTCAGAGTTTCACTGTGATTTTTTTCAAAGGACTGTAGCTCCCCGAACTTCTGTTTTCTATACTCAGAGTGAATCCTAGGAGACTGTGAAATGTACTGAATTTGCAGGTGATGGGCAGTGTGGAGTCACATAACAGAGTTCCTGTAGCATCACATGTAAGGATATTGTATTTAAGAACCAAATATAGGGTGCCTGGGTGGCTCAGTTGGTTAAGCGACTGCCTTCGGCTTAGGTCATGATCCTGGGGTCCCGGGATCGAGTCCCGCATCGGGCTCCCAGCTCCACTGGGAGTCTGCTTCTCTCTCTGAACTTCTCCCCTCTCATGCTCTCTCTCACTCTCTCTCTCCCTCAAATAAATAAATTAAAAAAAAAAAAAAAAGTTTAAAAATAAAAAAAAAGAACCAAATATAAACCAAAATGTAAAACTTAATGCAATTAAAAATTAGATATCGAAACTTTCTTGTTTTCTTAATCCTAACATAATAAAAACAACAAATATATCTATAAATAGCAGAGTCTGTGATCCAACAGTGCCCATCCCACCTTGTTCTTAGATAAAAAGAGATGCTTATCTCTATAGTTTCTTAGCTTTTGTAGACAAACGGAAAGGAATTCTCAGAGAGGGAGTGAAGTTGGCTGTTAACAGAATAGTGCAAGAGGGTGTGTAAAGGCTGTTTTCCAGTTAGTGTCTTTCAAAAAAAAAGGATACAGACATGATAAATTAATGGGGGAAAACATTATGGGAAAGGAAATTAAGAAACTAAATTATTTCATCTTCTAAGATCTGTTAAGACATATACTTTTTTTTTTTTTTTTGAAGATTTTATTTATTTATTTGACACACAGAGAGAGATCACAAGTAGGCAGAGAGGCAGGCAGAGAAGAGAGGGGGAAGCAGGCTCCCTGCAGGGAGCCTGATGCAGGGCTCAGTCCCAGGAGCCTGAGATCATGACCTGAGCCAAAAGCAGAGGCTTTAACCCACTGAGCCACCCAGGCGCCCCAGGACATACACTTTTCAGTCACAATCACAACACACTTCTTTTTGCCCTAGTCATTATGGGTATATGGTTGTGTGTGTGTGTGTATGTGCATTTGTATGAGCATGAGAGAGAAGGAATTAGAAGAGCGAACTACATTAGCAGTAGCATGCTGTCCCTAGTTTACAGCACCATAATGTCTGGATTCTCTCTGAACCCCTGAAAGGCTCTGGGTTAACCACTCTGGGTGTACAAGGTGAGAAAGTGGCAAGGCTGGGATTACTTTCCACACTAGTTCCTGTTCTGGGGCTCATTCTTGGTACCACTTGGGGCAGGTAAGAAAAGGATAACACCTACTTTGCTACCTCACGTCGTTGCATAAGCAAATAAGAAAGCTAATAATGGCAGATTGTTTTGAAAGATGCAGAAGGTGGTATTTATATATAACATAGTTATTTATTAAAGTTTTGTGATCATCAAGGATATCTCTACATAGAAAAAGAGATGATTTGAACATAGTCTGATAACTTCGAATTTTGGAAATAATTTTTGTATTCAGTAATGCTACTGGTCTACAAAACCTTGTTTACTCTTATAGTTTCTCATCTCTTCCCTCTGTCAATATCCCTTGATGTGAATTCAGATTCTGGGTCGCTTGATACATGTTCTGAATTGTATAGTTTGTACTTCTTATAATCTAACTCTATTCCTTTGTGGTAAAGCAAGAAGAGCAGGGCAAGTCCAAAAATGAGGGAAAATCAGTATGTGAGAGCAAGCCAGAATCCCAGGCAAAGTCTGAAAGCCAGCAGTGGGCTGCAGAAAAGCAGCTGGCTGGAGATTATATGCCCAGGAAAGCAAAAAGAAAAAAGAACAGGGGTACCCCTTGATTCCCCCAAGGACTAGCAGGATGACTTACAGGAAAGGCACTCGAGATACAAAAATACTGATTGGAGGGGACACACATACCCTGATGTTTATAGCAGCATTATCAACAATAGCCAAATTATGGAAACAGCCCAAATGTCTATCACCTGTGAATGGATAAAGAAGATGTAGAATGGGTGCCTGGGTGGCTCGGTCAGTTAAGCCACTGCCTTTAGCTCAGGTCATGATCCCAGGGTCCTGGGATAGAATCCCACATCAGGCTCTCTGCTCAGTGGGGAGCCTGCTTCTCCCTCTCCTTCTGCCTGCTGCTCCCGCTGCATGTGCACTTGCTCTCTCTCTCTCTCTGTGTCAAATAAATAAAATCTTAAAAAGAAAAAAAAAGATGCGGCATATATACACAATGGAATATTACTCAGCCATCAAAAAGAATGAACTCTTGCCATTTGCAATGACATGGATGGAACTAGTATGTGTTATGCTAAGTGAAATAAGGCAGTCAGAGAAAGACAAATACTATATAATTTCATTCATACATGGGATTTAAGATACAAAACAGATGAACATAGGGAGAGGGGAAAAGAGAAAGAGGGAAGCAAACCATAATAGACTTTTTAACTATAGAGAACAAACTCAAGGTTACTAGAGGGGAGATGGGCTAAATGGGTGATGGGCATTAAGGAGGGCACTTATTGGGATGAGCACTGGGTGTTGTATGTAAGTGATAAATCACTAACTCTTACTCCTGACACCGATATTACGCTATATGTTAACTAACTACAATTCAAATAAAAACTTCAAACAGAAAAAAAGGAAGGCCTTTGGACAGTGAGGAGATGATGAGAGAATGTGGAGATATGTGAAGGGCTCAGGAAGAGCTAAGGAAAAAACAGAAAATGGGTAGTTTATATTGGATACAATAAGATGTACAAGATCCATTCTCCTCAAGGGGCAACAGCTGTTGGGGGAGTCAGGAGTGGAGGTAGGGGCCAGTGGGACTTACATGATATCCCATATCTTTAATGCCTTTGTCATTGAACTCTAATTTCTCTGATGAGAATATTGCTGACCCTGCTTTCCCTGACAGGCATTTGCCAGGGTACGTGCTTTACCTTAACTGTCATTCTTGTTACCAGCAGCCTTTTGACCCAACCGCAGCGTTCTCAGTCAGTAGGACGTTTTCACGTATGTGCATGGAAGACACAGTCGTGCAACATTGTAAAATAACAATAAAGAAGAAACATTTTTCAGAACCACGCACAAAAAGCACTCTGATAATCCAAACCCCAGTTTTCTAAAATCTCAATCCCATTCACTTGAATTTAAATTTTGTGGTGTTCAGAAACATGGAGTGATTAACAGAGTATGCAATGAATCACCTCTGGATTTAAAACATTCCTGAAATGAAATGGAGAAAGAGTCCTGATGCCAAGGGGCAGCTGACTATTCTTCTAATATTGAGGGTGCTCCTTAAATCTTCTTTTGGCTCCCTCTCCTCATAGAAGAGGCTCTCAGTTCCAAACCTCTTATTCATCATTTCAGGACATCCTGGGTGGCAATGAGGAGCACTTTTCCAGAAAGAAGGAAACCAGCTCCTCAGCTTTTCCTCATAGCAGAGATTCTTCAGAGCTATAGTAATCTTTAGATTCTTTTGTTCTACCCTCACACCACTTCCACTCCTGGGAATTATATCCATTTGGGTTAGATTTGGGGTTCATCAGAGCATGTTACACAGTCACCAGTTCTACTGTGAGGTGCTAAACTTTCTAACCACCAATGATAGAGGGTATTGTTGGGACTCATTTCATATGATCTGACAGAACAGATAAAAAATAAAAAATTGGGTGCCTGGGTGGCTATGTTGGTTAAGTGGCTGCCTTCAGCTCAGTGTCATGATCCCAGGATCCTGGGATCGAGCCCCGCATTGGGCTCCCTGCTCGGTGGGGAGTCTGCTTTTCCCTCTCCCTCTGCCTGCCGTTCTTCCTACTTGTGCTCTCTCTCTCTCTCTCTCTCTGTTAAATAAATAAATAAAATCTTAAAAATAATAAATAATAAAAATTAATACTAGTATGTCAATATTTAGAAGACACTTTTACAGAGAAAGCTAAGCAATCAATGCTGACTGAAATCTTGCAGTGACTTTGACAGGTTTTAAAAAGCGAATGCTTTGATTTGTTTTAGGTATTGTGGTTTAGAACATAATAACAAAATGAGAAAGAGGACTTACATCTTGACTTTTTAATTTCACTTCAGAATGTCTTGGGGGTGTCATTACATGCTGAGTAAGCTTAAAATCTGTTGGTAAGGACAATGTCCAAGAGATGTTGACTTTTCTTGTATCTTCGAAATTACCTAATAATATAACTATATCATTGTAATGACATAAAAATGCAGGACCAGCTGTCATTAACTATAAAACTTATCACTAAACTCGGGGCACCTGGGTAGCTCAGTGGGTTAAAGCCTCTGCCTTCGGCTCAGGTCATGATCTCAGGGTCCTGGGACCAAGCCCTGCATCGGGCTCTCTGCTCAGCGGGGAGCCTGCTTCCCTCTCTCTCTCTCTGCCTACTTATGATCTCTCCCTCTGTCAAATAAATAAATAAAATCTTAAAAAAAAAAAAAAAAACTTACCACTAAACTCAAAATTGTTCTAAGCCTTACACACACACACACACACACACACAAATTACCTCTAACTCTTACAACAATAGTACAGTGTAATTTTATTACCCCTGTTTTGCATATTAGAAGCCAAGGCAGAGAGAAAATAAATGACTTGCCCAAGGCAACATAGCTAGTAACCGGTAGGTCAAGATTTGAACCCACGTCTACCATACGTCAAAGCCAGGTTCATTTCCATTATGCTGTGTAGTTGCAAAGACAGGAATAGAAACAAATTTCCTACTCCCTGTTCCATTCTCTTTCTATTAAGCTATGATGGATTCAATTTTCTAATCTGAAACAATAATGTAGTTTGAGCTTGCTTTCCATAGACACTCATTTTAATAAACCATTGAAAAGAAACAAAGCACAGACCTTGAAACCAATGATTACACTTTTAGAGGAAATACGTTATTTCATTAAAAAAAAAAGGGAAAAGAAATACTCTGGCTTTGATGGTATTCAGAATATCGACATCATCCTCAAATTGGCTAGCCTTAGATCAGTTTTCTGGAAGAATCTTTAAAAGGGCTTTGATCCCATAGAGTCCCAAACTTTTCTGCTGTGAATGTGGAGACCCTTTAGAGTACTGGAATCAAACCATTTGGCTCTGGCTTCAGTCATTTTTGCATAATTTTTCAGGTGCTTTCTTAAGCTATTAGAGTAGAATAAGCTGGTAGACAAAAGGCATTACTTGTAAAATGGAAGAAGGAACTAAGGAGAAGATACTTTCTCTGGAAAAATGTTGCAATGATATATTTATATTTTAAGTATTTAATTCTTTATTTTTTTCCTGGGATAGTAAATAATGAGTCAGTATTGGAGTAAACTTAATTTGGGGGGAAATTGAGCCACATTTTTCAAACAGTAATTTGGGGAGTGATGGGCTGTGGGAAGTTAAAGTTTGAGCTTCTAATGTTTATGAATATGATGTTTGGTTAGACTAAAAGATAAGACTTTAGAATAGAAAATGTCCTTCAGACTGAGAATTTCTGAAAGTAATTATGTGCAAGCTTTGATTTCACATAGTTTCTGCCTTTATCAGTGTGTGATAGAAGCAGTGTATGGAGTTAAAAAAAAAGTGTTGAACCTGTGTGGTCTTCCTCAAGTACCACGTCTACCTCTTCCATCTAAACTGTGTGCTCTTGGGAAAGTCGTTGTCCCTTTTCTGAATTTTGGCTTCACCATGTACTCAGTGTTAAAATCTTGCTGGGTTATCTCTTTGGGTTGTTCACTCTAACTTGTACATGAGTCCATGGTACTGAATTGAGATCCTTCAAAACACCTTCAGATGGAGCAAGCAACAGGAATTCTAGCTTCTCTTACTCTCAGCAACTTTCTCCAGATGTGGGAATATGTAAGTCTCTACCTGACTAGTAGAATAACCCATCTGTCTTCTTTCCTCCCCTCCCACTTATGAAGGGAGCCTAGTTACAGACATGTTTGTCTGCAGAGTTGTATGTTTGGTCTTGGTGAAGAATTCAGTTCTTACATAAAGAGTATGGAGCATTAAACTTTATAGAGTTCTTGGATTCAATCTATTGCCTTTTGGGGGAGGTATCATGAAAACATTAGAACTGTGGAAATAGACATTATCTGTTCAAATCTGCCACCTTGACAGGATGCTAAAGGATGGAAACTAAATTGATGTGGTATATTAAGTCTAGCATGACCTAGACCAACTGGTTTTGGAATGTTGGTTGTTAACTGTGGGTGTCACCAAGTATATAAAAAGTGAGCTGCATCTCCATGGGTTCAGTCTCAGAGCACCAGCTGGTGAGCAATGCACGGAGCCGACTTGTAATCGACTTACATCATCTTCAACATGAAGATAGCCAAAGTGCCACTGCTTCTGACCCTGGCCCTTTGCCTCACACAAGGTGAGCAATTTGCATGTAATCTAAGCCTCTTGCCACACATGGCAAAGCCCTGGGCAGGGACTTGTCTCCTTCCCCCTACTCCTCAAATGTGTATATGTATGTATGTAAGTATGTTTGTGTGATTATATGTATGTGTGTGTGTATAGTCTTGAAATATCTTGCCAGACACAGAATTTTGAAGATTTATATATGTGGCTTAATAACTATTTTGTTAACTTTAGCAATGGCAAATAGTTTGACATAATCTGAATTTTTCTCCATGAGAAATCCTTCTATTAATTCTATATTAGTTCTGAAAAGCTAATAGATTCTTCCTCATCTTCCTCTCACCAAGCATATTAATTCATACTGTTAGGAATTATATATATTATACATATATATGATACTAAGCATATCAATTCATACTGATAGGAATTATGTATATAATAGATATTTAAAACTTAGATGTATATTTTATAAACAATAATACTATATTTATAAACTATTTAAAAATCAAATTTAATAATCTATTCTTATTTTAAAGTAGTAGTGCCTTCTAGCACATTTTATTTTTGTGTTATCAAATCCTAAAGTGATTGAAAGCATTTCTCCTAAAAGGTGAGAGACTTGTGGCATGTAGAAGGTAGTTTTTGTATTTGTTATTTGAATCTGAAGGGAACATTAATTTCCTAGACTTAATCTTGCTCTGAAGCATTTTTTTTTTTTTAAGAATTTATTTATTTATTTGACAGAGAGAGAGAGAGACAGCGAGAGAGGGAACACAAGCAGGGGGAGTGGGAGAGGGAGAAGCTGGCTTCCCGCTGAGCAGGGAGACTGATGCAGGACTCGATCCCAGTACCCTGAGATCATGACCTGAGCTAAAGGCAGACAGCTAACTGTCTGAGCCACCCAGGCACCCTGAAGCATTTGTATTTTTAAAAGAAAATCTCAGAGATGGAGAGTCAGGAGATCATTATACTTAAATGATGCCCACTTCCTAAAATAAGTGTATAAGTACAAAAAGGAGTCTGTTAATGAGAGAGTATAATAGCCTATGATTTTAATTATTCTTGATTTTTGTCAGATCTCTAAGTTTTGTAGTTGTAATAAGGAGAGAAGTTTGCCAGAATTCAGAAACTTTCATTTTATGTGCATATATAATATAAACTTTATGCTACATTATACTTTTAAATTATAATTGACATGATACATTTGTTGTATTATAATTTTAAAAGAGGTCTACCATACTTTGCTGTGAAAGGATCTCTTTGAAATTAGATATTTTGAAGGGGGTAAGAAAGTACCAGACTATTATTTTACAAAGTAATTAGACTATTATGAGTGACTAGACCTCTGTGAGTAGATGTACTGATTTCCTGGTGCAGTGCCCTCATTTTATTTGCCATGGTAAATTTTAACATGTTCAGAAGCAATTTGTGGTTTTATAACATGCAGTCATTAAAATAAGCAAGGTACTGCACTGAGTGAATCGTTTATTTGTTGAATAGTTTACATTCCCTTAACTTTGGTTTCTGTATTTTTGTCCCAGATGCTGCCAGTGAGGATGAAAATCAGGTTAGTCCTGCTTTTTCTGTTCATTGAAACCATTCCAAAATCTCTAAAGAAAAATGGCCTGTGGCCAACACCTTCACATTAATAATACAGACATATTATACTGATAGGTACTAATAGCTTTTGTTAAAAACACAGAAACAGGTCTTTATGAAGGAAGACATGAATCACACAGACACGCAAACACACACACATACACATCAATGTATTAATGATGATGGATGCCTGCAGGAGGCAATCTTCCATGTTAAAGGAGTGCTTTCAAATTCCATAAATAAACCAGTGAATTAGTATTGTTCGATTTAATAGCTGAAAAAGTCATGACAAACATAGAAAGCAAAAATAAGTGTCCTTGTGGTCATTGTGTATAAAGGGGTTGTCTGTATCTTGTATATAGTCAGTGTATAGATATCATTCAGTAAACATTTACTGAGCATCTATCATTTGTCAGACCCTGTTTGAGTTGTTGGGGATATTGAAAAATAAAGAAAATAGACAAGAACTCTCCCCTTGTGGAGCTTACATATTAGTGGAAGAAAACAAATAAGTTAGTAAGTAAATTAGTAAAATATATAGCACCTTAAATGATGATTAATGTTAAGGGGAAAATGAAACAGAATAGAAGATAGGAATTTCTGGGGATGGAAGTGGTATCAATTCTTTAGGATACTTGAGTAAGTTTTCTCTGAAAAGATAGGATTAGACCAAGGATCTGAAGGTAGTAAGTCCTGAAGATTTTTGCAAGTGACAGCAGATCAGGGAGAAGAACTTGGAATGGTAGAGGCCTTGACTCAGGAGGGTGCTTAGCCAACTCTTAGAGGTCTTTTATTTGAGCAATAAAAGAATCATTTTCTATAGAAGTGAATTTTTTTTACCTAATCGGAAAAAAAAAAAAAAAAATAGGAAACAGTGGGTTACGTCCCAACCTGGAGGGCTTTAGTTTTTCAGACATATGGAGAAAACACAAACAGCAATAATAGCAGAACAAAACAAAATGGAAACCAGCCAAAAGCTGGAAGGTGAAATGCAAGTAAATACTTGCAGAAAAGCAATCTTCCCACCTCAGGATGCCTTTTTGGTATAGATCTGTTCTTGTTTCAACCCTCTCTCATTGTTGGGTAATTGAGAGGACATTCCTTCTTTTCCAGGGAAAACCCACCTCCTGCTTTCAATTTGTATGGCCTTTTCCTGTTTTCCTAGAGAATACATTGGATTATTTCATAACTCAGAAAAGCAGCATTGAGTGCTACCTTAACTAATTAAACTAATTAATCTTAACCTTCTCTCTGGGTCTTGGTTGTCCATCTGTGAAAAAAAAAAAAAAAGATCTTTCTAGGAATTAGGCATTTATCTCGTTGTAACAAACGGAGAAGTCCAATTCAGGAATTATCCTGATTGGTAATGTTCTTTTCCAACTGACCACTAAAAACCATTAAAAGCTTCATTCTAGTGTTTCATGAATCTTTGTTTTCAATACTTTCTGAAGACCTGCCTCACAAGGGATATGTTATTATCATAAAAAACATCAGGCTCTTCTCTGATTCTATGACAAAGTTTTATCTAGACTATATAGAATCAGTTATATCTGGCAAGCTAAGCAGTAACTTGCAATGTGGCATAAGATATTGTAGAGTCAGAGACTAGACAGATCTCAAGAGGCCCAGTCATCAGTCTGTTGCCAGAAATTATTGCTGTGCTACTCAGATAAGATCACTGGGTGGTGATAATAATTTTAGAGATATTTTAGTAGGTCACCATTGGCAAAATTTCCCAGGGCTTGTCTCTGATATTATTTATTCATTCTTCACCATTAATCATTCTGCAAGGGCTGCCAACTGCCTCCCATGTTTAAGAGGCTAGGTGAAGTACATCATTATCCATTCGATGGTAAGCACAGTTTAGGCAAGGATGCTTCAGCCTTATTGCTATATCCATGCACCTAGGTATATCCGTGTCACCTAGCAAAGGAAATTAATATCATCATGAGTTTTTGTTGACTGATTTAATGATTGCTGTAACGACTCAGGAGGCTGGACAGAATTTTTTTTTTTTTAATTCAATTAATTAACATATAGCGTATTATCAGTTTCAGAGGTAGAGTTCAGTGATTTATCAGTTGTATATAACACCCAGGGCTCATTACATCACAGGCCCTCCTTAATGCCATCACCCTGTTACCTTTTTTTTTTTTTTTTTTTTTTTTTTTTGGCAAAATTGGAACAAAACCAGATTCCAAAGGTTTGCTCTAAAGGCCCACTGGATTTTCTCATAGGGAGTATAACATATTAAATCAGTACTTAGTGAGATAGTACAAATGCACCATTGATTTTAAGAGTGACATATAGCAAGTCTGTATGTCTTATAAGAGTGACATATAGCAAGTCAATAAAATATATTGAATTAACCTGTTCAGCAATCCTTTTGACACAGTTCCTTATTTGACCTACTGTGTAATAGGTATTTTATATGTGTCATATTCCAATTATAATAATCACAACAATAATAAAAAAAGAGGAAGAAGAGGAGAAGAGGATAATATAATTACTGATTATCTACTATGTGTCGGGCACTTTGAAAGTTTTACCTACTTAAAATAGTTAATGCTCACAATGCGTATGGAACATATGAAATAATATTCTCTATTTTTACAGGTAGGATAAGTTAGCCATCGAGAAGTTAATTTGCTAAGGTTAATGGGCTTGTAAATGTCTACCGTAGAATATAAAGTCAGATCTTTCCATTTCACTAATTGTTTTGGAAGGAAGCTTATTAAGTATATTTGCAATCTCCTACGGACAATCCAGTCATTGTTTTTGTTTGTGTTCTTTGTGTCGATTGAGTGAATGACTTCTATACAAGCAGGTATTGGTCTTTAAATAATATTGCTCAAGGAAGTTCTTAGAAGGTAAAGTCTTGCTTTGATGAGATTTCAGTAAACACGCTTTTTTTCATCCTTTCCTTAGGAAACATGCGATGAGTATCGAACATTGATGAAAAATGGAAAATTATTTTGTTCCCAAGATAAAGAACTTTTTCAAAGCCCTGATGGAAGAGGCTTCATCAGTAGATGTGCCACGTGCAAAATGATACTGTGAGTAAAATTCCTCCTTAAGTGTTTAAGTTACCAGTTATTCTCTGGACTAGTAAATGTATTCTTTTTATGTTCTATCAAATACATTTTTCTGCCTTGTAAGTCTCAAGGCATTTTATTTTTAACTCAAAAAGGTTTAAAAGTGCTTAGCAGATTGCTCTGACCCCTCTTAGCAGGTGAAGTTGGATAAGTGCCACCTACCTGAAAAGATTTTAACAATCACTCAAATGGTATTCCAAAGCATTCCAGAGCGCCCAGGGTTAATACCTTATGTAGCACTTAATAGTCTTTTGAGGAAGTAGTTCTAATTTGAGTTTCCTGGCTCTGGGAAAAAAATAATTCTTGGGTCTGTTAAGCCCTAACTCTGTTGTACCCTCAGGATTGAGAAAAGCCCCCTGGGAATGATGCCGAATTCTCCTTATGGCAGCCAGCCAGTAGAAAAACTTAAGCAGGACACACCTTGATCCTGTGAGTTTCCAGTGTCTTTAAACATTTCAGATTACGCTAGGAAGACATGGTCTAAAGAACTGATTTTAGCTTCCACCTCCTGGCAGCTCAGGAAGGGTCAGTGTCCTGGGGGTTTACTGACATCTATGCAATGCTTCTTAGCTTGATTTCCTTCTCTTCAATGACACCCAAAGGTAGAAGAAGGCTTATTATCCATTGAAAATCCTCAAATCAAAGTGTTCTAATTGGTTTTTGAACAAGGAGGTCATCTTTAAAGTCTGACCACCACCAAAACTTCAACACTGATACCAAGCCAATACTAACCTTATCTATTTAAGATAATTATGTTGCTATAATTAGCATTTTAAATGCCGGGGGGTATGTCTCAGGAGACTTAATTTGATGTGGTCAATAATATTGGGATATGAAGCTGTGATTACATATGCTGTTCCTAGTGAAGAAATTATGGAAGATGGAGGAAGAAAGGCAAGATTTGGGGCACCTGGGTGGCTCAGTGGGTTAAAGCCTCTGCCTTCAGCTCAGGTCATGATCTCAGGGTCCTGGGATCGAGCCCCGCATTGGGCTCTCTGCTCGGCGGGGAGCCTGCTCCCCCCTCTCTCTCTGCCTGCCTCTCTGCCTACTTGTGATCTCTCTCTGTCAAATAAATAAATAAAATCTTAAAAAAAAAAAAGAAAAGAAAAAAAGAAAGGCAAGATTTAAGGGGTGGGGATGGGGGAGACCCAGGGCAAGCTGAGCAATTTTTTCTTATTCCTAGTCTCTTGAAAGCTGAATGTAAACCAGCAGGTGTATTATTTACTATAAAGCTTCCTTCTTGTTATAGGATGTCTTGCTAGGAGACTGAAACTATGAATATAGGACATTTACTGAAAAATAATTTAAAACAAAAATAAATTGCTTGAGACTTACAAGGCAGGTTATTTATCTCTTTGAAGTCACTCACTCAGTTATTGTTCTTGTCACCTATTTAAATTATGTTGGAATAAACTTGGTTTCTTAAATTGGTAAGGAGATGTACAAGGCATAAAAGCTGTCCTTAAATTTCTGAATTTGCTCTGTAGGTCCTTACAGTTTAGAACCAGAACCAAAACAAGGAGATAGATTTTGGTTCAGTGTGAATATGGTATTTCAAAGAGACTATTCCAACGAAGGCAGAGATGGCTTTTAGAGTTGGTGACCACCTGGATGTTGGAAGCATGAAAGGGGTCGGGGAGTATAGTCTGTTGGTTGTGCAGTTAAAGGTAGAGATTCTTGCCTCCTGTAGAGCCATGTCTGAGATTTTCAGCACTGAAATAGAATCATGTCTGAGATATTTTTCAATACTGAGGAGAGATTTATGGTCCCTTAGCTAATTTCTGCACATACCTACCTCCACATCTGATATACTAGATTGAGCTGAGGAAAAGAATCAAAATTAAGGTTGACATGTATGCTATTATCCCCCAAACTGGGAAAGCATTCTAAGCTATGCTACTCCTTGCTCTCTTCCAGGGAAAAAGAAGCAAAATCCCAGAAAAGGGCCAGCTATTTAACAAGAGCCTCTCGGGCCACTGCCCCAGAAAAGGTGAGATTATTTGAAGTCAACTTGTAATTGCTTTCAAGATTATGTTTGACTCTATTTAGAGCTATTCGTTTATATCCTAATTATTAGGTCATACCTGTTGTGAGGCCAACTCCTTAGAAGGGAGGGAACATGGCTTAGTCCAGGGGTGGGATAAATCTCTGGTATGTCTAGTCCATATGCCCAACCCATGACCCAACTCTCAGAAAACACTTTGGGCACTGACAGACACTAAGAGGTGGAGTGAGTGAGTGTGATGTCTGCCTTCCATGGCCATTTCTCATTCCTCCTGTCCTATCTCAGCTTCAACAAGAACCTTCATGGAACTATTAGAACCAATTTCAAATGTCAGAATTCTTACTTACTGTCTGTGTCACTTGGACAATTTATGTATCTCTGGGGTCCCAGTTTGTTCATCTGTGAAATGGAATGTGAATCAAATGAGAAACTAACTTTAAAAAGCCAGATACAGTGTTTATATATGTTAGCAGGCATCTGATTCATTATATTTTTTTTCCTTCTTTTCTTTTGCTTCCTACTGCATGTCCTTTCTGGTATCTAGAGAGTTCCCCTAACTCTACTGGAGTTGCTCGTTTACATCTATTTTGCTGTTTGGAAAACAGGCTAATATTTGTTTGAGAAAAGTATTCTGTGGTTAAAAAAAATGGTTTTTAATAAAAAATGGAATAAAATGAAAGAAACCGTATAGATGCAAGCCCCACACAATGATTTCACTTTGTAATTTTTTTATTTCTGCAAAAATTTTTTATTTCTATGAAAAGATAAAAATACTAGACCCAGATTGAGGGAAACTTCTGGCCTACACTGTGTTGTAGTAAGCTGTTGACGAAGCTGGGGGTTATCACAGGGAATCCTAACAAGTATTCCTATCACTCCAGGTCTCCTGGGTAGTTTCTTCTCCAGTATCTTCTTTCTGTTCCTCTTCTCCTGTCCTTGACACATAATTAAAACGATCAGTCAAGGGAGACACACCCAAATTACTGTAACATCCCTGGTCTAACCAAGCTAAAATTTTCCCCGTCAGTGTTACTTAGGAATGTCTGAGAATCTTAGCCTTCACAGTAAATCTACTCAACCACATTCTTTGCTTGAACTCAACTGGTCTCACTTTTAAAACAATAACACAGTCACCACTTAATTGGTCAATCACTGCAAATCCTTTATCTGAGCAAAAGCGAGCAGTTTCTGTGCTCTACAAAATCTATGGAGATCAGAAAAGTTTCCTGGACAGTTCCAATTCTGCCTTTAGTTGTCACATTTGGAAAGAGACTTATTCAGTATGACCTATTCTTCTTCTACACTCTCTCCTCCCCATCTTTTTCCTTTGTGAGAAACTGATCAATGATGTTTTAAGATATAAAACACAAGCAAATGACAAATAAAAAAAATGAAATACACATACATACCAATTCTAACAAAACAATTTCCAAATATTACTAGTCATACATTTACTGAATTTTAATCAAATAAGATTTTTAAGAAATAAAATTTTGAAATTCTAAGACATTATACCTTTCTATTATCATTTTATGCCTGAGTTATAATTTTTACCTCTTAAGTCCTTGTGATTACTTGCCTTGCTACCTAGGAACATACTTACTTACAAATTAAGGTAGTCCATATTTGGCTGCAGGCCCTTCAGGTAATTTCTGTTTAGATTTTTACTTGTTTGTTTTTGAATGGGTTCATGTAACTATACTGTTTTTGTCATTACTTTCCCCCATAAGAGAGAAAAATCTACTTGCTTTCTCTGCTTAGATTCCTCCCATCAAAAATCAACCTGATGTTCACTTTCAGAATAAGGTGCTCTTCCCGTTCAGGAATTTTCCTCCTACAGACAGCCTTTCTCACTTGCATCATCAATTTCTTCTTCACTAGTATGTCATTTTTTCACTTTCCAACTCTAATATTCTAGTCCATCTACAACTCTCATTGGTATGGTCTCCAAAGTCTATCTCAAATATGACTTCTTTTCACCATTTTCATTTCTATCATCCATAGTCCAGTTCCTCATAATCTTTAATGTATTTGGTCCAGGTAGAGACTTCTGCTTTTTAAATTGATTGATTGACTTATTCAGTGTTTCTTCTTGATGTACGTTGCCAACTATGTAGGATATAGTTCATATATGTGTATATGTGTGTTTCTGAGTTCCCTATTCTGTTCAGATGAGCTCATTGCTTCAGTAACTAATAAGGCAGGTCCCCTTTCTTTCTTCATCTTTTTCCAAGTTCACTTACCTATGCATAGACATATATTTTCCCATATACTAGAAATAAAAAGTTTATTGAGTTTATGTAAACTCCAACTACAGTTTGAGAGCCCAAAGTGATTAGGGATACAAAGAATTTATAAGCTAATTTGAGTAAAATTGACTTTTTATAATATTAGCCTGCCCAACTCAAGAGCACAGAATAACTTATCATTAATTCATAATAATTTCTGTCTACTTTATTAAATCTATTAAGTATTCTCCACAGATTTTTATCATTTTTGCTAATACGTAGAAAATCTGTCATTTTATTGATATTTTGTTTGGTATTTTGCTGTTTATGGTATTTCTATCTGGTTATTGTTGGTGTAGACAAATTCTATTGATTTCTACAGGTTGATCTTACATTAAATAGCTTTATGATATCTTGTGTTAATTCTGATAGTTTATTGATTCTATAATTTTTTTCTTGGTAGTTGATCACATTATCTGCATAATAGGAGATAATAGGTGTTTTATAACTTCCTTTTCCATTTTATCACTCCTTTATTTCTTTTTCTTTTCTTTTATCATTGGCCAGGATCTAGAATTCCATAGTTAAATAGTAGTCATGATAATGAACATCAGCTTGCCCTCTCTTCATATATTAAAAGGAATATATCTAGAGTTTCTCCATAACTATGCTTACTGTGGGTGTTTTAGAAATAAACTTTAGCAAGTTTAGAAAATTCTTTTCTGTTCTTACTCTCCTGAATCTGTTTTGGTCATTACCAAATGTCTTTTCTACAACTGTTTAAATAATTTTCTGGTTTTTCTCTTTCAGTCTATTAATATAATAAATTTCTTGATAATTTTGCTTATGTTAAACTATTAATGTTTTCTTAAGGTAAATCATACTTAACCATAATATATTTTTAATACACTGTTGAATTTGGATAGTTAGTATTTCATTTAGAAAACTTGAAACTATTTTCATAAATAAAATGAAAACACTTCATTTTTTATTTTACTGGAGGTCTCATTTCATTTAAGTTTACTCATTTCATTTAAGGAGTCAGCAAATCCTTTATCCAAAAAACAACTATAAATTGAGATAAAATTGACCAAAACAAACATTATAGCACTCTGGAAATTGACCAGTAGCCTTTGTCACTCTGACAAGCATTTATGCTTGAAAAACTGCTGAATTTTTAATTGGAACAATGGGGCAGGGGGTCTGTGATGTTCTTGTTTAGGGATACTGCCATCTCACTAATGTTGCTTGGTTGGTATGGAGGGTCTACCTTCCTAGGGCAGGCTATGAGGGTCAGCAACTGCACTGTCTTTATTAAAGTAATTAGAGTAGTGGACAATAATCATTTCCAGAGATGTTTTCACTGGCTGTCATGTTCTTCACTAAGAGTAAGGATAGTGGCCTGAAGTTGTAGCATGGTTGAGGCAAGCCTGTTTCTGACTGTGTCTTCACACATGGGCAGCAGAGAGTAAAGAGGGACCAAGTAATTCGCAAAGTTTTAGCTGCATAAGACTGTGTGCAAGCACTTAGAAGACACATGAAGCAGCTCCTTCTCCCCACAGGTCCTGTCCTCATACTTTAATAAAACCACCTTTTTTGCACCAGAAAAAAAAAAGAGAAAGAAAGAAAAAGAAAACACATGTGAAAAAAATCCCAGTGGAAAGCAAATGCTGGAATACATGTAACTATATCCTGAAATTTGAATGCCCTCCCGAGTATATACAGGGCTATCTGTAGGCAATGGAAGCCTTATTAGCCTGAAGTGTTTGAGGCCAAACTGTGTCTAATCATTGGCCAACCACTAAGTTATAGAGATAGAGAAAGAAAAACCTAGAGAGCCAGTCTTAAAAAAAATAAAAATTATAAACATTTTCATGGTAGACACATCAACAGCTGTACACTATGGGACAGCAAGAAATCAGAGAGTTAGCCCAGCCAAAGATGCAAATAAGCAATAAAACAACAAAAATAATCTTTACAGTGAAATCATTATCCAAAATTTCCAATCTTCAACAAAAATTATGAAATATGCAAAGTAACTGGAATGTAGAACCCCCCATACTCAAGGAAAGAAAAGCCAATGGAAACTATCTGAGTGTCTCTGGATGTTAGATTTCACAAAGACTTGAAGCAGCTGTTTTAAAAATGTTCAAATACTAAAGAAAACCGTAGTTGGGTAATTAAAGGAAAGTACAATGACGATGAATAAACAAAAATTTTCAGGAGATAGAGAGATGGAGATAGACAAAGGTATATATCTCAAATAGAAATTCTGGACAAGCATTACTCAAATAAAAAATTCAGTAGAGAGGTTCAAAAGCAGCATTGAGGTTGCATAAGAAAGAATTAATAAACTTGTAGAAAGATCAATAAAAGTTAACAATAGAAATCGAGAAAAAATATTGACAAAAAATGGAGTCACAGAGTCTCTGAGGTAGCAGGCATGCCAAAACATGTGCAATAGAAATACCAAAAATAAAGGAGAGATAAAATAGAAAAATTATTTCAAGAAATAATGGCCTAAAATGTATGTTTGATTAAAAAAAAATTACTCATTACATTCAAGAATTTCAGCAAGTCCCAAACAGGATAAATATAAAGATATTGAAACTATCATGGTCAAAATGTTGAAATCAAGAGAGAATTTTTAAAGTGGCAAAAGAAAAGAAAAATGAAAAATGACATATTCTTTATACTGGTTACAATTAATGACCAGCTTCTCATCTAAAATAGTGAAAGCCAGAAGACAATGGAATGGCATGCTCAAAGTGCTGAAAGAAATATATATATATATATATATATATATATATATATATATTCTATATCCACCAAAATTAATCTATAAAAATTAAGTCAAATAAAGATATTTCCAAATCAATGAAATCTGAGAAAATTTGTTACCCTCGATAAGGGTAGTCTGTTAGCTGAAAGGAAATGACTCCTCGATGGTAACTTGGACTTACAGAAAGAAATGAAAAGCACCAGAAATTATAAATATCTGTTAATATGAACTTTTTTATAAATATATTTCCCTTATTTTCATCTAGTTTCTTTTATTTATTTTCAAAAATTTTTAAAGATTTTATTTTTCAAGTAATCTCCACACCCAATGTGGAGCTTGAACTCACAACCCCAAGATCAAGAGTCCCATGCTCTACTGAGAAGAGTCAGCCAGGTGCCCCTCACCTAGTTTCTTTTAAAGATATAATATTATATAAAGCAATAATTACAATGCTGTTTTATTGGGTGTATGAATAAAATATTTAAGATAACCATATTGCAAAGGGGAATAAAGGAAATAGAGCTGTATTGGGGCAAAGTTTCTATATTTTACCAGAATTAAATATTAATCTGTAATAGAGTGTGATAAATTAGGAGGCATATTGTAATTACTAGAGTAAGCAGCAAGAAAATGACATATATAATAAATATATAAAATCAACACAAGAGTTAAAAAGATACACTAGAAATATTTAACCAAAAAGGAGGCAGTAGTGGAGGAATGAAGAAATAAAAAAGGTCAAGAGCATGTTGAAAACAAAGAGAAGCAGAGAAAATATAAATATATCAGTACTTATACAAAGTGTAGATGATTTAAATATTCCAGTCAAAAGGTGGAGATTTTTGTATGATTAAAAAAAGCAACTATAAACTATCTCCATTAGATACTCCTTAAATCCAAAGACACAAGAAGTATGAAATGATGAGTGATACTAGGCCAAATATAACATGAGAGAGCAGGATTTGCTATATAACCATCTGACAAAATAGACATTAAAACAAATAATGTTATTGGAGACAAATAAGGAGATTTTGTAATTTAAAAGTATTAATACACCAGGAGATATAACAATTATAAATGTATATACTTCTACTAACAGAAGCTCAAAATTTATAAAACCAGATATGCTATAATTAAATGAAGAAATAGATAATTCAACAATAATAGCTAGAAATTTTAATACTCTATTATTAAAAATCGATAGAACTGACAAAATATCATCAACAATATAGAATACTTGAACAACACTAGGAACTAACTGAAATATAGAGAATGTTTCCCCAATGATTGCAGGAGATACATTCTTTTCACGGAACAATGAAACATTCTACAAAATAAATTAAATACTAGGATATAAAATATATCTGAATAAATTTAAAAAAATTAAAATCATACAAAGTATGTTTTCTCAAAAACAGAATTGAATAGAAAGCCAACAAGAGGAAAAAATTAGGGAAATCCACAAATATTTGGACAGTAAGAAGTAGCATACTTCTAAATAACTGATGGATAAAAGAAACACTCAAGAGACATTAGAATATAATTTGAACTGAATAAATACAAAAAGCACAATTCGAGACTTACAAGTTTAGCTAAAGCATCGTACAGAGATTTAAATACTGAAATCAGAGAAGAAGAAAGGTCACAAGTTAATAATCTTAACTTCTACATTAAGAAACTTAGAAAAAGAAGAGCAAACTAAACCTCAACCAAGCAGAAGGAGGGACATAATAAAGATTAGAGCAGAAATCAATGAAATACAAAACATTAAAATAATAGAAAGTTTATAGACCAAATGTTGGTTCTTGAGAAGATTAACAAAGCTGGCAAACCTTTAGACAAATTGACCTAAAAAAAATTGAGAGAGAGAAAAGAAAAATTACCAAGATCAGGAATGAAATATGAAATATCAATATATACCCTAGAGAAATTACAAGGATTATAGTAGAATATTATGAGCAAATTTGTGCCCAAAAAGTAGACAACTGACATGAAATAGACAAATTCCTAGAAATACAGGAATTACTAAAAACTGACCCAAGAAGAAATAAAAATCAAAATAAATGTATAGCATGTAAACAAATTGAATCCATGATTAAGTGAAAGAAAAGTTCAGATTTTGTTGGTGACCCCCACCAAATATCGAAAGAAGAAATAATATTAATCTTTTATAGACTCATTCAGGAAATAGAAGTAACACCAGCCAGTATTATTTTGATACAAAATACAAAGGAAGATATCACAACTACAGAAGACTACTGCAAAGTATTACTCATAAACATACATAGAAGAATATTTAACAAAATATTAGCAAACAGAATCCATAACAACAACAAAAGAAAGATAAAACCATGACCAAATGGGAATTATTCTAGGGGAGAATGGTTGGTTTAACAACAGAAAATCTAGTACACCATATTAATAAAGGGCAAAAGTAAATCATTATTTCAGTAGATGCAGAAAAGACATTTAATGAAATCCAACAGTCATTCAAGATAAAAAACACTCTCCCTGTCTCTCTCTCTCTCTCTCTCTCTCTCTCTCACACACGCACACACAAACTCACATGCACAAAACTACCAATAGATTCATACTTCCTCAGCTGATAAAGGACATCTATGATAAAGCTATAACTAACATCATACTTAATGGTTAGGGAGTGAAAAAGACTGAGAAGAAGGTGAAGATGATTGCTATTACACCACTTTTATTCAACATACCACTTCTATTCAACATTGAACTGGAGGGTATAGCCAATATAATAAGGCAAAATTTCTTTTTTGTTTTTTTAAAGATTTTATTTATTTATTTGACAGAGACAGCGAGAGAGGGAACACAAGCAGGGGGAGTGGGAGAGGGAGAAGCAGGCTTCCTGCCGAGCAGGGAGCCCAATGTGGGACTCGATCCCAGGACCCTGGGATCATGACCTAAGCCGAAGGCAGACACTTAATGACTGAGCCACCCAGGCACCCTGAGGCAAAATTTTTTAATTAATTAAAGACATTCTGCTTGGAAGGAAAGTAATTGTTTTTCATTGTAGGTACATGATACTATATATAGAAAATCCTAAGCATCCATAAAAAGAAACTAGAGAATGAGTTTAGCAAGATTTCAGTATACAAATCAGTAATGCAAACTCAGTTGTATTTCTGTATACTAGCAATGAACAATCCAAAAATTATCAGGATGGCAGTTTTCCCATAATTAATCTATAAATTCTACATACCCCCTGTAAAAATCCTGACTTTTTTTTATAGAAATCAACAAGTTGATTTTAATATTTATATAAATATTATATATAATATTTATATAAATATATATAAATATATAAATATGTTGGGACACCTAACAGTAACTGATTTCAAAATGTATTATAAGATGCCAGTGAACAAAACAGTGTGTTATTGGTTCAAGGACAGGCATAAAGATCAGTGCAGTGGAATGGAATAGATATTCTTTACATTTTTGGTCAAATATTTGACTGATTTGTCAAGGTAAACAAGTGCTTGGAAAATTTAATATCCATAAAAATAAATTTAGATTCTTACCTTACATCACCCACAAAAATTAACTGAAGATGAATTAGAGTCTCAAATTTAAGAGCCATAACTATTACATTTCTGGGCTAAAACGTAATAGAAGAAATTCATGAATTTGGATTAGACAGAGCTTTTAAATATGAAACCAGAAGCGTGATCCATAAATACAAAATTAATAAGTTGGACTTCCTCAAAATTACAGGCATACTTCATTTTATTGCACTTTTCTTTATTGTGCTTCTCAGATGTTTTTACAAATTGAAGGTTTGTGGCAATCTTGCATCAGACAAGTCTATTGATACCATTTTTCCAATAGCAGTTACTCATTTCATGTCTCTGTGTCACATCTTGGTAATTCTCGTAATATTTCAAAACTTCATTATTATAAATTTGTATGGTTATCTGTGATCAGTGATCTTCAGTGGAGAAGAACACAAGATTAATGTTGTTTTCATGGCCGCTAATGTAACATCCATTCTGCAGCCCATCGATCAAGCAGTAATTTTGACTTTTAAGTCTTTTTTTTTTTAAGATTTTTTATGTATTTATTTGAAAGAGAGAGAGAGATCACAAGAAGGCAGAGAGGCAGGCAGAGGAGGAAGCAGGCTCCCCGCTCAGCAGAGAGCCCGATGCAGGGCTCCATCCCAGGACCCTGAGATCATGACTTGAGCTGAAGGCAGAGGCTTTAACCCACTGAGCCACCCAGGCACCCCTTGACTTTTAATCTTAATGTTTAAGAAATATACTTTGTTAGGCTCTAGCTGCCACAGATAGCAATTTCTCTGATGCCTTTGCCAAAGTAAATTGAAAACCTCTAGAAAGGATTCAGTGTTCTAAATGCCATTATGAACATCGTGATTCATGGGAAGAGGTCAAAATACAGTCTCAACATTAACAGGAGTTTAGAAGTTGATTCCAACTTTCACGGATAACTTTGAGGGATTTAGGACCTAAGTGGAGAGGGCAACTGCCGATGTGGCGGAAATAGTAAGTAACCTCCAGAACTGGAGGCTGAGTGTGGCTGAATTACTGCAATCTCGTGATGAAATTTGAACCTATGAGGAGTCACTTCTTTTTTTCTTTTTAAGATTTTTATTCATTTATTTGGGGGGAGGGGTTAGGGAGGAGGTGCAGTGGGAAAAAGAGAATCTCAATCTCAAGAATCTCACTGAGCACACAGGCCGACATGAGCCTCCATCCCATGAGCCTGAGATCATGACCTGAGCCAGAACCAAGAGTCAGGCGCTTAACCAACTGAGACACCCAGGTACCCCTGAGGAGTCACTTACATGGTTTCTTGAGCTGGAATCTACTCCTGGTGAAGATGGCTGTGAAGATTGTTGAAATGACAATAAAAGATTTAGAATATTCCATAAATTCAGTTGATAAAGCATTAGCAGGGTTTGAGAAGATTGACTCCCAATTTTGAAGGAAGTTCTGCCATGGGTACAATGCAAAGGCCTCACCTGCCACAGAGAAATCATTCATGAAAGGGAGAGTTCATCGATGTGGCACACTTCATTGTTGCCTTGTTTTAAGACATTGCAACAGACATGCCAACCTTCAGCCACCACCACCCTGATCCTTGAGCAGCCATGAGCATCGAGACAAGACCCTCAACTAGCAATAAGGGAAAGACTCACTGAAAGCTCAGATGATGATGAGAATTTTTAGCAAAAAAAAAAAATCTTTTAGTTAAGGTGTGGACATTGTGTTTTTTAGACATAACGCTATTGCACACTTAATAGACTACAGAATAGTATAAACATAACTTTTGCATATACCAGAAAACCAAAAAAATGCATTTGACTTGCCTTATTGCAATATTTGCCTTTTGTGGTGGTCTGGAACCAAACCTGCAGTGTCTCCAAAGTATGCCTGTACAAACATTTGGGCTTCACATGAAATCATTGAGACAATAGAAAAACAAGTATGGACTGAGAGAAATACTCATATATGGGGCAAATGATAGGTATTTGCCTATGGTAGGTATTCTTTCTACCATATGTAAGGAACTCTTACAACTCAATTATAAGAAAACAATCAATTAGAAATAGCCATTACACTAAAAACATCTTAATGGCTAGTGAGCATTTAAAAATATGTTTTGTATTATTGTTATGCAGGGACATGCATATTAAAACCACAATGAGGTGCCATTACACACCCACAAGAATGGCTCTAAATCATAAAAACGGAAAATACAGAGTGTTGTTAAGGTTGTGGATAAACTAGAACACTTACAGATGGCAAAAAAGAGTGTTCAAGAGCGCAACTACATTGGAAGACAGTCTGGCAGCTTCTTAAGAAGTGAAACATAAATTTACCATATCACCTAACAAATGTGGTTTGAGGAATCTACCCCATTGAAGTGAAGACATATGTCCACTCGGAGCCATGCATGTGAATATTCATAACAGCATTCTTTTTGATAATCCCAAACTGGAAACAATCTAAATGTCTGCAGGTCCGCTGGTGATGGATAAACAAAATGAGCTACAGTTACAGAATGAAATTTTATTCAGAAATGAAAGGAAAGTGCCACTGATACTGTTATGACATGGATAAAGCTCAGAAACATTATGCAAAGTGAAAGCAGCCAGAATCAAACAATTGCATATATATGATTCCATTTTTAAGAAATACCCAGAAAAGGTAAATTTATAACCAGAAAAATCTGTGGCTGCTTAAGGCTACAGCTGGGAACTGGGATTAACTGTAAATGGGCACAGGAAACTCTTAGGGTGACGGAAGTATTCTAAAACTGGGTTATGGTGATGGCTGTACACCTCCATAAATTTACCAAAATTCATGAATTTTATGGTATGTAAGTAAAACCTCAATAAAACTATCAACAATTATTTTTCAATTTACGTACCTTCTCAATTTCTGGAATAACTTGTAAGCTATTATTACTCAATACAAGTTTTCCTTTTTTCTTAACAGTTTAGAAAAATGGATTTTAAAGCTGTTAGTACTTGAGCATTTTGAGGAGGGAGTATCTCAGACCAGTTTATCAATGGGATTAATGCTATTGGTCTGTTCTACTTTTCTTATTAAACCACTGTAGGTATTTTACACTTTTTTTTTTAAGATTTTTTTATTTTATTTATTTGACAGAGAGAGAGATCACAAGTAGACAGAGAGGCAGGCAGAGAGAGAGGGGGAAGCAGGCTCCCTGCTGAGCAGAGAGCCCGATGCGGGGCTCAATCCCATGACCTGAGCCTCCCGTGACCTGAGCCAAAGGCAGAGGCTTTAACCCACTGAGACACCTAGGTGCCCCTTTTTTTTGTAACTCTTATCTGTATTTTGGTTTTCAGATGTTTTAGCATATAGATACTGATAATATGTTTTTGTTGTATGCATATGTCAGTTTTTATACAGTTACTTACAATGATGACTGCATGTGTTTTTATTTCCATGTTCTCTATCTCTTACAAATTGTCATAGAAATCAGCTTTTTTGTTAATCTTCTCTATTATTTTTGTTATCTGTGTCACTTGTTCCTATTTATGTTTTCTCTGCTGCACGTTTTGTAATGGATTGAGCATTAAAATTTTTAATTTAAGATTCCATGACAAGGGTATGTAAAGATATTAATGATCATCTATCTCAAGATTTGTGCTTGAAGTGTTTCCGTTTGTCACTCTTTGCCAAACGTTTCTTGGGCAGAGAACATAGACCATATGACATCCATCCTTTGAATTTCCTAAGACTTTTTTAGTGGCCTAATAAATATTCTACTTTTATAAATATTTTCTATGTCTTGGAAAAAATGTTTATTTGCTGTTTCTTGGATATAGTTTTCTATAAAAATCTAATGGCTTAAGCATCTTAATTTTTTCCTTGATCTATCAATTTCTGAGAAGTATATGCTAAAATCCGTAAATCCAGTTACTGATTTATCTTATTCTATCAAAATTTTTTTGGTTGCAGTGTGACGAAGATAGAGCCTATATTATTAAGCGAATGAATGCTCAGTGATTATTATAGCCTTATGTTCTGTTTTTCCTTTTACTTTATATAGTGTGTTTTGTCACTTATGATGCATTTTGGGCTGAATTCTATATTTTTAGTATTACTGCATCTGCTCTCTTCTTATTCGTCTTTACGTTGTATCTTTTCTTATCCTATTGTTTTAATATCTGTGTGCTCTTTAATTTTAATTTTCTTTTATCATCCATACCTGCTTAATCCTGTTTTTCAAATCCAAGCACAAACTGTATTTTAATTTGTGTGCTTAGCTCATTTACAGTTTATTTCTGTTGTACTAGGACTTGGTTCTCCTAATTTTTCATATTTTCAGTTACCAGACTTTAAAAAAAATTATTTTAAAAGTGGTTTCTTCCTTTCAGCTTTTCTTTGATGATGAGTTAAAGGTTGCATATCTATTTTTGCTCTTACTATGACTCCCCTTAGCCAAATATCCATATTTATAATTATTTATCATCACTATTACTAATGCCATTGTTTATTGTTAAATCTGTATCTTCTCCCCTAACATATGTTAGTTTGCTTTTATTTGGTTAAAAAGCCCTAAACTTCTCTAATTTGTTCTTGACTGACTAGATTCCATCTTTGAGTTGCTATGGCTATTTCTCTCTTTCTCTTGTTTTTTTTCCATTTTTCATTGATTCTAGAAATGTTCCCTATTTCTTCAAATATTTTTCCTATATATGGTTGCATCCTTTTGGGGACTTCTAATTCACCATGTTGTTTAGATTTTCTCTTCTATTTTAAATTCATTTTCCTTTATTATTGCTTCTCTGAGAATTTCTTGATCTAATCTTCTGGTTTACAAATTCATAGGTACTTGTACCTATCCTACTTTTATTCTTTCTACTGTTCTATTTATAACTGTTTAAATATTTTCCATGTCTAAAACTGCCACTTTTTTCCCATTATAACTTCTTTTTTTCTTGTTTCATATTGCAGATATTTTCTCTTATCTCTCTAAAGCATAGTTACACTCTTGAAAAAATATTATTCTATGCATTCTGATAATTCTGCTTGAACTAATACTGAATATGGCTCACATTACCATATTTCTTTTATGTTTTGTTCCTCACATATACAGGTATTTCTATTCTAAGATTCCATAATAGCTTTAGTTATTTTTTTCTGCTACAGTGAGTGAGATGGTGTTCAGGGCTACGCTCAGTCTCTGCCTCTCTGGTGACTGTAAGGATAGGAAAAGGGATAAAGCCTAGATCGGAAGGTTCTGGAACCAGTGTTGCCCCTCCAGTCTGTTGCCATTCCACCAGGTTGGGAATCCATCTGTAAGCTCTCAGAAACTGTTACCATTAGGAAGAGGTATTCTCTCTAGGTTGTGACCTACCAGCCCTTGGAGTTTGGAGGGGGAGGAGGAGGTGGTGTAGTAAATACCCACACCTGTTCTCATCACCTCACAGCTGGGCTTTTTATCTGCCCTGTCATCACCCTGCCAACACCTGTGACCTAGTATGCTGCTGTTGCTTTTGCTGAAGAGGGAGATCTGTGATTGTCCCATGTTCATAAAATCAATCCGTGTCACCCATGCTTCATTAGTTTCTTCAGAAATGACCTTAGAGAGAAAACCAGCAGCTCTCCTGCTTTTTCCTTATGCTTCAGCCACACTTCTTTGTGCCCCTTAAACAGGACAGTCTAGTTCCTATCACAAATCCTTTGCAATTGTAGTTCTTGACGCCTGGAATGTCCTTCCCTGAGATCCCTAGTGGCTGGCTTCTCCCCATTAATTCCATTTCACCTTAAATATTACCTTTACAGAGAGATCTTTCTTGACACTCTATTTAAAATAGCCACCATTCTAGTTATTGTTCAGGTTATTTTTAATAGCATTTATTTTAATTTAAAATTGTCATATTTATGGTCTTTAACTTCTCATCAGAATGTAAGTTCCTTAGAACATATATTTTAATTTTTTTTCAGTGTCTTAGTCTAGTAGAAACCCAAAGCCTAACAAATTTTGAAGAACAAATGAACAACTGAATAAATGAAATAACACGTATAGCCATTACTTATCTTCACTCTATTTTAAATTCTTCCCAAACAGATGACATGAACAATGGGTTGTGTTCCATAGCTTTTTTTTAATTTATTTAAAATTCTTTTTCCGGAGTGCCTGGGTGGCTCAGTTGGTTAAGTGACTGCCTTTGGCTCAGGTTGTGATCCTGGAGTCCCAGGATCGTGTCCTGCAGTGGGCTCCCTGCTCAGCAGGGAGTCTGCTTCTCCCTCCACCTGCCCCTCCCACCTCTCATGCTCTCTCTCTCTCTCTCTCTCTCTCAAATAAATAAATAAAATCTTAAAAATAAATAAATAAATAAATAAATAAATAAAATTATTTTTCCTTTTTTATTGTCTTTTGGAAATATTCCTCAATGTAATCTTTTGGTTCACAAATTCACTATATATTTGTATCCATTGTTCTTTTATTCTTTCTATTGTATAACATACTAGGTCACAGGTCTATATTCTAAGTGTTCCATATCTATGTTTAAAATATTTGTGTTATGACAATAACATCAAAAATTTATTTTGTCATGCAATATAATAACTGAAAAATTCTCCAGTGTCATTCATTGCTTTTAGATAGAAATTAAATTCAAGTTGAGTCTAGGTCATCTTTAGTTAGCTCATGTCACAATAGTGTTGCCAAATAAGGTTTCCTAGGTATTTATTTGATGCTCAGCACAAATCTGTAGTACAGATGAAGTGTAAATTGCCATTTGTCAGATAAGGAAAGTAAGGTTCAAAGAGGTGGAGTGAGTGGGTGGCAGATGTGAGAATCAAACCCTAGTCTCCAGTTACCACCTAGTGTAGTTGTTTTCCTTACCATTCAGGTATGTCCCTAAGTATGTGTCATATTATTTGAGCTGAGATTTGGGAATTTCTTCCATCATCCCCAAAACATGTTTCATGATTGGCTTGATTGTCAGTGCAGAAAATGTTTAAAATAACAACAACAGTAACAACAATAAGTGGTTTTGATATGTTATGCGCCGTTGTAAATGCTGTGCATGTATTCGTACAATGAAACCTCTTTAAAATGCTGAAAGGTTGGTACTATTGTACACATTTTGCAAATAAGGACACTAACGCACGGAGGGGTTAAGTAATTCCCACATCACCCAGCCAGTATGTGACAGAGTTAGAATTATGAGTCCTGCAATCTGGCTCCTGATCACTACGCTAATCTATAATAATAAAAACTTTATTGCAGCTTAGAGTTTGCAGAGAGCTTTCCTATCCATTATCTATTAAGACCTCATTACGACTCTGGAGAGAAGGCAGGCAGGATTTGACAAGCAGTATATATAAAGTTTCAGAGAGGAGACTAGCCTACCTCACCAGATGGCAGGTGGCTGAGATCAAATAGCAATTCTTTGTCCTGAAATCTAATTACATCTCTGTTCTTGGGCCATGTTTTATTATCCATAATGTTATCCATGCAGTCTGTTTTGTTCTTCAATAAGTTATATTGTTGTGGGTTTAAAATGTTAACCTATTTACATATCTAAGGAATATTTTATCTCTTCTATTTTGATGTTCCTTGATGATATCTCTTGCAGTTGAATTGTGATGATTTCAGGAAAGAAGAGAGAAATGGGGATTTTATCTGTACCTTTGACAACGCAGCCGTTTGTGGCACAGATGGGAAAACCTACAGCAACAAATGTGCGCTGTGTGCTGAGAATGCGTGAGTATCTGCAGCAGGCTTTCTCCCTAAAGCATGCTCTCTGTCAAGTACATGACACATTTTTTTCTTACAGTCTTTAAAGTATCAATTCATTTTGCAAGAGTTAGCTAGCCATAAATTATTAGGACCACTCTTTTTACTATTCTTAAGGAAAAAAATACGTAGTGCAACACTTTATATTTTACAAAGCACCTTTGTATGCAGCTTATCAGATAGTTATCAGTGTCTCTGAAGTAGACAGACATCTGATAGATCTAAATCTGTGTATCCTCCCGCGTGCACATATAAGCACATATGTATGTACATACACTTACATACACGTAAGAGACATCCGTCCATTTCTATCTATCTAGGAGTACATCTTTTTCCACAGAGAATTATTTAATCATCAAATGATTTTTTTATTTAGTGCTCAGTAATTTATAATACTAGATAGATAATTGAAACTTTTAATATTGAACTTCTCCCCATTGATTCGACCTTTGTCACATAGCTAAAACATCTCGCTATCCAACAATTTGTCCCCCTTGCGTTCTTTCTCCACCCTCAGTGCTAAGTTTGGTTGTCAGTTGTCTTCAGTCAGGAAGATGGCACACCTGCTTCACAGGTTCTAGCCTGCAGCCTCAGTCTTGAATTGTCTGCTCTTCAGTTTTTGCAAATATAATAGCAACCAGTGCTTGAAGCCAATAAAGGATATGATAAACATTCAGTCTTCGGGGTTGTACAAGTGTTATCCCTTCTTGTAATAAGTATCTTTACCAAAATACAACTAAATCAAATCACTCTGATCCCTTGCATTTTTGCATTTTCAGAGATGCACTCTGAAATTATGCCTTCACCTCTCACCAGTGGTCAACATAAATGGAAAATACAAACAGACATACAGAGAACAGACAGGTTTTATTAGATATGTATTTTGTAATACTATTATGAACACACTGTACATTTAATTACTACTGTTTTATATGGGTGATCCTGTGATAGATTGTTTAAATCTCTTCAGGTCTAAGTTTCTCACCCCTAATTTCTGATATACTTCCTACATTATACGGTGAGAGCCATACTGCTCATTGCATTTCTTCCTTAGCTTTGTCTACTAGGAGACTCTGCAATAACATTGGGATTTGATTTTTTTTTTTTTTATTTCCCTCAGATGATATCTTTTGATGTAACTTTTTTCTTATCACTTTTAATACTTCATTTTTCTGCTTATATTGTTTTTGTTGTTTTTTTACTGTTATACACAGGCTGTGATTTTAAGCTGCCTTAACTTTTTATTTTTATTTTTTATTTTTTTAAATATTTTATCCATTTATTTGACAGAGAAAGAGATCACAATAGGCAGAGAGTCAGGCAGAGAGAGAGAGGGGGAAGCGGGCTCCCCGCCAAGCGGAGAGCCCGATGCAGGGCTCAATCCCAGGACCCTGGGATCATGACCTGAGCTGAAGGCAGACGCTTTAACCCACTGAGCCACCCAGGTGCCCCCTGCCTTAACTTTTTAAAAAGTAGGAAGTATATTTTACATTTACGGTTCTGTTTTCAGATAGCATTAAAGCTCTATTAGACTAAATCAACTTAATTCTTGGGACTTTAGGTACTTTCCGTGACAACCAAAATATTAGTCAGCATAACCCAAACAAAGAATAATATAGTAGGATGTTAGATCTTTGAACTTGAATTTGTATATTCAAAACATCATCATCAACAACAGCAGAGTTCTTTGGGGGCATCTAATATCTACTTATGAGGCGTACTTTTTCCTTCTCTTCTGATATGGATCCTCTTTAGACATAGGAGAGAAAATTCTAGAAATAATATTTATAGATCTGACTGTTATTAGTCCTCCAACATAATTCTATTTCTTCAACTCCAAGTTATAAACATAAGCTCTCATTAGAAAGAATAAATGAGGAAAAGAATGCAATGTGACATCTGTTTTCAAAGGCAAAGGAGAATCATAATACAGTGACGATAAGTTTTTTTTGAATGATAAGAAGTTCTGTGATACTAAACTTCTATGTCTACTAACTTTCAATTCCAGTAAAACCAGGTCCCAAGTTGGCATAAAAAGTGAAGGGGAATGTGAGACCAGTAATCCAGAGCAGGTGAGGACAAGTGTCAAAATGGTGGGAAATCTTGGGAGGCTAACTTCAGAGAGAAGATGCTCTCCTCTTCCTTCTTTGGTGGGGTGTTAGGAAGAAAGCAATTCTTGCTTTACATAAGATGGGGCACTGCCTATTTAGATGAAAAGCTATTGATTCCTACAACTGGAGCAGGTGACACTGGTATTTAGAATGTTCAGCTCTATTTCTGCTTTCTATGAAAAAAAAAAAAACAACAAAACCCAATCTGTCCATCCATCCATCCATCCATCCATCAAAAGGAAACTACACTTGTAGTAGAAAGGGCATTATGAATCAGTCACTTAATCTGAATTGAAACCCTAGCACTGTCACTTGCTGTCATGAGACCTTGGACAAATTACTTACCCACACTGTACCAGTGTCACCATATCTAAAAATGAGATTTGGATTAAATAGCTTTTCCCTTTGCTAACATTCTGTGCGCTTGTGATGATAGAAGAAAGAAATGAGTATCTCAGACATGTCACACTTGACTTTTTCTAGCTGAATGTATTTCCTAAGTCAAGGTTTGGTGCCTTTCTATGCTCTAGAGCACCTACCAGGACAGTTAACACATCATATTTTAAATGTCTATTTGTGTCATCCAGTAGATCATGAGCAAGTTGAGTGCAAGGACTATGTTCCGCCTTAGTTCTAGCACTTACTAGGGTATCTGTGTTTACTAATAAATGAATAAGTAAATGAGCACCATACGTAACTTCATGAATTATGCAACACTTACTAAGCTACTTCTAGGCATTGCTCTGGGTGGCTAGTGTGCATTGGGCAGAGAAACACTGAGTACTATACGATTTCTGAAAACAGTGTGGAAGGCGTTACAATCAGGACAGTGAATGTTAAGTTCTTTTCCCTGTTCTTCAGGATGTATGTAGTGCTTTTCGGCCTTATGTGAAGGACGGAAGACTTGGATGCACGAGGGAAAATGATCCAGTCCTTGGCCCTGATGGCAAAACACATGGCAATAAGTGTGCCATGTGTGCTGAGCTTTTGTAAGTATCATCACCCCCATGCAGGCCAAGTAGGTGGACTTAAAGAGGACGCACTTGGTTGCCTTCCTGAGAACCACTCCAGAGAGAGATACAGTCCTTTTCATGAAGCATACAATTCTTTGTCTTCGTAAGGTGAAATAGTCCTTGCTCTCTCAATGGCTTCTTTTCTTTTTAATTCATATCATTGGCTAGAGTTTCTTGAAAGACATGGATAAGGTAATTATGTTAGTTATTGAATTCAAGACTCTTAACTTTGCTTAATTATAATGATAGGACAATGTACAGTATTTTATAAGGCACAATATTTTACAATTTAGAAAACACTTTTCTGGAATAAACTAGGTCAGTCGTTTGACACGCATTCTTCATTTGAATATGTACAGAGACTCTTACTAAAAGCGACAGTCTAATTTAAAATAATAACAATAATGTCATGTGGCTGCCTTCGCTATTACTATAAAAGGTGGAACTTTAGGAAAGGGAAGGATAAAGTTAACTTTCTGAGTGCCTAACATCTGTGAGTACTGAGGCCCAGAAGTGAAGAAGATCCAATGAGTAATATTCTGCTATTAAACAAGATACAGACTCTCTATATGTCAGCAGGCTTTAAAGTGCTCCATTTACATCCATGGATCTTTAAAATCAGGACAGAGAAAGATCTAACAGATTAATAAATTTCACACCTGCCTTTGAAAATTACAGTGTGCTGCCAGAGAATTCAAGGGCACGTCCTATCAGGTTTACAAAACAGTGATTATATCTGGCTTCCAGACAGGAAATAAGCCTAATTTCTACATTCTTATCTAGGAGACCTGTGCGTTTAGTTTTCCAACTCACCCCAATTCTGTGACTTTCCGTTTGTTTTCAAGCACTAGCTAAAAAAGAGAATTTGACCTCCCTAACTCCTGGTTTCTTCCTCTGTGGAATTAATAATACTGCCTGTCTCCGGTTGGGACTGTAATTAAGTAATAGACACAAGTGGACTCAGAAGCTCAGTTCAGTGTCACTTTTTTTAACTGCAGTGATTTTATGTGAAGGCAAACAAATACTTTACAAGGTATAGAAAAGGTTTTACATAAGGGCGTGGACTGCAGTACTTCAAATGCTCAGTTTGGTTTCACCCTTGTCACAGCATTGTGTTAAAAAGCTCTTGGTTCTGCCCGGTAAAGGGAATTTTCCCCAACAATCTTCTGTTTGTCAATCAAGGAGTCCCACCCACCTACTTTTACGGAACAAAGCCTCTAATTGACTGTAAGTGAGTCAGTTTCACACCCTTCCTTATCTTTGTCAATTTTCTGGCTCCAATTCGAGACAGGGAAAAGCTTGTCTCCTGTAAGTGGATCGGTTTAACAAGCTATGGCCAAGGGTGTGAAAGTGCCTAGCACTGTACTGGACCCTGAAAATATGGTTGAGCCAAAAACTGACCAACCATTCTCTTTCTTAACAGCTTAAAAGAAGCTCAAGAAAATGCCAAGAGAGAAGGTGAAACTAGAATTCGACGAAGTGCCGAAAAGGTAAATTCTCCACCACATAATTTGATCTTGTGGCCAAAGTATTAACAAAGTTAGGCTTGACTCTTTGAGGTCAGTCAGTAATGTCATTGTCCTTAATTTTTACAATAAATTGTTTCCCTTAATTCCAAACTTCCACAAGTTGACTATTTCAAGTATATTAATCATTAGATTCAGATTTAAAATTGTATTTTCCCACCTGAAGTTCAAAATACGCTATTTTTAAGAAAAAGGGAAAGAAAGAATATAAGTCAGGAAATATGCAAATTAAATTCTGCTTAATTTCCACCAGACATCTCCCTGGTGTAGATTAATTTTGCTTTGAATAAATTTTTTTAATACAACATAATATAAATTAGACAGGAATAACTTTAAAATAATTCTAGAATTTTTTAAACAGTGTATTCACTGGTGTATTTTATGTATCATCCCATTGATACAGATTCGAGTTATTTGTTATGGTTATTATAGTGAGGCCTACATTTATAAAGGTCTTGCTTCTGTTTAAACAAAAATATCAAACAAATATTGACATTGTGTTTTTAAAGTGCCCTTTAAAATTAAGTTTTTTCAAATTATTATATGGTTTGTTTAGTATAAAAAATTATTCCTTTTGGTAATTGAATAAACATTGTAGGTCATACAGCTTGGATTTCCTAAATCACCAAGGTTATTAAACCCTACTTTCACTGTAACTGGTAGCAGTTACTTTGCTAAATGACTACCTTTTTGTTGAGAATTCAGAACAATTTAGTTTTACCCATAGTTTCATTATGCTTTGGCTGTATGAAACTGACTAAGTCATCTCTTCTCTCTGGGCCTCAATTTCTTTGTCCCAAATTAGGGAGTTTGGATAAACGACCTTAATTTTACTTTCTTGTTGGAATGTGATTCCACACCCTGTACTCTTTTGTGCTAATACAAGTGTAGAGGCCTCTTTCAGGCCACAGGCTTGAACAATGGAAACTTGATCAAGGCAAAAGGGCCCACAGTGATCCCCTGTCTGAGTACAAACAGACCTATCAAGCGATCACCTCAAAATATTTGTCAGCCCTAACTAACCAATGGACTACTTACACCCAGACATAGGTACCAAAAAAGGAAAATTCCATACATTCCCATACCTCCTCTCCTTCCCCCTTTAAATACAGCCCTTACCCACTGCGTCATGGCAGAGCCTTTCCTTTGCTGTCCTTCCTGCCCTTCCTTGCAGGGTATCCAACAAACTTTTATCTCTTTTGTTCTGCCTTGGGTAGATTCTTTCACTACCCGTGCCACTGGCCCCCACTCCATTGGGATGCCCCACATTTGGGGACCCCCATCCAATCAGGAGAAACAGCACAACAGTGTACCATTTTGGTGGATGATGGGCATGTGTTTTCCTAAGGATAGACATAAGTCCAGTTTTTGGTAGTCACAGACTAAACTTCTACTTCATGATGCTATTCACTCAAGCGAATTTCCCACTCTAATAGGGTGTTCAAAAGAGTTTTGGTGGAGGAACATGGAGCTTTCAGTCCTCAGTAATTTGTTCAATACTAACTGAGATTTGAAAAGCAATTCTTTTCGTTGTTAAATTTCAGTCAAAAACTTTGGGTCATCTTGTAATATTGAGCATTTTACTACTTCATAAACATGGACAGTTCTTTTCCATTATCTATCCTCAGGTCTTGTTTATTTTTCCCTCTTTTTCTCTGTGGCTGGGGTCATTGTTTTGGTGGGGTCACGGGACATGATCATGTTGAAAGCAACTGCTTTACAGTGATGGCTCAATATCTGCCCCATAATTAACCTGTCAGCGGGTTGCTCACAAAAGCATTTCTTCAGAATCTCCTTGGATGAATCACAACTTATAAACTGAAATTATCATTGTTTCTCTTATGGGAACCCTTGAACAGTAATTTTCCTACCATGCTATGATTATCAGGTGATCGTCTTCCGTGTCTTTATTCCTAGATTGTTAGAACCAGGAAGTTTGGAGCACACCCATTGCTCCTCCTGTCTTCTTATTAGGAGTCAATTAGGATTCTTTTTTTAAAGTGTCCTAATGAAATATGAGTTATTTTTTTTAATTGAGAATATTACATCTGAAAAGGCCCTAAAGAGCATTATTCCAAAAACTTGATTGTGTAGTTAGTAAGATAGAGGTGTCTAAGGTGATTGGCCTTTGCTGTGATTTCCCAGGAATTAGAGGCACAGTCTAGCTGCTCAGGTCTTCCAACTTCAAACCGTACTTTTTATGCTCATGTTTTCTTGGCTGAAATTGGAAGACGAGGGTCACATCATTGAAAAAGGCTTAGAGAAGCATTTTTTTGTAGGTTGTGTTTTGTAGGTTATGTAGTAATGTAGGCTATTACAAAACATGTTTATTGACACAGAGATTCCTAAATTTGGAGTAATTTGGGGTAGATAGAGATATAAATATAGCTGTAAATATAAAGTTTAGCCTTCAATTCAGATAGTAAAATTTTCGAAACAGAAAAAACCAAAAGTCCTAAACCAAAGCATTAGGAAATCTGGATACAAACCTTTCTTGGGTTATTTGGGGGAAGTCACAGCCTTTTAAATTAAATTTAAATTTTAGTGTTGGTTATTGGTTTTACCTCTCTCCAGTGGGGAGTGAAGGAAAATTAGATTCACTTTCTGTGCTTTCCACCTGCTGTATTAGAAATGGACATCCGTAAACGAGGCAGAGCACATTAAAGTGAACATCAGTAAAGGAGGCCACAGATTCACAGAGAGGACAGTGGATGCCACCTTACTCATTTTCCTTGCAAACCAGACCAGATTATTCTTGATTTTATCCATATTAAATAGTGTTTAAACATCTCATCTTACAGATTCTCTATTCTGCTTGTTAGCATGTTTTTTTTTTTTTTTTTGTCTTGGTAGCTGCATTTTGTTATGTCTTTCTTGGAATTCATTGAAAGATCTTTTATTTTTTGTAATCCTTTTTTCATAGACTTGAAAGTCAATAAGAGTCATCTAGCTTTAGGAGATATTTGCTCAACCTTATCCTTTATAAGGCCCTTTTACCTTTTTTTTTTAAAGATTAATTTATTTATTTTAGAGAGAGAGCATGTGTGCAAGTGGGGGAAGGGGTAGAGGGAGAGGAAGAGAAGCAGTCTCCCCGCCGAGTGCAGAGCCCAAGGGGAACTCGATCTCAAGACCCTGAGATCATGACCTGAGCCAAACCAGAAATTGGCCACTTAACCGACTGAGCCACCCAGGCAACCCACAGCTCTTTTATCTTTTAATAAATATACACATAGTAAATACAGGTACCTAGTAATTTCATAACATAATTACTATTTCTTATTAGTCCTCATTAATATGTTATACATTTACCAACACCTTCTAGGCCTGACATTCTTTTGACTATAAATCCATGATATACATTTTCTGTGTTAAGGAGTAGAAAAGGGCTAAATGTTATTACTTACCTTTTTGCAGGATTTTTGTAAAGAATATGAAACCCAAGTGAGGAATGGAAGACTTTTTTGTACACGGGAGAGCGACCCAATTCGTGGCCCTGATGGCAGGATGCATGGGAACAAATGTGCCCTATGTGCTGAAATTTTGTGAGTCTAGATGTGGGTTCTTTGGAGGGACGGGACGGGTAAAGTGGAGATTGGTGGGAATGGTGAGTAAGAACAATGTTGAGGTGCAGCTTTGTTGTTGAAAAATTTTGAGCAGTTTTCTGTCCTCTACAAATCATGATACCACCTAGTAAGTAGATCCTAATGATATATGTCTGTTTCTGAACACAAATGGATTCTATTTTCTAGTTAGAGGACTGGATTTCAAAACACTTCTTAACTGTTTCCTCCCACCACCTTTGTAAGCCTTTTTATCAGACAGTCGTAATACAGAATGAGGGTAAAAGGTACCAAGACTTTGACTGTTTTCTTTCAGTAATTATCCTGTTGTGACAGAACAGATGTTGTCTCCCACGAAAACTTCATGTTTACACGTGACTTGGATTAACTTTATCTTTTCATCTCGGGCATCTGACATAGGGGGAAGTGTAAATCCCACAACACGTAAATTACAGCATTTATGAAGATGTCTCAGACCAGGTCTTGTCACTGTTTCAGATCCTTGAACTCTCGAAGCTCTCTCCTTTATGCTATCCCACTGCCAATTTGTCTCGGTCTTGGCCAGCTAGTGTCTCTTCTGTGGATTGCATTTCAAGATTATCCTTCTTTGAATAAGACTTCCTGAAATTCTTAATTGGAATCAATCTTTATAACTCTTATAATTTTATTTCATAACAATCATCACAGCTGGTAATTATGTAATTATTTCTATGACCATTCGTTGATTGGGTTCTAAGTTCTAAGAACACTGAGTATGTGTCTGTTTTATATATAGCACCAGGCCAGCGCTTGAGAAAAAATAGTTACTAGCTAAATATTGAATGAATGAATGAATGAATGAAGATCCCAGCTCTCAAGAAGCTTAAAGTTAAATAGCAGAAATAAGTCATGGGTACACACACACACACGTTGCAAGACAGAGCAAGAAAAATCCCATAAGAGGATATTCAGCTGTGAAAATACAATGACAGATATACAGTTCGTTTCCACTTTGAGGTCTGGACTGTCTTCTTAAAGAAGGCAGAATTTAAGCTGAGATTTAAAAGAAGGCAAGATGACAAAAACGGTCATTGCAATGGAAAGAAATATCATACATGAAGGCAAAATAAAAGGGATTCTTTGGAGAAAGAGTGAAGATTTCAATCTAATAAGGAGCCTTAAGATGATTGGAAAATGTTTTTTCTAGAACTCATGAACACGTGGCTATTTTTCTACCTCCACCTAAATGACTATTTTATTTTTGTTAAAGATTTTATTTATTTATTTGAGAGAGAGAGAGAGAGAGAAAGCACAAGCAAAGGGGGAGGGGCAGGAGGAGAGTAAGAAGCCGACTCCCTGCTGAGCAGGAAGCCCCATGTGGGGCTCAATCCCAGGACCCTGAGATCATGACCTGAGCTGAAGGCAGACACTTAACTGACTGAGCCACCCAGGAGCCCCCTAAATGACTGTTTTATAACATGAGGATTTGAAGCATCTGTATTCATTTATTTATTTTTGTTGTTTTTTTTTTTCTCCAGCAAACAGCGTTTTTCAGAAGAAAAAAATAAAGCACATGAAAACCTGAGGAAGACTGAAGAAAAGGTCAAAGTTAAGAGAGAAATTGAGGTGATGATTAGTTTGATCAGTTTAGTTATGACTTTTGTGGGGTGTGTGTGCATTTTACTCTAGAATGCATTTTCAATATTGGTTCATTTTCCCCCATTACTGATGGATTTTCTGGAAAGTAGTTTATAGTTAGTGTTTCATAAGCTTTAGAAGAATAATTTGACATTTCAATTTTTAGCTGTGTTTGGAGGAAATTAATCAAGTCATATTAGTAGAATAGTTCCTAAATGAAGGTAATATATCAAAGCATTATCTGAATTCAAAGTTTGATATGTGTGGTGGTGTTTTGGAGGTCTTCCATGTAACATTTTAATATTCATATTCTACTTTCTAAACATCTCTTCGCTAGTCATTTGTCTTTTTTTCTCCTGCTACCAACTTAGCTCATACATCTAATAGATTTCCTTTGTGTTGATGCGTTAGCATTCTGTCTGGTCTCTATGCTTCTCACCAACATCTTCTTCAATCCTCAATATTCATTTCATCTTCCACATTGTTTTTATAGAGTGGGAAATATTTCCGTGACTTAGTGACTTAGTTGGCTTATGAAAAGCCAACATTTCTGGGTATCCTAGAGGATATTTGGACCACTTCACTTCTATTTAACTTACTTTTAACAGTGAGTTAGCCCAGCTTCTATAGTGTGTGGTTCATAGTTTCATAAAACAGCCTACTTCATTAGTTCCCCTTTTGACTTCATGTAATTCCATAATATGGCCTAGGCCTCACTTTCAACTGATTTCTTCCCCTCAATCCTTTAATTTTATTTCTCAAATCAAGACATTCCTTTTATCATTCATTTCCAGTTTCTTCCTTCCTCTTTATTGTCCTTGTTCTTTTTCCTTCCTTCCACTCTCCTCCCTCCCTTCCTTTCCTTATTTTCTTCTGTAGTTTCTCTACCTTTAGTCTCCAGTTACTCAAATCCTCACACATCCGGCTGGGTGGTCTTTCTAAAACAGAGATTTGCTTATGTTCTTCTCTTCTATAAATATTTATCATTTTCCAGTTTCCTAAGAATAAAGTCCAAGCTCCCCTCAAGGTTTGGTGATCTAGTTTTGACTTATCTTCAAGGTCTCCTTTTTGACCCTTTCCCAAACTTTCCTCTCTTTATCCAGCTAATTCTTTATTCCTGACAATAATAGATTATCTCAAAATAAAATGGTCTTTTATGCTCCTCTGTCTTTACATATATGTCATAATTCCTCTTGGAGGACTTTTTTGCCACACTATTTACCTGGACACATCCTAAAGATATAGAACTCAGCTATAAACTCTTCTCGGTACTTCCATGAATCATTCTTCCCTTTCTGC
Organism: Potos flavus; assembly: GCA_028534135.1. Lineage (NCBI taxonomy): Eukaryota > Metazoa > Chordata > Mammalia > Carnivora > Procyonidae > Potos > Potos flavus. Next base: position 19,759,604 of record CM052895.1, on the reverse strand, counting down.
TTGTACAGATTTAACTCAGACCTATGTCATATCTCTTAGCTTTGTGTATTGCAATTCTTTATTCCTGTCTACTTGAGTGATAAAAGAACTAAATCACATTTATATTTATATCCCCTTAATACATTTGTTGACTACTTAAATATGTGCCTATTACACTGAGAGAAATATCATAAAATTTTGTGATGATCCTAAATCCTATGAGTTTTATTTTTTATCCTTAGTTCCTCTTCTCTGTTATCTCTAATTAATAGCATCTAAAATGTATAAACAGAGGGCACAAGGGTAGCTCAGCTGGGTAAGCAGTCGACACTTGATTTTGGCTCAGGTCATGATCTCACAGTTATGAGATCAAGCCCCACATTGGGCTCTATGCTCAGCATGGAATTTTCTTGAGATTCTCTTCCACCCTCTCCCTCTGACCGCCCCCCCACTCACTCTCACACTCTTTCTCTCTCAAATAAATAAATAAAATCTTTAAAAAATAAAAAAAAAAATGTGTAGGGGCACCTGGATGACTCAGTTGGTTAAGTGTCTGCTTTCATGGATCAAGCCCCATGTCGGGCTCCCTAGAGCTTGCTTCTCCCTCTCCTCCCTGCTCTTGTTCTCTCTCACTGTCTCAGTCTCTCTCAAATAAATAAATAAAATCTTTTTAAAAATAAAATAAAATGTATAAACAGAATAGGGAACTCTATGTAAACTGTCTCATTTTCATTATTTAGAAACTCTGCAGTGAATATCAGGATCACGCAAAGAATGGAATACTTTTCTGTACCAAAGAAAATGACCCCGTTCGTGGTCCAGATGGGAAAATGCATGGAAACTTGTGTTCCATGTGTCAAGCCTTCTAGTGAGTATAGAATGCTAGAGTGTCTAAAGAATGCCAGAGAGAGGGGCGCCTGGGTGGCTCAGTCGTTAAGCGTCTGCCTTCGGCTCAGGTCATAATCCCAGGGTCCTGGGATTGAGCCCCGCATTGGGCTCCCCGCTCTGCGGGAAGCCTGCTTCTCCCTCTCCCCTTCCCTCTGCTTGTGTTCCCTCTCTCGCTGTGTCTCTCTCTCTCTCTGTCAAATAAATTAAAAAAAAAAGAGAAGAATGCCAGAGAGAGAAGGGACTTAACAGAGAGTCTAATAGAACTAGCTACTTTCGTAAATGGGGAAACTGTGGCTCAAAATAGGGAAGAGAGTTGAATAAGTGAAATACTTACATTGAGAATGTTAGCGGTAGAGCTGGGAGAAGAACCTAGAGCTATTTACTCCAATATGTCTACTTTCCTGACACTCATTCTCTTACCACTGGAACATCCTGACAGCTATGAGCTTGTGCAAATATCACATTCTCCCTAGCTGAAGCTTCATATGTGAATCCATTGTGCAAGTTTATAGGCAGCTCATCTTCCAGAGAGGTTAGGGCCCAAACCAAGCACTTAATGCAGATATTATTAGAGTTGATGTCAAACAATCATGAACCCTTACAAAACAAACAATCATGAACCCTTACAAAATTAAATATTACTTTATATAACAAAATTAAATATAACTTTATATAATATAATAAATATTACTTTAAATATAATACTTTATATTACTTAGAAGTTAGAATTGGCAGTTTGCTTTCAAAATTTGGAACTGCTCCCACTTTATCTGATTGAACTCAGATTAAGTAGTTGATTTATATTTCGAATCTATGGTCTTTTGTTTTGATTGACAGCCTCGTGTGGTTGAAGTAGCATCAGTTAACCATACATACCATGCAATTCTATTGTGCAAAGCAAATATAGGCTCATTTGGTTTATTAGTGTATGGAAATCATTGGCCTTTTTCCACCCGCACTCTATTTTGTCTTTAGATAATACAACCATGAATAAGCAATACGTTTAAGGTGAATTAATAAAGCTAGGGTGTGCATGATGTGATAGACTATAGACTTGAGAGACCTTGGATTATTATAGCTCTGTCCTAAAAGTATAGCCAAAGCCTTCTCTGCCTCAGCTCCTCTCTGTGAAACAAGGGAACCAGTCAGTGTGCTTTGTAAAGGCCACTTTCAGCCTCCAGGCATAATGTCACAATGGTACTAGTTTTGATATCTCCTTGATGGAGATTGATGGTATTTCTTTTTTGACCGCAGGCAAGAAAGGTATTTTATAGAAAGCAAGCTTTCCAGATCCACAATCACTATCTTTCTTTCAATGTTAAGCAAAAAGTATGAAGAAATTATGGTATCTTACCATACTGAAGGCTGTTTGGTTTCTTCTCATTGGTACGTAGCGATAAAAGGACAAAAGTGTTCTTCCTAAGGAGGGAGGACAGATTAGCAATGCAAAAATGTGGACAAATAATTGCCTGTACTTGGTCCAATGGATTATTCTCATTTTTTTCTCTAATTTAGCCAAGCAGAAGCTGAAGAAAAGAAAAAGGCTGAAGCAGAAGCAAGAAATAAAAGAGAATCTGAAAAAACACCCTCATATGCAGTGAGTGGAATCCACCCATTGAGTCCTACTTGGCATTCTAATTTGAACATATTTCAGAGTCTAAAGGGTAGAATATCGTCCAGTAAAAATTGCCAAGAAATCCTAACCCTTTAATCTGGAGATGACATTGACATGAATGCAATGGGAACTTGATCAATTCTTGCTGCTTCCAAGACTAACCCCGTAAAGTAAAAATTATTTGAGGTCTGAAAAACTGTGTTCTAACACTGGTTTCATCACTTACAGACTGTGTTAGCTTTTGCAAACCACTTCCCAGAGACTGTACTTGTATATTTTCTACATATGAATTTTTGAAATTTCACATCTGAATTGAGATAAAAGTACCTTCATTCTGCACACAAAAAGCTTTATTTTTATCTCTGAAATGTTACATTATTCATTTCCATAGCCTTCTATAAGTTGTTACTGCTTATTATTTAGAATATGAAAGTTTTCTACTTTTCCTTCTAGGTTCTAGTCTTTCCCTTGTCCAACTATCCTCCCCAACAGAGCTAGAGTAAAGCTTCACGATATTCATCAGATCACAATACTGTTCTGCTTAAAAGCCACAGATGGCTCATCATCAACTATAGGCTATACCTCAGTCTCCTTATCTCTCCCTTCTTATTTGGCTTACCTTCATTCAGAAATTCATGTTCTGCTATATGCCCATGTAGTTTCCTACTTTGTTTCCCAGCTTAAGGGTCTTGTATGCATATTCCCCAATCCCCTTCTTACCCACAAAAATGCTGTTTACTCTTCAGTCTCACTCAAATTATTCTTGTTATGTGACATCTTCCCCAGTTTTCACAATTAGATCTCATGGTCCCAACCTCTGTATTCTCAGATTTTCTTGTACCTGTATGTTTGCACTTATTTTATTCTTACAAAAAAATTTTTAAGTTTTTGTTTATTTGCGAGAGAGAGGGAGCAAGGGAGTGAGAGTGTATGAGCAGGAGGAGGGGCAGGGCAGGGGGAGGGAGAACCAGACTCCCCACTGAGCTGGGAGCCTGACCTGGGATCATGACCTGGGCCGAAGGCAGGCGCTTAACCGACTGAGCCACCCAGACTCCGCTTCCCATATTTTAGTGTGTTTGGATTATAGTGGAGTTTCCTTGTCCACCTCTTTTATTATATTGTGATATCCCCTTATGTCTTACTTATTCCCGTCTCTTAGCAAATGATGAGTTCTCTTTGTTGAGTTCAATTTTACATTTGAGGGAAACACAAAGTCCTGGTGTCAAAGAATCATAACATTAGTTTCTGCCAATGTTGATGTTCCAATCTTCTGCTTGGAATAGGAATAAAATGTATCCCCAGCTTGCTTTCTCTATCTTGGCAGGAGCTGTGCAGTGAATACCGCAAGCTTGTGAGGAATGGAAAACTCCACTGCACACGAGAGAATGACCCTATCCAGGGCCCAGATGGGAAAATGTACGGCAACACCTGCTCCATGTGTGGGGTGTTCTTGTGAGTAGCGCTGCACCTGGGAAAATGGGGGCGAGTTTTGTCCTCTCTGCTTCATTTTTTATTTTTTAATTTTAACTTTTTATATTTTATTTCTTAAATTGTGTTTGTTTCCTGTCAATGGCATTTTTGCACAATGTCATCATTATCGAAGAGTAATTCCTGCTCTGTGCTTAGAGGGGGCAATGAGTTCCACATGTAGCTGCTACTCTTATCCTTCTAATGCCGTCTGGCTTGGTCTCTGAGGTGCAGTGGGTGTTTCAGCCTCATCCTTGTGTTCTAGGATTCTCAGTCCTGTCTTAAGTAGAGGTTGGTTGTTCTGGTGGGGAGAAGGGAAGTTAAGAACCACCTATGTTGCCATCATGGTGACGTCACTCCTAACCAACTCCAAAGAATCATTCTTGCTTATCAATCACTGATTGGGTTCTTGTGGAAGTGTACATGCAAGTAAGGATCTTACTCTTGCAGAGAGGGCTGTGAAGTCATCTGAAATCATACAACTCATCACAAAGCAAACATATCAATATGCAAAACGGTACATTAGTTTATACGCAGGACCTGGGGGAATGACTTAGAATAGGAATGATGAGTGTCTGGTGGAGTGAACCCCTCCCAGGTGTCTCATCAGCTTGAACAGCCGTGGTAAAGCCTACTCCACATCCCTAACCCCACACTTTTTCCTTCATGGTGATCAGGACTTTGCTTCATAGCACTAAGCACAGTCAGTAGCTGTAAATTGATACGTATGACCATATGTTCAACATCTCTCTCTTCTACTGGACAATTGTTGTTGTTATGGAAGGGATTCTAGAAAATGTAAGCAGTGAGTTCAGATTAATGTTCTGCTTCATTTTTTTTTCCATTATGAGAGGACCACTACAGCAGGAAAGCAAAAACAAATTTGGAAGAAATGAATAAAACTGTGTCCTTCAAGGACTGTTAAGGCTTGGTACATTTAGCAAAGGGGGAGTCATGGTCTTGAAATATCCAAGTAGCTTTCATTTTATCAACACTAGTTCTAGGTTGTCTCTGTGGATGAAAGTGGAAACAATGAGTGAAAGCTCTGGAAGGAGTCTGGCTCAATGCCAGGAACAACTTCCTCACAGTCTGAGGACTTCAAGTGTAGAATGACCTCTCTGGGGTTTCAAGGATGATATAAGAAAAGAATTGACTAGCGGATTAAAGCAAAGCTAGACAGTAATCAGACATAATGAGTATTAGAAGTTGTGAGTAGTGGAAGATCAAAAAACTTCCTCTAGATTAGGGTTTAAATCTATAGTGTACATTTGTTAGTTCTGTGTCTTTGGGAAATTGATCCATTCTGTCAGTTTTCTCATTTGTAAATGAGGTCATAGTAGTAGTTTTGTAACATACAGTTGGGAAGATTTCAGGGAATAAGCCCCAGGTCAGGTACATAGTAAGAATTTAGTAAGTTTTTTTGTTGTTGTTTGGGGGGGTGGGGTGTTTGTTTTTTATTTATTTATTTTTTTTTAAAGAGAGCACAAGCAGCGGAGGACGACAGTGAGAAGTAGAGGGAGAGGGAACAGGGAGCCCAATGCAGCCCAATGACCCCAGGATCATGACCTGAGCCAAAGTCAGACGCTTAATTGACTGAGCCACCCAGGCGCCCCAGAATTTAATAAGTATTAACTGTAATAATTAAATGATATTTGAGGTCACTTTCAACCTGGACATGCTACGATCCTTACTGATGTCTTTTTTAATCATTCTTTTTTAGCCAAACAGAGGAAGAAAAAAAGAAAAAGAAGGAAAGTGAGTCAAGAAATAAGAGAGAATCTGAGAACACAGCTCCCTTTGAGGTGAGGGGAACTTCTCCAAAAGTCAGAGGACCTGGCATCCAAGAAACTCATAAATCCCCTGAAACTGTAGGAAACATTTGTACAGTTTGTGTTTGTTTATATGCGAGCATATACACATGTGCATATGTGACTATTTCCAGATCGAGGGTGTGTAACTTTTATCATTTAAAAATGGTCATGTCTTCCCAGTTAAGAGCTGTTTTAAAATAAGCCAATTACTGATCCCCACTTACGAAAAAAAGTCTAAACTTCAACTGTTTTTCCAGTTTGACCCAACCTGTGTTCAAAACCTCAAACTTCCTTCCTCAATTTTGCAGGAATTGTGCAGTGAATACCGCAAGTTAAGGAAGAATGGACAGCTTGTCTGCACGCGAGAGAATGACCCCATTAAGGGCCCGGATGGGAAAATGCATGGCAACACGTGTTCCATGTGTGAGGCCTTCTTGTGAGTAGAGTTCAGGACTTCGGAAGGAGAGGGAGAAGGAACTGAGGGAAGTTTTCAAACAATTGTGAATAATGCGTTTTCCTCTTCAGGGCAGTGGTCATTTTTGGATGTCACATATAAATGAACTAAAATTAAAAAAAAAAAAAAACCACACACACAAGAAAACACAAAAACAAGAAGTGGAGAGCTTTCAGATAATGATTATTGTGATCTAAAGAGAGCCATAGTAATTTCTTTTAGGATATTGTCGTGGTAACTCAAGATCTTTTATTCAGAGAGAGAATACTCTGATTACCATACGAATTGCTTTTAGTTTTCTGAAGGATTATCAGCTAAAATAGGAATGGATGAGATTACATATAAAATATCATTATGGTGCATGGAAAGTTTTAGGAGAAAGCGTTTTGTTTGTTTGTTTTAGTTTACTACCTTTCTTCTTTCTGTGTGACCTCAAGGAGTAGAATTAAAACGGATGAGAGCTTTTGGGTGCAACATGAAGATGAACTTTGTAATAGTTGAAGTAGGTAAAGCCTGCTTTAGAAATGGTAAAAGTTGGATGTTCATTTTCAGGGGAGTAAAATACAACTGTAGAATAAATGACACAATGTATCCTCTCAAACAAAAGGGTACGATATCCCTTAAAGTTTTTGATCTTTGTCCTAAGGGATACTCCAGTTGATTTTCTATATGCCCAGAATCTCTGAAAAGATTCAATCATTCAGTTTTCCCTGGTGGAGAGCATTATAATCCTAAAGACTGGTCCCTTAGTGTTTGGGCATGGAAGCACTAAAAGCTAAATCATCATAGCCAACATTTATTGAATGCATGTAATTGGCATATACTTGCTAAAAGCTTTGCTACCTAATCCCACATAAGCTTCACAATAAACATATGAAGTGGGTCTTTCTTGTATTATCACAAGTTATAGATGACAACATAAAGGGCCAGAGAAGTTGGAAATGATAGAAATATCAGTGCAGGGAAAAAAATGAAGAAAATGACATTTTCCACTGTATGCTGTAGACATAATGTAATCATTTAGCAATGCCATTATAACTTCTGGCAATTATATTATCCTGTAGTTAGGCTTCTTTTAGTCTGTTTTTCTTTACCTCGACTTTCATCTTTCAGTGACAAGGAAGTAAATCTGCCACCTAGTGGTCAGCTCTGCTGATTCCTCTGATAATTTCCCAGTATGGAAAGAAAATGCTTCTTAAATTTTTTAGTCAACTTAGACTCATGATAAAGTTGAGATCACTTTCCATATAAAGAAGTATGAGAAACATCAAAATTTTGGACCTATTTTAGTAATTTTCTCCCATTACTATAAAATTTCCTTACCAAAAAAAAATAAAGATTTACTGTGTCATATTTTGTAGGTATGTTAGCAAAGGCTCTTGGCTTTTTTGAGAATCACTTTTCCGTCTATAGTCTTTTCTTGCACACTTTCATACCATATGCAAACTGTCTTTCACCTTTTTTTTTTAAAAGATTTTATTTATCCATTTGAGAGAGAGAGAGAGCATGAGCAGGGGAAAAGGGCAGAGGGAGAGAGAGAAGCAGACTCCCTGCTGAGGCCTAATCCCAGGGCCCCGGGATCATGACCTGAGCTGAAGGCAGATGTTTAACCGATTGAGCCACCCAGGCGCCCTGTCTTTGCACCTTTTAAAAAGGTTTTAATTTGATCAATGAACAAGTCTTACGTTGATTGAACCATAACATTTTTACATATTATTTACACATTTTTATATTTTAGAATGAAAACTTTTTATGTATTTAATAGGATTAAATTATTTAGATTATAGATCGTTGTGCTAAACTTGATTTGCAATGCCATTAGTTATCAAAAATGGTTAAGAGCTATCACCCTCACTTCATTTCCATCATATGCCTTTTTTTAGAGGGTTCACTCTTAATAATAATTACAGTGATGATAGCGATCACTTCTATCACTTCTATCAATCATTTCGTTATGTACCAGATACTTTCTCTATTTACTTTACATATATCAACTCACTTAATGCTCACAACAATCCTGTGAGAGGAAAGTAGTTACTCCTCCTCCTATCCCTCCCTTCCTCTTCCGCATTTAAGATGAGGAAGCCACAAAGAGGTTCAGACATCTCTTGTGTTTCTTATGGCTCCGGACTTTACTCTTAACCACCATGCTGTACTGCCTCCTAGCAGCCAAATATTAGCACTTTATCAAGAGCTGTTGGAGATGCTAAAGAATCAGCAAATAGGAAAGTATTACTGCTGTGTACTTGCTGAGGAGCTGAATGGATTTACTCATTAACGGACTTTTTCTTGCACACTGTTCTCTTGAGGTGAAATGAATCATTTCAGTTTATCCAATAAAATTACACATTGCTGTGAGTGGATCTTTGGGGGTGCTTGAGAATTGTCAAAGCAACAAATGATCAACCTGTAAATGTTAAGAATCTCCTCTACTGTATTAAGGCCCATTTCTTCTTTTCCTCTCTTTTTCTTCCCCGATCCTCATAGTCAACAAGAAGAAGGAGCAAGAGCAAAGGCTAAACGAGAAGCTACAAAGGTAATTTTTCTCAGGACTGCGAATGCTATGCCTTGACATTTTTTTTCTCCTTAAAGTATTCTAGATATCTCATTAGCAGAAAGGTTTTCCTTTTCAATTGCCATACCTGAAATGAACAACAAAAAGACTTCCACTTCTAAAAAGGAGTCTCAAGGAGAAGTTTGTAGAGTACCAATTTTATTGCATGATAATTCAAATTTTGAGTTTCATTTTATAAGAAGGAGAGGGTTAACTTACTCTGTAAGGCATATTCTCCATATTTGGCTTTTCTTAGATTCCTGTTGTCACAAGTAGCACAACAAATCTGTTTATATGTGATGTTGGATTACTCTCATGTAACGGCCATAAACAAGATTTACCTTTATGGATTTTATTACCTCATAAATGCAAAGTATAAGCCTAATATTTATTTGGGGACAGTCGACAAAGTTTAAAAGTCTATCTTTAAACCGACTCACTTTCTCACGAACTTTCTTTCTGTTAGTTACCACCTTTTTATTGGTAATTTAGAATTGAACACTTGTTTTAGCCATGATATCTGATCAGCTGCTAAATCACCTTAGATTTTCCAATTGGTCTTAACACATTTCTCCTTCCCCCTGATCCTGTTGTACCTCTCCTGTTTGAAATCTGCATCCCCTATCCCTCTACTTTATCAAGGAGCGCCCAGGAAGGTGTCAGTTTCTCCAAGGGCTCACACTTGCTCTCTCCTCCATATCTTTATTTCAAATATATCTTTATTTCTTAGTTTGCACGTCTTCTTTTTTCTTTCTCAGCCTTCTAAAGACAAATCGAGATTCATCAATTTTTTGTACATTTTTCTTATTTTAACTTTTCCAGCTTTATTGAGATATAATTGACATATGACATTGTATAAGTTTAACATTATTGTATATTGTCTTAATTTGGTCCACTCATATATTATAAAATGATACTCCTATAGCATTACCTAACATTTCCATCACATCACATTATGACATAAATACATTTCTTTTTTATGGTGAGAACATTTAGGATCTACTCTCTTAGCAACTTTCAATTATACTACATAGTATACTGTTGTTTGTTAACTATACTTACCATGCTCTAAAGCAGATCTCCAGAACTTAATTCATCTAATAACTGGAAATGTATACCATTCGACCAGCGTCTCCCTATTTCCCCTACCCCTCAGCCCCTGGCAACCACCACCCTACTTTCTGTTTCTATGAGGTCAGCTTTTTCAGATTCCACATACAAGTGAGGTCGCACCATATTTTTTTTTTCTGTCTCATTTATTTCACATAGCAGCGTCCTCTAGTTTCACTCAAGTAGTTGAAAATGGCAGGATGCCCTTCTTTCTCATGAAGGCTCAGCAATATTCTTCTAGGAAGTTCCTCCAGGAAGTCTCCTCTTCTAGGTCCATGGAATCCCCTCTGTTTGATCTTTCATAGCTTTTATAGAGTGTGATATGTAACATAACACAAACATGTATATTGTTCTCTGCTGATTTTGTCAGCCTTCTTCTGCAACTAGAGTGTAAGCAGCCTCGGGAGAATGATGATGACAAATATTTCCAGATCCACTCTAGTGCAAGGACAGTTCTGAGTCCATGATGGAAGCTTTGTAAATACTTATCAGTTTACTGCTCCCTGTCATCCCTTTTTGTTTTTCTTTTACTCTGCATCATGTATTCCTCAGAAGAGACAAAAGTGCAGGAAGGGTAGAGAGTCATTCTGAGAAAATATTTTCCAGGAGCTCTGCAGTGAATTTCAGAACCAAGTGAGGAATGGAATGCTTATATGCACCAGGGAGAATGACCCTGTCCGTGGCCCCGATGGCAAAATTCATGGAAACAAGTGTGCCATGTGTGCAAGCCTATTGTGAGTACCTATCCTCATCTGTCCCACTGAATCTCTTCATAATCGATCACGTCTGAGTCTCAGTTTCCTCAGAAATGTGTAGAATATATACCATGGCTTGTATGCTATGTAAGTTTAAAAGCACATGGACAAGACATGAAGTAATAATGAATCACAGTGACAGTGTGATTCTCTATCCAGTTATCCATCTACCCTCTAGTTAAGTCATGGAAAAGTCTTAATTTATATTTTTAACACTTGATAATCATCATTCATAACTGAGAGCAGAAGTTTCATGATCTGGATACACTGATATCTTTGTGTTTCTCTCTCACCCCTGACATTTTGTGATTCTGTGAATATATTCAGCTATTGGCTAAGGAAAAACCAGTTGGACAGAAGTTTAGAAAGTCAGTAGACAAGAAGTATTAAAATAACCCGAATGAGATATGGAATGGAGAGGGTTGCATTTATCCCTTCAGGGACATTACTGTGCACAACTGAAATAAACACTTTGATAAGTGGTTTAGTATAGAGAATAAAGCCTCTAAGAGGCAAGCCCATACAATAGATGTTTACTGAAATGTCTTCTTGTGAGCCAAGTCCAAGGACTTTTAGGCCATTGTTTTGGTGAATGGGACCAAAGCTCCGTTGTGTGAGACAGTATAGGAGAAATGGATTATTACCTCCTTAGGTTCTCCTCCTTCTTAGATTCCTAATCCTCTATAGAGTCTTACGCTAAGGTAAATGTTGAGGAAAATGTTTAAATGATATGTGTTGAAAAAGTGCAAGATTATTGTTGTCCCTTAACTTTCACATGTCTTGTCCGATCTCCTATGTCCAATATGCACATAGTTCCTTAAAGGAGAGACTAGGCCAGTAGTGTACACAGTGGCCTGACATTCAGGAAATCAAGACTCTTTTTTCACTTGATCCATTTGTCCATGCTCTGGTGACGACTAGATGGGATGTGATCAAATTTTCCAGCTTTGATAAGCTGTGTATCAATAGAAAATGTAAGAAAGCCAGAAGCTTAGGCTCATGATCAACCTAACATTAATTGTTGAATCTTCTTGGACTTGGATAATTATTCTACAACTTGAACTTCAACTTGAATATTAATTTCCTTAAAATACCTAAAATTTTAATTTTATAGTGAAACATGGCTTATTTTGACTGTGGGCCCATCATCTGACTTAGTATCACCTCTGGCTTTCATCACTGATATGGTTGTTATTTACATAGGAAAAGTTGCACAATTTTAAAAAATCGAGGTAACTGTGGCCTCTTCCAGATCATTGAAGTCACTGATTGATGGGATAAGACTGCTGGAATCAAGACTACTTGAGGGTCTCATACTGATAAAAATCATGCTAGGTTTTTTTTTTTAAGGCGGTTTATATTTTATTATTATTTTGTTTATTACCTGCATTACTGGGCACAGTGATAGTGATAGCATCTCTTAGACTGGATAAATTTTTACTGAAGAGTGAATCTGACCTCGTCTGAAAGATCCTCATCCCTTTTTAAAATACATTATCATAGAGAATGGGAAATTGTACTTAGCTTGTATCTTCTCTGTTTTTAATTGCAGCAAACTTGAAGAAGAAGAAAAGAAAAATAATGGCAAGGAAGGACAGGACAAAGCAAAGCCTGAGAAAGTGAAAAGAGAAGCAGCACAGGTAACTGTTTTAAATATTAGAACCACATAAATATTCCATTCCCCTAGACAAGCCTCCCATTCCCACCTCCTCATTCCAGTGTCCTTAGTGACTTCACAGAATGAGAACATGTATTTGGATCCTTGTGTATAAGAAGATTCCTTCTTCCCTTTCACACCAAATATAATTTAGTTCCTTGTGCATTTGAGAAGAGGTCAGTCACCATTTTCTCCACTGACCATGTGAATTGTATTATCCCCCAAAAAGAAGTATATACAGATGGCTATCTTGTCTGAATACAAACCAATAGATGCAGATTTCAGATTTTTCTCTGTATCTTTTTATATAAGGATGGTTAGTTCAAAACAAAACAAACAAACTCTATGTTTTAATCCCAATTAATTTTCTGTGAGATTTTGGGAAAATTACTTAACAGTATTTTTGAGCCTTTGGTTTGCATCCTCACATGATGATGATGATGATGATGTGATGGCTATTAATTATTTAGTTGCTGCTATATGCCAAATGGTATAGCAATTTTAGGGCTGATCTTTATAGTAACCATTCAATGTATGTATTATTGTCTGTATTTTATAGAAGAGGATTCAGAGGCTCAGATAAGAAGTTAGAAAATATATATAGTTAATAATTTGAAAGCTAGCAATTGGACCACAAGTTCTGGCTATAATGCCCACGATATACCTTAGATTTTGTACTCTGTAGCCATTTGTAAGATTCCTACAGGGTGCACCTCAGGTCTTCATTTCTCCTCACCTGGATCCTTTTATAATTTGGAAGGCTGAACAGTAAGACTTCTTACTATTCTCCCTGCTCTCACCTTTGTTCCCTACAGTCTACCCTCAACTCAGAAACCAAAGTTATTATTTAAAAACATAAAGCAGGTTATGCCACCCAGTGGCTACTCATCTCACTCCAAGTAAGAACCAAGCCACTAGAAAGTAGCTTACAACGCCATGCATGATCTGCCCTCTGCCACCTCTCAGACCTCATTTCCTACTTTCTACCCATTGCCACCCTTGCGCCAGCTACAGTGGCCACCTTGTTGCTTCTTGGACATGCCAAGCATTAATTCAAGGTATCCCATCTTATGGACTCAGTCACATATGGTTAAAAACCTGAACTCTGGACTCACATTGCCAGGGCTCAAATACTGGCTGTGTCTCCCTCCCAGTAAGGGAGATAGTTTGTGTCTTATTTTCTTCACTTATAGAATATTATTATGTATATTATTTTTATGAAGTCCCGGGAAACTTATCCATGTATATCAGCACAGTCCCTCACATGCCTTAAGTCTTCAGTATTATGGGGCGCCTGAGTGGCTCAGTAGGTTAAAGCCTCTGCCTTTGGCTCAGGTCATGATCTCAGGGTCCTGGGATCGAGCCCCGCATTGGGCTCTCTGCTCAGTAGAGAGCCTGCTTCCCCCTCTCCCTCTGCCTGCCTCTCTGCCTACTTGTGATCTCTTTCTCTCTGTCAAATAAATAAATAAAATCTTAAAAAAAGAAAAAGTCTTCAGTATTTTATATGAAATGAACTTTACTTTCTGTATGGCCCCCTCATACTCAGACATGACTGTCCCTTTCTTCTGTCTGTCAAAATTCTGGCCAGTTTTCATGTCTCAGAATATGTATTAGCTGTTGTCCAAAGATTTCCCCCATTTATACAATATACTTAATAGCTCTGTCATCTATTATGCCAGCAACTTGCCTTTATTTCTCAATTACATCATTTGTTTTATTCTAATTTATAGATGCTTCTATGTACTTTCTTCAAAGACTCTAAATACTCTGTATTTGTTTTTTATGGTTGCTTTCACAGATTACCACAAACCTGGTAGCCTAAAGCAACCCAAACTTATTATTTTTGGTTTTTACATTAGAAGTCTGACCTGGGTCTCACTGAGCTAAATCAAAGGGTTGGTAGGGCTGTGTTCCTTTCTGGAATCTATAGGGGAGAATTTGTTTCTTTGCTTTTTTTCTCTTTTAGAAGCCATCATGCTCCTTAGCTCTTAGGCCCCTTCCATCATCTTCAAAGCCAACAACATCATATCTCTGACTGTTCTTCTGTGGTCCTCTCATTCTCTCCTGTCTCACTCCAGTTGTAAATCCAATTGTAAGAACTGACCCCTGCAGTTATACTGCGGACACTAGGATAATCCAGGAGAATCTCTCCATCTCAGAGTTCTTAACTTAACTATATCCACAAAGTCCCTTTTGCCCTGTAAGGTAATATTTTCACAGGATCTGGGTATTAGGACTTGGACAAATTTGGGGGGTAGGAGATACTATTCTGCCAATCACAAAAATTTTTTTTTACAAAAGGAGCATTAGATGATGATTCTTCATATATCTCACAGTACCTAGCCCAGAATAATGTTTGAGTTGAATTGAAGATTTTCTAATGAGATCAGTAACGTAATCTTATTTTCCAGATAATGTGTGACCTAGACCCCTGAAAAGTGTCTTGGTAACACTGACCGTCTACATCACCCATTTTGATGTATCCACTATGTTTGGGAGCATTCTGTCACAGTTTTCAGAGGGGTAATGTGGAGGAGTTCTCCAGTATTTAGTTACCTGATTCTTAAATCCACCCTCATTTGGCAGGAGCTGTGTAGTGAATACCGTAACTATGTGAGAAACGGACGACTCCCCTGCACCAGAGAGAGTGACCCCATTGAAGGCCCAGATGGGAAAACGCATGGCAATACGTGCTCCATGTGTGAAGCCTTATTGTGAGTAGAGCCACATCACTGCTGCTGAGTGTGGGAGAAGATAGGCCTGGGGCAGGCAAGGGAGGTCACACTGAAGGTTTTCTCTAGGAAGTAAATCTGGAAGCTATCTTCGCATGGAGCTCAAGCATTTAAAATTATAAAACCATTTACTTGGCGCATATCTTTGAGGTATTCTCAGTGTTCTAAAGTGTACTTGGACCATGTGCTCACAGCAGATTCCTCCAGAGTTAATGGCATACAAGGACTGGGATCCTGTTCTCTGCACACATACTACCATGAATAATCCAAAGATGTGATCACTAGGCGCTACCAAATTGAACATTTGCTAATATCTAGTAAATATTTTCAAGCATCCTCATTGCTTTCTGGGAAGAAGAACAATATCTTTATTTTCCAGAAGAATGTAGTGCAAAAACAGTTTTGTTTACTGGTTTGCTGTGATGCATGTGTCTTATTCTTTAAGCAACATTAAAAACAAAAAACAATATGGAAAGCTGTGCAATTTACCTTCCTACTCCCATGCTCAGTTGGTAGAGTATGGAAGTAATGGGATATTTCTATCTAGAGAGATTTCCCTGTTAGGATAATAGGTGCTAGGTGCCAGGAATAATTCTCCTCTCTCCCCCTCCTACAGCCAGCAAGAAGCAAAAGAAAAAGAAGAAGCTGAATCCAGAACAAAAGCTAAGAGAGAAGCTGAAAAGGTAATTATCCTGGAAAGTTAATACCTCAGTGAAGGATGAGGTTTTGCAGTTTCTCTGTAAAAAAAACAAAACAAAACAACAACATGGGATTACTGAAAGCCTATGTAAAAGAACTCAAGGAGCATCTAGTCTAGGAATTGATAGAATTTTCTTCAAGGACCAGAGAGTAGACATTTTAGATTGTGGCCATTCAGTCTCTGTCCCAACTCTGTTGTCACAGCCGTAAAGCAGCCGTAGGTGATATGCAGGTAAATGGGCATGGATGTG
This sequence comes from Potos flavus, assembly GCA_028534135.1. NCBI lineage: Eukaryota > Metazoa > Chordata > Mammalia > Carnivora > Procyonidae > Potos > Potos flavus. Next base: position 19,743,632 of record CM052895.1, on the reverse strand, counting down.
TTCCAAAGAGACTTCATTTACAAAACTAGGTAGTGGGTCAGATTTTGCTTACAGGCCATAGTTTGCAAACATCTGATTTAACTCATGCCCATATTTTTAAATGAAGATTTGAAATCCAGAGAGAAGGAAGAAACTGCAGTGGCACGATTGACATTAGATTCCACATCTTTGTATTTTCAAGTTCTCACAGTTGAAAAATGGAAACAAAGGAGTTCAAACCTAGACCTCCAGACACCAAATCTAGCATTATTCCTAACCCACTAGGTCGTTTGGGATGACCACATTGGGTCACATCCGTTGTGTTCCTTACTTTATTTTTAATTATTTCTGGTGCCAGCATTTTGGGGAAAATAAAAATAATACATTGGGCACACTGGAATAATCTGGGATAATATTTTCTTGGTTTCAAAAAGGTTGATTCCAAGTAGATTTTTTTCAAGGTTGTGGTCATTTGCTCGCCCCCATCAAAGATGAGCAGCCACTTCTCAAAGAAGCCAGGTTATTAAGGGATTCTTTCTTATGTGTGGGTGCAGATTCGGTCTGGATTTAGGGGCTAAATTTCAGGGAAAAAGAAAAAGAAACTTCTTATTAAGTCATGTGTGTTTGGTAGGAATTGAATGGAAACAATTGCCAGGAAGAAAAATACCCAGAGGTCATTTTCTGTTCCTGTTTTACTAGAAATCTCTGGAAGGAACCCAACAAAGTAATTTATATGAAAATATCCATGGCTCTTGCCTTTTCTCCTCCTTTAGGATACATGCGGTGAATTTCGGAGCCTTTTGCAAAATGGAAATCTTTTCTGCACGCGAGAAAATGATCCCGTGCGTGGCCCAGATGGCAAGACCCACGGCAACAAGTGTGCCATGTGTAAAGCTGTGTTGTGAGTGCACAAATGAAGCCCCTGCTGGGGTGGGCAGAGTTGGGAGACAGAGAGCCAGGAAGATAATGTCTGTTGTGTTTCTCCTTTCTTTACATGTCAAGGCAGCAAATGATTCTCTGCAGAATGTTTTCGGGCAAATCTTTCTTATGAAGGCCAAGATTCACAATTCTAGAACTAGACAATATATGACTAGAGTACTATATTCTCTATAAATTCTGGAGTATAGCCTACCTACTAATAGATCACAGCAGGGTAAAATTTCAAGTCCTTTGCTGTCTAATGGATCCCTTCTCTGCATTATCTTTTAAATACCTCTGGGAAGGTAATAAATATATTTTACTATCAGTCTAACTTTTCTACCTATGTTTTTGAAAATACTACATTTTTCACAAAACGAAAAAAAATTTCTGTACACAAAAAATATTTCAGTCATCAAATAGGCATTTACTGAACATCTACAATGTACAGTGTGAATAACGATTGTACATAGATGGATGAAATAGACATGGGTACAAGTTCATACAATAGGAAGGAGGATAGGCACTGAGTGACTCAGTCAGTTAAGCATCTGACTCTTGGTTTCGGCTCAGGTCATGATCTCAGGATCCTGGGATCCAGCCCTACATTGGGCTCCGCCCTCAGTGGGGAGTCTGCTTCTCTCCCTCTGCCCCTTCCCCTGCTCTCTCTCTAAAATAAAGAAATAAATAAATCTTTAAAAAAAATATGAAGGAGGAATCGCTAAATGCTAAATGATGTATTCAATGTGTTCTAGTACTTCAGGGAAGGGAGAGATAATAGGAAGTTTTATGGGGGAGTATAAACTGGACTTTATAATTTGGATAAGATGTGAACAGTCCAGGCAGGAATGAGAGGAGAAGGAAAAAACATAGTTAAAGCTCTAAAATTAAGGAAACCGTATGAACTGTAAAGAGCAAATCACTTAGTTTCATTAGAACTTAACCACTTTGCTGGGTTTGAATGCCAGTTCAAGGATTTTGAAGTCAATTCTATATATCGTGGGAAGCTGCTAAAATTTTTCAGGTAGGAGAGTAAGTGGGATAAATCGGTTCCTTTGGGAAGAGTCATATGTCGGCAGTAAAAAGGAGAAAAAAAGAGAAGGAAGGGACTGAGATTCGGAACGCTACTGGTGGTGGAAGGGGTTTGCAGGAATCCAGGAGCGGTAACTAGCGCGAGAGAAACAGGAGAGAAGGTGAGATGTGAAATCAGTGTCATGCTGGCAACAGCTGTGGGAGCTGAGAGGCGCGAGCAGAGACAGCTCCAGGGTTTTGTTCTTCACGAAAGGTAGAGACAATCCAGGAGCAAGGGCACATTTGGTGGAAAAGATAGTTATTGTTGGACCTCTTGGCTCTGAGGTATTTGAGAAGAATCCAGCTGAGAGTCACAGTGAGCATGTGTGAAAGGCTAGTAAGTCACTCACGTGGTCTTGCTTATGTTTACATACATGTTGGTTTACCTCTACAGTGGGAAGAGCTCTTCCAGGCAGAAGGACCGCACATAATTCGCCTTTCTGCTTTCAGAGGTGGGCCTGCAACATGGTAGATGTTCAGTAAATGCTGGTGACTTCTATACAAATCTAATCTGGTGACAGGAGGAGGAACTCGCAGAAATGCACTCCACTCTCCGTTAATCTATTATTCCCTGCCTCCCCCTTTCTAATTTCCAGCCAGAAAGAAGATGAAGAAAGAAAGAGAAAAGAAGAGGAAGATCAGAGAAACGCTGCGGAGCATAGTTCCCACGGTGGCAGTGGTGGCGGAGGAGGCAACACTCAGGTGAGAGGACCTCTAATTCGTACAGGCAGGGTGGACACAAGTCACTGATGAGAGCACCGCTGCCAAGCCTGTGGGAAAGGGGAATGGAGGTCATGCTGGGTGTGAAAGCGTCCTTGGAAGGACAGGGGGACTTTCCCCTTGAAACTGCAGGGTAATATCTCAGCAAAATTTCATTTCTCTGGGGTGCGTTTTGACTTCTTTAAACCTGGAAATTTTTAACATGATGACGTCATCTGAGTCTCCTGACCCCTTTTTATATTATGTAGCTCTCAGGCCAATAATCGATCCCAGGAGAGACAATGGTATCAACATGGAGATGTTCCCTGTCAGCATCTCATGCTCTTCCTTTTCTCTAAGTACTCTCTTTCCCTCAGTGGAGCCACATGTTAGAGGGAGATTTTCTGTTGATCCAACGCAGCATAATACGGTGAAACAGCAGGGTTTTTCAGAGCCACATAGTTTGGGGTACGACCGTGCCCCTGCCACACAGGACTTGTCCAGCGTGGAATAAATGACTTCATCTCACTAAACTCTAGTTTCCCTTATTCAGCAGCATCTTACAGAGGATAAAATAAAATAATTTAGGCAAGTTTGTAGAAATGTGCTAGAGCTGTAGAAATGTAGAAATGTGCTGAGACATTTTGAAGGGTCAGAATGACAGTACTGCCTGTAAACCCCCTCCTCGGGCATGTGAACAGCACTGCCTAAGATGACAGCCGCTTGCTCTCTCTCCTTATGACCTTGGGATATCAAGACCATCTCCTTGCTTCCAGATCTAACACAGGCTCAGCATATGTCTTTAATAAATTCTGGCCGTTCTGTTTTTCCATCTTTCTTCTTAAGGAGGCTATATCCTCACTCTCAAGGGGAAGAGCTGGTAAGGGCCTTTGTTTCTCTTCTCCACAGTTCGCTCGAGCCTTTCTTGGCATTTTGCATAACTTTGTACTTTCCTCCAGCATTTCTTTTTCCCTGTGATCTACAGCAGAGGTCAGCAATTTTTTTTTTTCTGTAAAGGCCAGATAGCAAGTATTTTAGGCATTCTGAGTCGTTATAGTCGCTGTTGCTTCTATTCAGTTCTGCCACTGTTGTCAGAAGGCAGCCATAAATATACTGGAATGAGTGTGTTTCAAGTTTTATTTATAAAACTCCATATATAAAAACAGCAGGACAGATCAGTCCTGTAGGCTGTAGTTTGATGACCTTTCATCCATGCTATTAAATACCAGCAAGCTTGATAATTTCCCTGTGTAGAACCTTAGAAGCAATATTATTATCCGTGACAACTGGCGTCTTAGAATATAGGTGATTCCAGTCCCCCTTTCTCTGTAGATAGCCGTGCTAGATGTTATATGTAAGAGGAGGTAAATCAGAACTTTTCTTAGAATAGAATGTTTTGACTTAAATTTGTTAAACTTAACAGCAATACAATAGATCAGGTAATCTGGAGACCTACTCTCCTCTCCTTCCTCAGGACCAGTGTGCAGAGTTTCGGGACAAAATGCAAAATGGAAAACTCAGCTGTACTCGGGAGCGTGATCCTGTACATGATGCTGATGGCAAGTCGTACAACAATAAGTGTATCATGTGTAAAGAGATACTGTAAGTACTTCTTTCCGCCGGCAATCCAAAAGATAGTCGCCACTTCCTCCTGAATGACTGGCTCTTTCTCATTTACTTACAACTTCCTCCAGAAAAATTACTGTTTTTGTTAATTCCCAAATAGTGTCTCTTTCCCATACATACTCTGAGGAACAATAAGCCCTAGCAATGGCATCTAATCGATGTCTGCTTCCTACTCAATTTTTTCTATCATAATTCTGTGACCTATAAGAGCCATCATGGTAGATAATTGTGCTTTCAAACATATGATGCCTAAATCCTATGGAGAATCTGTGAAGGTCATTTGGGATAGTTTACTTGCATGGTTTAAGAGGGTTGTTTCTTGTATGCGTACAACACATTTATTGTATAATCCAGGGTGTGCTGCTTCTGTTTTCCCATGGTGAATGGTACTGAATTGGAGTGCTTTATTATCCAACTCAGCCACACTTGATTTGTGTTCCTGAGGCAAGTAACAACATAACCGCTGCTGTATATTAAGGTAGTTTTCTAGGTGACCTTGATGGGTACTCACAGTTCTAAAATTTGATGCCTATAGCACAATGCTATTAATTATGGCATTTAATCGATATGTAATTAATAAGTAATGCTTCTCCACACATACACCTTTTTCACCTTTCTCCTTGAAAAGAAATGACAATCTTGTGATAGTATAGGCCACGTGAGAAAATCTAATTAGTGCAAATGTTGCAGTTTACAGATGAGAAAACCTGAATTTTTTTTTTTTTAAGTTCAAGGTCTCATGGGAGAGTGAGTTTCAGAGCTGAAACCAGAATTCAGTTCCTCTGAATACCAGTCTCATATTTATTCACATTCTGAAAAGTCTTTAATAGAAGCAGGGCAGTAGAGTAGAGCTGTGCTAGGGTTTTAGCATCAGGTGATTTGAGCTTCATGTTCCAGGTTAGGTTATTTCACCTCCCCAGGCTTCCGTCTGCTTGTATTTATAATGGGGGTAGAGGCAGCCATAATCATCAGGGCCACATAATGTTTCTTTTGAATGTTAAGTGAGAAGAACTATGTAAAAACTCTTAATACAGTGCCTTGCACAAAGTAGGCACGGGATAAATGTGAATTGTCACTCTTAACACCATCATTTGTGTCCAGTAAATAATACATAACAGCATAATCACTGATTCTATGATCTCTCACACTATCCTGTTATCTTTTTGCACAACTTCTACTTTGCAGATACGACTAACATTATCGAGATAGCTTTTCACTTATGACTTTGTTCCTTTTGTATTACATATTAATAGTAGATAATTTGGTTAAGGAACAAGTAATTCTCAGATGCAGAAAGTTGAAGACAAAATTTTGCCATTATGATCAGTGTCATCTATGTTATAAGATACTTACCTGGAGTATTTAACAAAACAACACAAATAGGATATTTTTTTACAGTCTCTGGAAATCATTCATCTGACAATAAATGGTTTTTGACTGTCTGCTATGTAACAGGTCCTCCTCATGGACAAGCATTCTTCATGTGAACAAGACAAAGTTCCTGCCATGGAACTATAATATAACATAGAAAAGACAGATTATAAATAAATAAGGAAATAACTACATAGCACAAGGCCAGATAGCGATGAGGAAAATAAAACAGTGTAAGGCAACAGAAAGGGGTTGCAGTTGCTGGTTTGTTTATGGTGTTCAGGGCAGGCCTGACATGTGAGGGATACCTGTAAAAAGTGAGTGAAGTGAACCATCTGGACATCTGGAGGAAGAAAGTTTCAGGTAGAGCAAGAACCAATGTAAACTTCTGAAGATGAAAAATTACCAAGCTCAAGAAACAGAAAGGAGGTCATCATGTCTCAAAATTATTGCATGGAAAATTGCAGAAAATGAATTTGGAGAGATCAGACAAGGCTTTTTTTAGGCCAAGAGAAAGATGTTGAATTTTATTCTATGTGTGATCAGAGGTCACTGGAGGCTTTTGATCAGAGCCATGATTATCACTAGAATTCCACTAAGCCGAATCATTACAGTACCCTCTTTTTCCAATAATACTTGATTAAAATGTCATGACTTCATATATGTTTGAATCTCCAGGATATGTTTTATTACCACTTTACCACACAGAGGGAACTCCCTCAAAAGAATATATATATATTCATGTTATGTACATTCATACAGATGTTTTTTTTGTGTACAAAACCAAACAAAACTTTGAAAGAGATATAAGTATATTAGAATTTTGCAGTATTTGGATCTTGAGCCAACTGCATCAGAATGACGTGGCTTGTTAAAAATCAGGCTAGAATCCTAGTCTAGATCTTGCCAGTAAATCTGTTGAGATGGTCAGTGGGTCTGAATTTTTAAAAATCTCACTGTTTCTTAATGCACATGAAAACTTAGGGGACCACTGATATCAATATTTTATCAGAAAAGTAAGAGATTAAAAACAACAACAACAACAAACATGATCCCAAGGTACTTTCTAGATTACTTGTCTTCTTTCTATCTTGGACTCCATTCTTTAAGAAATAATATTCTAATGAGTTGCCTTACTCGTCAAGGCACCAGAACCGTAAGTTGGTGGTGAATTAAAAACCACAACTTACGATGGAAAGATGAGGACACTGGGCTTAAGACCTGAAACTTGCCTCTAAATATCTCATGGGTTAATATCAAGATGAGGTCATGGATTCAGCAAACCTGTTCTGAGTTGTCCTGGGATTGTGAAGGCTGAAGGACAAAAGTTAGAGATAAATCTGGACACAAACAAAGGAGACTTTGAAAATACTTGAATTGCTCTACCTATAATATCTACCTTATATACCCTGTGATAAGGAAGATTCCTAATAACAGAGCTGACTGTCCGCCTTGGTGATGCACAGAGATTCTCTGTGAAGGAGGTAGTTTAGGATACCCAAACTCTAAGGCTACTTCCAGACCTGAGTTTGGGTTAACAGGATGACTATAGACTCTTCTATTCCAGTGAAAGAGAAGCAGAGGAGAAAAATAAGCATTCTGGTTACAGATCAAATGGGACTGAATCAGCATCAAAAAAGGTGAGTCGTTAACTAGATTTTGACAAGAATGGTCTTTCTGTAAGTCAGCACTTGGCAATCAAAATAGGGAAAGAGGGGACGCCCGGGTGGCTAAATCAGTTAAGGGATTAAGCGTCTGCCTTCAATCCATGTCATGATCCCAGCGTCCTGGTATTGAGTCCCGTGTCCAGCTCCCTGCTCAGAAAGGAGTCTGCTTCTCCCTCTGCCTGCCACTCCCCCTGCTTGTGCTTTCTCTCTCTGTCTCTCTGACAAATAAATAACACCTTAAAAAAAAAATAGGGAAAGAGATTGTCAATGTTGCCACCCAAGATCTTTGCCCTAAGAAGATCAGAAGCCATCATACATGTCAATATTGCTGGTAACTTGTTCAATGTAGAAATTTAATACCAAATGGAAACCTTTCAGTCTAACATGTTGCAAAGCATTTTGACAAATAGTAGTCTACTTCATTGTCTGAACAACCTGGTCAAACACATTTTTTAACTTTGTTTTATAGATGAGGAGAATTAGGCTCTGCTACTGTCACAAATTACTATCAACAGTGGCTTATCACAACACAAAATCTCTTTGTGGAGGCTCTAGGAAAGATCTGTTTTGTAGCCTTTTCTAACTTCTAGAGGCTGCCTGCATTCCTTTGCTCATGGCCACCTTTAAAGTCAGCAGTGGCCAGTTGAATTGTTTTCATGCTGTATCACTCTGATAATGACTTTCCTGCCTACCTCTTTTACTCATGAGAACCTTTCTGATTACACTGGGCCGCCCAGATAATTCAGGATAATTTCTCCATGGTAAGGGCAGCTAATTAGCAATCTTAATTCTATCTTCAACCTTAATTTCTTAATTTCTTACCATGTCAGGCTACATATTTACAGGTCCCAGGAATTAGAATGTGGACGTATTTTAGGCCATTATGCTGCCTCCCAGCAAGGTTAAGTGGCTGCCTGACTCTCGAATCAAAATCTTCAGATTTCAAGCTGAATCAAATACTATGTGAAAACAGCCATTTTTAATATAACTTTTCCTTCTCTTTAGGACACGTGTGATGAGTTTAGAAGCCAAATGAAAAATGGACAACTTATCTGCACTCGAGAAAGTGACCCTGTCCGGGGTCCAGATGGCAAGACACATGGCAATAAGTGTGCTATGTGTAAGGACAAACTGTGAGTATTTTCAGAAATGGGCCTTTAATTGCGAATATTGAAGTATGATAATCATTTCTCATCAGTTCGAGGAAATGACTTCTTTTTAAAAACAGATCTAATTATTAATGAGGTGCTTGTTCAGTTTGGCTGAAATTTTTTTTTTCCATTTTTTCTTCAAGGGAAAGGGAAGCAGCTGAAAGAAAAAAGAAAGAACAGGACAGCTTGAGAAACACAGGAGAAAAGAGCAATGAAAACCAGGTAGTGTGTGTTAGACGTACTAATACCTAAAGCTGAAAGCTTGGGGGCAAGGTTAATTCATTCAACAAATATTTATGAAATGCCTACTCTGTCCCACTCATTGTGTATATAATGATGAACAGGAAAGCATGGCCAGATTTTGCAAAGAAATAGCATGCTATTCAATGCTCTGAAAGCAACTTTGATGCAATTACCACCTATTTGCAGGACCAATGACAATTGTCAAGCTACTGTTATTATCAAGTGGATTTCTTCTCTGAAGTTTTATTTTTTTAAAAGATTTATTTATTTATTTGAAAGAGAGAGAGAGCATGCGCGTGGGTGGGGGGAGAGGCAGAGGAAGAGAATCTCTAGCTGACTGAGCACAGAGCCCAACATGAGGCTCTATCTCACGACCCATGAGATCTCCACCTGAGCCAAAACTAAGAGTCAGATGCTTAACTGACTGGGCCACTCAGGCGCCCCTCTTTTCTGAAGTTTTAAAACAAATAATCAAGCAAATAGATACCAAAATTACAAACAAGAAAGCAAATATCCAGAACTTGGAGCTCCACATGGTAAATTCTTGAGTCGGCGTTCCAGTGCCATCTTGTATACAATTAGAACTTTAAAAATAATGTTCAATGCTTTACAACACCAACACATAGAATATGACACAGCACAGTCTCTTCTAATCCATCCATAGACTCTAATTAGAAAAGAGAAATTGCGACGTTTCCCCAGGAAAGTTTTCCTGTTAAGGAATATTAGTGAGGGAACTTTTCATTAGGTCTATACTGACTTACAAAATGAACCATTAATAGTAATTTTCATTTTTAAAAAATATGTTGGGAATATCTGTTATACTTTTTGGTAATTGAATGACCTTGAGGTAAGATTTTATTGTACAGCTTTGAATCATCTCTACTGGCTGTCTATTCTGTCTATAATCTTCGTCAATATTTTTCTTTTTTTAATATCTGTTTTAGAAATTTCAAACAAAAAATATGTATTCATATATTAAAAATGTCTAGACAGTTTGTGTGTTTGTGTGGCAAAAAGAGAGCTATGGTCTTATCTGCAAAGTTAAATTTTTTACAAAGCACACGCGTCATCATATTTAAACCTGTTGCTCTGAACGAAAGATTCACAAGAGCTGTGTTTCGGTTTTGAAAAGGAAAGAGAAGTTTATTATTATTATAGAAACCTAATAGGAACAGAAGAATAAAGGAATCTACATATAGATGAAAGTAATAGTAGGCAGTAAATGAGAATAAGGCAAAGTTACATCAAGTTACATCAGATCATGTACTCACAACATCTAACCTCATTAGCTGGGGGAAGCCCATGGGAACAGCTGGGCTGGAGACCTGGACTGAGCATCCTCCCCTCAGGTGAAACTTCCAACCGACCCTCCCCATAAGGGCCATTTTTATAGAGCAAATAATAGGGTTTGAAATTAAACATTTTCTGCCTACCTGCAGTTTGCAGTGAGCTGCATTTCTGTGTTACCATGTTTCTATATTTTCAAGGAGCCTGGGCTATGTCTGTCTGCCTCCCCTCCCAGATTCTGTTCCAGGGAGTCAGCCCACCCTTGAGCAGGAGGGGGTGTGAGACAGGATTTGTAGCTCTTGGTGCCCAGAACAGAAGGCCCATCTGGAGGCCAGACAATATATTTCAAACCACCAGGCTCACAAGATTATTCTTCAAACCACCAGGCTCACAAGATTATTCACACAGCATGAGTCTCGCAAACAATATTCCTTAGCCTACCTGTGTACGTGCGGGTCCAGGTGGTCGGTTATGTGGGACAAATCATAACAACATTTATCCATATGGACCACCTGCCCAGGACAAGCTTCTAGTTCTAGAATAAATGTCAGGAAGCTATAATGTACACATGAGGAATACAGTCAGTAACATTGTAGTAACTCTGTATGGTAACAGACGGTAACAAGACTTATTGGGGTGACCATTTTGCAAAGTATGCAAATGTCAAATCACTATGTTGTTTATCTGAAACTAATATAATATCAATTATACATCAGTAAAATATAAATAAGTCTTCCCAAAATCTATGCAGCAGGTGGTATCGTTCTAGAGTTTCAGTTGAGAAAAACTTAGATAATAACTACATGCAGATGATAAGAGCCAGAGATTGCACCCATAAAGCGAAGATGGATATACAGGTAGATGGGTGCTATCATAAATATATATGTATGTGGGATTTTGTGTAGCTGGAAATGGAAATAATTCTAGCAACTTCCAAAAATGATGGCTGTGAGACATTTAATATTTTGATCAAGTATTCCAGAGAACTTTTTTAATCCCGCAGATGAAAATAGGTCTGGAGTTGTTCATGTGTATCACAATTTAAAGAAAGGATAGGGGCACCTGGGTGGCTCAGTCAGTTGAGCATCTGACTCTTGATTTTGGCTCAGGTCATGATCTCAGGGTCATGGGATTCGGCCCCACGTCGGGCTCCATGCTCAGCATGGAGTCTGCTTATCTCTCTCCCTCTGCTCCTCCCCCCACTCACACTCTCTAAAATAAATAGATAGCATCTCTTGAAAGAGAGAGGGGAAGAAAAGAAGGGAGGGAGGAAGGAAGGGTAACTGCCATCCATGTTACTAGCAGTATTTTTCAAGGTAATTTTCCCATATCTTTCCTTTGGCTCTTTGAGCTCACGTGTAGTTTTATGACAAATTTCTGTAGATAACCAAAAATTTCATCAGAGGCCAGGTCTGATGGAGGTCAGTGGATTCATTTCCACTGTCTTCTTTTTAACGTTCTTATTTTTCAGTGAATATAAAAGGCAGCTTTATCTTTTTACAAATGTTTAAAAGTTTTATTCTCTGCCAGGTAAAAGCACAGAAAATAACAGAAGGTCATTACAGATTTCTGATCTCAATTCCAACACTGACTTTACTTAATCTCTCTGAGCCTTATTTTCTCATCTATAAAATAAGGATAATGAGTGTTTATCATCATAAAATGAGGATAATGAGTGTTTATCCTGTGTGCTCTTAATCCATTAGAGCACACAACAAAATACCTGGCATATAATAAAATATTATTTTGTTCTTGAGGGACAGAGCTAAATGTCTCGCCAAAAGAGCGTCTATTAGTTCGTTCCAGGGCTTGCTTATGTGTGGAGTGATGAGTACGCTGCAGGGAGACAGGTTTGGGGCTCAGCCTACTAAAAATTGCATTAACACAGTACAGGCTGCCCGAGGAAGGAGTGAAATTCCATGGGGGCGAGGTCATTATTTGAGAGGGATGCTATGGAGAGGATTCTAACTTCCTACACAGATATTGAATAAAGAGCCTCTAAAACACATTCCATCTCAAACATTTTGTTTTCTCTAGATTTTTCTTTCCCCTCTCAAGTATTATGAGCTTATGTCTCACAAATTATGTTTTAAATTTTAGAGATCAGACTATCATGGTAACATCTTTTTCCTGTTCCTCTTGGCAGGATCAGTGCCACGAATTCCGGAGTATGGTGAGAGAGGGGAAGCTTATCTGCACCAGAGAAAATAACCCTGTTCGAGGTCCAGATGGCAAGATGCACGTCAACAAGTGTGCTATGTGTCAGAGCATCTTGTACGTGAAGAGGTTTATCGATCAGTTTGATGGGTTGTTCTTGTTTGCAAGAACACGGTTCTTTTTAATTTAAAACCTAAGGCCCTGGGCATTGCACATGAAAAACATACTAGGCCTTCACTTTAGAAGAGGAGAGTGAGCTTCCAGAACACTCTCGCAAAATATGTTTATTTTGATAATGAGAAGCATAATCATCCCCAGAGCATCTGGGACAGGGAAACAGCTGTTGTTTGGTGCCCAAATCCCTGGCTTTCAGAGAGGAAGTACATCTGCTGAGTAACGGGCCACGTGCCACATACTTCCTCTTGTATGTAAAGGAAACAGTTTCTACATGATAGACTTTTCATAGGGATTCAAGGAGATAATATTTTTCAAACATTTATAAACTTGAAAGCAATATAACTACATGAAGAAAATCAATATTGGAGAGTTCAGTTCTAATTTAATATGAAAAAGAAAAGGAGAAATGAAACAACTCTACATGAGAGCCTTATATATATTTTACCAAGGAAACAATGCAATGGCCTTTTAGGAGCATAGCATTCTGGATGACAGTGTAGTAACCGAATTTATGAAAGTCGATAGGATTGCCACAAATGCACTATGAAAATTCCAACAATTAAGAATCATTAGTGAAAAAAAAAGTATTTTAGATATTTTTTTAGATATGAGAAAATAGTCTTAGATTTGCTAAGGTTTAGAATTAGAGAAATATTTCATTTAAAAAACTCAGTAAAAACAAACAAAAAAATTCAGTAAGAACCCTGTAAAAAAAACCACAACAATCCTTTCCTTTTTTATTCTGCAGCGAGCGAGAAGCTAGTGAAAGAAAAAAGAATGACGAAGAAAAATCAAGAGCCAAGCCCTCAGATGATGTAAAGGTCATTTCTTAAAAGATGCATAGATAACTGTTTTACCTTTCAGCCTCAGAATCTGATACTCTTCTCCAGTTTTTTGGATAATAAAAATGCCAATGTTTTGCTTCAAAGAAAATAGGCTTTGCTAATATTTCATTTTGGTTATAACAACATTTTTGTCTGACTTCAAGGTTTAATATTTTTCTCAGTTTTGTAAAGAATTTGCTCACGGTGTGCATCAAATATTGCTCTCTTCTTTGGGAGAAATATGGATTGATAAATAGAGTGAAAAATTCTTTACCACCTCAACCGCATGCTTTCTTCTGACACTAAATGTGAAATGAGGCTTTGGGTAGCTTGTTGACATTGATTTTTACAATTCAGGTATAATATACACTAATATCATAAGCCTCCCCTCTAGCTTCTCTCCTTGATGTCTTTTTTTTCTGTTTCCTTTAGAAATCAATAATGTGTATGTGTGATGCTGCCTTTTCTTTTTACTTTTCAAGCCTGCAAAGAAGACATCTTCATTCAGTCCTTTGCAGTGATAATCACATTTGTGGCGTTAGATTCCTGTGATACTGTCCTTTGGTCAAGAGTACAGCTCATGTGGGATACCTGGGTGGCTCAGTTGGTTAAATGTCTGCCTTAGCTCAGGTCATGATCCCAGGGTCTTGGGATCGAGTCCCACACTGGGCTCTTTGCTCAACAGGGAGCCTGCTTCTCCCTCTGCTTGTGTGCTCTAGCTGTCTCTCTCTCTCTCTCTCTGATGAATAAATTTTTAAAAATATCTTAAAAAAAAAAGAGTGCAGCTCATGTGGAAAATGAGGGGAAGGAAGGAAGGAATCTGGGAAGGAAAAGGTGAGGGAGACATGATCTATCTAGTGTTCCCCTGGCATTTCCAGGACCCAGGCAGAGGGTTTCAGAATGAAGTGGGGGATGAAAAGTTTAAAGTCTGGGCGTTCCTTGGCCTCCATTGTCAGGATAAGGGCAGTAAGTCTGAACTTAGAGCTAAGAAAAAACTTCCTAAAATCAGGTTTTAGAAAGCGGAAATTCCTGTTCACTTCCCCTTTCTCATTTTCTAGGACGAGTGCAGTAACTTTCGGCAGTACGTGAGGAATGACCGGCTCACGTGCACTCGAGAGAATGACCCTGTGCATGGTACTGATGGAAAATTATACAAAAACAAGTGCTACATGTGCAGAGCGATCATGTGAGTAAAAGGATCCTGTTACCTCTCCAGCTAGTGAGGGAATTGCATTTTTATTTTTTTAATTTTTTAATTTTTATTTTTATTTTTATTTTTTGGTGTAAAAAATGTTTTAAAGCATAGAGACAGGACCCATGGGAATTGCATCTTTAGAAGTTATTGATTAAATAAATGTGTGCTCATGAATCCATGGCGTCCTTAAATTAAGTCTTTAGAATCAAGGCTCTTATGCTGAGATCACCTAATTTAAGACAGGAAATCTAGACATGAATTCTAACCAGGATATTTAATAGCTGTGTCACTGGAGAAATTTTTTTTTCAATTCTCAGGATCATAGCTACAAGAAATTCTTCCAAGTCTTTGTTCCACAACTAGATCAGACTCCACAGAGAAGTCTTTTTCAGAAATACAGATTTTTTACCCCCCAAAATGTATTTGGCAGAAAATTCAGGGGTAAGGAATTTGTTGTTTAGAAGGGGTTTCTAGGTTATTTTGATGAACAACCATATTTGGGGACTAATGGACATAATAGATACTGATGATGGTTATGGAAACACTGTGAACATAATTATACTAATTAGTATTTTTTTTAGCTCTTTGTAGTATGTTCCTAGAGGCAGGAATTACCAATACTACCCTCTTTTTATGTTCTAGAAAAGCTAAGCTCAAGGAATTTAGGCAACTTGTCCAAGGTCATACATCTATTAAGTGATGAGTGCTCTAAACCAGTTCCCCATTATATCCTTTTCTTTACATCATCCTCTGGTTGAATGTTCTGTGGTTCTATCATATTTTATTTAGGATTGCATAGCTTCCCACTGGAAGTTATAGGTGCTAGTCTTTATGGCTATAACTTTAAATTACTTTTTGTCTTCTTTGTAGTCAAAAAGAAGCTTTGGAAAGGGCAAGAATTCGGGAGAAATCATTCCACATTAGATCTACGGCAGAAAACAGCCCAACTTCTTCCAGTTCTATTCTGGTAAGAATGACTCCTCCTGAAAAGCTACTTATTAAGTTAATGCCTTAAGTTTGTTGCCACTCCTCCTCCATGAGCTTCATTTCCAGAGAGAGGCCTTGGAAAGTCTAATTCAGTTCCAAACCCTTTGTATGTAGTTCTAAGCTCAGTGAAAGTTATGGGATGACTCATCAATGCATTATTCTGTGCTCTTTTAGATTATTAGCCCTATTCTAAGCCAATTTAGTACATTATTAAAATTTTAAAATATGGGTGCACTATGAATATGATGTATTGCACATATGGTCACATGAGTAGTGAGCCTCAATTCTGTAATTTCAGCAGGCCAAAAAGACTCCTCATCCAGCTTCCTCTCTCTCCTTCTTCCCAAATCAACCCTCTTCCCAATAGCCTAGAGAGGTGTGAGAGCTTTTTCACACTTGTGAAATTCCACTAATCAGCGATTCACAGTGGTTAAAACTTGTTTATTCAAAATACAAGCTGATGGCCTTCAGTAACATATACCTTAGTGTAAATTAGCCTAACAGGTTTGCTTTTTTAGGGCTTTGTCAAAGTCAGGAATAGAAAGAAGGAAAGGGGATAAGAGCATATTCATGAAGTAGCATATCAAATTGGCCTGTAAAAGTGAAACTTTAGCATCTAGCCTGATGACCCAGAAAAAAAAGAAAAGTATCAACATGAATTTAATTGTATTATTTGCCCAATTTAAGTAGGATGGTAAATGAGTTACACTAGTGAAATACATACTAATTACAGATTTCTATTAAATTAGATGCTACCCTAGGAATCCCATAAGCATGGAGAGAAACTATTCAAAGAATCTGGTTTTTTTTCCCCTAGCTTTATTGAGATATAATTGACATATAACACTATAAATTTAAGATGTACAGTGTGTTGATTTAGTGCCCTTTTTAAGTTGCAAAATGATCCCACCATAGTGTTAGCAAACACCACCATCACCTCACATAATTACTATTTGTGTGTGTGGTGAGAACATTTAAGATTTATTCACTTACCAACTTTCAAGTATAAAATACAGTGTGATTAGCTATAATCACCATGCTGTACATTACACCCCCAAACTTACTCATCTTATAAGTGAAAGTTCGTACCCTTTGACCAGTGTCTCCCATTTCCCCCAATCCCCTCCCTCCACCATTCTACACTGTTTCTGAGATTGCATTTTTAGATTCCACATATAACTGATATTATACAGCATTTGTCTTTCTCTGACTTATCTCAGCATAACGCCTTGAAGATTCATCTAAGTTGTCGTAAATAGCAGGATTTCTTTCTTCCTCGTGGCTGAATAATATTCCAGTGCTTTCTCGGTGTGTGTGTGTGTAACACGTATTCTTTGTACACTTATCCACTGGTGGACATTTAGGTCGTTTCCATATCTTGGCTATTGTGAATAAGAAAAAAACATTTTACTGCAGTCTAATAGTCATACAGAAGAAGTATGCTTATCAGGAGTGTACAGCTAAATGGAGTATCACAAAGTGACCACAGCTGTGATATTAGCACTTACATCAAGAAATGAGATACTTCCAGCAGACCAGAAGCCTCATCAAGTTCTTCCTAATGTACAATCTGGTTTTGAGCTGAGCTTTCTCTTGGTGAAGAGAACCAAATTCGTTATTCATTTTGTCATCCATTCATTCATTTTACAAATGTCTACTGAACACCTACTATTTTCCAAACATTATTCATGTGTATGAGAATAATAGTCATAAGGAAAGCAGACAGAACTCTCCATTCGTGGAGTTTATGTTTGAAGAATATAGATAGTAGATAATGTGAATAAATAAAATGTAACTCAAAGGGGAAAATAAAATAAAATAATGATATAGTAAATACTGGGAATAGGGTCAGGGTGGGGGGAGTACAGTTTTAAGTAGCCTATACAGGAGGGCACTCTGAGGTGACATATACACCAAGGCCTAAATGGATTGATACTGTACATGTTAAGTGAGAGAACAGCATTCCAAGAAAAGAATAGCAGAGCCCCAACGAAGGGGTCAAAGGACAGCAAGGAATCCAGGGTAGTTGAAATAGAGGGACCTCAGAGAGAGCCATCGAAGGGGAATTCATTAAAGTAGCATGAGGCCATGTTATAAAGGATTTTGTAGAGCATATTAAAGATATTGAATATTATTCTGAGTGAAGATTTTCAAAAAAAGGAGTGATGTGATCTGGTTTGCTTTTTAAAAGACTAACTCTGCCTGGTATATTGAAAATACATTACAGGGAGGCAAGAACTAAATCTGGACAGCTGGTTAGTCATAGCAGTAGTCAATGGAAGAGATGACGCTAGTTTATACCATGACAGTAGTGGTAGAAGTCATGAGAGGTGGTTGGATCCTAGGTCTGCTCTGAAGGTGGAATCAACGACAGTTGGTTCAGAGTTGATGTACTATGTAAGAAAAAAGAGAAGCAGCCTGTCGTTGCTTCTCCGTAATGCTTTATCCAAATAGTTTTGAATCTTGTAGCGGCAGATACCTGAAAAAATACTAAGGATATATCTGGTTCATTCCTACCTTTGCTAGTGATTCATTGAAGGTGCTCATCTAAATTATCCCTGAATATCTATCAATATGGAACTCACCATAATCTAAAGCAGTCCATGGGATTTTTTAAATTTTATTTTAGAGAAACAGAGAGAGATATCCTTAGCATTTTCTTACATAGTCTATCAACTGTGAACCAGTTATGGTTAAATCTTAAAACTTTCCTCTTTGCCAATTATGTATTTAGTTACAACTTTCCCCCAAATCACTGCTTTAGCTGCTGTGATTTGGTAGTTTATATTTTTATTATTCAGTTTAAAACATTTCTACATTCCATTATGATTACTTTGATTCATGAGTTATTTATAAATGTGTTGGTTGATTTTTAAATAGTGAATTTCTATGATCTATGTTACAATTCCTTTACTAATGTTTTATTCAGATGTGATTGAGGAAATCAAAAGATTTTTCCAAGCCCATCCCTCTTGAGTGCCATTGAGTAAATATGATTTATATTTTACTTCTTCAGGATTCTGAGATGTGCAAACACTATCGAGTATTGCCCAAGATGGGTTACCTTTGCCCAAAGAATTTGCAGCCTGTCTGTGGTGATGATGGCCAGACATACAACAATCCCTGCATGCTCTGTCATGAAAACCTGTAAGTATACAAGTTGCACTATCATATCTTTGAGTGTAGAGGTTCTTGACTATGGTGTTGACCCACAGGCCTGCACTCATATCAACTTGAGGTGCATTGCACCAGTTTACTAATCATAGCAGTTAAAATTCAAATTTTGTGGATGATCTTACTCAAATATAAAATAGAGAGGATTGGAGGTTATCCTTTTGATTAAGTTGCTTATATACTTTACTGAGTGGGAGAGAAGGAAAAAGTGGTGGGGTTACAACAATTAGAGAAAGTCTCTATTAACCCATGTACAGTTCATGGGAATGTGAACATCATCCACACTTTGTGTAAAAAGAAAAAAAGTTGAGAATCATTGCTATGTTGAGTCCGCCCAGCCAATAATCTACTGGGCCCTCTGACTACCTGATACTCACATATTTCCCTTCCTCTCCCAGTCTTCTTGGAGTGGAAGTGGTGTCATTCGGGAGAAAGCGCCCTGGAGCAAATGGGGGGCGTGGTGTGGGCTCTCAGATTTATTACTGTATCTGTGGGCATATTATCTCATCATTCTGAGAGTCATTTTTTTCCACTGGGGAAGTACAGATCATTCTCTGAGCCAGCTGACTTCGCTGGGTTTTTAAGAAGAATTGCCATTTTTATTTAAAATTAAATATGAGGGATTTGTTTTAATAGTGCTATGAGCGCTATTATCTTCACTGTACAGAGGGTGACTCTGATGTTCAGTGAGTCCAGGTAATTTGTTTAAAGTCACAAAGCTAGAAAGTAGATCAGACAAGATTTTCACCTTGTTGGTTTGGGTCTAAATACAGTTCTCTTTTCTCTTCACTACACTACTGTTATAGCCAAGGTAGTAGTTCTTTAAATATTTGGGGATCAAAAGTTCCTTTGATGACATGGAGAAAGTTACCTCCTTCCAGAAAAGAAAAAAAAATGAAGCAACCTTAATAATTTGTGTGCATAGTATTTATGGGTACATAAATCTCTTGAAATCCAGGGACACCTGGATGGCGCAGTCAATTAAGGGTCTGCCTTTGGCTCAGGTCATGATCCCAGGGACCTGGGATCAAGCCCCACGTTGGGCTCTCTGCTCAACGGGAGCCTGCTTCTCCCTCTCCCTGCCGCTCCCCCTGCTTGTAGTCTCTGTCAAATAAATAAATAAAATTAAAAAAAAAAAAGGAAATCCATCCCTGGATATTACAGACTTTTAAGAATTGAGAAATCTCCATTTAAGAAATGAATGCAACCATTCAGGAATTCGTTACAATATATACCTTATCTTCAGCCCAGAAATTCTTCAACTTCTCTCTATTGTAAATGTCAGGGCCTAAATTATCCATCCAGTGTTCTTTAAGCATTCCATGAACCGTATAAACCCATAACAAGTGATACTCTAGTCAAGGGAACTTTAGAGTCAGAAACTTTGATGGTAAAAATATTAATAAAGCATGCCTCAGGATGGATTATTTAGCAAAGGAACTGATAGTATATATATTATAGAGAGAAGATCCAGGCTATCCCAGGCAAGAGGAAACAGTATTCATTTCTGTAGTCTTAGAGGGAAGCCATTTCAACTTGAGCAAAGTCCAAAGACAAGTCAAACTGCTTTGATAGACAGTGAGTTTCCCATCACCAGAGGCAAACAAGCAGATGTTTGATATGCAATATTTCTTGAGAGGCATTAAAATTCATACCTTTTAAGATTTTTTCCAGCTATAAAATTCAAACTGAATGATTATATATTATTGTATTTTATAAAATCTATATTCTATATATATTTTTATTTTATATATATATTGGATTTTGTAATCACACATTATAGGTATTCGGTAAAATGAAGCTTCTCTGTGGGATCCAGTTTTCCCATCTGTAAAATAATGACTTTGGAATAGATGGTCTCCAAGTTTATTTCTAACATTGAACAATTTCATGAGTATATAGGTTAATGAAAGGTGATGGAATGAATCCAGGACTGGGGAATGAATCTGCAGCTGAATCTGAAGAGAGAGAAACAAAACCTGGGTGATACTGGGAAGCAGTTGAGTTCAGATCCCGGGTCCTACCTGTAATTGCAGTTCTGGTTTGATGCCTGGATGTCACCCATATTGATCCTTGTTTGTTTTCTTTTCTCATCCTGTCAGTTTCTCCATCTTTTTAATTTCCTCTGCTCTGTTTTAGAATACGCCAAACTAATACACACATACGCAGTGAAGGGAAGTGTGAAGAGAACAGTATCCCAGAAACAACCCCTCTCGACTTGCCAGCATCCGTAAGTACACTGCGTTCGCGATTACCTATTGGTTCTGCTTCCGTGTCTGCCACCGACCAATGGACGTTTCACTGCTAAAGACAGTGATACTGGGTCACATAACCCCAGAACTGGTCACGTCTTCATTGTGAAGATAAGTAAGTAATCACTGAAATATGCGGGGATAATAATATAATAGTTCATATTTTTAAATGTTTACTGCTAACTGGGATAATTAATAGATTGTTTCTGAGCAATGTCCGTTACGTAACACTTTTGCAAAGTAGGTTTTATTTCCTGTGATTTACTATAAAGAGAGAAGAAAAGATTAAGAGAGGTCACATAGTGACAGAACTGAATTTCAGCCGTTTCTGGGTAACCCCCATGTAGTCGCAATTCACATTGCATTCACCTGTTTCCCAACATGAAAAGCTGGCCTTTTCATTTAAATCCCTGCAAGGATTTTTTTTATTATTATGCTCAGTTAGCCAACACATAATACATCATTATTTTTGGATATAGTGTTCAGTGATTCATTAGTTGTGTATAACACCCCATGCCCATCACCACACGTGCCCTCCCTACTACCCATTACCTGGTTACCCTACCCTCCTATGCCCCTCCCTTCTGTAACCCCTAGTTTGGTTCCCGGATTCCGAAGTCTTTCATGGGAACGTCCTCAAATGCAGTCACCAGGAAGAATAGCAAACTGGATAATGGCTGTCAGAGCATCTTTGAAGCCTACAAGATTGACAGACTTTGTCAACTTTGCCATTCTCCCTGGTGATTGCATTTGAGGATGTTCTTCCTCAGGCAAGATAATATGTAACTTGGGGGTAAATGTAGGAATTTTGTTGTAGGAAATGTAGGAATGTTTGTTACTAGGTAAATATGGGTTTAAATTCTGTTTTTTTTATGTTCCTTATATATGAGACCTTTGGCAAGTCAAAGATCTAAATCAAAGATCTCACCAGGTTATTAAAAATACTCAATAAATACTGGCTTTTAAGCATTTGGCACAGTGTCTACAAACTAATGGCATTGATTATTATTATCACTGTTATTATTTTGCCAAAGAGACCAAAGTATGAACTTAGACAAAGAGAAGAGTCCGTAGTGTAAACTTAGAGAAAGAGATCCTGGCACAGTGCTTATGTATGTTTAATAATTACAGTGGATTATAGTTTAATAACCTTATACTTGATGTTAAAAATATATTTATATTCAATAAAAAATGAAATATTATAATAAATTACATTGACTAAATAAAAATTTATTATTATTCATAACTGGTTTCACTTCCACTACCACCAAAAGCTCTAGCAATAATGGAATTGGAGACTACTTGGCCAGATTTGGGGCTCCTGAGCAACACTAGATGAGAGCACATTCATAAGAACTACTGAGTGAATCTTGATATGGGACACTGGAAAAACAAGAGATGGAAACTCAGTGGTTTGGGTTTTACATTAGCAGCTAGAAGGTCGGATGGAGGAGGCGGAGTAGTGGGGTGAAGCCAGAAGACCTTCATCTTTCCTCCTGTGGGCCTGACAGGCATCAGTGTATTTGAGGTCTTGATATATCCATAAAGAGATGGTATAAACTTTTGCTCTAGTCGCCATATTG
Source organism: Potos flavus (assembly GCA_028534135.1). NCBI lineage: Eukaryota > Metazoa > Chordata > Mammalia > Carnivora > Procyonidae > Potos > Potos flavus. The sequence goes on along the minus strand of CM052895.1, from coordinate 19,721,268 downwards.
TGTTTGCTGTCTTATTACATATAAATTCTTAGTGGTTTGCTCATTATTTTATTAACAGAATATAGTATCCTTCCCACCTCACAAACATACCTGATTACATGTAACTCAGGACAGTAGGTAAAAATAATCTTTATGTGAATCTTAAAGATCACACTTTAGACCACATCTTGCTGTACACAACTTGTTGTAGACAACTTGACAAAAACTACTTTATCAGAAATTTGCCATAGGATAATACTAATAAGATGTATTTATTCAAATAAGGAAGAATCTTGACAGGGCTAAGCATAAAAGATTTTGTAAGAGAGTTTCTTCCTTTTTCGGTGTTTTCTTTCCACTGTAATTATGTAACACATTATTAATGACAGGAATTATTTATGGTGTTAGTTGATGGAATAAATCATTAGAACAAAAGGTGTCCTGAACATGGGTTCAGTTCCCTCTGTATGATTTGGGGGTGTGATCTTGGATACACTTAGGTGGTATAAGTGGGTCGTGGCCCAGCATTGCTCTGATGACTATGACGCATGCATATCCTGGACGTTGAAAGCAATTGCCTGAACTATATAGAAAGATTCTCTGAGAGTCTGGAATCTGAAGAATGAATAAAGACTAGGCAATCACAACTTTCCTAGAAAAAGAGACTGAAGATTCTAGAATGTGTACTCATGCTTAGTATCTAAGAAGTATTTTCTATTATACAATAACCCCTAAGTTTTATGTAACTCAGAGTTTTATGTGCTCCTTCCTGAACGCATCCTCACAGTAGGCCTGTGATTAGGCAGGGATTATTATCTTTCCCATTTTACCGAAAATCAGCCTGGGGGAGATCTTGCAATTATCAAAGTTATTCAACATTCTGTTTTGCATCTGGTATAGATCTTCTGGCTTCATGGCTTCTGCTCTGCCACCTTCCCTTAGTTCTCAGGAAATTCTGAAAACCAGGGGCTCTGTATATCTCAATTTAAAAAAATTAGCCACCTCGAAAGGACATTTCTCTTTTAAAGAAAATATCAATACTATTTTGTGAGATGAATAAATGACTATTCTCAATTCCATGGCAAAGCTTTTCAAGATATCGCAAGACCATAGATTGCCACCCTCAAACCAAAGGAAATCTCCTGGGGTGGATGTGAGAACGAAAATGGAGGTCTGGGTTTGGAATGATAGTGCTACCAGCTGACACTGTACGGTTATATGGGAAAAAACTTCCTGAGGCCCTTGCCTGCTTTTGAAAAATGTTTAGGTGTTGATTTGATGTTTTAAATGTGCATTTCAAGAGTGTATGAATATTGGATGAGTCAGGCAAGGAAGTTAGCTGATGAAATTCTTATGGCCTCAAACAACTTATAATAGTAAAGCATTAGTGTTGGAAGAATTGGATTTAAGTATGAGACCTTGGCAAGTCACTGACCGTCTCTGGAACCCTGTTCCCTCCTCTATGAAACGATGTTACTGACACCTACCTCTTGTCATTACCAAGATCTGGTCACACATGATCACACATGATCACACATGATGATGAGGGCCACACGTGACCAAGGGCAGAGTTAGTATTTGTATCTACTGCTGCAGGTAGTGTGTACTAGGTGCTCGGTACTCATTGAACCAATTGAATAAAATGTGAAAGTGATCGTAAATGGTGAGTTCTTGGCAGACTGCAAGGATGTATGGGTTTCTTTGTCTACAGTACACCTATAAATGCATAACCCACATTTCTATAGTATCTCTCAGTTTCTAGCACCTAACTTATTCATCTTCTCTTCCAGGACAAATGATGGAAGAATTGTTGAAAGCCATGAGGGAAAATATATGCCCCAATTCTGAATCGCCTAACCCTCACCATCTGTATAGAGAAAGAATTCTTCAGAGCTTGTCTTATTTACTATAGAAAACCATACAGAGCTGTTGGGGGAAGGGATTCACTGACTTTCAGTCTTTCCCATCTCTTTCCTCCTAGATTCTGTCATCTGAGGGCACGGAGACACCTCCATCTGTCTGTCCTTGAAAACCTCCTGATCACAATGCTGTCTGTTCAAATACTTGTTCAATAAAAGTAAACCCAGCAGAACACCCTTTCCGGGGATTCCTTCATCACTGCCTGGATAATAGGAACGTTTCGTTGTTTGTTTTTTTATAGAAGCTGAAAACTCTACCGCTTGGCTTGCTAAGCTATTGGTGGACACAGAATGCTCACTTTTTTCAGATTCAAGCTGCTGTCATAGTTGGGAAGACATGTCTAGAAGAGAGGTAGGGAGGTATGAGCTCCCCGGCTTTCAAGAGCTGTATAAGACCAAACCAGCTGTGAATCACCTCGGTACCTGTCACCTTACCAGCCTTCCTGCTTACCTTCTGTAATTCCACAGAGCGTAACTACCACTGTTACACAGATAGCATCCAAAGACATAAACCAGTAGTTTCTCATATTCAGTCATGTTGCCTGTTGACTATTTCCTCTATCAGGGCCGTGGACCCATAGTCTGGGGCAAGACTAAGGAAACGATAATTACCAGTGTGTCACATGTCTCTAGAGCAGCACTGTCCATTAGAAATAGAATTCAAATCACATGTGATCTCCAATTTTCTAGTAGATACAAAAGAAATGGGTAAAATCGACTTTACTGATATATTTTAGGTAGCCCAATATGTCAAAACTATCATCATTTCAAAATATAACCAATATAAACTTTTATTTTAACCAGGTCTTTGATATTAGTATATGTATTTTTTATTTCCAGCATATCTGTTTGGACCAACCACATTTCAAGTGCTTAATAGCTACATGTAGCTAGAGGCCACTAAACCAGACAGTGAGCTCATGTACCTGAGAAATCAACCACAGAATACAAGCAATAGGTAGGGGTGAGATGGAACAGCTTGTAAGCTCCTGCCTCAGTGCTGAAACTGTCGTGCTCAGCATCTTGATACTGGCGTCCTGTGACCGTATCTAGTTACGTTGTTCGCTTACAGATACTGGGCTGGAGCTGAATACATCCTAGAGGGAGAAAGCTATGCAGAATCTGTCATGGTTGAAATTGTTCTCAGCTATAAAAGAGCTGTACACAGAATGGCAGGTCTACTTGGATTTGGGAAGTTAATTTTGTATTTTTCACCTCTGCCCTTTTCTTTTAGATAACTTGTCCCTAGGGCAATTATAGTAAGATTTTGTGATCTTTGTCCTTTGTAACTGTGTGAGAAATCAATTCCACACTAGTTTTTTTTTCTATGTTATCATTCAGAAAACAGAAAAAAAAGGCGGCTTCAAAAAAAAGTGAGAAAACGTGTTGCTATTTTCTTTAGCAATTCAGGATGTAAGGGAAGGGTTTAGGGAGTCTGTAACATGAGAGTGTATCTCCTTCCTGTGTAGTTTACGAAATCCAGAAACTCTGGATGGCTAGGGTCTCCGTGGCTAAGACATATTATTTTTTGAGAAGTAGTTGATTTTTTATGTCATTTTGAATATTTTATTGAGCTATAAACAATAAACCCTTTACCTTCTTTCATTAGTACTCTTTATGGTGATTATGATTATTAGGTAATATGCACAAAGGACTTTGTTATCACATGCTTAAGACTTAACCAATCCTTTAAGGAATATGTGGTCCATATATTCAATGGAATATTACTCAGCCATCAGAAACAATGAATACCCAACATTTGCATCAACATGGATGGGACTGGAGGAGATTATACTGAGTGAAATGAATCAAGCAGAGAAAGTCAATTATCATACAGTTTCACTTATTTGTGGAACATAAGAAATAGCATGGAGGACATTAGGAGAAGCAAGGGAACAATGAAGGGGGGAGTTAGGGAGGAGACAAACCATGAGAGAATATGGACTCTGAGAAACAAACTGAGGGTTTTAGAGGGGAGGGGGTTAGGGGGATGGGTGAGCCTTGTGGTGGGTATTAAGGAGGGCACGTATTGCATGGAGCGCTGGGTGTTATACACAAAAAATGAATCATGGAACACTACATCAAAAACTAATAATGTACTGTATGGTGACTAACATAACATAATAAATATATATATATATATATAAAAGACTTAACCAATCCTTGAAAATCATTCTGAGCACCAGGGAAATTGTGGCTTAGGAATAGGGTGGGATGGAGGATAGGATGGTCTGGAATGGGATGAAACATGGGGATTGAGAAAGGCCCAGGGACCCAGGGAAGGTCAAAGGTAAAGTGGAGGATTCAGATGTCAGGAATGGGGTGGGGTCCAAGAAAGATAGACAATGGACTGAGGTACAAGGAAGGGGTTGAATGTGAAGGTGTCGAACACATAACTTGGGATTTTAAAAAAGCTGAAAGTTGATTTTTTTTTTTTTTGGGGGGCAAACACAAACTAGAGGTGAATACAAAATGTCATCAGTGTCAAAATGTTCACAACGAAATAGCTGCGTTAAATATCAAGTAAACTAATTTTTTTTCAAGTGAACTAATTTTTGAGTTGCTTCTTGAGTTATGGCTCAATGGATGGGAGGCAAATGAAACCAGACCTATATCAGTGAGATTTCACAAACCAGCTCTAAAATTCTAGCCCAGGAAGTAACAAATGATCCTGAGTTGGAACTGAAAAAGCAAAACTATATCACCTTGACTTGGTCACTATCACAAATTTACACATTTCTCTGTAACTGATGCTGTTTCAGATTCTGTTTTCAGAATATGGGTTTTCAGAGGTCTAACACTATCAAATTCCTTATTTTCTCATGTAAGGAACTGAACAGAAATTTTCCTCTCTCTCAAGGCTTCAGAAACACCCAAGGAGAGCATTTCTCTAGGCTATGGGTAGGCAAACTTTCTGTAAACAGCCAGATGGTAAATACTTTAGGCTTTGTAGGGGAGATAGTCTCTCACAACCGCTCAATGATGCTGTTGTTTAAGGAAATGAATTTATATTATGTAAATAAATATACATGGCTGTGTTCCAAAAGAAGTATTTATAAAAACAGGTAGTGGGCCAGGTTTGACCTGTGTGCTGTAACTCAGTAGTGGGTAAGATTCTGACTCTTGTCCTTTGTAACTTACTGGTCTTCTCTTTGCCCTCTTTTATACTCTTAATAAACACCAGCCATACTTCTCACTCTATGATAATAGAAACAAAAATAGAAATAGAATAGTTGAATAGAATTATAGAAAATAATACATGTTGTCATTTCTAAACATTTAATAAGTGCTTGCAGCTGAGAAAAGCACATGGCAAGACTGAGATTTGTACCCCAATCCAATATTCTTTGTGGCTTCTTGGTTGACTTTGACCAAGGCCAGTGTCGTATATTATACAGAGAGATAATAGTAAATAAAGTGAATATGTCCTGTGGCCTTTACAATGACAAGGGCTGTTTACCTCCTGGAAAAAAAGCATAACAAGACATTCTTGTTCTTTCTTTGATGCCATTATGGCACGCAGGTGCCTTTTTCTTTCCAGTATTGAAATTAAAGTTCTATCTAAATAACATGTGACTATAAATCACTCTTTGAGCATGAGGAAAGAACAGAGAGGACTTTGTTAAATGAGGATTAGTCCCAGGAAAACAGTCAAACAAAATATTTGTCATCCTTGTTGAAAATTTCATATGACCTTAGAGCTCCTTCCAGATTATTTTGAGGAATGATGTGCTCTCTTCCTTGAAGTAATTCTGTGCCATTAACGAGTTTTCTTGTATCTTTCCTTGCCCTCTTATCACAAAGCAATCAGAAAACAGTGTGTACTTTAGCCATTCTAACCTATTACAGTACTTGTAATATGTTTTTTATGAATTTTAGATCCTCTTTTTTTCTCCAATCAACTTTTCTAATGGCCTTCGAACTGACTTGCTGGTCTCCATCCTTTACAGCTCTCTTTTTAAAAAAAAAAACTCCCAGTGACCTCTTCAAAACACTGATCTGTTTAATTCCCCAGTTTAAATTGTTGAAAACTCCTACTAAGCCCCCACACTGTACTAGAACAAAGCAAAATGAGACAAACCTGAAGTCTAGGCATTGGTTTCTGTCTATATGAACTTACAAGATGTATTTTCCCTCCTCCTCCCTGCCCCAGAAGGCTAGATTCATGAGGTATTTCTCAGAAATAATAGCAAAAGCTGTAGCTAAAGAGAAATGCAAAGAGTAGCATGATCCCAGAAAAATATGCTGTGAAGTGTACTATTGTAATTGGCATTGTACTTTGAACTGATGAATTGGTTTTTATCAGCTAAATATGTAATAACATACTTATAAGGTCGTAATCGGGAAAAGATCATTTTATTTCAGGTTGATAATATCCCAGGTTGACAGGGCTAGAGAAAAATTAGAGATGGTTTATCCAGGATGTTTCATATACAGGAATCCTAAAACCTGGAGAGGGAAAGTGATTTTCTGAACTTACCCAAGTGGATCTAAATCAGAAATACAAATTCAAGTAAGTATATTTTAATCTCATGTCCCTTACACCCTGGCTTTATGAATCCCAGTTCCATGCTCTTCATACAAATAATATTATCTATGTTTACAGACAAAAGAAATGGATTTTGCATCTAGTGATCCTGAAATTTGCTCATTATCTACAGAAATGATCACTTCTGTTTATTCGTGGAATAAATAAATTCAATTCCAAATCTATGGAACATGTGGCAGTAGAGAGTATGACGTGCTGGTTTTTTAGCATATAGGAATGGGATTAATAATGAAAAATGAATTCCAATGGCTTGACTTACATGGAAGAAGTCCTGGGAGCAGTAATAAAATGAGAAATTTTCAACTATTATGTTCTTACCTCTGGATTCATTTTGCTCCTGAAATTTTAAGTGAGAAAGTTGCCAGAACTCCTGTTGCCAAGGTCTCTAAAAATGAGTTATGGACAAGTTGTGTTCACAGGGGATATTTGCTTAAGTCTCAGCCTTTGGTCACGGGACAGATACAGCTACATCAAGCAGGAAATGCCACATCCTTCTCCACCCAGAGGCTGTTCCTATGTGCTCAAAAGAGGAGTAGGCAGTTGAATGGGTTCTAGTTATAAGTGCCCACTGAAGGATTGCTGGTGGAGCTGCATAACCCCAGATTAGCACTTACCTAGAAGCACAAGATAATATTCTAAAGAAGAATGGAATGTTGATAGTCATTTTAATGTCACTATGTCAAACATGAAATAATAACACAGAATCAACAATAAAAGTAATAGTTAAAAGCTATTAACTACTCTTCCCTGTATCTTTCCTTCCCCTCTATCACAAAGCTATAAGGAAACAGTGTGTGCATTTGCCTTAGAGGATATTTGAGTTAAACTGGACAAAAATGTAAATAATGGGCAAGAAATTATTCTTAATGGCTTGAGTGCTTTGGAAAGTAACCAAAGGAGAAGCAATAAAATTTTCAAGAGAAATGAAAGGGACCAAGTTCTAACACTAACACTGCTGTTGGCAGCAACCTTGAAAGGCGAAAGACTGGCTGAGTATATGACTATAAAAGGTGCCTGCCAAACCCAGGATTCAAGAGTTCTCAATAAAAGTCACCATGTCGCACAGGTGGCACAGAATCAAGGAACTGCCTCAGGAAAGGGAACCATTTACAGCTGGCTTGGACCATCAGGATGCAGGCAACAGCCATGACTATGAAGAGATTAGAGGGCCTCTCCTCATTTTCTTGTGCACTCCTTAACCATCTCAGATCTTCATCGATCTCCATAATGAATGATCCCAAATGTCCCCAAAGCCCACAGAAGACTTGGAATAAGACATAATTTTATTTAGAGAAAAGGAAGGAATAGATAATTTTGTACATCTATATTTATTGATCAAAACTCACACCTACTATGTGGGGGATCATACTGGGGGTTGCTAAGAGTTCATGTGCAGTGTACATCCACCTCGAGGGCTGACTGCCCTAAAATCACAGCCAGTCAATTCTTTCTGAGATAAAACCTTAAGCCTGTTAAGGAATTGGTAATAGAAATGTGAATGGACCTGCAGTCGCTTTGAAGTAACTTTTGATCTGGGCAATGTGTTGTGATGGTATTGAGTTTACATAATCCTACATACTGTTTTTAGCTTTTATTTTTATTTAAATTCAATTTAAGTAACAATTAACAATAAGTGTATTGATAGTTTCAGAGGTAGAATTCAGTGATTCATCAGTCGCATAGAACACCCAGTGCTCATTCCATCAAGTGCCCTCCTTAATGTCCATCACCCAGTTACCTCATCCCCCACCTACCTCCTCTCCAGCAACCCTCAGGTTTTTTTCCTATAGTTAAGAGTCTCTTATGGTTTGTATCCCTGTTTTCTATGTTCATCTGTTTTGTTTTTTATATTCCACATATGAGTGAAATCATATGGTGTTTGTCTTTCTCTGACTGACTTATTTTGCTTAGCGTCATACCCTCTAGTTCTATGCATGTTGTTTCAAATGGCAAGATTTCATTCTTTTTGGTGGCTGAGTAATATTCCATTGTGTATATATACCACATCTTTATCCATTCATCTGTTGATGGACACTGGGCTCTTTCCATACTTTGGCTGTTGTGGACATTGCAATAAACATTTGTGTGCATGTGCCCCTTGAAATCACTATGTTTGTATCCTTCGGATAAATACCTAGTAGTGCAATTGCTGGGTCATAGGGTAGCTCTATTTTTAATTTTTTGAGGAACCTCCATACTGTCTTGCAGAGTGGCTGCACCAGCTTCTATTCTCACCAACAGTGTAAGAGGGTTCCCTTTTTTCCACATCCTCGCCAACGTCTGTTGTTTCCCGAGTTATTAAATTTAGCCATTCTGACTAGTGTGCGGTGGTATCTTATTGTGGTTTTGATTTGTATTTTCCTGATGCCAAGTGATGTTGAGCATTAAATCTTTAGACAGTTACTGAGTAGTGACAAAAGGAAGAAAGAAAAATGCAGTCTTAGTAGAATTTTTTTTTATTATGTTATGTCACATACAGTACATTATTAGTTTTTGATGTAGTGTTCCATGATTCATTGTTTTTGTATAACACCCAGTGCTCCATGCAATACGTGCCCTCCTTAATACCCATCACTGGGCCAACCCATCCTCCCACCCGCCACCCCTCTAAAACTCTCAGTTTGATTCCCAGAGTCCAAAGTCTCTCATGGTTCATCACCTCTGATTACCCCCCCTTCATTTTTCCCTTCCTTCTCCTAATGTCCTCCATGTTATTCCTTATGTTCACAAATAAGTGAAACCATATGATAATTGTCTTTCTCTGCTTGACTTATTTCACCCCACATAATCTCCAGTTCCATACATGTTGATGCAAATGTTGGGTATTCATTCTTTCTGATGGCTGAATAATATTCCATTTTATATATGGACTACATCTTCTTTATCCATTCGTCTGTTGAAGGGCATCTTGGCTCCTTCCACAGTTTGGATATTGTGGACATTGCTGCTATGAACATTGGGGTGCATGTGGTCCTTTTTTTCACTACATCTGTATCTTTGGGGTAAATGCCCAGTAGTGCAATTGCTGGATCATAGGGTAGCTCTATTTTTAGCTTTTTGAGGAACCTCCACAGTTTTCCAAAGTGGCTATACCAACTTGCATTCCCACCAACAGTGTAAGAGGGTTCCCCTTTCTCCACAACCTCTCCAACATTTGTTGTTTCTTGCCTTGGCAATTTTTGCCATTCTAACTTCTGTAAGGTGGTATCTCAATGTGGTTTTGATTTGAATTTCCCTGATGGCTAATGATGCTGAACATTTTTTCATGTATCTGTTTTGCCATTTGTATGTCTTTTTTGAAGAAGTGTCTGTTCGTGTCTTCTGTCCATTTTTGACAGGGTTAAATTCTCTGTCACTCCTATGTGAATTTCCAAAAGAAGGAAATATATGCTAATATTCTTGAACTCTGAATTTAAAAAAAAAATAATGAACAACACTTATATTCTTCCCAGAGAGGAAGGCACGCACTCAAATTAAAACCTAGTTGGTGAGAGATAGGATGTGAGTATGAAAATCAGAGAAGAAATGAAGATTCCTAAATTTTCCTGGATTGGGTTGCCACTGATAGATATTAACAAAGCGAAAGTGCAGAGAAGCCACTAAAAATGAGATTTAGCAACAAGGTCTTCTAGGAACATGTTGAACTGGAAGATCCTTTGGGATGTCAGAAAGGTGATATCCAATAAACAGTAGAGAATTGAGTCTAGGACCCAGGTGGCAGATACTTGCTCACGTTCTCTGGGAAAGCAAGTAGGGGCAAAAATGCCATGTTAACATAGGGCTGTGTAACAGTGTGAGAAGATATGGCATAGCAGAACAAATCTTGTACTAGAATCTGGGGATTTGTCTCACTGACTGGTCTTAGACAAGATACTCTCCCTCCCAGGACCTCATTTCCTTTTGCATGGAAACTTATGGTATGTGGTGGAAATGCAGGCACCCTTGAATCCTGTCTTGCTTTTATTTAAGTGACTGACTTTTTAAAAATCTGTTTCATTTCATGCTTGCCTCATAAAATTACATTCAGGGAGGGAGAAAATACCATTTCTTAATTAAATAACGATAATGAAAAGTTTGAAAGCCACAGACCCAGGCGCTTGCTCCTGACCTCACCAGCTCTACCATCACTGAGCCATTTTCTCATTTCTGTCATATACTCAGAACTTAGTCACTCTAATCAGATGCTCCACTATGACTTAGGAAGAAGACCATTTATCTATTAAGAAAAGTTTCTGGAGCACATTTCAATGTAGTATACATATTTCCAAATGCTGAAGAAGCACTGATATATCAGTGAGGTGTAAGTATTCAAATTTCACAATAGCATAAACCAAAATTATAGAATTATCTCTAAGAAAAAGAGGTGGTATTGGGGAATGGAAAGTATGAATGAGAGAGGCATATCTTTAAAAATTAGAAAGAAATGCAACCAGTTACTGGGAGATCATAAGTTCCGAAATTGAAAGATCTCGTTTGGGTCAAGATTCTGTCACTCATTAGCTGTCTGCTTTGGGCAATTTGCATAACTCCTCCAATCTTAGAGTTTGTCCTTTGGGAATTCTCGTTAGCTTAACTCCATATTAACTCTATCCTCTGGAGAGCTGATGTCTTCACATGAGGTAGTGTCATCCACATGAGATATTAGAGGTCAAAGTGCTAAGTAATTGGAAATCATTAGGCCTGTATTATTGAAAGAACATTGGTTATGTGGATGGACAGAAGAATGTGTCGAACAGAATATCATGGTTATAATCTAAAGAAGCATGAGACGCTATGCTAAAATCTGGATTTTCAAAATAAATATTGGTGGTTGTTATTGAAGTAGCATATCTTAGTAAAAAAAAAAATAGGAGAGAAGTACAGGTCAAGAATTCTGGAGAACTGGCTCTTTCAACTGTTCACTCTGTGACTAAATAGAAGCCACTTAATCTTTCTGTGTTTGTTGTCCCATCTGCTAAGGGGCAATAACACTGGTCTGCATATTTCAGAAGTTTCTTTTAGTCACTTAACAAGCCTTCATAGAACATTATGAATTAGCTTCAAACTCTAGGAAAGGTATTACAGTGCTAAATATTCCTGTTGTGTACTACTGTACATTTTCAAGAAATGTTCTCATTGCTCCTGTTCTCTATTTCAACTTTCCTGCTTTTCATATAATCTTGAAACCCTTTATACGTGTCATTTTGTTTATTTCTCTTTACTGTGCCCATGATTTTATTTGTTCTCAAATATAGCCATGCTGTTATATTTGCTAAGAAACCAGAGGATTATTATGCAAGACAGTTCTGGTAGATGAGTTTCAGGGTATAACTATTCCAGTTACAGGAATAACTGGAAGAGAGTAAGGAAGCTTTCCTTGACCAATGAAATTAACGTCCAGGCTTAGGTTAACAACCAGTCATCAGTGAAAAGGTCAGTCTTGAGGAAGGTGGGACCCTGCCTTATGCATGTGTGTATATATACGTGTATGTGTGCCTCAGAGCAGCCACCCTCACTCATCATCACTATGGAGAGCATCACTGCTTTTGCCATCTTTGCTCTTGTAGCCACCGCATGGGCTACCGCTCCACCTGGTGAGTTAGGACTCCTTTGAATTGCAATGTCTTTATGTTAACTGCAGTTTGTTCAACCTTCAGGAACCATATAATGTAAAGTCAGAAGAAAAATTGAGATATTAACTATTTGAATTGGCCTGATTAGCCAAGAGGGGATGGGGGTCAGACATTCTAGAAGAGGAAGAGATACTGAGAAGAAGAATAAAAAGATTGTCATGGGAACAAAAGGTACAGCATAGGGAGTATAGTCGTAGTACTGTAATACTGTGTGTTGACAGATGGGAGCTACAGCCTAATGTGGGGAGCACAATATAATAAAGACTTAGTGGGTCACTATGTTGTACACCTAAAGCTAATGAAACATACTGCCTCAGCTATACTTCAATAAAAGAAAAAGAAAAAGAAAAAAAAGACTGTGGGCGACCTGCTCAGTTCCTGATCAAGACGCCAGGCTTCTGACTTGCCTCCCAGAAACAACTTATGTAGCTTTAAGAACTTCACCCAACCCTACCCTGGCCTTGCTCGCAGGAATTCCTGGATACCTGTGACAGCCCTTTCTCCCATGACCAGGGATTTCCCCCATGTTTGTTTTTGTTTGTTGGTTTTTGGTTTTTGGTGTTTGTTTTTTTTGGGTTTTTTTTTGTTGTTGTTTTTTTAATCAGAATCACATACATTTTTGGCTTCATCCTGAATTGGCCCTGAGTAAAGAAGTGACCTGTTTTAGATCTGGCCTGGGCGAGGGATGGCAGACATGGGTTTTAGTTACTGTGAGCAATGAAATCAACCTTGCATCTCTAACTGTGGAATTTGCTCTTTCTCTGATTCCTTCTGTTCAAATGCATCTCATGCCACTCTCTTCTGGTGATCAAGCAGAGGGAAGAAAGGTGAGTGTAACCTTCTCTGTGGGGTCTTGGTAAAAATGAAATCAGAGAAGCTGTGAACGTAATGAAGCTGGCTCACTGTGGGTGGAAATAATTCTTGGGGAGCTACAACCATTCTTACTCTGGTTCTCCTGGTGGTGGTTCTTTCTTTAAAGGTCGTGAAAGGTATCTCTTTGCAAAAGAAGAACAACAGATAAAGTAAACTGTTAACTTTAGGTGACATTTTAAACTTTTCTGAGTATTTTTCACTTTCATTATTCCAGTGTACTCTCACTGTAACTCGAAAAGGAGAGACACATTTCCTTCGTAAACAGCTAACTCTAATTTTATTTATGGAATGTTTCATGTCTGACCTAACTGCCCATAGCGCGGTTCCTGATCCACATAAAGTCTTCTAGACATGTTTGCTGAAAATTTGAAGAGGCTAGTACTCTTTTCACTCTCTTCTCTGTCTTACCAACTTGATACAAAAAAGACTACAGAACTGAAGGAAGACAATGTAGGCCATTCTTTTTTGTTCCAATTATAGGTGGACTGTTCCAAATACAAAACAAAAAGCTCTGAGATTGTATGCCCAAGGCACCTGGACCCAGTATGTGGCACAGATCATAACACTTACAGTAATGAATGCATGTTTTGCATGCAAACTCGGTAAGTATCATACTCAGTTTGGATCCCCTCTTTTTTTTTTTTTTAAAGATCGTGAAGTCCACGTTGGCCAAAATCTGCTTGGTTTCTAACAACGTGGATTGATCAATCCTACATTTTGTTGTGCTCCTCCAATACCCTTTGGACATTGCTTTGTTCAAATAAAAAATAAATACATTTAGCTGTATCTCTAAGGAGATATATATTTCTTTGCTATCCAGCCAAATTCTCATTCACATTATACACTATTGCTCGGGTATTAGCTGTTGCCTATAGACATTTTTATTCCCACATTACATTTGAGGAAGCTGAGTCTCAGGCAGAAAATATATCTTGGTCAAAGTTCCATAATCTTCTGTTGTGTCTTTCTTATTGCATAATGAGAGCTCACAAGACAGCTCTCTCTATGTAGGCTTTTTGCCACAGGTGCTATTACAAGACTTTGATCTATCCTTCCAACCCCAGAGAAAATCCATGTTGCTTCTTTTTTTTTTTTAACTTTTTTTTTCAAGATTTTATTTATTTATTTGACAGAGAGAGAGATCACAAGTAGACAGAGAGGCAGGCAGAGAGAGAGGGGGAAGCAGGCTCCCTGCTGAGCAGAGAGCCGGATGCGGGGCTCGATCCCAGGACCCTGAGACCAGGACCTGAGCTGAAGGCAGAGGCTTTAACCCACTGAGCCACCCAGGCGCCCCAATCCATGTTGCTTCTTATGATTATCTGGAAGAGTCTAGGGAGGAGATTAAAAGTACAGATGGGTATTTGGGAACCCTACCACCAGCAGCCCACAAATTACATATGAGTTCCTCACTGTAAACATCTCAGCTTCTAGGAGAATGAGAGAATGGTTATTACCAGCCATTCCTGGAATTGGAATTCACTACTTTATGATTAGTGATTAAAATTACAGGCTTTGGTGTCACACATCTGCATTAGAATCCAGACTGCGCTTAGGAGATTGGTATATATGTGGTTGTTTTCTAACATTGCAACTAATTAGCAGATTAAGAAGAGGACATTAGGGACTCAAGGACACTCTCATAACAATAAAGGAAGTTTTTTGTTTTTTTTTTAATTCAAGAACATTAAGCAGATACCCAATCCACCTCATGCTTCAGTATTCTCATCTGTAAGATAGAAATTAGAATAGTGTTTAGGATCCATGGTGATAAAATCCATCAAATCTTAGCTATGCAGCTAATACAGAATGAATACTTACAGAAATGAGCTCTTTTCTTAATATTTTCTCCTTCTTTTCTAACCCTTCTGCAAATTTATAGTCAAGTGTAATAACAAGTGTTATTCAGAATAAAATCAGGATACACAAGCTCATGTACTAATAACACAGAAGACTAACGACGAGATTTTACTGATTTTATCATCTCATAGCCTCCTTTTAGAAGACAAATCTTATGGAAAGAAGTGACTGTAACAAAAACTACACAGACTACAAGTGCCAGAGATGGATTTGAACATACTTTCTTTTTCTTAACTGCAAAAAATGTTTTCACACTATATTATGCCTTTGATTTTCATCTGAGTATTCATGGACTAATTTTTTTAAGTTCCCAGTCTCCTCTTACTGTTGATCTTATTTTCTTGTATTTTTATTTGTTTACAAAATGATCATCCATCAAAGGTGTTAATGGTCAGTATTAACCAACCTGGGTAGAATATTAACCAGCGCTCTTCATTCTCAGTATAGGACAGAGAATACAGAATGACATATGACTGTATTTTACCCTGTGGATTGTGAAATGTCAAGTAATGCATTACCCATTCAATAAAATCCTCTCTTTCAGAAACAAAGGATTTCCAGTCAGAATACTTCAAGATAATATATGTGTAAGTATACACAGAAATTTTATTTATTCTTAATATAAAATGTTATAATAATTCCTCACTTTATGAAAGTTTTAAAATAGACATTATTGAAATTGTCCATGAGTATGTAGTCATAGATAAGTCATGTGGCCAGCCTAAACAGGAGACCTGAGCACAGTTAATTTACTTCTCCAGAGGAAAACTCCACAAATTGTACTCATAGCCCTTAATTGGGGCAGATTGGTATACATGTGGTTGTTTTCTAACACTGCAACTAATTAGCAGGTTAAGAAGAGGACATTAGGGACTCAAGGACACTCTCTTAACAATAAAGGAAGTAATTTTTTTTTTTTAATTCAAGAACAAATGTAAGACAATTCGGGACTAAAGAGCTATGTGAGTGGATGTCAATAATTTTAATAGAGCTTGAAATGTGACAAGAGAAATAAAAACATAGGGTTGTGGTAGTAAAGACAGTTCATTTTAAGGAGCGGCATCTGACCCAATTTGAGGAAGAGAAATGTTGTCATGAAACTGTTGTAAAAAGAGTTAAACTGATTTCTAAGGAGGACTCGGAGTCTTGGGAGTTGTTCTGATGGGTACAGTGGGTGAGGTCAGGTAAGACAGGAAAACAACCTAAGCAAAGGCACAGGCATGTATAGGAGCAGGAAACACTCTGGGAAAATCAGTCCAGTTTAGCTGGAGATACAGGCAGAGCAGATGAAAGAAGTAAGCATGACTCATGAGGGGACTTTCTATAGATGGGGAATCTGTTAACTAATCAAAAAACAAGAACTGATTTGGTTTTTAAAAGATCACTCTGACATCAGTGTGGAGGGTGACTGAAATCTTACCTAAGCATGGACGCTGGGCAGCAAACTGGCAGACACATGCAAATACGCAGGCAAGACATCCAGAGGGCCTGAAGAAGGTGGATAAGTATGTGGCGAGGAGAGGACTGGTTCGGAAATTAAGCACAAGATAGAACCCACTAGTTCTAAGGTACTCTATTCACCAGTTCCCAGTGGAGAACAAGTGAGAGGGAAGCCCTAATCTCAAGCTAAGCTATCTCTTACTGGGATGAGATTGCCACCATGGTGGGTCAGATTTTGTAAACTGAAGACAATACGTCCTTTTGCATGGGGAATTGAAGGCTAAATGACCTCTCGAGGCCTTCAAAAAAAAAGCTTGTTTTCTATAATTTAACAATTTGAAGTTATTCTTTCTTTTTTCCCTTTTTTTGGACTGCAGGATATTGAGTGCACCCAATATTCTGATATATGTACCATGGAATACTTACCTCTCTGTGGATCTAATGGAAAGGATTATCCCAACAAATGTTTATTTTGCAATGCTGTTGTGTAAGTGCTGAATTTAATGTGCTATTGCAGAAATAGCCTTTCCCACAGAGCCAGAAACCACTATACCTACCTAATAAGCAAGATGCTCCTACAAAGCATATGAGTGAGATGGTTGACTGAAAATTATATTTTATAAAAAGAAGTAAAAAGGGGAGGGCAAGAGAAAGAAAGAAAGTGGATAGTGGGAAGAACCTGAAGCTGGAAAAGGAGATTTGATCAACATCATAATATTACTAAGTGGGAAATAAGAGATATTTATAGATTTTTTTGGCGCCTAACACTGGCTTTGACCAGTATATTGAATTACTTTTTCTACCCTGCTGGAGCTCAGTTACTAATTACTTACCTTTCATGCTCTGTGCTCATTTGGCTGGCTTGATCTAAGAATATTAGAGTTTCAATTTAAGATCTCTAATGCCTTCCCTTTAAAAAAAATGATTTCTCTTGTAGGAAGAGTCGTGGTGCAATTTTTTTGGCAAAGCATGGACAGTGCCAGTCTCCCTGATACTCAAGGGCACCGAGTTCCCTTTGGCAGATTCCACACAGAGAACCAGTCCCTCTCGGATGGCTATCGGAGCAAATACATGAATTTGATTCTTCAATAAAAGATTCTCAGCAGAAAGCTTTCAGGTTTGTCTCTGGATGTGACTGTCTCTTAAGGAGAATGTCTATGGCCATTTCCCTCAATAGGTCACACAGAAAGGTTTCCTCTATTTCTACTCAAGTAGAGAGCTGGAGAGAGTATGTTTACAAGAAAAACACTTTAAAATGAAAGCACATGGGCACCCAGCTGGCTCAGTCAGTAGAGCATACAGCTGTTCATTTTGAGGTTGTGAGTTCAAACCCCATGATGGGTATAGAGATTACTTAAAAAATAAAATATTGAGTAAGTAAGTAAATGACTAAGTAAGTAAAGGCACAAATAGGATAAAAATAAAAGGATAAAATAAGATTTACCATGTTAACATTAGTCAAAAGAAAGCTGGAGTGGCAATGTTAATATGAGCAAAATCAATTTTAGAGCAAAGAATAATTGAAAGGATAAGAATTCATTTATAATGACAAAGTTGTCAATTAATTGAGATATAAAAATCTTAAATGTTTATGAACCTAATAACAGAACTTCAAGATTCACAAATCAAAAATGAATCCAAGGGGTACCTGGGTGGCTCAGTCAATTAAACATCTACCTTCAGCTCAGGTCATGATCTCAGGGTTTTGGGATCAAGCCCCACATCAGACTCTCAGCTCAGCAGGGAGCCTGCTTCCCCCTCTCTCTCTGCTGCATGTCTCTCTGCCTACTTGTGATCTTTCTCTCTGTGTCAAATAAATAAATAAAATCTTTTAAAAAAATGAATCCAAGTGCAAGGAAAAATAAACAAATCCATGATCAGAGATTTCAATACCCATCTGTCAAAAATTAATAAAACAAGAATATTACCAATCATGTAGCAGAGTTGAACAATACTATCAACCACATGACCTGAGAACACCCCCCCCCCCCCACAACAGCAGTGTAAACATTCTTCTCAAGTACACATGAAGTATTTACCAAGATGGACCCCTTTCTTGGCCATAAAACAAGTATCGATAAATTTAAAAGAATTTAAGTCACATGGCATATGTCCTCTGAGCACAACTAAATTGAATAAGAAAACAAAGCAAAACAAAAATCTCTGGAAAATCCCTAGTATTTGGAAAGTGTATATCACAGCAATAAATAAACCCCAAGTCAAAGAAGAAATCAAATGAGAAACTAAAAGTATTTTGAGTTGAATGAAAAGAAGAGAGTAATATAATTTCTGGAATCCTCCTAATGCAGTACTTACGGTAAAGTTTATATTGCTATATATCAATATTAGGGGAAGAAATTATCAAGATGGAGCATATCCTATGCCTTAAAACAAGTATAAATACATTTATCCAGCATTAATAATGCTAGTACTTGATTTGAAAACCCATTTCCCTGGCACATTTTGAATTACAATTTCTCGTCTGCTTTGTTCCTCTGTGCTAACCCCACTAGACTATACAACACCTGAGGGCTTAGGCTATTCATAACATCAGTGTGTCATTTGAAACACTTTTTTCAAATGTTGGTACAGGTTAGATTGATTCTGGGGGATGGTATGGTATGTTGCAACTAGAGAAATTTTTCATTCAGTCCTTCAAGAAACAAGCTTATTAAGTGCCTCTTATGTTCTAGTAATTATGAAAGGGAAGACAGAAGGATTCCAAATAGGGACATAAGAAATGCTTGTTGAATTGCTAAGAACAAAGCACTATATCAGGCTATATCAAAGCACTATATCAGCACTATATCAAAAACATGAATAGAAACTTATTTTCTCCTTGCAAGAGGTACCAAGCTTGCAGATAGCAAATATTTGTTTCCCTACCTATTGGTTTATTCTGAGGGTTTTGAAACTTCATTGAATGTGACTCGCAGTGAAAAAAAATTGTATTCTACCTCACCACCTAGAAACACACACTATTGAAGTTATACTGTAATTTTTATGTTATTTTATTCTATTCACTCCATTTTACTATATTTTAAAATAGTGGTGGTAACAAAATAATTTTCACAACCTACTAAAGGGTCACAATATAGAATTTGAAAACTTGTACTGTATCATCTGAGACTTAATGCTTAAATTTGGTGAGCAGAAGTATGTGTCTGTGTATGTGTGCTCATACCTCTATGTCAGGTGCAACCCTAAAAAGAAGGTGGGATATCTTCAACTCACACTGATCAGAGAACATTGCAAAGGAGAGTTGACTCAAAGCGCCCACACTTTACCTGGGCCCTCACGATTTAGATGGTCAGAGCCTCTCCTCCAGACATCCCATAAGAGATTATGGGCAGGATTTGCTGCCCCAAAGTGAAACAGAGAAAAGCAAATCAGTCTTTGAAAAGAAACAGAAGCCTGAGGGAAGAGGAATCAGATCAGACACGGGGTGAGCTCGCTGTCAGGACCTCACCTTAAGGATTTATTTTCCTTCTCCTCTTTGAAGAAACTCATCTCTAGCTTACCAGCTTTTTACCTTCTCCCCTTTCTCGGTAATTCCTTTAAAGATTTCCCTTTCTCCACCCTTTTAGTAAACAAATTCATGTATAGCTGTACAGCCATGGATGGGAGTTTTAGGGAGAACAAAGGATGAGGACAGTAAAAGGGAAGCGTGACCCGTCTCAATTCCACCTCTTGGTTAATCCTAGGGGACAGGTAGTAGCAGCCAGAAGTTACCAACAGGGACCAGCAGACCACTGACTGCATAGTGCAGGGAGGACCTCTGAATGTCAGAGAGGAGTAAACAAATGGGCAATTAAGGAAAGAAGTAGGGTTAACAAGAAGTAAGTGCTTCCATCTTAAGCTAGAATTGCACGTCCGCAAGATAGGAAGTCCGACACTTGAATTACACAAGGTCGAGTGTTTGTGTTGAAAAGAAGTATAGGAAATAGCAACAAAACAGTGTTTCTGTCTAAAGAGACAAGAAAACTTGTCTTATCGGGCATGCGGGATGTGCCTCTCAAGACAAAAATTACATCAGGTAAGATTAAATGGGCAAAGAAGACTTCAGTTTTAGTGGGTGAGAGAAGCCAGAGCTCAGAATGAGCTTAATGCTGCTGAAAAAAAAAATGGAGGAAGATTTTTAAGGTCCGAGTGAGCTAATGAGAAAGCACTGGAGGAGGTGAGAGGAAAATCATAGGCCATTTGGCCTATAGCTTTATCTAAGGAAATATAAACTTGGCTTTATGTAAGGAAATATAAACTTCTCATACCTTTATGACAGGAGGTAGTTTTGCAACTTAGAGCATGGTGTCATGAAAAACTGGGCTCTTGGCCTTCCACAGAGACTAGAGATAGCCTGCACGGTCTTTCCTGAGGGCTACATTTCAAAGGGACTCCTCCTGGGTCATGGAGAAAGAAGTTCCTGGGTTGTAAAACTAGTGAGGGGCTTCCAAAGAGAATTATTGCCGAGAGCCGCAGAAGTCTTGCTGCTTGACACAGTCACGGCGAGGACATGGCAGCGTTTGCACAGCTCCTGCCATATGGGACAAGATTGGTTTCTCCTCCTAACTATGTTACTCGTATTCCTTTTTTCTCTTTGGCCTAAGCCCTTTGTTCAAGCTGAGACTCCAACCCACTCAACCCAGTTCTAACCAGACGGAGATCTCCTTACAGATACTACATAAAGCAACCAAACCATTCCCCCGCCATAAAACCATTAGAGCAGGTTTTATGTGAAGCTCCCTTCCAATGTTTGTCCACCAAATTATTGCAGATAAGATGATAAGATACTTAAAGGCCAAAAAATTACACAGGCCTTTAATGATCTATAGCTGACCTTAGCTCCCCCCTAGGGGTTCACATTCCATCCTCACCACACCAACACCTACATTCCCTTACAATGAAGAGTACACATAAGATAAGGCAGGAGTGGTTAAATACAAAGACAACAGAGTTTTACTTCAGACTTTGCCATTTATCCAAAGAATACACAGGATGAGGCCCCCATAGTGCCTGCTCACTCAGCAGCAATAGGGGGCTTGTACAAACAGCTTGGGCCGTTCTATAATAAACTCAAATGTCACTCCCCTTCGTTTGGTTAATGTGCAAAAGGTATACGTGACTAAACCTTTATCTGATACATAGAAACAGTCATAAAAATTGTTGTTAAGGGTCTTGCTGTTCAAAATAAGATAAGCCTGTCTCTGCCTTGGTCTTAGAAAGGACTATAGGTTCTGCAAAAATACTTTTGTTGATCTAAGCCTCCTTATCTAAGAAAATCATTGACTATTTTCCATGTATCCTGCTGCCTATAAATAGAGTCAAAAACCAGTGAGGCAGAGATGCCTGCCTGGTGATTGAAAGAATCCCCTGGCTCTCTCATTCCTCTCGCCGACACTGTCCATCCTTCAGGGACCCCTGGACTGCCTGGCTGGTCCCCGGCAAATTACGTCTCAAGGCACCAGAGAAAGAATTTACAGTTATAACATTTCTAAAGTAAATGTTCTAAGATAAGGGAAATCAGGTGCCCGGAGTCAGTTAAAACCTGTCTATATTTTTGTCAAGCTGCGAGGAACTTGAAGGCCATTAAGGCCATCCTAGCCAGGAGAACAGGTCAGGAACTCTGTTACTCAAATCAGTGCTCAAGACCAGAGCAGGAGATTATGCAAATGTGGCTAATGCTGTTGTATGGCTTCTATTAAATCATTAGGAAGAAAAAGACTTTCTCCCATAGCCTGGGGTTGGACTGACATCTGCGTGGTGGCTATTCTGTGAGGGAAGGACAACTGTTGGGACGTAAAAGGAGGCAGCTCAGTGCTCTGGTGGGAATATAATTGGTTAACAGAATGGGCTAGACAAGAAAGCTCTGTAATTTGGGCAGTGGAGCTGAAACTTTCCTTTCTGCAGGAAAACAGCTGAGCTGTAGATTAAATCTTGTAAAGGATTTTGGTATCCATGAAAGGTGATAAGCACCTGCTTTGGACTATAGAGTAAGGAGTTCGTTTTTGAAAATGTTGGTTTGAAGTGTCATGAAACATACAAATCAAATCATTTCATAGCTAGGAAGAAGAGCCTGCTGTCCAGGGAAACAGCCCCAAGTTATAGCTTTTAGCATGAAGCCATGGTTATGATCGACGATGAGGAAGTCATAGACTAAGGATTCTCTGAGGGAGATGTGATTCCTTAATCTTATTTATTCTCCTCACCCAATATTATTAATTCAACTGGAATTTGGGGAAATTTGGAAAAGCTATAGCTATTTTAGCCTTATTTCTTTCCTATGATGTTTTACTTTTTCTTCTGTAATGTTTTCTATGCAATGGAGTCCTTCTATCTCTCTGAGCTGGGGAACAAATGATTCACATAGTAAGGTGGCATTGTATTTTCAAAATGTTCCACCTTAGATTATAAGCACAGAGCCCACAGACTGGGTGAAAACTACCTCTTTAATATCTAGATGACTCAGGTCCTTTCTGGAAGTGTCTAGTAGGTTTGTTTTTAGGCACTTATTAAAGTTAATAAGAAATAAATTAACTGAGGTAAATAAAAATTTGTTCATTCTAGCATTGTTAATAATAATGAAAATTGGAATCAACCTAATTGAGCAACAGTGGAAGAATATTAATGTAATAAAAGCCCATATATGTGACAGAATATGGCACCAGGCATCTAAATTCGGGTACTGTATGACTACATTTAAAGATCAAGAAAACGTCACAGTACATTTCTAAGTGAAAAAGGCAGAAAACAATATACAGTACTACAAAAATTTGATTTTTAAAAACTGGAACAATATAATTCAATACATGTTTAACAGTTATCTCTAGGTTTTGAGATTTTGCGTCTTTTTATTTCTTTTTTTAAATTTCTATTTTACCTAATTTCTCAAGTTCACATATTTCCTTGGTTTAAGAACAGTTGTTCTTTACAGGCAGGAAAATGAAGGCAAGAAGTTCAGATAACGGGAGGCAATTCAACCATGACCACAGATCTTCCAGGTCACAAAGCTGCCAAGCCTCCAGATTGGCTGGGCCCACTGCAAATGGCATCTGGAGACCTCATTCGGTGCCCACCTCCTTTCTTGCACGCTGACTAGAGGTACTAATTCTTGTTGTGGAACATATTCTGCTCTTTCTGCTGTGCTCTTTCTGGCTGTGGTACGTTTCCTCAAGCCATTGCCTCTTTGGATTGTCTGCCAAGTGCTGTCCAGTGTCCAGTGATCCATTCCCACCCCCAAGTCTTCTAGGCAGCTCTGTGCTTCCTTCCCCAATGCCTCCTGCTGAGGTTTGACTTTGATTTACCTTGAACATGGGGCCTCCAGGGCCTGCTCCCAGCACACAATGCCTCAGTGCCTTCTCTCTCCTACATAACTGTTCTACCCCCTCCTGCGGCCCTAGTACCTGCTCCTTAAAGGAGGCACGAGCCGCGAAGGAGCATGTTACATCTCTTCCTTTTCTCCTCTTTCTGAGGTGAGTCAAAGGGGACCTATGTGGCAGGGGGAGTGGGCATCTGGCTTCCTGCTTTCGTGCCACTGCTGCGGCTCTGCTCCCGGAGGAAGCCAGGGACGATGTCAGGAAGAGATGGGGTGTGCTGAGCAGAAACATGTCCTAGACTGTCCCAGGAGCAGGCAGGGTAGGCAGCTAGGCAGCTCTGGACACTGTGCCAAGAACCTCCAGTCATCTTGAGGAGTGGAGTGCCCTGGAGACTTTACCGGGTCTCGGAGATCACATGTCACACTATAGCATCTGGGAAAGGGTACATGTCAGTTGCCTTGTCACATATGCTACAGAGCTGAGATGAAGGCCAGAGCCCATAGGGAGGACCAGGTCACTTTTATAGGGTTAAAAAGATAGGGTAGGTCAATGTGGTCCTTCGGTAAGGCCTGGAACCTGCCTCTACCATTCTCTAAAGTCAGAAAGGCTGCTAGAGGGGAAGGCAATCCCACAGGAGGATTTGCTTACTGACTTCTCCCTTTCCAGGTGTCTAGATGAAAATAACTTTGGGGCGCCCATGAGATAGCATGGAGTGGTATTTCTCCCTGTGTTCTCTCTCAGAATGCTCCAAGAAAGCAGAGCGTTCCATGTCAGAAGATTCTCAGCACAGCCAAGTATGCCTAAAATATTCAAATCTTTGTCTTACTGCAAAGAGGTATTCTCTGCTTCATGAGCAAGCACAGACCTCCTTCCTCTGGTGAGAAGTTCTAATTGTCCAGAAGCCTCTAGTGGCCTCGTTATTTTCTTTGTATCTCCTCAAAGAAAAAAATCTGGGTAAATCTTTAGGTAAGGGATTGCCTTTTCAAGACCTGTATGATACCTCCACACTAAAATAATATGATTCTGTCCAAAGAAGAACTTCTGATTTACTTCTGTCTTCTAAGTAGTCGCAGATCTGTCACTGAGTTCTGTACTTTATGACTAACCAAGTGTAGGTTTTTCCGAACATTTGTTCTTAGAGAAGGGTGAAATAATAGGCTTTCCAGATATGGCATACAGTGGTTACAGTGGGAAGGCTAGAGATGGATATTCATTTCAAAGATGGTTTCAATATCTTGATTACCTTGCTCTAGTGATTGTACTAAAAAGGAACATCCCGAGGCAGTATCTCGGAGCATCATTCTAAGGACACACACACCAGGTGGAAAAATGGCCAAATATCCTATAGTATTCTGCTCACTTTTGTTCTTCATCTTGATACATTGGACATTACCTGCTGGTGAGTATTTTTTTTTTTAAGATTTGATTTATTTGAGAGGGAGAGAGAGAGAGCACAGCCAGGGGAGGGGCAGAGGGAGAAGCAGACTCTCCGATGAACAGGGAGCCAGATGTAGGACTCGATCCCAGGACCCCGAGATCATGACCTGAGCCCGAAGGCAGAACGCTTAACTGACTGAGCCACCCAGGCGCCCCTCTGGTGAGTGATTTGACTGGTTCTGGCAGTTATGTAGGTTTGATTTGTGAGCTCTGACATTGTAATCTGAAAGAATGCTTTGGAATTATTTTCGATTTATATATGTAAGGGTATCACTTTACTATATACATCTGTATCTGTAGAGAGAAAGGCAATGGAGTGTGGTCCCCCAAAAAAGGCTCCAGCCTATGTGCAAGGGCCTTTGTTTTCCCATCTATTAACGCAGATTATGAAACCTAACCCGTGGGGACTCAGTGAGGTGTGACGTGACGGTGGTGGGCAACATGCCCGCAGCTCAGCACATCTCAAAGACCCAGAGCTTTTGAAAATGCTTTGCCATGAATTTGAGTGGGTGTTACCTTTTTTGTCCTCTTTTAGAGAAGAGCCCTGTAGGGAGTTTTAAAGAGATCTAGGCTCAAGGACCAAAGAGCTTGAATTTTCATCTATCTACCATGAATTCTTGGACATCAGCAAATGTCTTTCCATCCCTGTAAAACACGGGGATTGGGCTCACGGTCTCTTTAAAGTTCTAGCATTTCTTCATGTCTTTTATGTGTTGGCTGCCAGTTCTGAATTGTCTCAAGCGCAGGTAACTCCTCTTAATCAAAAATTTATTTGGTACACTGGACTGGCAACATTTACAAGAGCAGTGATTGCTTGTTCATTATCTATCAGGAGTAGAAGAATTATTCCACATTTTTGAGGGGGAAAAATGAATGCATGTAGAAATAAAAGAATGTGTTCATATTGCAAGCTTCCTCGGTAACAAATTAGAATTCTTTAATTCGGCCAACGGGTTAAGCTAGGATTTACCAGATATCATACTTCTCCTGTATGTCTTAGTTTCAGGCCGTCGAGAGTGGTGGCCACCACATGGAACTATAAAGGTAATCTTCCACTCTATTTCTCAGGACTGACATTCTAATCTGAGTTTTCTTTGGAATTGTTGTGTTAGAACCTTACTTCAGGAATGCCATCTGTGGCGTTCTTCAGAATCCACTCACAGGAACGTGGCAGATACACTGTTGGTACAAGAGCCCCGAGCAGAGTGATCCAAACCGGGAACCAAGCTGAGATTTGGTCATCTAACAACCAGAGAACCCTCCCTCACCAGTGCCGAGGAAGTGTTTATGAACACTGACGGTTGTCAGGGGAATAGAGGAAGTGGAGAGATTCATTGGGTGACAGACATACAGGATGATGGGGTCTGGCCATGGTGGTAATGTGGAATGAGGAAAGAAGGAGAAGAGTTTCTAAGCTCGGATAGGATCCCTCTTTCTCTAAATACTCAGCCAAAACTCTCTCCCACCTCATATCAGAGGCACATTAACAATTTATCTATGGCTCTCCTAGAGCCCCTGAGACCACCTCCTCGAGTTCCAGGAACCCCGAGTCCCTGCTTCAGGCTGCCTCTGACACCAGCCCTGTGAGTGGACATGGATTCTCCTCCCTGACGAGACACGTCACTTCTTTTGTTTTTCACGTTTCCTACAAAGTCAGGGCATTATGCTAAAGGCTTTCACATTTCACAGCTTCAAGAAAAGAGTTGACTTGGGGATTTTGAGAGTGGATAAACTATGGTACGTATTTTAAATCAAAGCATATGAGTTTCAAGAAAGCATCTTCTCCAATTATGGGCTTTCGGGTTTTTTTGCCCAGTTGGCACAGAAAATCTCTAAGACTATTCCCATGTCTGATACTCTGGGAATAAAGGAGATTGAGAAAGAAGCTAAATTTCCCAAGTACCATCCTGTTTTTCCACTCTTCCTTTTCCCACCAGAGGGTAGCAGGCCTCTGTGCCCTGTGACTGTCAGGACTCCTCGTGAGGGGGGAATCGTGGTTGTCGGATGGGGTAAACAGAGGTTCGGCCTCCGCTGCTTTGTGGAGGGGCAGCTGTAATGGCTTTTCCTTATTAAGTCCAGACGTGACCTACCTGTCTGTGAGCGCGATTGTAACCGTATCATTCTTTTCAACTGAATTTCAGGTGAAATGTCCGTATAAGAAAGTAAACTTGAGTTGGTTCACCGGAACCGTGAACCCCTGCCCTGGTTTACATCAACCCATCTGTGGCACTAATTTCGTAACCTATGAAAACCCTTGCATCTTGTGTATTGAGAGCCTGTGAGTACTCTTTGTGGGGGAAGGAAGAGAACAAAGACAAGCTTAGCCTACAGCAATTACTATGTACTTTTTCTACCAAGTGTGTCAGCCTTGAAGCCAGGAATTTGCTCCAGTTTGCACCGATACTAATCAGTCCCCAGTCAGAAGAGCATGTGGCAATAGAAAGCCCGCTGGGGTGGAAAGCAGACTCAGTGTGCTCTGTGGTATTTCAGGCCCTTCCGGCTGAGCCCTCATGCTCCCAGATGCCAGGCAATGTCAATTCCCATCGGCCAAGTAAAGCTTCAGTTATTCCATTCAGCCCTGAAATTCTTTGATGGGAAGACAAACTGCGGTTTTGCCTTCTCTCAGATACCTTCTATCTCTTATGTGTCTGAAACTCTGAGCTAGGATGAGATGACTGCAAAGATTGGGTTCTTGTGCTAAGAGTCAGTGTTTAGGTTTTTGGGCCTGTGGGACATGATTACCAGTGATTAGACACTGGGGTCTCCCAAAACAATGGCTTCAGCTTGATCTCTGTGTAAGCCAGTGTCACTCACAGGGATTAAAATTCTCCTCGTGGCATTAGACTAGAGCACTCAACCCAACAGTCATTTTGTAGTTTTGTACAAGGAGCAGTGACAGAAATGTGGAAATGCCACATCATCCCTGCTTATAAGGAATTGGGCCAAAGCATGAGAGCGTTAAGAGAATAAGAAGATGATTGATGTGCCTTAGAGAGCACAAGTTCAGGCCGGACTGAATAACTTTTTTTCCAAAGAGATTGTAGCATAGGTCGTAATATTGTCATAATATTATCCATGGCATCTTAGAATCATGGAAGGGTAACTGGGTAGGAAGTCCAATAACCTGACTCTTGTATGTAGTCATTTTCCTTTGTGCTCTGGCTCTTAGTTTCCTTAAATATAAAATAAGGATGATAGATAAAATAATTTAAAGAGTTTTTGTAGTTCTGACATTTTATTCGTGAAATGTTGATTCTGCATTTTTCCTTTAGGAAATCTCATGGGAAAATTAGGTTTCAAAATGATGGAGAATGCTAGCTGAGTGGATTTGGATGCCCAAGAGGATATCTTTTTTCTCTCCATCATGACAATCCTTCTCTTGAAATTCGTCCCTCTTCCCATGTGATGGTGGCAGAGACCTGCCCCAGCTGAGCTTGTATCAGATAACTGACGGCTCCTTAGACCTCCTCCCTCCCTAATAAATAAACTTTTCTGAAAGCCTGACTTAACTTGGTCCTCAGATCTGTGTCTCAGTTCTCAGAATTAGAACAAAGTAAACATTTGAGTCAAAGGTCAAGGACAAATACTGGGATTCATCAGCTCCTGATACTGTGAACAATGAAATAGTCTATAACGTAAGTGCTCCAAGTTGTCTTCCAGGAAACACAACAGAAATTTCTTCTATATTCCTATGGCATTTCTTGAAAACCAGTTCCTAGGAACTATGGAGTATTGTGCTTTCCTGGCCATCCCTGCCGCCCCCTTGCTGCAAGCCCCTCGTTAAACAAACTCACTTTTAGACTCAGCGTTGAGAC
This sequence comes from Potos flavus, assembly GCA_028534135.1. Classification (NCBI taxonomy): domain Eukaryota; kingdom Metazoa; phylum Chordata; class Mammalia; order Carnivora; family Procyonidae; genus Potos; species Potos flavus. Next base: position 19,692,477 of record CM052895.1, on the reverse strand, counting down.
AGGCATTTACACACACCTAGTCCTCGGACCCTACTTTTCTCCAGAGAAGGAGGCCTACCTCAGGGGTGTCTGTGAATGTCCCATTGTTTTGTTTTGTTTTTTTTTTAATTCTCTTGACACATTTTAACCTCTGGAACCTATCGGGACATGTTCTTCTTTGGGTTATATTTCTTCTGTGTGTGTGTGTGTGTGTGTGTGTGTGTGTGTGTGTGTGTACACATTCCTAAAATGGAGAGAAGAGCATCTCTTCTGCCTCTGAATATCCTTTTAAGACTGTGGTCAAGACCGCTTACCTGTTCTGTTGGCTTTTTGACCTTGACTGCTATGTTGATTACAAGGCAGACATAGGACTCCAGCAAAAAGGGAAAAATCACTTTTGGTCTATCAGCTGTAGAATATGAAAAGAAAATGGCTCTGGGGGAAATGAAATATTCTCTGTCTTGATGGTATGTCTGTTTCCACTCTTCTAAATCCTGGGGGTGCAGAGACAGCAAGAACTGCAGGGAGGATTGTTTTCTAACACTATTGCCTTGACTTCATGTTTCCAAATCTCTTCTGTAATGATTAAACTGCCATGGGTGTCATGCAGTAGATTTTTCATCTCAAACATTTTCATTTTCATCTCTACAAGTTTGATCTATCTTTCGTGTTTCTAACTTTTTTGACATCCGGGATAGAGTTTTAATAACTATTTTTATGACTGCTAATTCAAATATTCGTGTCAATTCTGGGATGGTTGGTTTTCTTCTCCTGATAGATGTCATCCAAAGATATGAATTTCTGTGAGTGAATTTATGAATTCATAATTTTATGAATTTTATCTTATTTGATCCTGAATATTTTGATATTTGTAGAAATAGTCTTGAGCTTTGTTCTGAGACACAGATCAGTTATTTGGAAACAGTCCGACCCTCTGGGATCTTACTTTTAAGAGTTGTTAGGTGGGACCAGTGCAGTATTCACTAAGTGGCTAACTGTTGCTCATTACTGAGGCAAGCTCCTCTTGGGTACTCCACTCGATGAATTCTCGATGAATTCTGAGTTTTTCTAGTGTGGCTAACAGGAACAGGCACGATTACCGGCCCTATATGAGATCTGGGCTCTGTTATTTCTAATCCTCTTTGGTGGTTCTTTCTTGGCTTTGGGTGGTTTCCTCATACATGAGCACTAATCAACGATATGCTGAGCTTTCTGTCCAGCTCTTTCGTGCTATGGTCCTGCAAACTATAGCCACATTGGTCTGTCTTCTCTCAGCTCTCTGTCTCCTCAATTTGGGGAATCCTTGCTCCATCTGGGCTCCTCTTTCCTGCTCTGGGAAACTCTCAATGCTGAAACCAAGATCAGTCCTAGAACTCACCATATTTATTTCTTGTCTCTCTGGAATTGGCGTCCTTCGGTGCCTGATGTTTTGTATATTTTGCCTGATTTTTTTGTTGTCTTTTCAAGTAGGAGATATATCTGGTTACTCTTACTACCTATAATCTGAAGGTAGAAGTCAGCTTTATCTTTATCATTGTACTTAGATTTTCCTCTGATACCTTCTGAAGTCTAGAGTACATTAGTCGATGTATTTAGTAGTCATTACTGTTTTAAAGAATTCCTGGGGCATCTGGGTGGCTCAGTTGGTTAAGTGACTGACTCTCGATTTTGGCTCAAGTCATGCTCTCGAAGTCCTGAGATCAAGCCTCACATGGGGCTCCGCACTCCTTGGGGAGTCTGTTTGAGGATTCTCTTTCTCCCTCTGCTTCTGCCCCTCCCCCTGCCCAAGCGTGCATGCTCTCTCTAAAATAAATAAATACATCTTAAAAAAAAAAAAGATTTTCCAAAGGATAAGACTCATGTTCTGTAATAATACAAAAATTTTCAGTGGGAAATAAAGCATTTACTTAAATGCACCATTCACAACAGTAAAAGGGAACTTTAATAATGACATTTTTCTGTCATTTGACAGACATTTCCAAAGAAGGAAAAGAGGGAAGAATGTTTATGGAAATACAAGCCTTCTCTCCTTTCAGCACAACTTCTAAAAGCTAACCTCTGCTGCACATACCCCCTCACTGCCAACATAAAAGGAGCTTCCCCCCTAATGTTCCTCGCTCTGGCAGCCACTGCCCGAGCTCGCTCTCTCACTGTCCTTCTCTCTCAGCTGCTTTGAAGTTTTTGAATTTTGAACTCCTTCTATCACGTTCCCTTTCATTTGTATTCTCTAATTGTTGATCCGTCCCAGGTTTCTGACACTGCCATCTTCTCTTTCCCCATCTTTCTCTACTTGATGATCCCACTCACCTGTGTAATTTCTCTATTGTCTATATACTTACAACTCACATGTTCACATCATCAGACTGTACCCATGAACTTAGTATCAGGTACAACATATCTTAATTTCATGGGCTGATAGAATCTTTAAAGTCAGTAGAGCTAATCCAAGTCCTATTTTTTTCTTTCTAAATGTACTCCTCCATGTGTTTTGGTTTAATTAAAGTCAATGTCATATTCTCTCTTTTCTCGCTCAAACTCAATTTCAATATACAACTTTTATATATTTCTTATTTCATCCTAAGTATAAATTAAAGCATGAATATTTATTTAATGCAAGTCTTCATCATGTTTTAGTGGGTTATTTTTATATTCTTCTTAACAATTACCTCCATTCTATTCTCTCAACCATAATCCTGCCTCCCTTCTAGAAGCATTTAAACATGATGTGTTTAAAAAAAAAGTATCCTTTGTGAGTTATAATACAAACAAACATCCTAGTATGACTCGTAAGACATTTATTTCACCTGCCACAGGCGCAGCCTAAAGCCTGACTTCATGCGTAATGAGCTCTTGTGGGACTTGTAACACACCCTATTTGCCCAGAAGGTGGCAGTAGAGCACTGCCGTTTAAACCAGTAACTGTAGCCCTATGGCCAGCTTAAACTGTTCCCCTTAATTAGGTTCAGAAACAGGGATTCCTAGGCAGGCAGTTAAGGAGAACTCTCTTGCTTCTACCTGAGGTTTTGCCCACATTGGTTACTCACCTGGACATCCCTATTTAAACTTCTTTGGAGCGTCACTTCTCCTCAAAATCAAGCAATGTTTTGCTTGATTTTACTTTTTCAATTAAGATTTACTTTTCTGTATTTCAAAGCAAAATAATTTTAAAATACAAATTTGAAATTTAAAATAAAGAAAATGAACCATGGTGTAAGGTGGTCTTGTGGTTTGCATGATATTTCAATGAACCTCTTTGGCTGCCTACACATACCCATATTCCAAGTAATTCCTAATTTTTGTATAGGGGTACAATGGAATATTAGCCCTAAGAAAATGAAACCTTCGGAACACCTGGGTGGCTCAGTTGGTTAAGCGTCTGCCTTCAGCTCAGGTCTTGATCCCAGGGTCCTGGGATTGAGCCCCCATAGGGCTTCCTGCTCAGTGGGGATCCTGCTTCTCCCTCTGCTTGCAGCTCCCCCTGCTTGTGCTCTCTCTCCCTCTCTCTGTCAAATAAATAAAATCTTTTAAAAAAGTAAAAAATAATAAAATGAAATGGAAAAACTGAAACATTTGCTGGTCTCTAATTATAATATAGCCCCAAAAAATTAAAGAGAGCAACATATTATATGAAAGAAACATGATGAAGACTGTCTGAAAGTAAATATAATCCAAGGAACCAAATTATATTTTTCTAAGTAAAAGAACAGGATTTATTATAACATCAAATAAAAAACTAGATAATTAAAAAGCAAATGAAATGTAAATAAAAATGGAGATAATCTATTAGCTTTTTTTTAAAGATTTTATTTATTTATTTGACAGAGAGAGAGAGCACAAGTAGGCAGAGAGGCAGGCAGAGAGAGAGGGGGAAGCAGGCTCCCCACCGAACAGAGAGCCCGATGTGGGGCTCGATCTCAGGACCCTGGGATCATGACCCGAGCCGAAGGCAGAGGCTTTAAGCCACTGAGCTACCCAGGCGCCCCAATAATCTATTAGCTTTTTAATAACTCTTTTCTTTATTTTGCACATTTTTCAATTGGGCTGTTGTATTTTTCTTATCTATAGAAGTTCTTCATATATTTCTATGAGCCGCTTGTTGGATATGTGTGTTGGAAATATTTTCTCTTAGTAGGTGGTTTACCTTTTACTTTACTAGTTTCACTAGTGTAATTTACTAATTTTCAAAATTTGATTAATATTAATTTTAATATTGCACAGCTTACCATAATTTTATTTATGCTTCGTGCTTTTTTTTTTTTTTTTTTTACTATTGCACTACTGGGTACTTACCCAAAGAAAACCAAAACACTAATTCAAAGGGATACATGCACCACCCCTGTGTTTATAGCAGCATTATTTACAATAGCCAAACTATGGAAGCAGCGTAAGTGTCCATCAATTGATCAATGGATAAAGAAAATGTTGTATATATATACAATAGAATATTACTCAGCCATCAGAAAGAATAAAGCTTTGTATATCTAAAGTATTTCTCAGCCCTTAGAAATTATGTTCATCTTCTGTAAGCATGCAACTGTGCCACCTGAAGCAAAACTTAGGACAACCAAACACAGAGCAAACAGTTTGATCAGGGACCTGAAGAGGACAAATTCTGTAGGTATCCAATTCTTCCCATCCTATACCACCCCAGAGAGGCAGGATCTCAGGAGGAGCCGGGTGGGAGAGGGATCTCATAGTGCCTGCTGCTAGTTAGGGTTGACGTCATGCCTTGGGTAGTAACCAGGGAAGGCAGAATCATGTGAATCACAGCCTGGTTCCCAGAAGAAAAAAGCACAAATCTAGGAAATAAAATAGCACATAGATCCCACATAGATCGGGGAAATAAAATTGCAGGTTACAATATTTTTGCTTGTAGCTACAGAGAGGAAGAGGAGGAGCAGTGTGAGATAGGAAGCTTTTACTCAGGCTTCCTTTTCTTCATGGACATTTTTTCTGAGTCCCAAACTACATCTCAACTTATTGTACCTATCATAGTGCTGACTGCCTGTATTTCAGAAAATTAAGCATGCATTACAAGGATAATTTTACTAACCTCTTTTTCTCTAACTAGACCATGAGCTACAGGGGAGCAGTAATATTGCATATCTGTATTTATGGTTAAATTCCCTATACCTGCTCTAGTGCCTGACACAACGTAGGTGCATATTCAACAAACGAATAAAAAAATAAATGAAAAGGAATTAGCCCCTGGAGACCTAGCACATCATTGAGGTCATAAATACCAGTATGATGTTTGGTTCTAAAACATTTTCATCATATTTTTTAAACTCAGACATGGCAGAACCTTCTCAGATTGCCTTGTGTTCCTTGTCCCGTTGTCATGATGGCAACTGCATAACAACAGGAGTAGGAAGGAGGAACTTCCTCAAATTATCTGGTCCTTGTTATATGGAGAACTTTAGCTTTATATTGTGAAGATTTCAACTATCTGTCACACGTGCTGGTAAGTAGATCAGGCCCTTACTAGCAAAATTCAGGAGATAACAGATATAGAAATAATTATCAAGGAATGCTTATAAAATTGGGGAAGCAATTGAGTATTTGGAATTGATTTACAAGTTCTACAATACTTATGTATTCAGAATTTTCTGTGTTGTGTGGCGTACTCGCCATCTATATTATTACCATCAGATCTTTGAAATTATACCTTCACAAACTTCATGGTTTATGATTCCTCCTTACTTAGAGATCCTACTAAGGAAGAATATGCCATCTTAATGACTGGATAATGTATAGATATAAAGACAAGGTAGAAGTTTGAGATGAATAATGATACTGCTAATCATATAAAAAGACACGGAAAAGATGCAGATTCTGTAGCAATCAAGAGGAATTTACTTTCTTATATAATATATCTTAGGAGCCAGGGCTGGCAAATAGAAGGTATTTATACACTGACATGACTAAACAATTCTTCTTAATTTCTCTTTTTGTTGAAAGACCTGTTTGACCAAAAGTAAGAATGGAATGTGTATGTTGCTGTGGTGAGGGCCTTGTTCAGTTTCCTCAGTTTGCCAAACATTTTCTGGCATGGAGAGAGGGACACGGGAGACGGCTCTTAGGGAAAGATGAATATAATATCAAAGCAAGACTTTCGTGTGTGTGCGTAATAATAACTTAGCTTCAAGGATTACACATTTACTCAACTTCCTCCTACGTCAGCATTCCAGGGAAATTATGACTTGTTAGCATCATGATTAAGTTTTAGGAGAGGAAAGGTCCCCTATTGCCGGGTTGTATCCTAAGGAATCAAGCAGAAATTTTGTGTCTTATTTTCAGAGAAGCTCTGAAGAGTTCACTTTTACAGAATAACTCCCAAGCAAAGAGTGGAAGTCATTATGCCCTTCACAGAAGCATCTACTACACTTTCTAAACATATTTGTTAAGGGACTACGTGTTTTATCTTCCACAGAAGAATTCTATGCAAGCTGATATTGTGTCAATGTAGTGCCCTTTGGACTGATTCTAGGAAATACTGGGTGTTTAATGTCCATTGTTAAGCTATTTACAATCTGGACAGTCAGTTATTGTACATGGTTGTATCACATGTATAATGAGATAGTACTTTACCTGTTGATAAGTACCTCACAGCATTGTGAGATTCAAAATGAGACAACCCAACAAATGGGCTTTTTTTAATTTAATTTTTTCCATCATAAGTATACGCTTTAATCCCCATCACCTATTTCACCCATCGCCCACCAATCTGACCTCTAGTAACCATCAGTTTGTTGTCTTTAGTTAAGAGTCTTTTTCTTAGACCGTTATCATATGGTTTCACTCATATGTGGAATATAAGAAATGGCACAGAGGACCGTAGGGGAAGGGAGAGAAAACTGAATGGGAAAAAGTCAGAGAGAGAGACGAACCGTGAGAGACTCTGGACTCTGGGAACCAAACTGAGGGTTACAGAAGGGAGGAAGTGGGAGATGAGGTAGCCAGGTGATGGGTATTAAGGAGGGCATGTGATGTGATGAGCACTGGGTATTATATACAACTAATGAATCATTGAACACTACATCAAAAACTTGATGTACTATGTTGGCTAATTGAGAAGAAAAGGAAGGAAGGAAGGAAGGAAGGAAGGAAGGAAGGAAGAGAAAGAGAGAATCTGTTTCTTGGTTTGTCTCTGTTTTCTTTGCTCATTTGTTTCCTTTCTTAAATTCCATATGTAAACGAAACATGGTGTTTGTCTTTCTCTGACTGACTTATTTTGCTTAGCAGTATACTCTCTAGCTCCATCCATGTATTGCAAATGGCAAGATTTCATTTTTTATGGCTGAATAATATTCATTGTAAGTGTATACTACATCTTCTTTAACCATTCATCTATTGATGGACACTTGGGCTGCTTCCATAGTTTGGCTATTGTAAATAATGCTATGATAAACACAGGATTGTATATATCCTTTTGAATTGGTGTTTTTGTATTTTGGGAATGAATACCCAGTAGTATGATTATTGGATCATAGGGTGTTCTATTTTTTTTTTTTTTTTTTTAGGAAACTCCATACTGTTTTCCACAATGCCAGCACCAGTCTGCATTCCCAACAACAGTGCACAAGGGTTCCTTATTCTCCAGCACTTGTTTTTTCTTGTGGTTTTGATTTTTTTGTGCTTTTTTCAAATGACATACATAAAGAAAAGTGAGTGCATAAGAATACCTTATTTTATGGAGAAAGACAAAATAGCAGCTATTCTACTTTTCTCACATTTTCACAAGTATTCTTCTGTTCTGAAATGTGATCTTAAGTCTGAGCTACCACTCCTGTCTAAAACATTCAAACTCGAATCATTCAGCTGTGACAACCAGAGCACCAAATCTGATTTTTTCAAAATGTAAATAGTTGAGATAACAGAAATAATTAAAATAGCAATCATTACAATAAATGTAGTACTAGAATCTCTCCCTGTTACAAAAAGATGAAAACTATTTAAAAATGACATTACAAAAGGAATATAAAGATTTAACAAAAAAATGAAAAGCACAAAATATGTCAAAACTATAACCATCAAATGGGAAAAAGAAATAAAATGCATGTCATTAAGATCAATGTTAAACAAAGCTGAATTCAAGTCAGAAAGCACTCACGTGTCTCATTCAACATCCTCACTCTCAGAAACTTCCTCCTGGAAAAAGTAGAAGCAATCCTGAAAGACCCGGGCTAGCCTCCCTCCATCAACCTACAGATTGTATTCTCTCTCATTACTGTGGTAGAACACTCTACCTGATCCTGAAAATTTTTTTCTTTTATTGAAAGAAAGAAGATCTCAAGTCAATGACTTCAAATTCCACTTGGAGAAACTAGAAAAAGAAGAGAAAATAAATCAAAAATAAGTATAACAAAGGAAATAATAAATACCAAAGTAGAAGATAATGAAGCAAAAAAACCCAAAATCAGTACTAAGAAATCAGCGAAACCAAGAGCTACTTCTTTGAGAAGATTAATAAAACTGGTAAAATTCCTGTCCCCCTGATTGAAAACAAAAAGAGAGAAGACATGAATGACCAATAAGAAGAACAATATCAGTAACGTGTTGTTGAAAATGGCAGGATTTCTTTCTTTTTTAAGACTGAATAACATTCCATTATATTAATCCTTACTTCAGTGCACATATCAATAGCATTTCATTTGATTAAACACTCCCTCCTCTAAAAAGGACACTTTCTTCTCCCATCATGCTTCCAGGATTGTCCATCTCAACTTCTACAAGTCCCCTTCCTTGTGTGACAATTGCAGGTTTTCAGCCTTTGGATCCATTCTGGATTTTACCCATATTACTTCTTTTAGTGAGCTCCCTGCTCCCAGATTTGTACTTTCAATCTGTACTTCTTCCCCAAAATCCAGAGTCTTGTATACAACAGCCCACTCAGCACTTTTACTTGAATATCTAATCAGAATCTCAAAATTATGGTGTCCCACACAGAGCTCTTGACATTCTTTCCCTCCACAATTGTTTCTTCCTTGTTGCTCACCAGCTCGTAAAATAGTAACTCCAGTTTTTCCAGTCCTTAAGCCAAAATCCTTATAATCATCCTGACTGCACTCTTTTTCTCACACCCAGCATCTGATCCATCAGCAAAGTCTTTTGGCTCCATCTTCAAAATATGCCCCAACACAAACCACTTTTCATCACCTCCCTGTTAATTCCTCACTGCGGCCACTGTCTTAATTCACTTGAATTATTACAATAATCTTCTAATTACCATCCCTCCTTCCACTCTTTCAGTATGCATTCAACATTCAGCATTACATGTCAGCACGATACGTTCAGCCAGAATAATTCAGCCTAAATATGCTTTTTATCATGCCACTTCTTCATTATAGATCTCCAGTAATCGGGCACAAGTTGCTAATTTTTGATAAGGGCCCCACACTACTACCTGGGAGTAATTCTGTTTTTAGTCCTGTCCTCTGGTCTCTTGGTTATTCACTCCGAGTTACCTTCTCCCCATACCCCCACCCATCAAAAACACACACCCCATAAAAAATTGCCTGTGTTTACGGCTGAATAGTTTTCTGAGCCTGCCTCCCGTCCATAGATGTTTTGTATCATATTGCCCACGACAGCCTCTTCATTTCTTACTGTCTCTTTCAGTCTAGGCTTGTTTAATTTCTTCAAAAATGTTTTGGATTCTTTACCCATCATTTTGCCTAACACATTATTGAACAAAAGGCACACTGCAAATCTATTCAACATGTGCATCAAGAAGGAACATCCTAAGAGTAACGCATCCCAAGACAGCTGGGTACACACTGTGGGGACTTTTATGAGCTACCTTCAGAGCTTACACAACCTCACTTCTGGCATACTCCAGTGACCTACACAATCCCAAACCTGCCCAGGTTGAAGGAGATGGACTGTGGACCTTACCGTTTGATGGGAAGGGTGTGAACAGCTTTGAGACTGGGTTTTACAACTGTCACACCATGATGAAGCAAGAGCTACACCAGATGCCTCCTGAATTTGTAATTCCGGGGGAAAAGATTCGAAGGAGTCACAGCAAGAGTATATTCTGGTTTTTCTTTTCTTTTCTTTTTAAGATTTTATTTATTTTTTTTTTATTTGAGAGAGAGAGACTGTGGGCAGGGTGAGGGGCAGAGGGAGAGAGAAAATCTCAAGCAGACTCCATGCTGGGCACAGAGCCTGATGCAGGGCTGGATCTCATGACCCTGAGATCTTGACCCCAACCGAAACTAAGAGTTGGATGCTTAACTGACTGAGCCACCCAGGAGCCCCCCAGTTTTTAATTTCTTATTTTAACGTATCATGAAAAAGATGTGAGTTGAGGAAAGTATTTAGAGGCTTACTAGTAGAAATTAAAGGGAACATAGTGAACACCCAGATATGTGAGGCTTCTGAGGAAATTAAAAAGCTTTTTGCCTTCTTAGACCCCTCAAGGTAAGAAACAGACTGAAAAAAACCATTAGTTATAAAAGCCACATGCATTTTCTCCATTGAAAAAAGTCATTCAGGTTTGTTGCCAAGATCATATTAAAGATGTTGCTTTCCCACCTAAGCTCATTATTTCAGATGGCCACAAACTACCCATCCTTAAATGTAGAGCTAGAGACTGGAGATCAAGAAGGAAAAGACTCAAGGTAGGCCTTAGAATTACAGCTATAGGAAAGGACTTTGAAGGTAGTCCCCAAAATGAAACGAGTAAGAGGAAATAGTTCCAGAAACTTCTAAATTTTGAGGATTTGTATTGCTGGAGAAACTATTTTTCTCTTCTTCTTTTTTTCTTTTTTTCAAGTGGCGTTGCCAGAGAAACTATAAGCCAAGGTAAAAGAACCACTTACCTTAAATAAACTTTAAGCCCCTGAACTTGACCATGAAGGAGTTTGAAAGAAGTGTAGCCCCAAGGTTAAAGTGTTTCCAAACTCTCTCAGGTTGATCCTTGATGGAAGAAAGGCAAATAAGATCCTATCAGAGGACAGAGCCAGAAACTGCAAAGAACTAGGGAAAAGGATATTTCTCTAGGTAATAAAATCAGAGTATTATCAAAGAATGTGCCCCATTACTGAGGCAGGAGACTTCACTAGTCCATGTTAGCAGATTTTATCAGTGCTGTGTGCCAGTGATGGGCTTAGATATCACTTTTGTTTTATCATCACTTTTGTTTTCAGAATGGGAGCCTGAATCATGGTGACCCTGTGCAAGCTCCTCCATTATGAATTATTATGGGAGAGGAGATGGGGGCTGGCAGCATTCCTTACAATGTATGGGTCTCCATAGAAAGCTACTCTCAGAAATCAGGACTTTTTGCTGGTTGCAATGAGTGTATAACACTTTAGATTGCCTCTTACGAGAAGTTAAGGGTGTATGTCCTAAGAGTGGGAAGAGGGGTGTGCATGGTTATCTGGTAGCCACGGGGACTAGTTATCTACAAAATTCATACACCACTGATAGAATATAGAATCATTGCTGGGAGGTGAAAGCACAGCAAGGAAATTGGTTTTTCTCCCCTTTTTGCGTGTGTGATCACGTGACTAGTTCTCAACAATGGTGTGTGGTGTTTCACTTTTAAGCCAAGTTGGTGAAGAATCAGGTGTGGACCCTTCACAATATTTCTCTCTTTTCTTTTTTTAAGGACTGTGTTTATCTATTTTAGAGAGAAAGAGAGAGACAGCATGAGCAGGCGGGGCAGAGGGAGAGGGAGAGAGAATCTCAAGCCGACTCTGAGCTGAGCACGGAGACTGAAGTGGGGCTCCATCTCATGATCGGGAGATTACGAACTGAGCTGAAATCAAGAGTCAGACGCTTAACCAACAGAGCCACCCAGGTGCCTTACAGTATTTGTCTTCTTCCCATCACCTTGATGCAAATGAGCATAGCAAATTTAAGCCACCTTTGGAAGCCCAAAATGAAAGGAGACTGGGTTCTTCATCACTGCTTGGAGAAAAGCTGTCTGGAAATTACAGTCGCCAAGATATTACACAATTGAGAAGCACTTCCTTTTGTGTAAATTATTTACATAGAGGTAATGTGTTATATCAACTGGGATTATCTTACATAAAACAATTTGTAATAAGAGGTATGACGCAAAATTTACCTGTATCAAGGTTACGAGGATAAGAGAGTCACTGGGCTGTGCTATCTGATAGATACAGGTTTCTCTTACACTCAGGCATTGAGCCCAAGTCATACACATTGCCCTCTATATGCAACATAACCAAATAAAATAAATCTAGCTTTTGAAAATTGAATCATATAAACATTGATCCCTCCACCCAACATAGTTATTTAGCTTCTATTTTTTTTTTTTTTTTTTTTTTTTGCTATTATTAAACTCTTATATATAGTTCCTACTATTTTTGACTGGCATATGTCAAAAAAACCTCTACTCTCAAAGACTATATAGTATCTTAAGTAATAATGAATAACTTCTATAAGGTTGATATAGACTTATACCATGTGCTATATGCCATGAAATTTTATTTATTTTTATTATAAATAAAATGCTTATATTTTAATATAAGTTAGAAGAGAAAGATTGATTCTTTCCTGCCAACTGCAGAAAACATTTTAGAATAGGCTTTACCATAGCTTAATCAGGGAAGTTGAGTCAGATTGTGATAGGCAGAGGTAGCAACAATGTGTTTTAGGCAGAGAAAATATTAGTGGGCAAAGTATAGGAAGAGAAAAATGAAGATTACTCAGGATTTTAGTGGCTTGAGCCTCTGCTATTTGGCAAGGACCTGGGAGATGAAATTGAGACAGAAGATACACCAGATCACAGAAGAACTTTGAATCCCTAGTTAAAAGCTCTTTAATTTTATTAGCTAAGCTTTGTTGAGCAATGGGGAGGCACTCCCACTTATTTTTCCCTAGGGTAGCTGCTCCCCTCCCCCGAATTGATAGTCTTGGGAGAGAATGCAGATAATGGAAATAATGGGATTGTAGAATCTAGAAATAAAAATCTTGCAGCTTTCCCCCCAGATTTAGGGCAAACCAAATAATGATTTGTTTGAACTAAACAAACCTGACCCAGGCAACACTGCTTCCTTGTGATTTTAAGACTTTGGCGAACTTTCCCCTTGTATTGTACTGTTAGCAAACATTTAAGAAGCTTCTTCTGACAGTTATAATTAAGCTTCAAAGGGAATAGGCATAGCCACGACATTTAGTTGGGCTGAAACTGTTTCTTTTTTTCCATTGTTACCAATGTGGAATTCACCCTAGCTTGTCTTCCAGAGGGTGAATGTTTCAATTTAGGGTGGTAGGAAAAGTCAGTGTGCCAGCAAGAATTTTTATTACCATCTGATTCAGAGCTAGCTCTAAATCACCTTGGGCCACCGCACGCTCTGAAAACACCATGACATTCCAGGAACTACTTGGTCCTGGCCCCGTTTTCCGTGCTCTTCAACCATCTTGATCAGGGAGTTTGTGTTTCAGCCCGCAGAGCTATTTGGTGTTCATACGGTCAATAGTCTTCCCACTATTCCCACACTCGTGTGTGTTTGCCTGGGTTTTAGTTCAGTTGTACCCCTACCTGTCTCCTCCTCCTCTTCTTCAGCATCCCACATGCCCCCCCCCAATCTTACTTTGCCACAGAACTCTTAATTATCCTCCAAGACTCATGGTTGGGCAAGAGTATCTTTTTTTTTTTTTTAATGAGCTCTTCTCGATGATACTATCTGAGAAAAATTAACTGGATCTTTATGCACTCATGGCACTTCAAAAACAGTGTATTTTCTAGGATGATACTACATGAAACTTGAATTGTATTGTATGTATCTTACTTGCTAAACTGTGAGCTCCTAGAGTACAGGGGTAACACAATGTTGCTGGCACTATATTCAGGACTCAAATTGCTATGAGAAGGCAGAGGGGGCAAAACCAAACAAACCTGTAGAAACCATTGAGGAACCTCAGCTTCAAAGAGTGGCAGGGTGCCTGGGTGGCTCACTTGGTTAAAGCAGCTGCCTTTGGCTCAGGTCAGGATCTCAAGGTCATAAGATCGAGCCCCATGTAGGGCTCTTTGATCAGCGAGGAGTCTGCTTCTCTGTCTCCCTCTCCCTGCTCTTCCCCCTACTTGTGCTCTCTCACGCATGTGCTCTCTCTTTCTCTCAAGTAAATAAAAATATTTTAAAAATTAGTTAATCTGTGAAGAATTGTGAAGAATTAATTAATTAATCTGTGAAGAATTGATATTAAGTGGCAGGCGGTCTAAATCAACTCTCTAAATGCAGGACATTTAAAAAAAAAGGGTAGCAGAGAAAATTAGGAGGCCATTTAGATAAAAGAACCAAAAGATTAATAGGAATGTAAGTAAAGATGAAAAACGTTTGTATTTTTTCATTCAAAAAATATCAGTAGGAGAATTTAAAAGAGAATAAGATAAACCCCTGTCTTGCTTTCAATCAAGATCATTATAATCTTGTGTTGTAGATAAAGCTACAGAACAAGACTCATCCATCAATAACATAATGTAGCAATCCAGTACCAGTTTCCGTGGGACAGATTTATAGAAGTTCTAAGAAGAGAGGGATGAATGACCGCATGGGTGGTCTCCATCCCTGACACCTCCAAAAGTTTAACTGATAACATTGATAACGATCAGTGAAGGTGATACAGTGATGACTGGCCAAAATGAACAAGATGAAATGTTCTCTATATAAGTCGAGGAAATGAACCACAAAAGGAGAGGATAATAGATAACTTCATATTTAAAGGGTGCTTTCTACATCTTCATTAAGTTAGTGACAAAAGTATTGCCTGGGACAGTACTCCATTTTTCCCGGGTGTCTTAATTCATCCATCAGCACCTTTTTGTTTGGTTGGTGAACCAGTTAAAGGAGTCTACTCCTAATTCTCTGTACTTTCCCAATTACAGCCTGAGAGACTGTCTCACGCTTTGCCACTATTCAGTCCACTGCATCTACTCTATACCCATATCTACCAGTCTAGTTACCTTGTCAAAGAAGGAAACAAGGTAACCCTGACCTTTTTTTAGGATGCCTAAGGAATAGTGTCACCCTTTCATAGTGTTCCTAAAGTTATGCTGTGGTAATCTCCTCTCGAATCTTATCCAAATTGATGTGGAGCTATGACACTTAAGTTTAAAAATAAGATATTTGAGGAGGCTTAATATAAAAACACATGCAAAATTCAACCATAAAAGTGAATTCATGAAGAAATATACAAAAACATGAAAAAGAAAGAAAATCAGGAAGACGGGAATCTTTGAATGAAATAGAAATTTTCCAAATACTATATTAAGATTCATAACCTCAGTTAATTTCTAAAAGTGTACTTGATGACTTAGTTTGATTTCTCTTGGGGCTAAAGTGATATAAAAAAGGTAATAGCTGGGATGCCTGGGTGGCTCCGTCAGTTAAACGTCTGCCTTCGGCTCAGGTCATGATCCCAAGGGCCTGGGATTGAGCCCTGCTTCTCCCACTGTCTCTCCCCCTGCTTGTGCTCTCTCTCTATCTCTCAAATAAATAAATAAAATCTTAAAAAAAAATAAAACAAAACATAATAGCCTTGGTCATAAAGAAATGGCATATGAAGGGAGTGTGGATGGTGGAGCAAAGGCAGTGACTGGAGGTGATATGAATTGAATAGACAATTGCCACTCAAGGATCTGCAGGTTACAAAATCTGACCCCCAATTATGTGATTGGTGGTCTATGTGTTCTTGCATGAGAGTCAGTATTAGGATGTAGTCCCTCTATCTTATTAGGAAGTAGGTAAGTATATAGGGGTTTGTGAGTAAAATTACAGTCCCGTAATATATATAAAATATATCTGTAGGAAATCAAAGAAGTGAAAGGAATGATAGGAAACTAGAGAGCAAACATCTACATGTGTAAAAGAAGGAAGAGGATAGCTTTTGAAAAATGTTGGCTACAGAAAAAAAAAATGTTGGCTACAGGTAATTAATGATCTCCAATGAATATATAATGCTAATTTTTAAAAAACCTTATTTGTATTTTGAATAAATGTGGAGTAATTGCTAAATACAAAACAAAGATTTGGAGGATAGAAGACTAATAAGATACAGATTCTGTTCACAAGGAGCATCTAGACAAATAAAGGTGTCAGATGAGTATAATTTTACAAAGTAGAACGATTTCACAAGAAAAGTAAAGATACATGCCAAGAGAATTCAGAAGAATAAGTAGTATTACAGTCAAAGGACATGATTCTCAAACTCAAATGCCTTCTAGGGCCAGCAACAGGTAAGGCGAATGAGTGAACCTATGACACGTGCAAATGAAGCAGTTACCCCTGAACTTCAGCTGACTTCGCCCTGGCAGTGAAGGGCCCAAAAAGTTTCAGAAATCTTGTGTTTAACATTTTGGTAGATATTCAAATTTTAAAAGCTGTGGACTAATTTAAATTTTTTTAAACCCTTAAGATACAAATAAAATACATCAATAAGTCAGAGTCCATCTTCATGCTACCAGTTTAGGATGTCTACCTTAGAGGATTAAGATGTGTTCTGTGAGGGGCGCCTGAGTGGCTCAGTCAGTTAAGTGACTAACTCTTGATTTCGGCTTAGGTCATGATCTCAGGGTCATGAGATCGATCCCCACATCAGGGCCTGTGCTGTGCTTGGAGACTGCTTGGAATTCTCTCTCTTCTTCTCCCTCTACTCCTACCCACTTCTGCTTTCTCTCTGAAAGAAAGAGAAAGAGAGAGAGGGAGGGAGGGTGGGAGGGAGAGAGAGAGAGAGAAAGAAGGAAAGAAAGAACGAAAGAAAGAATGAAAGAAAAGAACAAAAGAAAGAGAGAGAGAGAAAGAAAGAGAAAGAAAGAAAGAGAAAGAAAAGAAAGAAAGAAAAGAAAGAAAGAAAGAAAGAAAGAAAGAAAGAAAGAAAGAAAGAAAGAAAGAAAGAAAGAAAAAAAGAAAAAGGAAGAAAGAAAAAGAAAGCAAGAAAAAGAAATGTTCTGTGTAGAGTATTATAACTTGGACTTCTCATTGTATGATATGTAGAATTTAGACATGTAGCAATTAGAGAAAAGAACATCCCAGGCAAAAACAACCTCATGACTTAAGCTAGGAAAATACAAGTGTAATGCAAATAAACGAGAAACCACGAAGAACTTATTTTGAAAGCGGTGCCGAATCTGTGACGGGAGGAGCAGGAAATATGATAATATGAGCATTTAGGAAAGAAGGTGAGGATGACCAGGAGTGTACATAGATTCTTTAAAAGCAAGTCATGCCCAATATGCTTCACTGTATTTCATAAGGGTGAGAGCTTGCTACCATGCCAAAAACATGAACATTCATTTCAGTAGAGTAACCTTGGGAGATAAGTTGGTGAAATATCTTCAACCTTGTTTTTTTCAGCACTTTGTCAATGATATTGGTGATGACTGAGAAAACATTTACTAGATCTGTAGTTGACGCAAGGCTGAAAGGGATCAGTAATATGATGATAGACTGAGGCCTAAACAATTTTGAGACTGAATGCAAATTTTTAACAAAACACTAAAGGTGTTTCTGAGCAAAGAAAGTGAAAGAAGTAAGTATAAGATGCATGAAAAGAACCCAGAAAGCCATCTTATTAAAAAATATTAAGATTCAGAAAGGTTAATTAACGTCCCTGAAATCATACAGTTCATGGCAGAAGAGGAATGAGCATTCCAAGTCTATCTGGTATCAAACTCTATCTCTTTCCTACCCATCGCAGAACCAGTAAGTGTAAAAGTACTATGTACTTCTCTTAGGAGAACGTTAGCTTGTATTTTGTATTGAGTGGGAGATTGAGGTGAATGTCCTTGAAGGTCACACTTAATTATAAAATCTATTTTTTATTTTCTTCTGATAAAACATTAATGAAGTTTGGACCTAATATACTGAGTAGAGTGAATTCAATTTTATATAAGCTAAGATTTCTGTGTCAGAGAATGAAATTTTATTTTTATTGGTCTTTTCTTCATGTCACAATAATAGCAGAATACATTTGTCTTGCCCGTTAGAGATAATTTCATCTCAGTTATATATCAAACATTTTCTGAGCACATATTAATTGCTAAGAATATTTAGAAGCCACAAAATTTCTTCCCATTAAGCGTTCAAGAAAAATTTAAATACAGCTGTTAACGTTGTTCATTAGTTGTCTTTGAAACTTTTAGTGACCCATCTGACCCATAACCTGCAAAGGACTTCGAGATGATGTATATGTGAGCACATACATGTCTACGTTTGTGTTACACCACAGTCCTTAGAATGAAAATAATGAATACTCTGGGGCGCCTGGGTGGCTCAGTCAGTTAAGCGTCTGCTTTTGGCTCAGGTCATGATCCCAGATCCTGGGATTGAGCCCCACATTCGGCTCCTTGTTCCACAGGGAGACTGCTTCTCCCTCTCCCTGTGCCTGCTGCTCCCCCTGCTTGTTCTCTCTGTCTGTCGAATAACTAAATAAAATCTTTAAAAAAAAAAAAAGAAGAAAGAAAGAAAATAGTGAATATTTGCCAAGCACATACCTTTCCTCCCTTCTCACTCCTTTCCTCTCTTTCTTACCTGTATTCCTCAACCCCCCATTTCCTCTACCCTTCAGGTTCACATCTTTCTTTTTATTTTTTAAAGAAATTTTTTTAAAAGACTTTATTTGACACAGAGAGAGAGAGAGAGACAGCGAAAGAAGGTATACAAGCAGGGGGAGTGGGAGAGGGAGAAGCAGGCTTCCTGCTGAGCAGGCAGCCCCATGAAGGGCTCAATCCCAGGACCCTGGGATCATGACCTGACCCGAAGGCAGACACTTAACGACTGAGCCACCCAAGCACCCCAAGTTCATATCTTTCAAAATTGTCAGAGAAGCAATTAAAAGAAAATAATTCTTATTTTTATTACAGTCATGCTTCATTTTTTATTAAACAGCAATATTCTATTTGATTACCAAATTCAATGCAATATATTCGCCATTTCCAAAGACAGAAAACACATCCTAAATTCTGAGATGAATCGAATTAATATTCCTAAAAATATTTAAATTTACAAAAAGAAAGGAAATATCCTGAAATAAAAGGAACAATATCTAAACTACATATATATTTTCTCAAATTAATTACTGAAAAAGGAAGCCCATTGTTTAGAAGTATAATTTCTGAGTTAGTTGTACATACAACATATTAATCACTTGTGTTTACTTTTTTATTCTTTTGATTTTTTAATTTGACTATAGTTGACATACAGTGATACTTAGTTTCAGGTGTACAAAAGGGTGACTCAGCCTCTCTCTACCTTACACTATACTCACCACCAATGTTTGTCACCATGCAATGCTCTTACAATGTCATTGACTGTATTCCCTCTGCTGTGCCCCTTATTCCTGTGACTTACTCATCCATAACCGGAAGCCTGTATCTCCCATGCGCCTTCACCCATTTTGTTCAACTCCCCACCCGCTTCCCACTGGCAGCCATCAATTTGTTCTCTGTCTTTACAGGCCCGATTCTGCTTTTTGTTTGTTTATTCATTTGATTTGTTTTTTAGATTCCACATAGGAGTGTTTAAACTGGGCACGTTTTGCATGTTCTTCTAACACTTTAAAGTGCTCTATTTTTCTTCATGGTATTTTAAGTAGCTCTTTGTGATTTGAGACAGACTTTCTCATTATCACTATAACCATTGCTTATTTTTGTTGTTGTTCCCACAAAGAAAGCTATGGACATCCCACTCTTTGATATCTCTTGCAAATGAACTGGCCATGCTAGTTAATGGCATTCATCTATGTATATGAACAGTATTATTTTCAAGGAGCTAAAACAAAGTTTTATTATGACTACTTTTTTTACTTCACAGAGAAAGGGAAAATAGTTAATATTCCTTATTTTAAATATTCCTTGATTCAGTCACTTTTAAAAATAATTTTTAACTCTTTATTTAAATTCTAGTTAGTTAACATACAGTGTAATATTAGTTTTAGGTATACAATATAGTGATTCAACACTTCCATACAACACCATCGATTAATGAATGGATAAAAATAATTTTTTTACAAATAAAAAATACATTGACTCCCTTCTTCATTTTGACTTCAGAATTAAAAATCACATATGATATACTATATATTGGCCAACTGAACATAATAAAAAAATAAATTAAAAATAAAGAATTGAAAATCACTGGCATTTGACTACAGTAATGATTTTTTAAATTAACAGGCTGATTCCTCCCCAGAAAATGCTTTGCTAATGCAGTTCTGGTGACAATGTAGAATACTTATTTCTTTGGGGTACACCTTGGATGACGTGGACTTTGAAAATCCAAGTTACACCCTAGATTCCATTCCCCTGTGGTTACTCATCTGGACCACAGACATGCAGGACCAGCCTGAAAGAGACCTAGGCATCAAGCGGGCTCCACCGGTGATTCATCCCTTTAATGTAGCAAAACCTTAGAGGGAAGAGTAGGGAGGATATATTGGTTGTTAGGAAAATGTAGACTACAGGTAGAAAATGACATCCTCAATTAATAAGATCTAAGGTGCGACTCACATAATTGTTCTAATTTTTAATGATGGAAAGCATGAAGCATTTCTTTAAGTTGGTAAGAGGTCCCAATAAATGCCTAAATTGTATAGATTTGCATATGGTTTTAGAATGTGATTTATAAAGAAGGCGGAGATCTCAGCTCCCTTGATCATGTCTATATATATGTTCCAGTGTGTATTTTAGTACCCTGGGAAGTGTTTTGACAAAGAACCTGAGCTGGACAAAGGAGACTTGATCTGGGTGAGCTAATTGGCACCATGAAAATATTGAGTGTCTTTCTGCTCCTGTCGCTGGCTCTTTTCAGCATTTTCTCAGGTGAGTTATTTTTTTCCTTAAAATTATAATCCAGTATTCATACTAAACTGGAAATAAGTGTATTTATCTACCATACTTTGAAATCCTAACAATTTTGATATTAAAGGACAATTCTGAGATCATTGTAATGGTGATAGTGATTATGATGTTGAGAATGATGATAGTAATGATACAAAAATTTTTTGTTGAGCATATACTATAGTCATGTACTGAGGGCTTTTCTGTATCATCTCCAATACACACGCCAAGGTATTCATATTTATACTCTACATATAAAAAAACCGTGGTACAAAGAACTTAAGAAAATTGCCAAAGAACTTGCAATGAGGAAGTAGAATTTGGAATTTGAATCCAGGACTTCTGAACGTTATGGATGCTTGTTCCACAGACCTAGTCTGGAGGATGAGTGATTGTTGTAACTAGTAGTTTGGCCTTCAAGACAAAAGAAAGATTTCCTGTCCTCATTATTCTTATAATGGGGATTCAAATAACTGAAATTGAAACAAGGAGGAAAAAGGCAACTCAGAGAATGCTTCAGGAAAGTTATGGAATCTTAAAATGCCAAAACATATATGCTGGTGGTGAATTAATTCTTCAAACAGAGGAATATCTTTGGCCGCTGTAGTGAGTAAAGAGTCATATATTCTATCAATTCAGGTTGTTTAAAGGATAATTACAGTTCAATCTGATTTTTTTCATCACAGGATCATTTGAATGAACAGGCTGACTGTATCTATTTCTTTCCTTCTTTATTATTCTACCATTTGCTGTTGCGGTAGGCAAAGCACATGCTGGAGACTCTAGACCCATCCCCTAGGCCCACCTCTTCCACTAATGACCTGTGTCACCTGGAGAAATAGCACAGCATTTCAAGATCTCTCATTTGTAGAATGCCAGAAATGAGATCGTGCCCTGGGAACTTCCACGTCAAGATACAGCACTTGTGACAAAAATAGTTGAATTTTGCTGCTATCAGAGATTTTAAATGGCTGAACGTGTAAGAACAAGAATTTTTCATTGAAACTGAGCAGATGCAGAGGTCATTGTTGGGAACTAGTTCTATTTACATAAACAAATACAATTGGAAATATCTTTTTTTAAATTGGAGAAAGATTTTCAGTGATATTATAGAATAAGTTTGACTGCTAAAAACAAGTAACTCGAATGAGTGGTTCAGTTAGCTGCTGAGGGCCGTAAAATAGATCTATAACTAACATTAAAATGAAATACTATTAAGGTGCCCCTGGGTGGCCCAGTCAGTTAAGTTTCCAACTCTTGATTTCAGCTCAGGTTATGATCTCACGGTCATGATATCAAGCACTGCCCGCTTAGATTCTCTCTCACCTTCTTCTTCTGCCCCTCCAACCCCCACCCAACCCCACTCATGCACTTGTGTGCACTTTCTCTCAAATGAGTAAATAAATAAATACATTAAATTTTACTTGCAAATATAGTCTCAGAAATTAGCTGATATCCTCTTATTGCTTCTCTTTACAAAAGCTAGTGGATATTCTAACCAAATCTGGTTGACCAATACCAAATATTAATACAAAACAGGATCCTTTACAGACATATCAGTATTTGGGAAGGTACAGTGCCCAAGAGCCTTAATGTTGAGACCAAGAGAAATGAATTTATTCTGGTATTTCCATTTTATAACTATGTGATAACCTTTTTATCTTTCATTTTCCCTATTTGTAAAATGGGGGTATAAAAGGACTAGCCCTGTATGGGGGTTTAAATGAGAAATTGCATGCAAAGTACTTAACATAGTGGGTGGGACATAGGAAGAGCTCTACAAACATCTATAATATTGCCATTATTAAAGTTTAATGATAAGAATATTAGATTGTACTCAGACTTTGTAGATATTAATTCTGCTTCTGCCTTGACATTTCTTACCTATGAGACTTTGGACAAAATCCCTCCTCTTCTGATCAGATTTATAAAGTGGAGAAATGACTAAAAGTTGTAACAATGTATTTTCATAAAAATCACTTGAACTCGTTGTAGAAATAGAGGCTTCCAGGCTCTATTCAATATTTTTCTTTTTTAAAAATGACTGATTGATTGATTGATGTATTTATTTATTGTGTGTATGTGAGAGCATGAGGCAAAGCAGGTGGGTGGGAGGGGTGGGTAGAGGGAGAGAATCTCAAGGAAACTCCCCACTGAGTGTGGAGCCCTAGGCGGGGCTCAACCTCATGACCCTGAGATCATGACTTGAGCCGAAACTAAGAGTGGGATGCTTAACCAACTGAGCCACCCAGACACCCCAGGTCCTATTTGATCTTATAGAATGAAATTTTTGAATGATTGTCCTAAGAATCTGTATTTTTTGGTTGTTGTTGAAATTGTAATTTTTTTTTAGTGGAGAAATCCTTTTTTTGTTGAACTATAGTTGACACGGAGTGTTACATTAGTTTCAGGTGTACAACATATTGATTCACCAAGTCTATACGTTCTGCTGTGCTCACTACACATGCAGCTTCCACGTAATAACCAGCCATACGGCAGCAGTAAGGTTGGGAATCACTACAGCAAATGTTCATTAACTTCCTTTTAAATTCAAAAGCCGTATCTCTCCTTTCCCCTTGAATAGAGAGTGCAGTTGAGGTATTCCCAGGTGTTCTCCCGCAAGTGCGGGTCAGCACGAGAAAAGGACAGCACCCATGCAATTCTGTCATCAAAGTGGCCTTGGGCTTACACTTGAGAAGTGCTGTTGGCATTAGGAGTTCCGCAGTCATGGCCAAATAAGATTAAACAGCTCATACCAGAATTCAACCCGAGACTTTTATTATCAATATTTTAAGCCACTGAGCTAATTATTCACAACTTAATGTCACACACATAATCCTGAAGATGGAGGGAGAGAGAGAGAGAACCAAGACTGTATTTATGGACTTTCTTTCCCTTTCAGGAATTTAGAAAGATGTAGCAGGAGAAGTAAGTCGCAGAAAAGAGAATGAGTTTGTCCTTACGAGTCTATATTTGGGCCAAGTCTTTAAAGCTGGTTGAGTTTAAAGGGCAGAAGAGCTCTTTGGGGCTCAAAAAATAAACAACAAATGTAGAGTCTTCCCCAGCTGCCTGGGACAAAGGCTTTGGGGAGGGTCTGCATGTGCTGAATCCTGAACGTCAAAGTGAGAGGAAAGTTTCCAACCCAACTTCTCTATCGCAAAGCCAGAGATGACCTGGTCATTCCCGTATTAAATTCATGACTTGACCAGGACTGTCACATGAATCTCCAAATCCTTAAACTATTTCCTCTAACTTCCCCCCCCAAACCTCCAAGAAATATTACCCATTAGGGGGTCCATGTCCTTATATCACTTTTGAAGTTTCTACTGCACCCTGAGAAGTGAACAGGTGTAAACAATAAAACTACCATGCCATGACTTGTTCACATGACCAAGAACCAAGAAAAGGTATCATTCCCAGCTTGGGGGTGTAGTAATTTTGCAAATCCTGCTTTTTGCACATTTGGAGACTACATTGTTTGGATTTTATGCTTTTTTTTTTTTTTTCAGGTGTCTTCAGTCAAGGAGGACAGGTCAGTGTATATTTTTTTATCTCTTCTTCAGACCTGGGTGGTGTTTGGCACAGAAGTTTACCTATGGGTGAAAGAGCAGAAACAATGAACAAGGGGCCCAAATGCAGAAATCAGAAGTAATTCATTTTCTTAACTACGAAATCTCCTTGAGTATACTATTTTCGGTTTTAAAGAGCCTAAATGCCCATTCTCAGATTTTGTTAAAGTGAAATGAGTATAAATAAAAATCAGGTGAATCTGTGATAGCACTAATGCTTGGTCACTGGTTTCACTGTGTGATCTTGGGTGAGTTACTCAGCTTTTCTGAGCTGTAATTTCCACAACTATAGAAAAGGAATAATATTATTCACCTCATAGAATTAGATTTAAATTATATAAACTATGTGGGAGCATTTGGTAACTATAGAAGGATGACTTAGTGATCAATCATGAGCAGCTTCTAAAGGAGCTATTAAGCCAGAGGCTCTTACTTCTTGCTTAGAGAGCAACCTTGTTCAGTGGCTTGGACTGAGCATATACAAACAGATTCACTCAAGCTTATATATAGTTGGGGTTGAAAATTGGAATAAGCACAAGTTACCTTCGTTATTTGGTTGATTTTTTTCCAAATTAATGCACCACCTTTTTTCCAGTTTTCTTGTTCTACCAAAAGACAACACAAATAAGTGGAGTTTGTTCTGCCAATCCTGCCCCTGTGTCTATACCAAACATGTTTACTTGACTTTGGCCTTGGTTCTTGGTTAGCCTAGTTGTGCTCAAGAACTCTTGGCATCAAAAGTTCCCAGACACTACTGCCAACTGATTGGAGTTGGCAAAGGAGCTAAAAAGTTTTTCCAACTGTAGTATACAGACCACTTACATAAGACTTTTTTTTCAAATTTTAGCATCTCAGAAATTAAGATGCATCTCACAATGGATGATGTCTTAGAATTAACTGTCAGTGTGGTGTGTGTGTGTGTGTGTGTGTGTGTGTGCATGTGGGCACGCATGTGCACTTGTGTCCTAGTGCAAGTACAGGTGTTTGTATTGCTATATGTAATTATACATCTTAAAATAGATTTATTCTTATGTTTAAATGTATATGGTAGCATAGTCTATGTTAAATATCGAAACAGAGAAAGGACATGAGATCCAAACAAACATTCCATATTCCATTAAGTAATAAAATATAATAAAGCCATTACACAGAGATTTAAAACAAATGGAATTTAACCCGTTTTCTCATTAACACACAAGTTGCTTTTCTTCTTTCAGCTTGGGATTCCAGATTGGATTTTTAGGGTTTTCTAGGGTTCAATGAAAATCTGCTGTTTACTGGTTCTGTTCCTATAGAGTCTGCTTGCCTGAGGATCCTGGGAGGGGGTGCTTCCTCAATATGCAGAGCCCCAGGCACCATGCCAGGCTTACTGAGTAATAATCACACAGCTGGGAATTTTGAATCTACATTCTAGGTAATTCTATGGTGCTACGAAGCACTGACTTTGGGGCGCTCAAACACCCTGGAGATAGTATAGATGAGTCCTTGTTTGAATCTTTGCTGGCTGTATGATCCGAGGGACGTCTCTTTCCTTCTCCTTGCCTTTGTTTCCACATTTCTAAAATGAAAATATGGATTCAAGGATCTCGAGAGCCCCTTTCTGGCCTTAGGTATCTCGATTTGTATGAACCAAGCCTGCCTGGCCAAGACTGCTGTCTCTTTTGCATTCAGATATCAAGGGCCAGGAGGATGCCTCCCACCTTTCAGTGGCACAAAGCCTAAGTTTCTCTTCTGTGTGTCTGGAAGGATGATGGCAGTCCCAACGAGAGGCAGAAGTTGAAACTATCCTTGGGAATATGCCTGCTCAAGTCTGATCCAGCCGGTATAAAAGAGAGAGAGTTTTCTCTAACACCGAAGTCAATCTTCTCATGCCAGGAAATCCTTCCATGATGGAGCACCTGAGGGGAAATTAGAGTGAGCAATTTCAATTATTGATTTGTAAAAGTTTCACATTCTTTCAAAAAGAGTGTTCAAACTAAACCAAAAGCATGTTCCTGGACTTTGGGGATTCATAGTCCTGTAAAATTTTCCCTGTAAATGTAAATGACTAATATACTGCCAACTCTTTAATTTGCCAAGTAGGAACATTAAGTAACATAAAAATTAAGATATAATAATAATAATTAAAAATAAAACTACTATTTACCATCATCAGCCTTTATTAAAGAAATTATAGTATAATACCAAAATGCTTGAAAGACATAATCTCAAAACAAGGATAGTTTTTTTGGTCAGGATACTCACTGTTTTGTCTTTCTTTTTCTTATTTCCCTATCAGGCTGGGTATTTGAGAACCATATCCTTAAGGGGCTGTTTAAACTAATATTCCAGTTCAGAATTGACATAACAAACTGGTCAAAAATAAATAATTGTCAACCGTTTTCTTTTACAACAATTTTGAGATATCTAAGTTTATTTTTGTTAGTATTTTAAGATAAAGGCATGGTAGATTTTAGTATAGTTAGTAAAATAATGCTCCATGGCTAAAATATGTTTGGGGCTGTCCATTTTTCCTAATTAGTTTGCATTCACTTATAATTAAGGTACTGACAGGATACCTAAATACAACTTGGCCATGTTAACCAGCATCTACACTTAAACTACAGATAGGAAAACTCAAGCTTCAGCAAGAGGCCCTACCTCACTCCAAGTTACCAACAGCAGTATAGCTATGTAGTCGCCATCTCAGGACGCCTGACTCCAGTTGAGTGACCATCTGTGGCTCCATGTGGCTTCTTTTTTTTTTTTTTTTTTTTTTTTTTAAATATTGGTGTTGAGGGGCAGAAGGAGAGGGAGAGTGATTCTTAAGCAGGCTACATACCCAGCACAGTGCCCAGTGCAGGGCTCCATCTCAAAACCCTGAGATCATGACCTGAGCTGAAAGCAAGAGTCTGAAATGCACCTGACTGAGTCACCCAGGCGCCCCTCCACTCTGCTTCTGATTCGCAACTGAAAGCCATTGTGCAAGGCATGTAAATGCATATTGAGCGGCATGATTTTCTGAACAAATAATTACATGTTAGTGTTTACTATCCTCACTTCTTATGCAAAGAAGTGCTCTAATGAAAACAGTAGTTTAAGGGCGCCTAAACTAGTATTTTTCAGTAAAGGGGAGAATAGGTGAAGTCCTACACTCTAGGGTATTTGTGTGTGATTGTGTGTGTGTTTGCAAATTTTCTTTGGCTTTATTTGTAGAACTAAAATGCTAGACTAAAATATCAATGATCCTGACTTTTTAGTTGAGTAACCATACAAGCTCATTTTCCAGACAAGTTAAATAATTTGGTAGTCCCCATTAGCAAAAAAAAAAAACAAAAAAAAAAAACCCACTGATTTGGGTACTAAAAGTGTCGCTCTATTCCAGAATATTTTAGAAAGCACCGTTCTGTGAAGAACCACAAGAGGTCAGGCTGATACCAAACACGGGCACCCAAGTGCCTAGACATAGTCTTCAGAAGCTGAACTCAGGAAATAAGTGGAGGTGCTTGTTAAACCCAACACTGATTTTAAAAACATCAAAAAATTCACTAAAATAGGATAATAAATAATGGTCTCCAAAAATTGTAGATTGTGATATAATTTCCATTGTTAGTATCCATAGTAGCAATCTCGCACATACTTGGAGCTTTACAAAGTGTTTTCAAAGGATTTATCGCTGCAATAATGCCACAAGATAGGCATGGCTAGCCCCATTAAAGATGAGGAAACTTAATCTCAGAGCAGTCAAGTTTTTGTACAAAGTAATGAGCTAATTAGTGAAAGAAGCAAAATTCAGACCCAGGTCTGTCTAATTCCATCTACAGGACAGTCCCCCAACATGACAGAGCAGTAGGGGATTCTAAACTATTGGAAGAGGGGAGAATTTCAGCTCTCCTTGGTTTCCTAAATCCCTCTACGGGAAAATTTCAAGGAGGAATAAACAATCCTAGACCTAAATTTCAAGGAGGAATAAACAATCCTTTGACTTCCACTGAGAAGCCAGTTGTTTGGATTCCACGTATAGAAGTCTAAAATAAAAACATAAAAGGGGAGAGAAAATTTAGGCTTAAGAAAGGCATGACATTCAGAAATCTTAGCCCACTTCTCCAGTTGTGAGAGCCCTGGCCTCTTTCTAGTCCCAGCCCTGCTATGCTCCTGCCTTGCTCTTCGCCTCACAGAAGGGATTTCTGGCTGTCCTTGCAAGAGCATCCTTCATCTCCCGGACTCTCAGAGAGTGGTCCTTTTCTGTCCTCAGTCACCATGCTAAAATTTCACACACACTGAGTAAAGAGGGTCTTCAAGATATAAAAGAGGAAGCATTTGGGCAAAAGTTGTTGTTTCTCCCACCCAATTGAAGAACTAAGGACTTAGCTTTATTTAAGCCACTTTATTAAGAGAGGTCACTCACTGCTCAAACTTAAACCATCAAAGGTGGAAGGGTCTTCAAAGACCATCTAGTCCGATGGTACAGTTCAAGCAGGCCTGCAATTGGAAGCTTATTTTCCACACTCCTTGCCCAGGGCTGTACAAATATTCTACCCTGGCTTTCTGCAATTCTTCTATGACCACCTTTGATCCTCATAACAATGCTCGAAATGAAGCATGGAAACTTATTTTTTCCAAGTCTCTAGTGAGCAAATTGAGGCTTTGAGTACTTTGTTCAAGATGACACAGCTAGTTAATGGTGTGTGGCAGAACAAATTCCCTAACGGGATTTCTCAGCTCCCTTCAGGGATCCCCGGAGGCCCGGACACTCGGAAAATGTGAAGTGTGTCTATGTTCTGAAGAAGTCTGTTCATATGTCATTTGATTGTTTGGGTTTGCATTGTTGAAATCTTGTATCCTTCCTAGTCATTCCCAGGGGGGCAGAGGAAGGGGACAAGTGGGCTTGAGGAGGGAAGTGGTACTAGACACTCTCAACAGTGAACCCTCCCCAACTGCCTCTTTCCTGTCTGCTTTCTGAAGGACAAAAGAGGCTGGATGGCAAGATCAGAGGGCCAACTGCCAGGGAAAGGTGTCTTAAGGAGGCATCTCTCTCATGTAAGAAACTTCGTTTTTTCTTTTTCTCACTGACAGAGATGCCCTGTCCTCAGCTTCCACACAGCCCCTGCCTGGCCCACTGTGGCTTTGATCATACATCATGCTATGGCTATCTGCATCTTTTTTTTTTTAAGATTTTATTTATTTATTTATTTGTTAGAGAGAAAGAGAGCACAAGCAGGGGGACCGGCAGGCAGAGGAGAAGCAGGCTCCCCACTGAGCAGGGAGCCGAATGCAGGACTTGATCCCAGGACCTTGGGATCATGACTTGAGCTGAAGGCACACGGCTTAACCGACTGAGCCACCCAGGCGTCCCAGTTACCTGCATCTTCTCTGCTTCCCTAATGCAGATGAGATGGTGAGCTTATTGAGACAGTGTTTATAACTGATTTCTCTCTGTATCACCAGGACCCAGCACTGTGTCCTCCAAATAGTAGTTACTCATTGGCTCTTCGTGGAATAAATGAAAATATCAGTGATGATTCTGGAGTTTACAGTCCTGTCTTGACTCAAGCACAAAGCTGCAAATGTGTACATCCATTACCAAAGTATAAAATACATTAGCTTTTGAGAAAATTATCCTGTGATTTAAAAGGCCCCAAAGATTTTCCAGCCTTTTTTCTGTTCGGAGACCTAAAGGAAAGATTACTGTCTGGGAGGTAGTATGAAAGGATGGAGTTATGTTGAAGAGCTGTGGAGAAAAGTAGAACTTTAGCTGGGATTATGAGAAGCCTATCTTCTCACAGCCAGGCCCCAAGATCTCTGAGAAGTACCATACCAACCTCAGCAGTACTAGTGCCAAATTTCACCAAGAATCTATATTTAATAGTGTCAGGTACCTTAAACCTGATATATGAGATAATATTTTTAAACTCAGCTGTGTGATTCTTTTGCTGAGCGTTTCTCCATACAAACCGTCAGGGGACTTTGTCAATATATAATGGTTTACTAATATCTTGAACAAATGGTTCTTCTCATCTATGCCCATGCATGTCTCTAATAAGGTATTTGAATGAAGTCTGCATGTCGTGACTGTAGGGGTGATCAAGGGTGCATGGTGACAGTTGATCTTTATTTCTCTCAATGAGGATGTATTGGAAATCAGCCATAGTAGATTGTTGGAAACTCTAGACCAGCAATGAGAAGGAATATGTTCGAGCACTGGTTTCCGTGGTGTCAGGCTGTACGGCATTGGTAAGCCACATAATTTTCCTGAGGATCACTATTCACATCTGTAAACTAGTTAATATAACGTCGTTCACTGTATATCTCAGGGTTATTGTGAGTCTCAACTCAGCTAATCCATATGAGTAGTTTAAATACTACGAATCCATCGATAAACATAAGACAGTGTTGTTTTAATGGAACTAGGATGGAGTGAAGTATGGTCCCTGTGTTCATGTTTAAATGTTACTTTATCCCACACAGCTGACATTTGGAGGAGTTCAGGTTTACCTATTACATATTGCCTTTACTCTGGAATAAAGTGACTCAAATGTCATTTGCACACCAAGTATTTACTCAGTTGACACTGAATTGAAAAGAATATTGAAACTCCAGGCTACTCCTGAGAGACCACTAAAACTAAGGAGAAATATTAGTGTGTAGGTACTACTGTCCCTTCTACAGGACCTGTGATTATAATTACTAATTAGTCATAGCATGTGTTCTCACCAAGGCTGGATTCACCCTCAGAATCCTTCTAAATAGAACAGCTTAGGTAGCCATTACTATGCTTTTATAGTACATGCAAAAGTTCGAATTCTATAAATAGATCCTGAGACAGAGTAAGTTAATAATAAAAACATTAGACCATTGTTTTCAAGAGATGGTATATGGATGTAGCAGTCAACAGGGAAAACTACCAAGCCATCAGATAACATATGGGAACTCCTTGCAAGAATTGTCCATATCCTTATAGCAATGCAGAAGGAGTGCTATTAGAATTAAATTAAAACAGAGAAAGAAGGAAAGAGAGAAAGGGAGGGAGGAAGGAAGGAAGGAAGGAAAGAAGGAAGGAAGGAAGGAAGGAAAGAGAGAAAAGGAAAGAAGGAAGGGGGAGGGAAGAGGAAAGGAAGGAAGACAAGGAAAGGAAGGAAGAAAAGAAAAAGCAAGCAGCATTTAAAGTCGAAAAACTACTCTCTGAATAATTAAGTGTTGGAGCAAAAAGTCATACCTATACATTTGTCTCACTCCTTATATAAGGAGTAAGCATCTGCCTTACATCAGTAAGTTACTCCTGAATACCATAACTACAGAAACGGGTTTCCTGTGTCTCAAAGAAAAGTCTCATTTACATTTAATAAGTTCTAGTTAAGCAGATAAGGAAAGCTATGTTTCTATTTCAGGAAGCTTTACATCCAAAGCATGCGTGTGTGTGTGTGTGTGTGTGTGTGTGTGTGTGTGTTTAAGCTTGCTGTCCGAAGCTTCTGTTCTGAGGGACAGTCCCTGTAGACTAGAATGCACTAATGTCAATGTCACCGTGCTTACGTTGGTAGATTGACTGTGGTGAGTTCCGGGATCCCAAGGTCTACTGCACTCGGGAATCTAACCCCTACTGTGGCTCTGACGGCCAGACATATGGCAATAAATGTGCCCTTTGTAAGGCGATGGTGTAAGTATCATACTCATCAAAATTAGAAACACGAAAAGCTTGGAGAAAATTTATCATCAACAAAAATATTATTTTATCCAAATTATTTTCAGACATTTTCTTTTATACCAAATTATATGTTACTAAGGTACCAATTTCCATTCATTCCTCTTTTTTTTTTTTTTTAAGATTTTATTTATTCATTTGAGAGAGAGACAGAGAGAGCACAAGCAGGGGGAGAGGGAGAAGCAGACTCCCTGCTGAGCTGGGAGCCTGACTCAATCTTAGGAACTACTCAGGAACTGGAGATCTTGACCTGAGTTGAAGGCAGATGCTTAACCATCTGAACCACCCAGGCTCCCCCCATTCATTCCTCTTTTATTTTTATGAAAATGAGCCATTGAAAAAGAGCCGTTTATCAAAGAATAGAGGAAAAGATTATCCTTTAGAATGCAGACTAGTCAAACTTTACATAGTATCCGAGAAAGATTCCATCAAGGACCATATGTATTGAATTTACACGTTTATAAGGAACAGAACAGATGCTATAGATTTTAGCCACTAAACTGTGACCTTCCCAAGGGATCAGTTTGTAATTAATAAAAATTTATTCTATCAATCTTTTAGTCTAATTGACTGCCCTAAAACCAAGGATTTTAACACTTGTGTAAGCCAGATAAAAGTCTCTCACTCCTCGCCACTGTCTTCATTTTCTGGTATTAGAGTTTCTTCCATGAATGTCTTAATTTCACTCAACTTTCTGTAAAATGGCTAAACATAGGGATTACATAACTCTCTATTAATAATAACAGGGCCAGGCACATAGAATGAAATTAATACATTAATATGTGCCTACTTGCTTATGTAATGTGTCTGATTAATTAACACCAAACTTTCCCAGAAGAAAGGCAGTAGGGTAAACAGAGATTTGATTTAATGGACATGTATTACTGAGAAGGACTGAATACATAGCCTGCTATAAAGTACCAAACGGCTGAATATTTGGTTCAACCTCTTAGATCTTCTGAGGACTATGACACTAGAGTCCCTTTGCCATTATCTCTCCTGTCACGGTAACCTTTTCTAGTTGTATGCCTATTTCCTCTCCGAGAATGAACAATTGAAACCAAGAGGTCAAGCCTGGGTAAAGTGCTGAAATTTGTTTAAGATTCATGTTTTCTGTAATTTGTTCAGATGTCATCTTGGAGTACATTTAATTAACCTCTGCCAAATCATAAATGTGGATACCTGTAGAATCAAAGGATTGCAGGGACTTTGCACTGTCAAAGCTTTTTCCAACCTTTGTAATGAACTAATGATATTGCTCTGAGCATACATTTGTCTTTCTCTTTTATAGGAAAAGTGGTGGGAAGATCAACCTAAAGCATCAAGGAAAATGCTGAATTTTGTGCAATGTTTGTGCGGACTTCCAGCCACTTCTTTTCTCATTTCTATTTTTCTCTAATGGATCCCTTAAATTTATAAAGATACGCCTTCTACTCTGCCTGGCTCTTGGGTAGGTCAGTATGTATCTATTTCCCTGGATTTGCTAGTCAATAAAGTAAATTCTGTAGAGGCATTGCTTGGGTTTCTACTTTGAGATCAAGAAGATATACAGATACATTATGGAACAATTGACGTGGCAAAAACTTGGATAAAAAGACCTGTTTTTTGTATCTAAATCAACCAAGCACTGGCTGTGGGATCTTGAAAATCCCTTCCCCTTTCCTATTCTTGGAGTTGCTATGTAAACAATGAGAGATTTTTAACAATGTAACAATACATTATGTTTACAATTATTTTACAATACCTATTATTTAGATGGTAGATCACATGATACCACTTCTTCCTAAATTCAGGAAAAGTACTTTATATAAAAATAAAACATTCATCCTCCCTAGACCACAGTTTTCTCATCTCTTTGGAATAGTAGATTTCTGCACATAGATGTTACCCTTTATGTGTACAGTTGAATAGGATCTAACCAAATTGGGGATGCATCTGATCTTTAGCTCAAGAGCCATGGAGATTAGGTTACGCTAGGGAAAATATACACCTTCTACTCTTGCAAGTGTGGGATTTGTGTCTTCCATGCGTAAAGACTATTCCCCTTGCTGAAGAAAAATGCCCATATAATATATAGTCCGGGTAAGGTAATTAGAAGAGGTGGATCGTTGAGTCACATGGACCAGAATGCGAGTCACGGGCTCTCACATAAGCTGTGTGTCTTTGAACAGGTCATTTGACTTCTTTCCTTTACAATGTACTCATCTGTAAAATGGGGATACTAATACCTACCTCCTAAATTTATCGTGAAGATTAAGAAAATGATCCATGTAAGCAGTTAAACAATCTCTGATGTGTAAGGAGAGTTCAAAAATCAGTAGCTTACACCATTATGCTCCATCTTTGGTTTCAGCATGATACTGTCTTCACTGCCCAGGATATTTTTGTTCTCTCAGTATTTACATAGTTTTTTTTTTTTTAAATATCTACCTTCCATTCTTTTAACATTTTTGAAAATTCTTGTCATGTGGGGTTTTGCTCTGTCCTGTTTTATCTGTATACTAAGTGCCCTGCTCATTAGCGAAATTAAGCTCTTTTCTCCTCTTCAGTTTCTACTCCCTGGTGTAACTTAGTTACTTCTAGTGTAGACACATAGGCACTATATGTAGTTTGGAAACTGAGTCATTGTGCATCTTTGAACATATTATCTCTCGACGTGGCCCACTCGTCCTCTCTCCTATTGGAACTGTCCCCTCCAGCCGGGCCAGGTTCCTGTTGGCTGTCCCAACAAAATGTGTTTCCACCGCTGTTCCCTGTCTTGCCTGGAAGGCCTCTTGTGCCGCCTTGGGCCCCTCCGGCTACCCTTCCTTCCTCATACTAATCTCTGGCCTACCTTACCTCTTAAGACTATCATTTATTTCAAGGCTTATTTCAGGTGCCATAACTGGGTAAATAATTCAATTACTATCTCTTGAATAGTTCTGAGCTATTTGGGGGTGGAAGGGAAGCACCTAAAAAATAAACCACAGAAAGCCAGAAATCCTGTATTTCTTAGAAAGAAGAGGCAAGTCACATAAAATAATCAATGATCAGAATATTGGAGTTTGGGTTCATAGATGTATACATTTGTCAAACCTCGGTGAATACACATGTAAGATGTATGCATATCATAGTTTGCAAATTTGACATCCAAAGAAAAGAATGTAAACATGCAGTGTAGTCTTTTTTTTTTTACATATAGTGTGGTCTTAGCTGCGATTTGCATAGTGAAGTTTTTCAGACAGAATGATACTGATGTCTGCAATTTACTTTGAATTGCATCAAGGCTGAACTAATGGACAGATACACGACAGAACTAGCTTGGTAAAAGAGTAATGGTACAATCTAACTGGTGGGTTTCAAGGGGTTCACTCTAAAATTATTTTAATATTGCTGTACGTTTAAAATTTTTTCAGTAGAAACGTTTCTTTAATGATTTTTAAAAACACAGAGGTTCTTCCAACAGAAGCAAATATTCATAATTCTGTTTCTGTTCCTCATTATGGTGAGACCCAGGACAGAACACACTGTTTTAAGTATGGCTTGTACTCTTCTCTTCAAAGCATAAGAAAATAATTCATTTGATCCGGACACTCCTATCTGTCATTATACCTTCAAATGACCATGGGAACATTGTCAAAACCAGACCATACCAAATTCATAAGCACCGAGTATCCTCAGGCGTTTTTCTTACCCTGCCAAGCGTTGCCAAGTCACGTCTCTCTCATCTGCTCACCTCTTCGTGGTTTCTGGAAGCCAGATTCACTGCAGAAATGATGTGCTGTGTCAGTGAGTAGGCTGAGTGAGGGGGCCTTGTCTGGAGGCTTGCCTGTGCCTATGTAAAGTTTTCTTGAAGTAGTATACATAAACATATGCACCCCACACACATCCTCCAAAATTGAGAGGGAAGCCACAGGGGGAAAAAAGGCCAGAGAAAATAGTAACTGAGATAAAAGACTAAAATAACTCCCCACAACAAATTAGGTTAACCAATCTATCACTGATTACCCGCGTTCCCAGTGATCAGCACCCAAACATGATCACATTTAAATTTATCAATAGTCGTGAAGTTGCAGCCCCATTGTATGAAAGAGGAGGCTGAGGTAGAGGGATATAAAAGATTCATCCACAATCTCATAGCCGGGGAGCTGTGGAGCCTCTACTCCAGATGGTCACATCAATCCCATATTCCTAAACTACCTTTCACATAATCATAGTAATTAGTGACTTGGATATAAGTGTTGAATTGGAGGGATTAGTCCTATATGTTTGGAGACACCAGAATTACAAGTATTCATAACTTAACAAAGGCTTAAAACAACATGGAAAGAGGGTGACAGTATCTATCATAATTCTTACTGTGTGAACACTGATGTTAATTCTGTGGTGGGGCTACAGCCATAGCCTGAGAAGTCCTGGTTCAAAGGGGTTACTACCTCTGAACCAGGCATTCTCTGAAATATTCTTGGTCTTTCTCTGACTTTCTTCTTTTCTTCCTCAGAGCTGGTATCTGTGACTTTATGAATTTGAGTGGATTTCAGTTCTGTAGTTTGACCTAAGGGAAAATAAGCAGAATATATGTCTTCTGCTTTCATGTGAAAAGATTTAGACCTAACCTAATAAGAGGAAGGTATCCTTCCATGGCCCCATTTAGCTCATTAGTTATCCTTTAGATTTGATAAGACACATACACCAAAAGAATGCACATCATAAAGCACAATTCCATAAGTTTTGGTATCTTGTATCTCCATTTTCATTTGTCTCAAGTGATTTTGTTTTGTTTTGTTTTTTAATTTCCCTGTTGATTTCTCTTTTGTCCACTGGGTTTGGTTTTTTGGTTTGTTTTTTTTTTTTGTGTTTTTTTTTTTGTGGAAACGTGTTGTTTAATTTCCACATATTTGTGAGTCTTCCCATTGTCCTCTTATTATTGATTTCCAGCTCCATAAGTTTGTAATCAAAAAAGATATTGATATGACTTCAATTTCCTTAAATTTGTTGAGACTCGTTGTGAGACCTAACAAATGATCCAGCCTAGAGAATGTTCTGTTTGCACTTGAGAAGAATGTGTATTCTGTTGCTGTTGGATGCACTGTTCTGTTCCACTTCATCCATCTGGCCTAAAAGTAGTTCAAATTCAATATTTCCTTTTTAATGTTATGTCCAGATGATTTATCCTCTGTTGAAAAGGAGATATTGAAGTTCCCTACTATTATTGCATTGTCGTCTCTTTCTCTCAACAGTTCTATTAATATTTGCTTTATATATTTAGATGCACCAATGTTGGGTGCATATATATTCACAATTGTTTTAGTCTCTTGATGAAATAACATTTTATCATTATATAATGACCTTCTTTGTCTCTTGGTGAAGTCTTGATGGAAAAAATTGTAGAAGACACAAATAAATGGGAAGATATCCTGTGTTCATAGGCTGAGAAGAATTAATGTGGTTAAAATGTCCATAGAACCTAAACTGTTCTGTGATTCAGTGCAATTTCTATCAAAATTCCAATGGCATTTTCACAGAAATAGAAAAAATAATCCTAAAATTCATTTGGAACCACAAAAGACCTTGAATAGTTAAACTATTGAGAAAGTCTTGAGAAAGAAGAGCAAAGCTGGAGTCATCACTCACACTGATTTCAGATCATATTATACAGCTGTAGGAATCAAAGCTGTATGGCAGTGGCTTAAAAATGGAGACATGAACCAATGGAACACAATAGAGAACCCAGAAATAAGCTCACACATAAATGGTCAACTAATCTTCAAGGAAGGTGCCAAGAATACAGAGTAGGAAAGGAGTCTTGTCAATAAATGGCATAGGGAAAACTGAATATTCCCATGGAAGAGAATGAAGTTGGACCTTTATCTTACACCATATACAAAAACCAACTTGAAGTTGATTAAAGACTTAAACATAAGACCTGAAGTTGTAAAACTGCTAGAAGAAACAAAAGGAAAATCTCATGACTTTGGCTTTGACAGTGACTTCCTGAATATGGCATCAAAAGCACAAGCAACAAGGGCAAAACTAAACAAGTGGGACTACATCACACTAAAAAGCTTCTGCACAGCGAAAGAAATGATAAACCAAATGAAAAGGCAACCTACAGAATGTGAGAAAATATTTGCAAACCATGTATCTGATAAGGGGTTAATATCCAAAATACATAAGGAACTCCTACAACTGAACATTTTTAAAAATTGACTAAAGAATGGGTAGAGGAACTGAATAGATATTTTTCCAAAGAAGATGTGTAAATGGCCAATAGGTACATAGAAAGAAGCTCGACATCACTGACCATTAGGAAAATGCAAATCAAAACGACAATGAGGTATCAGCTCACACCCGTTAGGATGGCTATTATCAAAAATTCAAAAGGTAACAAGTTTTGGCGAGGTTGTGGAGAAAAAAGAAACTTTATACATTGTTGGTGGGATTGTAAATCAGTATAGCCATTATGGAAAACAGTTTAAAAATTTCTCAAAAAAAATTAAAAATAAAACTACCATGTGCTTCAGCAATCCCACTGCTAGGTATGTCTCTAAAGGAAAAAAGATCCTGATCTCAAAGAGATTTCTGTGCTCCCATGTTCACTGCAGCCTTATTCACAATAGCCCAGATATGGAAACAACCGAAGTGGCTGTTGACAGAGGAATAAAGAAAATTTGTGTATGCTGTTAAAGGATAAACTGAGGCACACTAAAATTTACACATTTATTTGGGTAAACATTGATTCAAATCAGCACCAAACTTAAAATGGTTAGGAGCACCAACAGAAGCTAGAGGAAAGGATTTTACACAGAAGATGTGGAAGCAAAGCAAAGCAATTACTTGGTCAGCCCTACCTGAAGCAGTTGGCTTATTTGGGAGAATCTAGTTGGCTATTTGCGATTGGTTTTGTCTACATTCCATTTCCTCGGATTCAAGCATGTTTACTTTGGTTTAGCTTGGTTTTGCTTACTACATAATCTACCAAGGCATTAGAGCCACTTCAGTCCAATGTCCTCCTATTTTAATTACTTTACAGTATATACAATTGAATGTTACTCAGCCAAAACAAACAAACAAAAAATGGAGGAAATCCTGCTTTTTGCAATAGCAAGGATGAACCTAGAGGACATTATGCTAAATGTAACAGCCAGACACAGAAACACAAATGCTGCATAATATCGCCTATATGTGGAATGGAAAAAAGTCCAAGTCACAGAACCAGAAAGAAGAATGGTGGCTGCCAGGGGTGCGAAGGGCAAGGGAGAATGGGAGGATGTTGGTCAAAGGCATACATAAGATGAATAAGTTCTGGTGATCTATTGTGCAGACTGGTGACTATAGTTAATACCACAGTGTTGAAAAAGTATGAAAGATCATAAGCTGAGAAAAGGAAGCGGTAGTGGGAGAGGAAACCACACAATTCTCAGGTTAGAACGACAATGACAATTA
This sequence comes from Potos flavus, assembly GCA_028534135.1. Taxonomy (NCBI): domain Eukaryota; kingdom Metazoa; phylum Chordata; class Mammalia; order Carnivora; family Procyonidae; genus Potos; species Potos flavus. Next base: position 19,653,014 of record CM052895.1, on the reverse strand, counting down.
CCTGAATCATCCTATTTTTTTAGACAAATAGTTTGACTTCATAAATGCAGTCCTCGAGTTCTCATTACACAGAAAACTGTTCACCTAATAAAATCTAACCCATTTTGTGGTCATAGTTTTGTTAGATGTGCAATGCTTTGGAGACAGTTTTATAGACTTAAGCAGACACCATTAAATACTTTCATACTGAGTATTTCAAGAGGCACTGAGCCCCTCCTACAGGTGTCATAACTAATTATAGGTTAATTTCTGAGACTTACTGAGAACCTTCATACTCTTTTATGTAAGTGAAACCGGCACGGTCTCAAGAACACATCACCACGTATGACTTCATGCCTGCCTCCCTAAGAACACCAACTTTTTGCTTCTCAAATCCGAGAATCCAGGAAGAGATTTGCTTCTTGCTAATACACTTTACCTGGCTCATTTCAAGGGAACTGTTGAGTTTTAAGAGATTTTTTGTATATTTTGAATAACAGTCTTTTACATCTTTGGCAAATATTTTCTTCCAGTTAGCGGCTGACCTCATTCTCTTGATTTGTTCTCTTTTGCAGCAAAGAAATTTTGGATTTTAATGAAATCTTGAGACAGGGAAAGCGAAGCTCTCCATAAAAAAATCTGCTTTTTGCTCCTTTTCCTGCTTCTGTTCTTGCTAGGACCTGCACTCCCACCCACTTTACACGTGCCTTGTAAATAGCATTTGTCCTCCTTGCAAGGGACAAGAGTTAATGATTCTCTAGGATAAATAATATCTAAAGAAGGACCAGGTGAGAATGAAAACAGGATGCAGAAAAACTGAAAATAGAAATATGAATTTCTAGCAGGAAAACATGACCTCGAATCTGGAAAAATATCAATCATATAAACAAATCCAGCAATAACATAAATGATATAGATGAGGTTATCAAATCAGTTACCTCTTCAAGAAGGTAGAAGAAAGATAGAGCATGTTCAGTAAGTTAGATGGAAGATAAAATAAAAAACAAAAGAAAGAAAAAAGAAGAACCAAAATGTATTTATAAAGATTAAAATATCAAAATGTCTGAGGAAAATAAACCATATGGTATTAACAGCAGATTAACAAGTATAGAAGAAAAGATTAGCAAACTTGAAGACAAGCATTAGAAATGAGCAAAAGTAAAACACAGGAAAAAATATATATGGAAAAGAATACCAGTAAGTTGTAGGACAACTTCATGGAGTGTTGGGAGAAGGATGACAAGGGAATGAAAAATATTTTAAAAAATAATAGCTAATAAAATTTCTAAATTTGTTGAAAACTGTAAACCCATAGATCCAGGGATCTTAATGAACCTTAAGCACAAGAGTGATGACAAAACTGAGCATCACCTATAAACCTTTCAGCTTAAGGCCTGTCTCTGCATTTGAGTCTAACTATTTCTCAAAATATACCTTAGTTCTTTTTTGTAATAATTTTTTATTTTGTATTAATTTTTCCATGTTAACCTTTATTCTTAGAATGCTGGTTATCACTTTATGTGCCTCCAACTTTCTTAAGTCTGAAGTTCAGATCCTCTGTGATGGCTGGTCCTGACCACCCTTCTCAGCCTTTCCCCCACTACCCCTCACTGCCCCCCAAATGTGCTGTCCTCAGGGCTCCCCTACTTATTTGTATATAACATTAACCAAATTGCTTTCTTCTCCTCCTACCTGTGAACTTCTCTTACTCATCTTTAAGTTTCCAGAATCTAATAAATTTCCTGGAATCAGTAGGTTCCACCCAGCAAGTGTCTGAGAAAAGAACAAAGAATGTAAGCTCTATGAATCTGTCTTTGTTTTTACTGCGTTTTCAGCATCTGGTAATACTTGGAATAGTGGGTGCTCAATTATTATTTTTGAAAGAAGGAAGGAATTTTTATTAACATTTGTAAAACTAGTATCATTCTACAGGCTTCTATGGGCAAGACACTATTCTATGCATGGAGACATGGAGACACAATAGTGGAAAAGATCCATGAGCTCATATCCTAGAATGTAGGTGCGTACATTTGTGTGTATGACTGTGTGTAGATATGTATTTACTTGGTGGGAAAATGTACAAGTAAATACTTAAATGAGGAAGATAATTGTAGATATTGAAAAGAACTAAGAAAGTGGTAAGCACAATTAATCTGATTAGGGGTGGGTGTACTTTGAATTGTCAGGGAAATCTTCACTGAGCTAGTAATATGTAAACTGATTTTTCTAGAAAAAAAACTATTCAAATCTCTCAACCAAGATTTTTCCAGGCAGAGGAAAAAGCAAGTGCAAGAGCCCTAAGGTCAAGGGTACATCGCGTGTTTGAGAAGGAGGAAGAAGGTAAGTGTAGATGGCATTTATGAACAATGACTAAAATCCACCTGTGAAAAACTTGCTAGAATAAAAATATTGAATAGGAACCAATACACACATGCTGCCTAACAGCAAGGGGTTGAAAGACACAGTCTCCAATTCACATTCACCTTGCATGTCTGGATCTTTAGTGTAATGACTATTAGGGTTATGTCCTTGGTCAGCCTAGTGAATTCCTCCACCTCAAAATCCCTTACATCAGCATTTTCACTGTCCTAGTAGCTGTGACACAAAACATTATTAATGTTGTACATGTATTATACAGACCATCCTACAAGTTACTGCCAGATGGAAGCTTTCTGGCCCAAAGTTCTGCTGGGGGAAGATAGATCAAAATAAGCAAATTAGAATAAAATGACTTGATTGCAATTATCACTGTGTGCTGCTGAGGGGGGCCAGCTCTGTGTGTGTTACATGGAATTCATTTCATTCTGCCCAAACATCACTTTTGGCCATTATCCCTGATTGTTTGGAAAAGGCGTGAAATAAGCTTCTTTGGTTTCTGGTGCCTCTAATTGCTGGGGAAATAGATTACACAATCAAGGTGGAGAATCTGGCTGGTTTAGAAATGTAGATACCTCACTGAATGCATATGAATCCACTTATAAATACAGCCCATAGAACATCTACGGTGGTGGACTCTATTAACACATTTCCTACAGACCTTGCAGACCTCCCTGACCATGAAGCCATCAGGTGGCTTTCTGCTTTTGGTCTGCATGGCCTATCTGTTCCTCTTCGCAGGTGAGTACTATGTAAGTGAGAAATGACATTCTGGACCAGACCGGTTAGTGTCAGCAGTCTTGATGTGATGTTGTTAATGATGACAATGATAATGATGATAATAAGGATGGTTAATGATGGTGGCTGCCCCTCATATCTTTAATTGAGAAGGAACTTTTATTTACAAATTAGCTACTTTAATTATCAGCACAATGCTACACAAGAGATGGTTTTATCCTATTGTAAAAACAGTGTTAACATCTCATGGGATGAGATGGCCTGTCCTAGGTCATGTGGGCCCCAAGTGGCTAATCTAGGAATTCCAGGCCAATTAATTGTGTTCGCCTCAGTGGACCACAATTAACAGCAGAAGATTCATTCCTCAAGGCAACAATTTATAGTGAAATTAGAAATTCTCATTTAAAGTCACCTTTAAGAAATTCTTACCTAAAGAGTTCAACTGCCAGAATTTTCCTGAGAAGCTTTCATTTTACAGAAAGCTGAGTCGTTCTTACCCTGTAGGTAAGCAAAGTAAAGAGAGAATTAAAAAGAGAGACTCACAGAGAGAGTAGAAAGTACCCACTACTGGGATGCTAAGATTCCATTTCTAATCTTCATTATGCTCCTATCTTTTTCTTTAATAAGGAGCAACTCACTCTTTTTCTCTGGCTTCTATCTCATCACATGAAAATAGAGAGTGTGAACCTTTCCTGCTCTAAGACTTCTTTCAATAAAAGATTATGCTTAACTACTTTGGCTCTACAGTCTGGAAGACCTGATTGAATCCTGGCTCAGCCATTTATGAAGTGTATGTCCTTAGACAAGTTATTTGCCCCAGAGCTCAACTTCCTTCTCTTTGGGATTATTGGAACGATTTAATGTGTATAAGATTTAATATAGTGCTTAAAACATAGAAATCTTCCAAGTATATGGTAGATAGTGTTAATGGAAATGCTGGTGAATGATATGAGTTTTTTAAGTGTTTTGAAATTCTTTTATATTATATTATTATGTTAGCACTTATTTGCCGTTATCTTGGTTATCCCTGAATGGAATGGCTTCAGAATTTTGGTATTCTCAACTTCTTTTCTGGTTAAATATATGCCTCTTTGATAAAGAATAGATCTAGACTGTGCCTTCCTCTCTTCAGAAATAGCTCAGTTTTAAGATAAACCTTAAAGAAGTGAACCACACGCTTGGATAAAAGCCACATAAATCATAAATAGCAAATGTAGGGAAAGAGCTTTGTACTGGGCATTTGTCATCTGGCTTCTAGCTCAGTTGTGTGGCTGACAGGCTGTGTGTCCTGAGCAATTTTCTTCCCTTCTCTGGGCCTCAGTTTTTCCTCCATAAAGTAAGATAGTTGTAAGGGACAATCACAAAGGATAATTTTAACTGTTAAATTCTGGGATTCTTCTGAGCTGTTGTGATTTATCAGTGTCTGTTCTCTCATTGCAGAGGCTGTAAGCCAAGGAGGTTCTCAGGTATGTACTCTCCCATGGATCCTCTTCAATCATAAGAGATTGTCTTACAACAATAGCAGATCTTGAGCTGAAGCGTACATGGCTGTTCTGTTAAGATCTTCAGAGTTCATTTGGCTAGTCTGGTGAGAAGACAGAATGGTGGCCTGACACACTGACATAGACAAAGGGTCATCACTGGGGCAGATGCACCAAAGGACTTGAAACTCACCTCCCATCCTCCTTCAATTAGTCAGATGTCGCATTTCCATAGAAGACATTTATAGACAGTGTTTATTAAACTGTGGGGTGAATATCATTTATTTTCCAAATCAGGATAATTTTAGAAGTGAAAGTACTGTGTATAATAGTTCTAACAAGAAAATAAAAAATGGAGTGTCCCAGACAACTCAGGACATCCAGTAACTCTGTATCTGTGTACCTCGTTCATAACATCCCTACAAATGCTTCATAAAAATGCACATTCCTGCTTCTTACACATCCATATGACACTATGAATTGAATTAGGACATCTAGGGATTTTGAGGCCGAGGAATCTTCATTTTAAGAAGCCCCCTGCCAAAAAAAAAAAAAAAAAAAAGAAGCCCCCTGCCATTTTGGCACATTAAAATTGGAGAATCGCAGCTCTAAATTTCAGTAAGCATACTTGAGTATACACAGTGAGTCTAGGCCAGACTCATAAATAGCGAATCCCCTGCCAGTTTGTGTTAGCGGATAGTAATTACAGGATCAACATTCTCGAGAAGTTCTGCAATAAAAATAATAGTAAAGGGGCATCTGGGTGGCTCAGTAGGTTAAAGCCTCTGCCTTCAGCCCAGGTCATGATCTCAGGGTCCTGGGATCGAGCCCTGCCTGCATCGGGCTCTCCGCTCGGCAGGGAGTCTGCTTCCCCCTCTCTCTCTGCCTGCTTCTCTGCCTACTTGTGATCTCTCTCTCTGTCTGTCAAATAAATAAAATCTTTAAAAAAAAATAGTAACAATAATAATAAGACCTATATTTAAAAAATAGATATATACCTTCAAATACAAAAAAATACAGTAGAGCAATTTAGCTTATTTATTGAAATATGAGCTTTGAGAAAGAGAATATTTAGGGTCATATTCCAGCCCTATTACTCGCTAAATATTTGATTTGAGGTAACTTACTTCAATGTTCTGTGCCTCAGTTTCTTTATCAATAAAATTCAGCTAACAATAGCACTTACTTCAGTATTATGTGAATTAATTTATATACAGCCCATAAGAGTGTGTAGTACATAAGAAATGCTAAATACAAATTAGTTATTATTAAATGACAATTTTATAATTACATTTTAATAACTAAGTTATTTATAAGCTTACCTTTCTAATTGAATATTAAATATTTTTCACAATATGTTTATAAAGGGATATAAGGAAAAGCAACTTCAGTGCTTTTGAAAATTTAATCCATTCAACAAATATCTTGCACATTGATACCAAGGTATATTCTAACATTTAACTTCTGTCACTTGATTCTCTAATTTAAAATCATAGATACTTTTCACCTGCTCGGAAGGTAATATCTAAATTCTTTAGCTTTGCCTTTGAGTCCATTTCCAATCTGCGGACAGTGTCCCCGTTTCACCTCCTTCATTCTTCACCCCCCTGTGGCCACAGCACTGCCCATACCAGATGGCCCACAGTCCCTCGCTGGCCCACAGTCCCTCTCAAATGCCTTTGCTGATGCTGCTCTTTATCTGAAAGACAACCGCCAGCTACTATCTGCGCCATCATTAAAGTGCGCCCATTCTCTCAGTCCGAAGGACTCTTACACCCCCTCTCATGAGCCCTGCATATATACAAATCTCCAACTGGCAAAGTCACTTCTATCTATTGTCCCAACCAATGATTCATTGCTTCCTCATCTGTATTTCTGTTGGATTTTATTAATGTGCTTAATTCAACATTTATCTTATTTTATTACCCTTCACAGATAGTCTTCTCTATTAGGGCGTGAGCTCTTTAAGGTCAGAAAAATATTTTCTCTCCTTTGTGAATCCTAGCTTAAAAATGAATGAAAGACTCAGCAAGTAATAGAGAATATGTAAGAAGATTGTCCAACGTGAAATGTAATGTGAATGTAATGCAAAATGTAAGACTATCCCATGTGAAATTTCTACTTTCCAAAAATTAGCCTACTACAAAAATTTTGAGATATGCCTTTTTTAATCTACATATCTTACCTAAAAACTTAGTTTAAAATATGCTGATGGAGAGGTCTAAATGGACTTCTTTGTACTTATTTTTTAAAGTTTTTTTGACCTTTTCATTTTGAAATAATTTGATTTAAAGAAAAAACAGTAAAAAAAGTTCAAGGAAATACCATCTTTCTAGTACAGGATCTACTCTAAAATCACATGTACTTGTTTTATCTCCTGAATCTCCTCAACTCTTTTTAAGCAACAGTTACTTTCTTGAGGAAAAATTTGATTGTAAAATTTTCATTAGAAATTTAATTAGATGACCTTAGAAATTCAACTCACTGGCATGAGGTTGGCAATCAACGTTTATTGAGCACATAGTAAAGAAATTAAATTGATTTCCTTATGGAATCATATGAAAGGTAATTAAAAGGGAAGCTAAATAGCAAAAAGAGAGAAAATAACTCTTTGAAAACAAAATCATGATAAATAAGAAGGAAAATAAAAGGAGAATTTGATTATTTTTAAAAAGAAATATACAATAGGGTAGTAATAAAATAAATCATTTCACATCTTTACTATGTATTACACCACAAAAATCCTGCTCCAGGATATGCATAATGGTACAGAAAAGGTAAGTGATAAAGAATGAATGGGACATATATACAGTGTGATTCTATTTTTAATATAAAACTGGAAATGCAATGCATACGGAAAAAATGGCAAGAACAACAAATGCTCGCAAAGGACATCTCTGGATGTTCAGACAACGTAACTTTTATTATTTTTTATTTTCAACATATGTCTTCATTGGAATAATAAAATATGTGTTTTTTCAAAGAATGTCTAAGCATAAATTTAGCATATCTTTTCATTCCTTGAGCAAACTAACGACGTCAATGGCATTATTCATGAAGTAAAAAAAGCACTTTATTTAAATTACAGGCTTTTTGCAGCAACTGTGAGAAACCAGCTATAGGTGGAAAACCCTGTCCCAAGATCCACAAACCGGTGTGCGGTTCTGACGGGCAAACTTACCTCAATGGCTGTGAATTCTGCAAGGCAGCTACGTAAGCATGTGGAAGCGGCTTCTAGAAACGCACGCTTAGTTTGGGCCAGTGGGGTATGGGACTGGGGAAATACTGGTTAAGCCTTTCCTGTTCTAAGTATCGTACAGACGGCTCTTGATTAGAATAAGACAATGTAATTATCCCCAAAGACCTAGAAAGCCTAAGTACCCTTTCCCAGTTCATCCAGCCTGAGCTGAACCCATTTCCACTACACTTCATTCTGAGCACCATCGCTTTTCTTTCAAGAAAAAAAATGGAAAGCTTGGTTTCAAACACAACGGGAAATGTTGATTCCTCCAACCCTGAAAGGTTAGAGGAGCGCAGCATTTGTCGTTGGCATCAGAAGATTTGGTCCCTGGTACTCACTGTCTTTTGGGGGGGTATTTCCCACCTGTTATGATGCATAAAAGACAACAGTTTCAATAGTTACTCAGCAGACTTTCGCCATTGGTGTTCTTTTTAGATCACAGTGGAGCCACCTGTTTGATTCAGTTAGACCACCTGAGTCTGAAATCACACGACTTGAAAACAAACACCAGGTATAGAGTATTACTATGCTCTTCAAACCCAGGAGAATTCACTCATCAGCACTTTGAGTCTCGGCTCTTCAGACTTTCGCGGATGAACTCAAGGTAACAAAGCTTGGTCCGAGAAAATATATATTATCTGACCCAAATTAGCGTTCTTTAGTATATAGTATAGTGGGGGAAGTGTTTTGCCCTAAGAGGCACATTGAGCAAGTTTTAGAGCTTCTCAGCGTCTATGAGGAGACAAGAAGTAAGTACCACATGAGACAGACCTTGGGTCCCTTTGGTCATCGAAGCAGCTGAATAGGTTCAGGAACAGCGGAAGCCCGTAGGATAGTTGTCTCAAGCTTTATCAGTTTTATCAGCTTTATCAGTTTACTCCAGTACTACATAAAATAGCGTAAGCTTCTATGTGTGGTCAATTGTGAAAAACGTTGAAAGTATATGTTTATTGGCATGTTGTAGGTGCTTAGAGATCTAAAGATGGACAGACAAGCTTGGCATCTTCAGACTGTTTATAGACTACTTGGAGAAACAAATGTATCCCAACTAACTAAAATGTAGTTTGATAATGTTCCTGTTTTTTGGAAAATCGCAGTGCATGAATTATTCCTTTTATTAATTGCACAAATAATTTTTCAATGCTTATGAGATAACAGCTACCATCCCAAGAATGGGGTGAAGATCTCTAAAGTATCATGCTTTAAGATTTAAGTAGGTGCACAAAAAATATTTTAAAAATATATTTTCGGGGGAAGCCTGAGTGGCTTTGTCGATTGAGCGTCCAACTCTTGATTTTGGCTCAGGTCATGATCTTTGGGTCGTGAGATTGAGTCCTGCCACAGGCTCTGCCCTGGGCATGGAGGCTGCTTAGTTAGGATTCTCTCTTCCTCTCCCTCTGCCCCTCCCCCCATACCCTCTGCCCCTCCCCCCATACCCCCCATGCATGTTCTCTTTCTCTCTCTAAAAAGAAAAAAAGGGATAACAATAATTTTTCAGTTATCGATAAATTGATAAAGGAAATCAAACTGAGACCTAAGATGGAGAAAAGTGGGTACAGTTTAGAGAGAGGAATTATTTGAAATTGGTTACTCTGAACTGAATCCTGAGAGCTTAAAAGGATGTAGTCCAATGCAAATTTGGAGGAAGAGTATTCCAAGCAAAGAGAAAAACATAAAAACAACACAATCCGAAAAATAAAAAATAATAATAATTTAAAAAATAACCACACACAATTCAAAAATCAAAACTCAGGAATGGAAATAAGGTTGGTGTGATCAAGGATGAACGGCATCAGTTCATAAAGAACCTTGGGAGCCAAGCTAAAGCAATTCATAACCTAAGAATTATAAGAAATTACTGCAGTGCATTAATAGAAAACGTCATTGCAGGGATGGCATTTTTAGCTGATCTATGACATAAAAGAAATTTGCTAGGTTGAAAAGAACAGAATACATAAGTGATGAATCACTAAATTCTACACCTGAAATCAATTTTACCATATATGTTAACTAACTAGAATTTAAATAAAAACTTGGGGGGAAAAAAACCTCTTTATCAGCATTAAGGTGAATCATCACGCTATACCTGTACCATATTAATGAGGTAATTCTTGTATAAAGATAGCTTTAAAACATGAGTTTTTTGTGAAAGAAATATTTTTGAAGTACAAGCAGGAAGTATTTTCTAACGAGTCTTTTTTTTTTCAGAATAACGTTGCATACAAACCGAAGATTGCCTCTTGTATTGAACTGTATAATGAAAAATCAGTCAATTTAATGGTTGACAAACACTGGCATTCAAATAAAGATGCTGCTGGTATTTAGGAAGGAAGGAAGGAAGGGAGGAGGAAAAGGGAAGAAAGCAGAAGAAAAAATCCAGGAACACTGTGAAAAATGATATCTTTGAGAAAGTTGTTTCCAAAGTCTCAAACTGAGTATGTGGAAAAACTAAGACCAGCACTCAGAGAACACCAGTATCACATACTTTTCAGCATACTGTTGCTAAAGCAAAAAGGTCTCCAACAAATGGAAAACGAGCTGGATGAGGCTTCGGGATTTTCTTAGCTCACGCACAGTCACTTCTTTTCATAGATATCAATATTTGAAAAATGAAGAAGTGCACATAAAAAAACTGGATTTCTAGGGGCGCCTGGGTGGCTCAGCCGTTAAGCGGCTGCCTTCGGCTCAGGTCAGGATCCCAGGGTTCTGGGATCGAGCCCCGCATTGGGGTCCCTGCTCGGCGGGAGGCCTGCTTCTCCCTCTCCCACTCCCCCTGCTTGTGTTCCCTCTCTCACTGTTCGCTGTGTCTCTCCGTCAAATAAATAAATAAAATCTTAAAAAAAAAAAACTGGATTTCTAGAAACTCTGGAAAAGTGAGAGGATCTGCGGACGTGGTACCCATGCTCCTTAGTAACAACAGTGATTAACTTCCCACTTGTTTGGATGAGTCATTCCCACAGGGCCCCACAACTCCTTCTCATTAGCTCCTGGCTCCTGATGGCATATGAGGTGTGTATCTCACTTTAAGGCACAACAGTTTTAAGCACCTCATCGAGTACTCTTGGTTTTAGAAAATTCACAAACTAAAGACACAGCCCATTCTATCAATAGAGAACAATTTTGGGGTTTGTCTGTTTTTTGGGGTTTTTTTTTTAGATTTTATTATTATTTGAGAGGGAGGCGGTGGGGAGCACAAGGAGGAGCAGAGAGAGAGGGACAAGCAGACTTCTCCCCCACCCCCCAGTGCCCCGAGCATGGAGCCCAACATAGGGTTTGATCTCACGACCCTGAGATCATGACGTGAGCCAAAATCAGGAGTCAGACACTTAACCAATTCACTACCCTGGCCCCTCAGAACAATTTCTTTATGGTAAGTTAGTGTTTGCCTCTTGACTACTTCCACCAAGTGGTAATACTTATTTCTGCTTTGAAACCACACAAAAAATGGCTTCCTGACCACTTTTTTATAACACACGGACATGGGCCCATACACGTACACACACACACACACACACACACACACATACACACACACACACACACACACAAATACAGACATACACAGGCATACGTAATGCACACACACCTTGTACTTCCCTTTTCACATTCTCTTCCTTCAAATAACTCCCAGTCTTACCTTCTTTCAATAGAATATCATCAGCTGCCTCAGCAAGCTTTATTTAAAATCCCTTGTTGCAAGAGTATGAGCTTACACTAGTGATCAAAGCACAAATCTAAATTTTTTTTTAAAAACATTAGAGCTGGCATTCATTGAGTGTTTTCTAAGTGTCAGACGTTGTCTAAGGGCTTTGTATGTATTATCTCATCAAATATTTACAACAACCCAATGAGATAGGCGTTATTATTACTTTTATCTTACATAAGAGGAATCTGAAGGACAGAAACATGTGACCAATCACCAAGTTAATGAGAGACAGAGATAGAACTCAAACTCAGGCAAACTGTCCCTTACTGTAGGAGTTGCATAAATATTTTTTCCAAGGACTCACTAACAAGTTAGTGTCTCAAGTGTTCTCAGGTACCAATAAAAAGCAAAAGAAATAAATAGACCTGAGTATTTTAATTGTGATGATGAAACCTGCAATGTTAATGATGAAATATTCAAGCACTCTCCAAGGCCCTCTGCAGTATTATACTACACCCTGGTGGGTGGCACCTGATCAAGTTGAAAGGGTCGGTCGTACTGTTTGAGTTTTAACCCAGGCAGAAGATATTTTATAGCAATTAAGAAATAAAATTTAGAAGATAGGCTCTGTCACAAAATTCCATGACAATCTCTGTCTTTTCACTGCAGAAATGAAGACAATATCTATAAAATAGTTTGTTCTAAGAATTGAATGAGATAATTCATGTAAAGTTCTTGGCACAGAGTCCAGTCCTGGGTGTTTAATAAATATTTGTTATTTGTAATATAAGGTATATAAGTTGGAAGTCAAATATTTTGAAAAGACCAGTGAATCAGTATACTGGTGTGACAGAGATGGTATGTGAACAAACGAACTTTATGTCCCTGGCCAATCTGTTTTCTCTACTGTGGGAAATTATGAGGGCCCACATAGCCCGGGCTCACAATTTCAAGGTCTCTGAGTCCTTTAATAAAACATCTAAAAAGCAGCCTCAAGTATGTTATGGTATAAGATGTCACAGGCCATCTGTATCTGATAGGGCCACAGACAATAAATGGCTACATATGCTCGTAATATATATATACACATAAACGTGGCCAGTTATATCTGTATGTAACTATATATAATGTGAAATTAACAAATACATGAAAGAGTCATGGTTCTAATCTCAAATACTCCAATGGGTATAATAACAATAGCTGACATTAATGGCACATTTTAGTTTGGGTGTCAGATATTTGCATCATCTCAGTAAATAATGATGAAATTAAACATATCTGAATTTCAGTTTGAATCAAAACTTTGTGTGCTGAGTGAAGAAATTGATACCCAAAGCAGAGAAGTTACCCAAGATTCTATCTCAAGCATCTGCTACCCTGCAGGACTCTGTGTTCTGAAACTAATGCCTCTACGTGGGTGAAGATTGGGCGAAATGACCAATTAATAAGTCAACCGAGAAATGGCAAAAGGGCCTTCAGTTAAATAGTGATTACCTAGTGCCTGAGCTTTGGCCTCTTTCTTAATAGTGTGAACTATTTAATGAGACTTGATAACCGGACGTCAAGCCTCCCTCTGACAGTTTCAGCAACATGACTCTGAATTTAAGAGATGTGATGTCTTCCACGCAATACGAATTATATTTCAAAAACCAGACCAAATATTCCACTTTTCTGCTGAATTCGGTTCAATATTTGCATCTATGTCTGAAAATTCTAGTGAACACTATGTAGCTGCTGCCTTCCATCTTGTACTGTGCTCAATCTTTACACACATGGGGTTCAAAGAACAAAACCTGCCATGTGCTATTCCCCCCGAAGGAAGAATTGAAAGGAAACACAGTGGCTAAAGTATTCCGCAGAAGAGAGCTAATAAGGAGCTCAAAGCTTCCTTCCCTTTAGCTGCATGACAGATGGCTTGGTGGGTCTAATTCAGGTAACTGGACACGGGATGCTAGAAGACAGCTCACAATCAGAAACCAAGATCACTAAACTGTAGGAGTGAACTTTCTCCTTCCAAACCACAACAAAATACTTTGCAAAATTTGACTCCTTCGATAGGGTATTATCATCATGATTTTTGAAATAAGAGGAAAGAGGGATAGAAAAAGAGGCAGATGGAGAGACAAAGAGACAAAGAGATTAACTTGCATAAGATTAAATGAGGAGTGACAGACACCTCAGGTCATCTGACCCTAATGCTCTTGTTATTTCCACCCAAATACGAAGAACACTACAAAAGTAGCCTTGACGTAGAATCCCACTTCCAGGTATGTGGGACACCCCTTCTCCTTCACTGGTACATGGTCATGCCCAGCATATCGTGAGCCTACTCCAAGGCTGAATTTTGACCTGACACTCAACTATAAAGGAAGATGACAATGGGAGAAAATTCTAGAGGTGGAAGAATTCCCATCATTAAAGAAGAAATTAAATGTTCCATTTAAGAAAATTAGAGGATTAAAAGCAATTATCCAAAACACCCTTTGGCATGGCTTGGAGAACAGTGACATAGAGAAAGCACTGCCTTACTCAGCACGACCAGCAATAGCTTCTACTAATTCGTAAGACGGTCTCCAAGACCTTGGAGCAGAGGCTTCATGATCCTTCATCTTCTCGCTGCAGTATCCTCACATGCAAAGCACTCCATGATATTTGTTATTTATATATGCTATTATGAAATGTGATAACATTGGAGCTAGGAGAAAAGCATGGATAGGCCAGCCGATGGCACTAAATATGTACAAAGCAATTGTTTAGGCAAAATGCAAATGCAGCTATTTGGGAATTCACTGGATTGAGGTCTCTACATGAGTATCTGGATATGAAAATAACTTGTATCAGATTTACCCATTTTGATCAATATATCGTAGAGCAAGTGTAGCAAAATATTAATTGAAGAGTCCTGGTAGTGTGTATATGGGTTTTCACTGCATAACTCTTTCAACTTGTCTGTATTTTGGAACTTGCCATAATGAAATTTTGGTTAAATTTATCTGGTCTTTAAATATCTGTATTAATAATATGGGGTATATTATATGGGAGAAATATATATCTCCACATAGTCAGGCCTTCTGATTCACTGAGCCTGTTCTGACATTCAACTGAATCTCAGTACAGAGAATAATTGTGGAGAGGGCAAAGCAAACTTGCCTTTTTACTATAGAAAAATTTAAAACTTGTCCTTTTTGATGCCCTAAAATTGCGGGCTTGGTTAAAAGAAATCCCTCATCATTTTCAAAATTGCCCTCTCAAGAAGCTGAAATGAAAATCAAACACAATCCAGAACCACTAAATCCGAGGACTTTTTAGAATTAGAGGGAATTATAAGACTCACCTAGAGGGAATTATAAGACCTCCCTTCCCAAAGCCGAAATTTTCTTTAGAATTCAAAAATGTTTATCCTGCACTTTCTTATATTGGGATGAGTTCTGCCATCTGGAACTACACAGATCACATAATTTCTTGCTCCTCCATGTTAATGCCCTTCACATGATGAATCCAATGGCAACATCACTCCTAAGTCTGTCTTTACTCAAGCTTATATTTTCTACTACACTCAACCAACCTTCTGCTATGTGTTTACTAGATCCCACTTTATCAAGGTCATTCTGCTTTAGACAGGTCTCAATTCATTCAAATTTCTCTCATATAGGGCAGCCAACCTTGAACATAATATTTCAGTGTTTTATAATATTAACTTTATGACTAACTAAAAATCTCAAGGTGATTTTCGCATGAGCTTCTGTTTGGCATAATAGCTTGAGGCAAGAAGGTCAGTGGTGTAATGTTATTCTCAAACATAAGATCTTTTGTTTTTGTTTCCTCATAAAAATACATTATACATCATCATTCCCACTGGACGCATTCATCACTTATTAATGATCAATGCTTGATGCATTTTTACTGGCTTTTAAAATATAATTTGAGGTAAATAATTGACACATAATTTATTTGTGCGAAAACGTCATGGGAATGTCTGTTGTGGACATACAAACTTAAAAGGTCAGTAACAGTACTGACTGAAGATCAGTCATCTCTTAACAATAAAAAAAAATTGAGCACTGAATTTACCACTTTCCCAGATGGATATCACCACTTTTATTCCTTTCTGTAAGATAGGTATCTGATAGAAGCATATTACGTTTTGGATATTTATGGGAGTTGGGGTGTAAAGCTAATTTTAAAAATGGCAATCCACTCAAGAAGCAACACCTTCCGGTTTTTGAAAGTTACTCTATAATTTTTTTAAACAAAGTGACAGTGTTTAGCAACTAGGGTGGAGGATTTTTCAAATATATAACATGATGGTGATCAGGATGGTTTATTCAGAAAGCATCTACTGAAGAGTTACCCTTAACTCCATCCAACAACCACTTCGGAAACAACGGACTCTAATATGAAGGCTTTCATTTTCCTCCCCTTCATGTTCATGGCCATGTTCTCAGGTAAGAAAAGTTACATTCGATGACTTTCCTTCAACTCTCAAACAATTAGAAACGTTGAGTGACTTAGTAATACTTTGTCAGAAAATGTTAAAATGACAAATGTCCATCAGACAGAGAAAAGGTGAGGGTCATTTCCAACAGCATAAATACAGACCAAAGGCATAAAAGTAAGGACAAGGTGAGACAACAGTTAATAGTCTGGTGCAGCTGAAGACAAGCAGAGGTAGGGGAATGGGAAAAGCAGTACGTTACACTGGAAAGAAAATGAAATCTAAAAGGATTGTGAGAGTTTGCGAATATTCTCGAGCTCATGTTCCATAAAAAATACGGTTTTGTGTTATGATCTAGGGCTATGTGGTCACAGAGAAATGGGTTCTAACCCTGGCTTTTCAATTTTCTAGTTACGTCATTTGGGGCAACTCACATAATTTTTTAGTCTCCGTTTTCTCATTTACAAAATGAAAATAAATATGCATTCCTAGAGGCTGTCATAGGAATCACTTTTGCACTGACATTAGCTACCATTACCTCAGCTCTCTAGTGCCTGTCGTTGAGCTTACATCTCTCCATTCCTTTTTTTTTTTTTTTAAGATTTTATTTATTTATTTGACAGAGAGAAGAGAGATCACAGGTAGGCAGAGAGGCAGGCAGAGAGAAAGAGGGAAGCAGGCTCCCTGCTGAGCAGGGAGCCCGATGCGGGACTCGATCCCAGGACCCTGAGATCATGACCTGAGCGAGAAAAATACAAAACAAAAATTGAGGATAATTATTTTGTGAAAGTTTAACTTAAAAAAAAAAACCCATGGTTAAGTCACATTCTGATATTTGAGTTCTGTTTTTTACTAAAAAATTCTACCCTCGGTTTTTATTTTACAAATTTAGCCATATGAGCAGGATATTTTAATCGGATTTTCATTAGATCATTGTACTAGGAAAAGAGGGAAATACAATAGCTTCTCATTGCAGAAGAATAAAATAAAATAAAAATAAATTATGGTAAATTGAACAAATGAAATCATATGCAGCCCTTAGGAAAAATTATAAAGATGCTCTATATGTACTGATATAGAGAAACCTCACTGTACCGCAAAGGGAGACAATAAGGAGTAGAGCAGTGTACGATGTGCTAGTAAGTGTGTGGAAAAATATATCCCCCATGTTTGTAAATATGTAAGACATCTCTGGAATAATACCAAAGAACCTGGTAAATGTAATTTTGTCCAAGGGGGTTTGAGACAGGAAAGGAAGGGAAAGTTATTTTTAACTATTTACCCTTTTGTATCTTGGAAATTAAATATATTTGCTTGTATGACCTTTTCAAAAACCAAACATAATTAACAAAGAAAATAGATCCACTGATCTAGTTTTTAACCATTCCATCTACTTCTTTATTCTAATTGATTTCTTCTCAAAGTTAGTGCCTGTTAAAGAACACTGTTTGGTTCTTACAATTCATTCATATACTCATCTCTCTGCTGAAAGTAATTAATTTCTTATCCATTTTTCTGGCTATAGCCTATCTTTCTTTTTTTATTATTATTATGTTATGTTAGTCACCATACAGTACATCATAGCCTATCCTCATGTGTCACCTCCTCCAGGAAGGAGAGACGATGCCCTACTATCTGCTATCTTGACTCTGGGTCTATTGTCTAATTTACTTCTCACACTATAGCATTGATCATACTACTGAAAATGCCTGTTTGCTTGTTTGTACCCATTATTAGACTTTCCAGCTTCTTGGGGGCAGAATAACAATGTCTTATTCTTGGCTGTGTGTCTAGATATTACTATAATTCCAGAATAGTAATGGACCATTCAAATATACTTTTTGGTAAATTGAAAGAATGGCTATATCATACCCACAGACCCCACCCCACACTACACCACCAGTTAGTAAGCCAGGTCACCAAGTGCCAAGCTCCTGACCTGGGTAAGACCTTAACCACCAACAATATAGTATACCATAGCATGCTCAACGGATAATAATTAACGAGGCATTTGATTTTAGTCAAGTTTACCTGAAGGCACAAGTGTGTACACTTGTGGAAATATAAAGCAGGCCAATTGCAAATGCATGTAAAACTCCAGATAAAAACTGGGACCATGCACACTGAAATGATTTCAGGTTATATAAAGTGAAAAAATTACCAAGGAAGCCTGTGAAGAAAAATAATGCAAGCCTGAAGACAACATTTGAGGAAACCCCAAATTGAGAAAGTAAGGGGGAAAGGAGAGCCATTAAACAGAAAAGGTGAGGAAGCCAAAAAGAAACACTTTGAACCAAACCAAGGACAAGAAACATAAGACCCAACAGAATTCCACTGCTCTCAATAACTAGAAAGCCATTCCACTCGCTTATGGATCATTGTGTAATCCCGCTTATTTTGGAATAGAATTTGAATAAATTATACATATATGTAAGATAAATATATATATATATATTCATATATATTTTATTTATATATATAAATTTATATATACAAATATACATTATTTGTATATATAAATTTATATTTATCATATATATAATGTGTATATGTGTGTATTATATATATATGTATTAGATATGTATATATGTATATAGTGATGGATAAACTTCCAAAGTCAACTTGAGAAATGGAGTAGATGAGTTATGAAACTTAGGTATTAAGAAATAGTCACAAAAAATAAAAAAGAAATAGTCACGTAATATCTACCACCTCCTCCAGCAGTTTGAGCACAAAAGAAAGAAACAAATAACCACCAGGGAGTAGGACTGATTGATTGATGCTACGGCCCCTGTGGGAAATGGTGGACATAAAGCTGATGTTCTGAAGAAGAAGGGAAATCACTGCCTTTGGAACAGGGGCGAGGGAGGAAGAAAACAGCTACAGAAAGGATGTATGGAGATGGAGAAGAGAATGTGGAAAGAGGGCTCATGCCTGCCTGGCAGGATTTATGTCCAGAAAATTGATGATAGCCTCTTCTGCAGCATGAGGCTGGAAATACAGGAAAGGTTTCTGTGATGTAGAGAAAGCGTATAATGGTCATAACTCAGAGTCTGTTTGATTAATCAGAAAATCATTAAAAGGAATTTGTAGTATGAAGCGTGGATAATTCAGCTCAAGTAATTCAGACTCCGATTTAGAAATGGGACAGACTGGTTTGGCCCCATGATTTTTAGAAACCAAGTAAGACAGTTAAGAAAAAAATGGAGGAACCAAAACATTAAGGTTATGAGAAGTTATGCAAAGCTTCTGTCTTGAGGTTTGGTTAAAAACAAATCAAAGAGGCGTGAAATACATACTACATCTGGGGGTAAATGCTGTTGATTTTAAATTCTTGAAGTTAAATAACTTTATTTTACTTTTGTGCTTATGGTGTCATTTCAGTGTCTTCAACCCAGATTTTGAAAACAAGTGTTTTTAAGCCAAAAGAGGGTCCAGAACCTGCATTTATTCTAGAGAGAAAAAATGAACCT
The DNA here is from genome assembly GCA_028534135.1 of Potos flavus. NCBI lineage: Eukaryota > Metazoa > Chordata > Mammalia > Carnivora > Procyonidae > Potos > Potos flavus. Next base: position 19,633,645 of record CM052895.1, on the reverse strand, counting down.
AACCATCAAGGAGAACAACAGGAATCTAATCAGCAAGAAGGTAGCAACACACAAGGAAAACAAGCAACATTTAGCCTGCAAGGACAAACAGGGTATTCCAACCAGCCAGGGAAACCAGGGAATTTTAATCAGCAAGAAAGGCCAGGAGTTCTCAATCAGCCTGGGAGTCTGGAAGGGAATTCAGGAGGCTCTAATCCAAAAGGGAATGCTGAAGCTTCTAATGAACAAGGAAAACCAGGATCTTCTAGGCAGCAAAGGCATCCAGGATCATCCAACCAGCAAGGGTGTCCAGGGTCATCCGGCCAGCAAGGGCATCCAGGGTCATCTGGTCATCAAGGGCATCCAGGGTCATCTGGCCAGCAAGGGAAGCCAGGATCATCTGGCCAGCAAGGGCATCCAGGGTCATCCAGCCAGCAAGGGCATCCAGGGTCATCCGGTCATCAAGGGCATCCAGGGTCATCTGGCCAGCAAGGGAAGCCAGGATCATCTGGCCAGCAAGGGGATCCAGGGTCATCTAGCCAGCAAGGGGGTTCAGGGTCATCTGGCCAGCAAGGGAAGCCAGGATCATCTGGCCAGCAAGGGGGTCCAGGGTCATCTAGCCAACAAGGGGGTTCAGGGTCATCTGACCCACAAGGAAGACCAGGATGGTCTAGCCAGCAAGGGAAATCAAGGTCTTTTTACAATCAAGAAGAAAGAAAAAATGTAGGCAACCCTTTGAATGCCAATATAATGGAGATTCAGGTTAGTGTTCATCTCTGTTTTTTTCCCTGTCTTAACTTACCTCAGCCATTCTATTTGCCAAGGTTTGAAATAGTTAACAAAATATACTGTACTAATGACAGATAATTTGTGGTGATAGTGATTCAACAAAATGTGGAGGAATCTGGAGGTGGCTATTTTCATATACATCTATGATCATTGATGAGGCATGAACTTCCATTCCATTTCTCATTCCCTTTTACTGTCTTCCACTCCAGCCTTTCTACCTATACTGAACTAGGTCAGGCTTCTGTGAACTGAGTCCCTATCCCCACCAGATTTAACGTTCATGCCTTTCTCCATCCCATCCATAATCTACAAGCCACTCAAGTGGTATTTCTAAATCACAAATCTCATCTGTCCTATCACAGCCCTGCTGGACATTCTTCGGTGGCACCATACTGCCTAGAATATAAGACCCAAACTCCTGAGCATGGCATTTAGGATTTTTAATGATTGGACCCCATGTCATGATTGGATATGATCGGACATTTCATGTCACTCTTGGTCACAGATCATCCACATTTAACAGAATCCTTTAACGTTCCACAAATGTATTCCAAATATCGATGATATCCTTTCTCATAGAATGTACCATATTGCTTTGTAATTGATTGTCTGTATGTTCAATTGGGACATAAACTCCTCTAAAGAAAGTACCATTTCTTTTTAAATCTGTGTCCCTAGATTCGGGAACAAGATAGGCATACAATAAGTTCTCTTGAACTGCTTGTCAGATGAGTGAATAGATGATGTTTGTGAGACATCGTTGCAAACAGCTGCACATCCACAACTCCTGTGTTCTCTTCGAGTCCTGCTGTGCTTTGTGTTCACTTGCCAGTCTCTCTCTCTCCCAACTGCCAGCCTCCTATTCCCATTCAACAATGATCCTGGACACTCCACTTAATACATCCAAAACAGTTTTGTAGAACACTTCCTCGATCTCATGATCTTAATGGGAACTTCATTTTTTATCTCAGATTTGTCATTCCTCACTCGGCACCCTTTTAGTGAAAATTGCCTATCCCTCTAGGTCCTTATGTCTAGGCTGTCATGAAGTAGCGATCTTCCAGGGACGCTCCTGCCATCCAGAACTTACTGCCACCACCAGCATGTTTCTGAGTGTTTAGAGTATCACTTAAGCTTTCCTAATGTCACATTCTTTTTGGAAACATGTGTGCTAACCCTGTCCATTTCAGAGTATGTGTGAAGGTGCTCGCTTCGGCAGCACATATACTAAAATTGGAACGATACTGAGTATGTGTGAAGGAAAGTAATGGATTGAAACGAAAATGGTGGTTGAGTCTCAATCAACAGAAAAGACTGAGCTATATGTTCATCTTCCTTGGTCCTAAGAAGACTAAGCCTCCTGCTGAAGATCTCACAATTTCATTTAGTATATCTCTGTTCTCTTCTGCTGTCAGAACTCCTTTCTGTTCACAGGCTTCTGTCATTCTGTAACTCCCTTCTAAGCCAGTACCTCAGGTAGTACTTAACTCTGCACAGTCCTACCTCCTGCCTCATTTTCTTTTGTGGGATGGGAAGAAAGAAAGTAAATTATGACCACATGTGGAATGCCTATGTATCAGTCAGTTAAGTGTCTGACTCTATTTCGGTTCAGTCCGTGATCACAGGGTCTGTGAGATGGAGCCCCACTCACGGGAAAGTCTGCTTGAGATTCTCTCCCTCTACCCCTCCCCGCACTCTTGTGCACGCTCTTTCTCTCTCTCAAATAAATAAATAAATCTTTAAAAAATACGTAACCACATATGTTATTTGCCAGTATGACTTTTCCATAATTATTGTTTTCTCAGGCAGGGGAAGACTTGCCTACAAAGAATTAAAGTGGGGGCAGTCTGATGTGTAATAAGAGGAGGTGCTCTGGATTTGCATTAATTCAGGGGTTGCTCCGCAGCTTGGGTATTTAATCTATATCTGGTTTGGGGCTTGTCACTTAAATATACTGTATGCCTGTCATTATACAACAGTAAAATCTACTCTTTTTTCAGCTTTGTTGTGTAATTTAAAATAAAAGGGTTAACAAAATGATTGGTTTAATGCAGTGCTTAATCAATAATTAGTTACCAATAACTCTTGGTTTAACTACAATATCAGAATTAAATTGAGTTCCCTTTATTTGCCTATTGATCTTTCATGTTACTGCAGACTGGCAAAACCAGCAGCAAGAACCCAGCTGGAAATACAAAATGTCCATCTATCTACAAGCCAGTCTGTGGTTCTGATGGAAAAACCTATGGGAACCTCTGTCTATTCAATGAAGCCGAAAGGTAAGATGACTCTTTGTGTCTTTGTTTCAGGAAGTATTATTCTGATCGAAAGGGGGTAAAAGAACATTTTTCTCTGTGTCTCTGTAGTTTCCTCTCGAAAGTGCCTTGGGTGTTTGTCCAAAGGAAACATGAAAGGTACTGAACCCCTAAACAGTAAATTCAGGCATTTCCTGAGAGAACGTGATACATTCAGCTTTTGAAATAGGAATATATTGATTATCGAGTCATTCATTTACCAAATATTTATTAAACTTCCACTATATACCAGGCATTGCTTGTGTGGAGGGAAGGTGGTGAGCAAAACACAAGGAATTACTTCTTGCTTCCATGGAGCTTTTCTTCTTGTAGTTAAAGACAGCAAACACAATGTATCAGAGGATAAACAGGACTATGAATCCCATAGATTACTTAATCTTGACTATTAAAACGTGTTTTAAATTTAATAACGGTATTAGAGAATGAATTTGGTGAGCCAGGCAAACATTTAAGAGTTGCACGCTTGTCCAGCACACAAAATACGGTGATTACAAGGCTGCTTAAAATGAGAACACGTGGCTAAGAAAGAGTTACATGACTCAGTTTTCAAAAGTAATGACGGGTCAGCCATAAAGATAATAATGAGGTAAAAATAATACCTCTCTTGTTTTTGATAGTCGAAGTATGTATTAAAGGCTCAATAAATTATTCCTGCAGAAATAAATAAATGTTAAAGGTAAGTGTGCCTTATGGCCATAAAAGCTAGAGCAGGAGGAAGAAACATGAGACACTTGTTCCCTCATTTTATACATTAGACACCTGGCCCAGGGTCAAGGAAGGACTGGTACAAAGTCACAATTTCTCAAAGCACTCAGTGTGAAAACAGGTGAGCCAAAACTTAGACCTGCTCTTTCCCATGTGATTTTTAAATAATCTCATTTTCTTTCTGTGTTAGTGCCACAATTTCTTGATCCTTAATTTCTTTCATTAACTTGATTTCAGGATGAGTAATGGAAAACTGAATCTGAATCATGAAGGGAAATGCTAAGCATTGAGAGCAACCAAATTACCTGGAACCTCAAAATTTCCTTTTATTTCTTCTAAGCAATGGATTTCCTCACATGTTCCACTGAGGTCAGCAAGAGTCTTACCGATATGATGGCTCTTACATTATTTTCAAGTTTGTTCCACTACAAATAAAGTCAGTTCCAGAGTTGCTTCTGATTTCTGGGAATATTTGCTTTCTAGACTTTCCCGAACTCGTGGATATAGAACACAAATTGTTTTTTGCCTAACATGGGGGACTAGGGTGAGAAAAATAGGTGAAAATTTTTTAAAAATAATAGTAAGTTTTACTTTAAGTTTATGAACACTTCAAAAAATTAATGGCATTGATTTTCAAGGGATAGAGATAGAAATTTTAGCTAACGAGTCCCCTTAGATAAAAAATGGTCCAGGATTAAATAAATGTATTTAGCTGCCTAGATTATATCCCCCTTGACTTATTTATGAATGGTACCATCTTCCCTATGATGTCACTACTCCCTGATTAAGTCTCTTGAGGATAGCTGAAATTACAGATAGACTAGAAAAATCCCAAAGACTGGAAGAGACTTCAATGTGACCCATTGTTCTACATTATCCCTATCGCTATTGTCCTGAAGAGTCCCAGTCCCTAGACTGCCACCTGAAGATTACCTTGTACAGTATCAGCTCTACCACTTCCAACCAGCTGAAGCTTTATATTTCTCAGGGCTGCTTGATGTGAGCTATCTGGGAGCGAATGACAGTCCAGGCTGTGTAGAGTAAAGAGGCAACCTATGGTACAAGGCCTGGAGTCTCGGCACAGCTGATGAGAAGTGAATGAACCAGCTCCACAAAAGTTTACTTCCCAGTAAGAAGACATAGGAAGATACGGTCAGAAACACACAGGAGTAGGAGTAGGAGTAGGGAAGGGAAGGAGAATAGGAAAAGTCCTTCTTTACCATATACAGAAGAAAGGGGACAAAAATTTTCAGGCAAATAAATAATATGAACAAAGGCCTTGACCCATAAAGGGCATGGGTTCTGTGATACGGTACATCTTTTCTGGGATCTGACAGTGCTTACAGAAGCACCAGAAAACTCAGGCCAGAACCAGTTTATGACCAATTTTAATGATATTTAAATGATTTTTATTTCCTTCTAGAGGCCATGGAAAAAATTAGATCATTCTGAGCAGGAGTGAAATTAATAAATGCCCATGAATAAATATGCTTAAATTAATACTTAGGTAATGCTAGAAGCATCATACAGTGTTTTTCAAAAGAATAAACTGATTTACATAAAATGACATTAAAATAAGCTCTGCAGATATTAAATAAAACTTGTTGCAGAGCGGTTTATAAATGTTTCTATTAAATAAAAAAGCTTTGGTTTGGAATAGTGGGAAATAGTGGGTTAGAATGAAGTCCCAGAGGTAATTCTGCATCCCTAGTTCTGTTACCCCCCACTGGAGCTGTACATTTATCTTGGTTACTTCTAAAAATGTTCCCCCCAAAAAATACCTATGCCCAGGGTCTAATGTAGAACAATTGAATCACCATCTCAGGGAATGAACCCAGGTATTATTATAAAGCTCCTCAGGTGATTCTTATATCTAGCAGTTGTTTAAAATACTGAGGTTCTGGTCGTATTTAGTGATTACAGATTCTAGAATTCTTGTTTTCTTATCCTAGTTTTTTGGAGCCTATACAACTCCCTTGCTTGGACAGATTGTACATAGCTTATCTATTACAGGATCTATAACTTACTACACATCATTTTCTCCCCTCCCCATTCATGTGTGCCTATCGGATCAAATGCTCCCCTACTTTATGCTGCTTGAATAGCCTTGAAGCCATCTGTAGAAGGCAAGTTTCCAAAATCTGGGCAGGATGAAAGGTACTCCAGTGCCTTACCTTTAGCATTTCTCTTACATCTAGTTTCTTACACAAAGATCTTTAGAGGAAATTTCTCAACATAGTGCAGCTAGCTGAGGTGGCAAGAGTGAACAAGACAGTCACAGTTGTCCTTAGCCCTTTCTTCTTCCTGAAGGGACAATCTGTGGTAGGTTTTGTTAGCTTTTGTGTGTAAGATGGCTTTCCTGATCAACAATAGCCAAATTATGGAAAGAGCCCAAATGTCCATCAACAGATGAATGGAGAAAGAAGTTGAGGTATATGTATACAATGGAATATTGCTCAGCCATCAAAAAGAATGAAATCTTGCCATTTGCAACAATGCAATGGATCTACAGTGTATTAAGCTAAGCAAAATCAGTCAGAAAAAGAGACAAATACCGTATGATTTCATTCATATGTAGAATTTAAGAAACAAACACATGAACATAGGGGGAAAAAAGACAGAGGGAGGCAAACCATAAAAGAGACTCTTAACTAGAGTGAGCAAACTGAGGGTTGCTGGAAGGGTAGTGGATGGGGGATGGGTTAAATGGGTGATGGTGTTAAGGAGGGCACTTGTGATGAGCACTGGGTGTTATACGTAAGTGATGAATCAGCAAATTCTACGCCTTGGTTATTGCCTGAGGCATCCTCCCCCACCACCACCTTAGGAGAGAGAGAGAGAGAAAGAGAAAGAGCAAGTGCATGCAAGGAGGGGCTGAGGAAGAAAGGGAGAGAACCCCAAGCAAGCTCCAACCTCAGAGCAGAGCCCAATCTGGGGCTTAATCTCACAACCCTGATATCATGACCTGAGGTAAAATCAAGAGCCAGACACTTAACCAAGTGAGCCTCCCAGGTGCCCTCTGAGACATCTTTCAAAAGCACGGTATATGACACCAAATCCCTTTGGTTTCTTCTGAAACAGGTGCTGAACTAGAGGAATTCAGTCTTTTTACGAAATACTGGTAAATGTGGACTTCTCTTATTCTCTTTTCAACAGTATGAAGTTTAAAACACACATGCACACACATTATTCAGTGACCTGGGAGGAGTTCATGTACCAGTCCAGTTGGTGTTTTACATGTTTGGGCAAAATTCAGGTAACTTGCTGTTATTGCTCAAAATGGCAGATTTCTTTGCCCACAGTTTCTGGGGCAGTGGCACTGGGGAGACTGCAAACTGCTCTTCTCATTTTTTCCTTCTTTCTTCCTTAATATCTCTATTATATGAAAGATAGAGTCTTCTTATCTTCCCTCTGAGGCAAGTTGAATAATATCTTCATTTCTTTCTTCATGAAACTTTCAATGCACACATGTAAACGTCCCTTGTGCTGGATAATTTAAAAAACAGAAAACAAAAATGCATGTGGCCAGCTGGGATTCACAGGCCACCTCTCCTGGTCGTAATCTCTACTGGTGAGAACATACAAGAGGAGAAGTCTAGGGTGGGAGCTGTGGAGGGCTTCCCAGTAATTTCAACTCAAGACTTTGGTTTCCTTTTTCCTTAAATGCCCTCCATCAGAAGAACAGATCTGCTATGGAAGCCTCTGATGGTGTCTATGTCAACAATTCAAAGAGTTCCTCTAAGAATACTATTCACTGAACTAGAATAATGGAGCGCTTTCTGCACTCACCAGATTTTGTATTCTTCCATTCAGTTGGAATTGAACGGTGCTACCCTCCAAGTTTCCTGTCTGAGTGCTAGCTTTTCGCACTGCTGGTAAGAGGCAAGTTACATCAGGGCAGCAAAGGTAAGCCTAACACTCAACTGTGAATGCAAACTGCCTTACTATTTTATCCCTTACATCTAAGACACAAGAATTGTTACTCCCACATTTAAAATAAAGAAGTTTTATATTAGGATATTGGAACATTGTGTCAAGATCACTCAGTGGTAGATGAGAATTGAAATCAAGTCTTTCAATTGCCAGAACTCCAGAAATCAGACTGTGAAGGAGGTTAGTTAATTAGAGAGACAATGACTGATGAAATCTTACCCTTCTTCAAAGCCTCCACTGTCACCCACTTATTTAACTTAAGACATTGCCCCATGTGGTTTCAGTCTCATTTCCGTGAGTCTTCTTCGGTTTTTTCCAGGTTTATGGAGACGGAATTGACATATAACATTCTGTAAATTACAGCTGTACAGCATGATGATTGGATGCAAATATGTATCGAGAAAGGATTAACACCATGAGTTGGTCTCTCCCGTGCCTACTATCCTTTAGGCTGGGTTCCAAAGCTGGCTACGCTGATACCCACCTGGGAGTTTTTCAAACATACCGCTACCCAGGCTTTGTGTACAAACAACTGATCCACAATCTTGGTGGTGAGAGCAGACATGGACCAGAGGTCTCCAGCTGATAGCAATTCCTGTCTGGGAATTTGCCCTATAGTTTTATGAGATGCTCCTAGTGGGAGAAACTGTCTCAAGGACGCAGGAGAGCTCTGTGTCATTTCTTACAACTGCATCGAACCTATAATTATCTCAAAATAAAAAGTTGAAATTGAAACTGTAAGGAGAGTTTCAATCTAAAACAAATCTCCGGTTGAGTCTCTGTGCTCTAGTGTTGCAAAGGCTAAGGTTCTAGGCCTGTATCTAATTACACTTCGCTGAACTCTTCCTGGCTGGCTTTGATTCTCTTGTCCTTTCCAACTCAATAGCTTGGAAAGCTTACATATATCTTCCCTATCTTAGGATCTATAGTTACCCTGATTACGCTTTCCCATCTCATTCTTCTGTACTCATCAGATCAAATTGTCCCCAGCCTCCCCCTGAGAGAAAAACTGGGACGTCTTTTCCACACAGAGCACACGATACCACAGCATCTTGTCTGCTGCCGATCGTCTGTTTTGTGCCATCAGGCTCCCCACCAATAGGTCAGCAAAGGAGGCGCCTCTGCTGGGTGGGAGTGACCAAGAAAGACAGATGAGCAAAACAGACATAGTCAGTCCCTAGAGCTGAAAGCCTCACTCTCTCCACTGCCGTCTCTGTCTCAGGTCAGTGAGGAGGACTGTCACAAAGGTGGCCCTGGCCCAGAGCATCGCTGTGAGGACTGCTCCAGGTCCCTCCTTCCAGAAATAACTGTTCCTGTGTTCTGTGGAAAAATGGGAACTCCAAAGGGCCTATTTCCGTCAGTGCAGCCAAGCTCCTTGTGAGCTGTGCCAAGCCTGGGAGAATGAGCAGCTCCTTCTCGAATGTGCTGAGAGGACTTATCTTGGGATTACTCTCATATCTCTAGGAGCCCTTTTGTTCACATATATGTTCTATTGAATCTGAGAGCCAAGGGAAGAAAAATAAGAATACATGGTCTACCTTAATTAGTAATCTATTAAGGACTCTAGGAGTTTGGACTTTGCCAGTCAGAAACCCTCATCTGGAAATAGGAAATTTGTCCGCGTGCCATGTGCTCTAAACACGCCAAAATTTCTTTCCACAGAGTTGATAAAATGTCTCTCCTCTCATCGTGGATCAAAGCTATTTTCATCATTGCCTTGGTATTTCCTCTTTATTCTGGTGAGTAAGTTTTCCAGTTCAAGGTGAGATATTTCCCGTCCAAGGCGAAATATATCTTAGAACATGCAGGAAGCCACTGCAGCAATCCAGGAGGGAGGAGCTCCTTTGCAGCCTCTAAACTGATAAAGTGATAAGAGGCATAGTGCAAGTGTCTTTTCAACTTTCTTTTTTTAAGATTTATTTATTTATTTTGAGAGAGAGAGCAAGTGAGCATGCCTGAGCTGGGGGGGAGGGGCACAGGGGGAGGGAGACAAAGTATTAAGCAGACTCCCAGCTGAATGGGGAATCCGACACAGGGCTCAATCCCAGGAGCCTAAGATCATGACCTGAGCCGAAATCAAGAATTAGTTGCTTAACTGACTGAGCCACCCAGGTGCCCCACAAATGTCTTTTTAAAATTGCATCAGTGCATTGCTTTTTCTCATTTCCTTTTTTGAGCAAGTGGAGACAGAGTAGTGGGTCTGCCGTTGGTTAATATTCTGGCCTCTCGATCACCCAGTGAGTTCCCAAAAACAGGCCTTTAAGGAGAGACATGTTGACTCCGCTGGCAAGTTATCTTTCTTAGAGCTGAAGGCCGACCATAAATTGCAGAATAAGGCATCTGTGTTGTATTGGATAGATGCACACATTTAGATCAGGGTACTGATTCTTTAAGTGCTAATTGATTTCTTCATATGTAAGTGACATGCTCGAAAGCATGGTCTTCTCAGTTTTGGATGTCTCATCTACAGAAATAAGGAGAAAAAAGAGGCTATCTCCAAAGAAGGGTGTTAGGGATTATTAAAAATTATATGTCAAATTATTTTTCTACAGTGAGAATAATTGGGATTTCAAAATATTTCCAAATTTGATAGCGTTCAGTGAATGCTTAGTTTTGTTAATGACACAAAGGCTCACCTCGTTACTTCCAGGATGTTGAGGAGCAACTCCCATAGGTTTTTTAAGGGATGGGTTCCGTTTACCAAAAAGACCATTCTACCTACTCCTCCCTACCCTGCTCTTCTTCATCCTACTCCTTCTCTTCATCTCTCATCTCCTCCCTCATCCCTCCCCCTCCTCCTTCTTCCTTCCTTTCTTCTCCCTTTCTCTCCTTCTCCTTCTCCTCCTCCTCTTCCTCGTCTTCACTTTTAATGATTAAATCTATTTGTTGGTTGCAGAGACATCTTTTGCACCTGTGACTGAAATCAGGCCTGCGGTAAGTCAATAATGATGGAAGTTGGAAAAAATAAAATACTTAGCTTATTTTATTGTAAATTTTAACAGCGAAATTTATAAAACAAATGTACAACAGAGAGATCTTTCAAAAATTACAACAAAACAGTGGTATTCTTACACTAAACTCAAGAAATAAAAACATAGCAGCCATATAAAACCATTTGTCATTATCTAGACAACATAAAAATGTACATATCCCATTACACAAAAATGCAGTTAAAGGGCACAAATATGTCGTACAAGCATCTGAGAGAGGTCAAATGGTGTTTATAGTAGAAGTGTTCATTTTCGCAAACCAAAAGGAAAAGTGAACCAACAAAAATATACACTTCAAGGATAGATGGAATATGATAATTTCCATATATACACAGAGAGGTGAAAATTAAAGTACATATTTGAGTATCTGAACAAACAGAGTCACAGAGAAATTTCAGAAGCAGATCATACAGGCATACACACATATTGTTTATTTATGGAAATTACCAACACTGTCAACACTAAACAAATTGCATTTATAGCTGTATGTTTATGCACAGACACACACACGCACACATACACATACCGAAATTATCAGGAAAGATAAGGGAATGATAAACAGAAAAACTACAGCTTTATGATTTCTTCTAGAGTTTGGAAGGAGAAAGATGTGAAGGGAAGTGAGGATGGTGGTCACTGAATTAGAAAAACAGTCAGCCAGTTCTGTGACCTTTTTACAAAGTAATAGCAGGTTTGTAAAGACATTGTAATGTCATTACTTTTTAAAGGGCATATGTGTTCGTTTTCGAGGTGTTAGTGTTATAGAAGTTACCTTTTAAAACTACATATAGACTATATTTTTCCAGTTTGACACATAGCATTTCAGAGGAAAATTCAAGAAAATTCTAGAGTTTCATTCCCTGATGAATTTTGTTGTATCTCTCTGTCGAGATGGTAGACTGTGCACGATACCCACCTGAGCTAGAGTACTGCACCAGAGAATGGGATCCAGTCTGTGCAAGCAATGGAAGAACTTATGGCAACCAATGTGCTTTCTGCAGGGAAAAGGGGTAAGCACACAATAGTCCATTTTTATTCTTCAAAAGTATGAAGAAACCATCACAAAGTGATGGCAAAATCCATGTTACTGATAACCTGGGCAAAATAGATGGTAATGGTAAGATGTCTGTAAAAAATTAGGGGCCACACTTGTACCTTTCCCCAAAGTTCCTGTTTCTGAAAGTCATTTTGTATTTGAGCTGTCACTATAATTTTGCTTGATACTGTGCAAAGGCAGAAATCAATTCATTGAACTTAATTGTGAATTACTAAGGGCAGACTAGCAATCAGTATGACGTAATGCCTAAGCCCTGATGCAGAATTATAGATCTCCGTGGTAGCCATGATCCTGACCCCTGCAGACCTCTCCTTGCAGACGGCGTACTCATGCACAAACCTGAACTGACTTTTGCAATTTGAAATCCATCAGAATGGGCCCATTTGTGCTAGAAAGGAACTCCTCCGATGGTCCAGTTGATCTCATAACCTCCATGACAGTCTCCAGATGTCCTCCATGGACAGCAGGGCATTCTCAAGCACTCCCATCAAATCTCCCTTCCTGCCACCCTTCACTCTGAAGGAGTTTGTGGTCTAATTCTCTGGCCAGCCTTCCCACCACCTTCCTCATTTTCTCTCACGGGTGTTCCCTTTCACAAATCCTTGCACATTGAATCTCCCAAATTGGCCTCTGTTTCCAGAGAGCCATTAAGACCATCTCCCATATCTCCTCTCTCAGATTGGGGTGCGTCCCAAAACTGCGTTGGAACTGAGCACGTAGGAAGAGTCAAGTACCCCGATAGGGGACGAGTAGGGGACGAGGACATGAGCCACAGCCTAGGAGCAAGCTGAGCTCAGTTGCTTCCACAGTGGAGGATAGCCTCCCCACCATGTGCCACCTTCAGATCCTCCCTGTTGCGAAGCGCTTTGATATCATCATGTCCAAACTATATTCTCCATGCATATTATCTACATTTCTGCACCATAGAAATGGATCAAATTTGTGCAGCTGATGATCAAATTTATAGCAGCGAATTTACCATCTACACTGAGATGAGCCAAGGGGTTTAAAAGATCACTTTTTTAAGTAAAATTTTTATTTTAGAATAACTTTTGGCTTTCAGAAAAATTTAAGAGATAGTACCGATTTTCCATGTCTTTTATCCAGTTTCTACTAAGGTTACCACCTTATAGAATCCTCGCACATGTCTCAAACCTAAGAAATTAACATTGGTATACCACTATTAACGAACCTATAGAATTCATTTGGATTTCACCAGTTTTTCCATTAACATCCTTCTTAACTTTTTTTTTAAATGTAGCACACTTTATTTCTTCCCTACAACTCTTTAATTCCCTTTCCTCTCTCTCTCTTGCTTTCTCTACAGGGATGGTATATATTTTTCACATTTTGGTAGTTGTTGAATATTGATCAAACTGCCCTTCAAAGAATGTGTCATCACCCTTTGTGGTACAGTCCACAGACAATTAGAATATTCTCAGACGGAGCCTGAAATTCATAGACGGCCTGGTACAGCCTATGAACAGAAGATAAAATATAGGGCATTAAAATTTTTTTCCAACTCTAAGTTCCTGTGATTTCAGGATTTTTAATTCTTATTGTTCGATTATTTGATGATAATTCGAAACACTAATGTTTTGATTGCATGTTTGATAACATGAAAAGTAATGTGATTTAAAATAATAAATATTTCATTCATTAAAATGTTAAATTGTTCTCATCTTTATTAAAATACCCTTTCTTTTATTGGGTAGTGAATTAAGAGATGTGCATACTTTGGGCAATATATTCTGAGGCAAACAAGTAATGTTACTGGGGTGTTTAACAAAAGTACAGATTCTTGGGTCTGTTTTGTCCTAAACAATCAAATTTTCCGAGAAAGGGTGTGTGGGAAATTGAATTCTGGAAGCACCCAAGGCTAATGTGATAATCATGAAAGCTAGGCAATAAGAACTTAATGAAGTAGTTTATTAGTAAGAGTTTAAATTTTGTAATGGAATGAATTAAAGAATGTATTCAAAGATACTGTAAGATTTCAAAGGCTTGGGAAATATTTATTGTATTATTTACTCTCTCACAAATAAGTCAAGAGTTAAGTGAGTGATCTAAAGGCAGGTGATAGTAGGATATCCATTTGTGGTGAAAGTCTGATGCTCTTCCATTTCTTTCCATCTCCCAATTAACAAGAAGCAGGTTTATCTGAGTGGCCAAATGTTCATTTAAAGCTCAATTTTAATGACAGAAATGTAGATTGACTACTGGAAGGTAAGTATAAATCTGCCATATATAGTACATCAAGCATGCTCATTTTTGGTTAAAAAAAATTTTCCCCATTTTTATGGAAGTGTGGGATCTATGTAGGGGCTATTTCTTTGTGTAAAATTTTCAGTATTAATTCTTAATGAAAATATCCATTGGACTATACATTTTTTTAGTCATACTGTAAAAAAGCATTCAGCCTGTGTCATGACCTTTATCCTTATAGAAATGTTACATAAAAAATGTTCTCAAAGAGCAGATAAAAATCAAAATGAGGTATCACCTCACACCCATTCAGATGGCTACTATCAAAGCAGAAAGTAACAAGTATTGGCAAAGACGTGCAGAAATTGGAAGTCTTATGTGCTCTGTTGGTGAAATATAAAATGGTATGGCCAGTGTGGAAAACACTACGGCAATTCCTCAAAAAGCTAAGAATAGAATTATCATATGATCCAGCAATTCCACTTCTGGGTATACACACAAAAGAACTGAAAGCAGGGACTCAAACAGATACTTGCTTAACCGCGTTCACAGCAGCATCATTCACGGTAGCCAAGAGGTAGAAGCAACCCAAGAGACCACCAATGGGCGAAATGAGAAGGGAAATGTGATATAAACATATCAAGGGATATTATTGAGGGTGGAAATTCTGCAGCAGCTACCAAATGGATAATCACTGGAAACAGTATGCTGAGTGAAATAAGCCAGTCATGATGGAACAAATACCATGCGATTCCACTTACATGAAGTACCTAGAGTAATCAGATTCATAAAGACAGAAGGTAGAATGCTCTTTTCCAGAGGCTGAGTGAGGGAGGAATAGGGACTCGTTGTTTAATGAGTATGGAGTTTCAGTTTGGCGACAGAAAAAGTTCTAAAGATGGATGTTCGTGAAGGTTGCACAACAACGTGAATGTATTTATTACCGCTGAACTGTATGCTTAAAAATGGTTGTAATGGCCAACTTTATGCTATATATATTTTCATTTACTGCAATGAAAAATCCTGCAACATTTTTCAAATTTTTAAAAATAAAGGAAAGAAATCCTGTCACATGCAACAACATGGATGAATTTTTTCTGGAAAATGTTGTGCATTATGTTCCTCAACGTCCGCCCTGCTGTGCAGACTTCATTACTGGAAATTAGCATCTAGAGCCTCTGAAAATGTTTTAGCAATAGCCATCCTGGGGATCCCAATGTTCTCCCCATCCTTACTCTAAGCTGGTCCACACCCACGGTCTTCCTCATGCCAGAAGAAAGGCAGTGTTAGATCCAAAGAATGGAATGCTTTTGCTTCAGTTCTTCCTCTAAGAAACAGTTCAGTTGCTGTTACGTGTTTCTTGTGTTTGTGAAAGGAGTTCACTTAAGAAACCAGCCCTTTCAATGTCCAGAAAGAGTTGGCAGCACAGGTTTGCGAAGGGTGTCTGTGTTGAGAGTTGGTTCGCCAGCCTTTTTCAGAATGGTTGTCAGAATCCACCAAGGATTCTGACAACTTGAAGGAAGCCTTCAAGTTGGTCTTTTGACTGACTTCTCTCCTTGGCAGAGTCCTAAGGACTCCAGAACCAGAGGTGGTTTGGAACCCTAACTCCTTTTCTCAGTAGTACTAATTGAGGCAAGATTTAGGCCTGATGCTGTCTTCCATATGCCTTATTCTTGAAGGTGGGGAGGTGGGGAGGTGGGGATGAGAGGAAACTCTTCCATTTGCACCCAGTTAACTTCACTCTCCTGCCAAACTAAACAGCTTGCTATTCCCCAACACTTTCCCACCTCCCCGCATTTATGCTGGAGCCTTCCTTCAGCAGGAGCACCCTTTCATGCTCTCTCTCCAACTCCCTCACATCCAAATCCAACCCTCTCCTCCATGACTCCTTACCTGACCCTCACAGTTGTAGGTACTTTCTTCCTCTTCCAGAACCCCATAGTGTTTAGCAAATGGCCATTTTTTTGCATTTAGCATTTTCTACCTTATATTTTAGGTATTGACATTTCTATCTTATCTCCCCGTGTAAATTACTTCCAAACAAGGTCTCCGTCTGATATACTTTGGTACCCACTCCAGCCGCACAGAATGATAGTTCGGCGTCTTTCTCATCATGGGACGTCAGTAAATAGATCACAAATGAATGAATACATGAATAAACCAATGAATGGATGCGTGAAATCCTGCAAGAGAAGCCTGGGGAAAAAACTGTGCCTCCAACCATTCGTTTTCAAGTGCTCCTGCTTCTGACTCTGCGCCTGTCACTTCTGCCGGAAAGAGAGGCTATCATGGAAGGACATGTTGTCATCTTCAAACCCCTGTCTCTACCCCTTGAGCCTCGGAAGCAAAAAGAAGGTCCATGGCCCCTCTCTGAACACATCCATCCCCATGCCTTCCAGTCACTTCAAGCATGAAAGTCTGGATTCCATCAGTGAAGGAGCCTGAATATGGATCACACCTTTTCCAGGTGTTCCCTGGAGCCCTGTGGTTCCAGAAGGTGAAGGGACTATGAAGAGGAAACTGGGATGGCAAGGCCTTAGAATGTCTCACACACACACACACACACACACACACACACACACACACACACACACACACTTGACAGAGACGCTTGAATCCAAAGGACTAAAGTTCTGTGTCTTCCTCAAAACAAACACTAGATGTCTCCATCACCCGGAGCCATCAGCTGTGCCCCGGCCTCAGAAGCTCTGTCAGTATGCTGTCACTCAGCCTAATTAGCCCAGGAGGCCCATGGCTCTGCAGGAAACTCCCCTGCAGGCCAGTCTACTGGCCAGTTTCCCCACAAGGCAGAAAGTCAGGCTATTCATGGCTCCCCAACCCCAAGCAGCTGCTCAGTCAGTCACCTCGAGCGGTTCATCCCTGTCCCTGTGCCCAGGATCCCCTCCACACTTCCTCAGAGATCCCCTCGCTTTGACCAGGACAAAGTCCCCAAGAAAATGGCGGCCAGCGTGTATTTGCCCAAAACTACATTTCACAAGTTAGTTTTGCAAGGCATTCTCCTAGCCTCTGAGGTGGTACAAGTACTTCAAGTCTAACTATCCTCCTCCCTAAGAGACAGAAATAGTAGCTGCCAAGGAAAATAAATGCATCACAGGGGGGAAATCCCCAGGGACTGGGGGAGAGTCAGGGCTGGAGTCCAGATTCTGCAGCTCTCTGCCCACCAATCTTGGCTAACGGGGTTAACCGGCTCTCTCGTTTCAAGGACATAGTTTCAGATGTCACTGCTGTGTGGACAGGCACTCCAGCACGGACATCACCCTGGCCCGGACTTCGCTGTCATGTATCCGTCAGCTTTGCACACACCTCTCTGTGACATGGACATCACTACTGCACAGTGGAGAAGGAATGGGCTCTGGAGTCCATCTGGATTTGCATTCCAGGTGCACAATTAACTAGCTTTGTCAAGTTCCTTAACCTCCCTAATCATCAGTCTCCCTGTGTGTAAAATTGGTAGTTGAGAAAACTGTAAGAGATCATCACAGCGGCAGCTACATACAGTAGCTTTATTCTTTTTTAAGATTGATTGATTGATTGATTGATTTCAGAGAGAGAAAGAGCACTAGCAGGAGGGGCAGCGAGAGGGAGAGAGAATCTCAAGCAGACTCCGCCCTGAGCTCCATGTGAGGCTTGATCTCACAACCCTGAGATCATGACCCTGAGATCACGACCTGAGCAGAAATCAAGAGTCCAACGCTTAACTGACCGAGCCACCAAGTCGCCCCCATATAGTAGCTCTTGTTAAAGAAGGTAAGTTCTTTCCTACAGCTCAGCTATATGATAATTGCTGTTCTATTTTACTCTTAACAAATAGTGCGACCCTCAAGATGTGCCCATTTCACATCTCAGTAAAACTACCTCGTTCGTTATTTTCTCAGCTTAGCTGACATTTTTCATTTTAACTAAAGACATCTAAGCCCAAATTCAGAAAATCAAAGAAGTTAAAATTACCCCTCTCCCACCTGCCCCACTTCAGGGAAATCCTATTCCCACACTTGTGAGGCCCAAGTCCTGCACCATGGGACAATAGAAATGTAGGTGCCCACTGCCATCTCTTCTCTCCAACCCAGCCTCCTCTTCCCTGGCCCTGTCTCTTTGTAGAGAACTCGTTATCACTAAATAAACTAATTTTAATGCCTCTTATCTGTCCTTTCCATTCCATCCCCGCAGTTTCAGTTAATTCCAACCTGGACAACCATTTCCTAGCTAGTGGCCCTGTCAACTCCCTCCCTCTTCCATCACTGACAGCATTCAGCCTCACACCCCAACATGAGTTTACGCCAATTTTTTTCCCATTATGCACCCCCCTCTTCAATAAACATTCATTCTAGGTAAAAACTGGGTCTTGCTATGGAAACATGACTCCAAGATAATTTCCAAATCCCCACCTTCCAACAAATCGCTATTTCTTAATCCTCTCATATATAGACATTCTAGAGCTGTCACTATACCCATTGGTGCCAGAGTGGCCTCTCTTTAATGAGGACAGAATCCTGAGCCTCAACTGATTAAAACCCTTCACTGACTTCCCATTGTCCCTGGCATAGTCCACATACTTTATTTATCATTGTGCTAAGGTTTCTCCATAAAGTTCCTAACTCTCTACCCTCATCTCCCACCACTTCCACACTCAGGTTCCTGAAACACTGAACTATTGATAGTTTGCTAAGAAATCAAGGTTGTGAGGGCCAGGATTTATTATGCATCTAGCATAGTGCCCAGTATGTAAGCAACAATTAAATTTATACCAAGTGAATGCATTTATTAAGATCATACTCTATATCAATTCCATAGGTTAGGAAAATTATCCCACGTCAGCATCAAATATCCAGGAGGTGCCATATTTATCCTACCATGCCAACTAGGGCAACATCCACTTTTCATGCCTATTCAAGGTCCTGGAACGCAATAGCCCCTCATTAAATATTGAATGGATAGATGGGTGGATTAATGGATGGATGGTTGAATGGATGGGTGGAAGGAAGGAACTGAAGAACTAGGAGAGAAGACAAGTGACATGAGGAGAAGTCCCCATCTGGATGGTTAGGTTCTTGAGTGCTGAGACTATGTCCTCATTCATCTCTGCATTTTTCGAGCTCAGAACACGGT
>CM052895.1:19542625-19614045 GCA_028534135.1 Potos flavus | reverse complement strand
AAAAAAAGGAAGGATCCTGGGCCCCTGCTTCAGATCACCATCGCCCAATATACACACACTCAGTGCCATGCAAATAGGGTCCTTCACTGGGCAATCATATTTCTGAAAGTTTTCCCTTTTAAGTTTGTTGTTCTCTTACAAAGATCCCTTCAGTGCATTCCTCTACAATTACTGAGTGCCTTTGCTTCCATCTCTAGACCCCTGAAACCTTTGTTTTCCAGTATTCTGCAACCTGCTTCTCTATGACAGCTCAAGGAGGATGAGGGGGCACTAAAGCCCCAACCTCTAAGATCCCAAGACTTGGCTTAGCTGCCATGGAATTCTCTTGGTATGTTTTTCAGCAGACCTAGTTTAGCGTGTTACAAAGAGGCTGGTGGTGATGATGATAGATGCATAAACAATTTTTTTTATTCTTTAAAGTATACTTTCTTTTACAATACAAACAAGTATTGCCACAGAAAGCAGATTTCAAATGAGACAGTAAAACCGATCATATAATATGCTGAGCTCCTGATAAAAAGAGTAAACCCAGTTAATAATGTTGTGTCCGTTTTCAGGAACAGCAAGTCCAAGGTCATTCTTGGAGCTCACTCAATAACCAAGAAGGAATCAGAAAAACAGATAATGTATGTTAAGAAAGAGTTTCCTTATCCGTGCTTTGACCAGAACACACATGAGGGGGATCTGAAACTTTTACAGGTATGTACCTTTGATTGACTTCAGGGTTGCAGAACCTCCTACCATCTGGCCGCCTCCATGGAAATGTTTTCCTCGGTGCTCTGTGGCTAGAGACAATAGTTACATAATGGGGTCCTTGGAGGTGGGGCTAGAATTTAAGTAAAAATAGGACCATTTAAATGATCTTAGTTTGTTAAGTCTTCATGCTTGTCTTCTAACAGCTGAACAAAAAAGCAAAAATTAATAAAAAAGTGAGTATCCTCCCTCTCCCTAAGAAGGGAGATGATATCAAACCGGAAACCATGTGTCAAGTTGCAGGCTGGGGGAGCATTCACAATAACTCACCTCAGTCTGATACCCTGAGAGAAGTCAATATCACCGTCATAAATCGGAGAATCTGCAATGATGAAAAGCACTATAATTATAATCCTGTGATTGGACTGAATATGATCTGTGCTGGCAGCCTCAAAGGTGGAAAGGACTCATGCAATGTAAGTAAAATAAGGTCCCACGTATTAGCTGTTGGAGTAACTACTGCGGATAGAGAATATGTAACATCAGGCTTTGTCTTGTCATGGCTTTGGCTTCTGCAGAGTCCTAGTGCTTTTTTTTTTTTTTTTAACAGAAGTTTGATAAAATCCCACATAAACTAATGTTCTCAGCTCACGTAAGTCGTTCATCAGAAACTTGTTCTCATTTTTCATACAAACATATACAGATCTCAATTCAAAAATATGTAACATCCAGGAGAGCTGAAGTCAGGGCTCCTCTAGGGCCTTCAGTGCCCTTTTCTCCACCTCAGTACTCCCCCAAAATTCACTGCCATTTAACCGAGCTAGTCTGAAATGCCTGTCCTTTCCAAGCCTGACTAAGGATCTCTGGCCGGACTCTGCAGCTTCCTAGAGCCAAGCTCAGTCCCCAGGAAGCAACTTCCAAATGTGACCCGTGCAGAGACTGTGCAAACCTCCATCCCAGAGTCCCAGAGAGGCAGTGGGACAGGGCTGGGCTTCAAGATACGAGTAGCAGAGACAACTTAGAAAGTTTTAAGCTCTGAGTTTATCATTTCTTACCTTTCCCAAAGACCCTGTAGAGCCTCCTCTGAAGAGAAGGAGTTGCAGTGTAGGTGGTCTGGGAGTTTGAATCACAGACTGAGAGATCCAGGGGTCTCTGTTCTTCCCAGAAGCTTGTCTAAACATCTGCAGGATCTGAATGGCTTCATTTCGGGACCATGGCTAGGCACATCCCAGGAAGAGATGACATTGGTCCTCTGCACCTTTCCACTTTCTCTCCTTTGCTCTCCTACCTCTCCTCCCCTCATCCACCATCCTGGCAATCTAGAAACCCAGAACCTTCCCACCCTTGGAAACACAAGCAACATCGTGAGGCCACAGCTGCGTCCCAGCGTGCCTGTCCCCTCTCCACAGCCACCTCTAGGGTCAAAGCTTAGCAGTCCTTCTGCCATTCTCTTAGTGCCCAAGGCCCCTTAGAATTGGCTGTGGGTGAATTAAACCTGAAGGACTCATTATGAAAATTTCAGGCCTTATGTGAAATATACCTGTCCAGTAGGGTTCCCAGGCTCTCACATACTTCCTTAGTTCATGTACTCATAAGGCCAATTTTTGCCTAAAAGTGAGGGATCACTGATGCCTTCACATGGCTGGGAAGGAGTTGGGCACTCAGAGCCTGGTGTTTGCAGAGCTCTATGTACGTGCCTCGGTGGCCCTCTGTCTAGCACCACTCATATTCCCTAAAGCCAGAGAAGTGAAATGACCACTTCAGACTCTAGACCTCAAATGCATTTAAATATGCTGATTCTAGAGTTCCATGAGAGAATACAGGATCACACAGTCGGGGGCACAGTCAGGAGGCATAAAGCAGTGACCTCCAGCTAACTGAGGCCTTTCTGTCGGCAGAGTCAGCTAGCTCCGTGATCACTGGTTTCCGGGAGCTCCCATCTAGTGTCAGATGCTTCAAAGAGAATTGGGGAACCAATTTCTATCTATTTGACAGGATGAAGGGGAAAGTTGCTTTGGTTTTGTTTCTTTAGGAAAACAGTTACATGCTAGAGAAACTAGAAGACATGATGCTTACTCTTCGCCTCAACATCCCATCTGCATTTGACTGTTTTACCCCTTGTGTTATTAAGCATTTTAAGAAAATGACGAACAGGAGGGTTTCCCTTCTAAAGCAGAATCAGTCTCAAAATTAGTGGATAACATGAGCAATAATATTTCATGTTCACTGGTTTATAAATAAATCGAGTAAGCCAATTTAAAAATATTCAAACATTTGGGACTTTTAAAAACAAATTTTTTTAAAGATTTTTTATTTGACAGAGAGAGACATAGGGAGAGAGGGAACACAAGCAGGGGGAGTGGGTGAGGGAGAAGCAGACTCCCCGCTGAGCAGGGAGCCCAGTGTGGAGTTCGATCTCAGGACCCTGGGACCATGACCTGAGCTGAAGGCAGATGCTTAACGACTGAGCCACTCAGTCCAAACATTTGGGACTTTTAAGCACTAATTTTCACTTAAGTCAACATTGGTCTTAATTTCACATTGAATGTTCCACATTCAATGGAAAGTTTTCCATCCCACTAGTGATCATATTCCATGCTGATCCCCATTACCTCTCTTGTTTTCCTCCAGGGAGATTCTGGAAGCCCTTTGATATGTGAGGGTATTTTTAGAGGCATTACTGCCTTTGGCCTTCCAGGAAAATGCGGAGACCCTCGAGGACCTGGCATCTATACTCTTCTCTCACAGAAGCATCTCAACTGGATAATTAAGACTATGAAGGGGTTTGTTTAGCTAATTGTACTTCAGTTCATTTGCTGTCACTTCTTTTTTCATTGTTTGTTTCAAATTTTTATTTAAATTCCAGGTAGTTAACATATAGTGTAGTACTGGTTTCAGGAGTAGAATTTTGTGATTCATCATTTATGGGATGGGCACTCGCTATGACTTCTTAATCTTATCACAAATAAAATCAATTTGTGTAACTGTGCCCATTTCTCCTATATCTTCAGTGGGCAGATCTGCACTGGCAAGGTGAAGCAGAGTAATATGACAACCTTACGGATATTGCAAGGGAGAGGTGAGAGAACCAATATCACCAGTGTCATCCATGTGTCAAGTGGCATACATACTTTCCTTGAATTATTCACGTCTAAGTGGGGTCCAGCAGGAGTGACAATAAGGTCAGTTCTGTCTAGTGACAGGCTCGGCAATTCTGCAGGAAACAGGAAGAGCCAGTGTGGAGCATTTGGGTTAAAAGGAAATGTGTTTGCCCTTCTAAGGCCATTGCTCCACATCAACACATGCTGTCTATTGTGTCTATCCATCTATCTGCAAGAACCTGAGTCTAAGAAAGAAATAGAAGAGGAAATGTCTTACAGTGTTTTCCAAAGGCAGGTGAGAAATAGAAATTAAAATTCTAGGGGACAGAAATGATGCACTTGGCCAGACAAGAAAAGTATACAATAGAGAGTCAGCTTCCTTTCTCATTGGTTTGCATAGAAGCCTCTGATTATCTAGGTCATTTCTTGGTTCTCCTCATCCCTGAGCCCGGGTGGGTCTGGCCAACACAATGGTTACAGGAGCTGCCATCACATACTAGGCAGTAAGTCCTCATAGTTTTCTTTGAAAAACCCCTATGTTGTTATTCAGCACATTGAACTCATTGGGGAGTCATCAGTCCAGCAGCCACTTCAAAATGTGATTATGTGAATGGATTCCTTCAATTTCCATCAGTTCCTTTAGGCGTGCACATGCATGTGAACACACATACAATGTATACCCAAACCAAGAACATACATCAACACCAAGAGACAGCCTCTTAAAACAAAGAAGGGAGCATAGCTCAATTACAAATGCTCAGGCCCCACCTCTAGAAATTTTTATTTAATTGTATTCAGTGAGACCCAGGACATAATATTCTTTATATAATCTCCCCAGTGATTCCAATATACAGCTGGAGATGGGAGTCCCTACACTAAAAACTGAAGTCTGGTGCTAACATCTAAAACAGGGCTCTAAGAGAGTCACTGGGATGATATTGTAGATACGTGCTATAATCCCTAATTCATAGTTATAATTTTAACAGCAATAAGAGGATAGACTATTCCCTACTGGCAACTTACAGATTTTGAAGTCCAGTTTAAAAGTAGTTACATGGAACCCTCATTCATTGCTGATGGAAGTGTAAACTGATAATTCTTAGGCAAGTTGGTAGTGACTATTTAACACTCAATAGATATATCCTATGACCAAGCAGTTCCACATCTGGGTATATACCCAACAGAAATGTGTGCTTTGTCCACCAAAGAATGATTAAGAATGTGCATAGCAACTTTATTCTTTTTCTGAAAGATTTATTTATTTTTAGAGGACATGTGAGCAGGGGGAGGGGCAAAGGGACACTCAAACAGACTCCCCACTGAGCATAGGGCCTGACAAAAGGCTTGATTTCATGACCTTGAGATCATGACCTGAGCCAAAATCAACAGTCGGATGCTTACCCAACTGAGCCACCCAAGTGCCCCACAACTTTATTCTTAAAGTCAAAACTGAAAATAGCTCAAACATTCATCCACAATAAGATGGATTGACAATTGTCATACATTTATACAAGGGAATATTACACAGCAATGAAAAAGAAAAGCCTACAGTTACA
Organism: Potos flavus; assembly: GCA_028534135.1. NCBI lineage: Eukaryota > Metazoa > Chordata > Mammalia > Carnivora > Procyonidae > Potos > Potos flavus. The sequence goes on along the minus strand of CM052895.1, from coordinate 19,608,695 downwards.
TGTAACAACATGAATTAATATTACAAGCTTAATAGTGAAAGAAGTCAAACAAAAAGAATATACAAGATGTGATACCATTTATCTGCAGGTTGACATAAAACAAAACTATAGTGTAGAGGTCAGAATAATGGAAAGGTGTTGACAGACAAGGAAGTCTTTAGGGTACAAGAAATGTCAAGTAGATGATATAGACTGATGCCAAGAGTTCAAAGCCAAGTAACATCATCTTGAAACACTTCCTAGAGAAGTTAAGACTTAGATGAGCAAAGAAAAGGAAGAGAGTAGTAGGAATTCCAGACTAGAAGAAAAGCTCTGACAAAGGCACAAAGGCAGGAAATCAAAAGACGTAGCCCAGGGTCAACACAGGAGATGAGCAAGGATTAACATTTAAAAGAACAGGTGTGCTGGGTGGCCCAGTCAGTTAAGAGTCTGACTCTGATCTCAGCTCTGGTCTTGATCTCAGAGTTGTGAGTTCAAGCCCCATGTTGGGTTCCACACTGGGCATGGAGCCTACTTAAAAAAAGAGAGAGAGAATAGTGGCCTGATCAAGCCTAAAAAAAACTTAGCAATTATCAAATCCAAATTCCTATTCTTGTAAATGTTATGACCACATGCAAGTTCGCTCAGTCGGTCTATGGCAGGTCTAGGGCTCAGGACCCTAAGGTTAAGGTGAGGGCTGTATGTAATAGGGAGTCACTGAGAGTTCCTGAGCAGGGGGCTGAGAAGATCACCACCATGCTTTTAGAAATGTAACCTAACAGCGTGGTGGACACCCATGAAGAATAAAGAGATGAAAAAAGAAGGAATTACAATGAAGTAGTCATTAGGTATTCAGGACATGACTAGAATGAAACAGAAGAGAACAAGGTGTGAACAGATTAAGCATGGAATGGAATAATCAGGAAGTTTCCTGGATGACGAGATGACCAACATAGGGATGAGACCATGGAGAGGGACAAGGGAGTTCTACAGGGGAGGTTAAGACCTCATTTTGAGAGGAAGTAATGTGCATGCTTAACATACTGCCTAGCATATAGTAGGATTTTAACCAATATTTTTCAAGTGAATAAGTGATGTTTTTAATGTATTTGGTTTAAGCTAAAGAAAGGAAAGGATCTCAGAAAGGAAATATCCAGAAAGAAATATGAGGCCGGAGATTGGGAGAAAAGTCGAGAGGAGAAAAAGGTGATTGGAAATCTCTGCTATAGATATTCTATCACAGTAGAAATGCATCCCTAACAAGGAAGAGATCGAAAAGAAGAAAAAGAAGGAAAAAGAAGGGGAGAATAAGGGAGGGGAAAATAGAGAAGAGGCCAAGACAACATCTGGGAAATGCAACAGGAGGAAGAAGAGCAAATAAAGTAACCTGAGAAAGAAGGTCACGAGAACATTGACGTGCTCAGGAAAAGCACGTCATCCTGTTTGATTGTCACAACCACCCCATGGAGAAGACAAGGCCACTGTCATTCTCACTTCGAAGAGAGGAAACTGGAGCTCATAGAGGAGCTGAGTGACAGCAGTTCCACACACAGGCTGTGCCATCTGCTGAAGCGGAAAACACTCGGGTCTGGTCTGGACTCAAAGCCAAGTGCAGCACTCTGCCTCTGTGGCCTGTGGGAAGAAGGGAAGACAATTCATGTCCCACATTACAAGGGCTGTTGCTGAAGTGGGGGGCCCTGTATCTCACCCCAGGATGAAGGCTTCTCTGAAACCTGCCATGTTTGGAGCGGGGGTTCCCACTGAGCCTTTGCTGTGGTAAACACCAGTCAGAGCTAACTGTGGGCAGCAACCTAAGGTGGCTGAGGTTTTGCTTCACTGAGTTTCCCTTTCAGAGCTCCTCCCCCTTTTATTAGTTTCCTAGGGCTTCCATAACAAATTACCACACACTGCTGGAAACAAGAGAAATTTGTTTTCTCATAGCTCTGGTGCCCAGAGGTCCAGAATCAAGGAGTCAGCCAGGCTGGCTCCCTCTGGAGGCTCGGGGGGGAGATTCCAACCCTTGCCTCCTTTGATGTGTGGCCATATCACTCTATTCTCTGCTTTTGTGGTCACATGGCCCTTTCTTCTGTGTGCCTGTTCTCTTCTCTCTGTCTCTTTGAAGGACACTTGTCATTGGATTTAGGGCCCATCTGGATAATCCAGGATGATCTCATCTCACAATCCTTGACTTAAGTACATCAGCAAAGACCTTTTTGCTAAATAAAGTCACAAACACAGCTTCCAGTGATTTGACAAGGATACCGTGGTGGGGTCTTTTTTAGCCCATCACACCCCTCATGCCCCAAACCATTATCAGCTCTATCTTCTCTAATCCACCAACACCCAGGAATTGCTACTGCTGTGCTCCTGCCACCCATCCCATCCTCCTCCTTATCCTCTCCAAAAAGTCATCCCTTGGGACCTAGGTTTCAAGGAGCTAATCAAATAAATTGAGGCAGCTTAATAGGAAAGGACCCAAAAAGCTCTTGCCCAAATCAAACATGAGTCTTAGTTACATAATTCTGGAGACAATCCCCCTTTTTCTGTTATCCACCTGATTATCTCCCAAAGATCACTTTGTGAAACAATAATTCCATATGAGGTTAATAGGTATTAAAAATGAAAAAAGGGTTTAATGTTCACATTAGTTTGGGATCTCCAGGTTTAAAAAAAAATTAAACAGTAGTCCTTATTTCAAGACTGCTTTATTTGGGAGAAGAGACTATAATAAGCAGCATTTCTGAAACTTAGTTGACCAAAGTCCTTTTGATGTGAACTTCTCACGTGGCTCATGTTCTTTGGAAAATACTTGGCAAAATCTATCCTAACCCAATAGTGACGGTTAACAATCAAACCTTCAGGCCAAAGCAGACAAAACTGACTCCATGAAAGAAGGCTGGGGCCAGGAGAATGGAGGGAAGGAAAAAGGTTGGGTAAGTTTTTGATTGAGGAGGTATTTGGGGACACACATAAAATCTAGCTAGGTGCGTGGTCAGCTCATAGAACCAGTACAGTTTATAACTCAAATGAGATCTGGAATTTCAGAAATAATCTTGTGCTCTGACACCAGATTCTCAGCAGCAAAGAGTACATACACATATTCCACTCCTGAAGGAGACATATCTTAGACATGGAATTTTTCCATCCACACACACACTCCTAATGCTCGCCTGCATGCTCACACACGCACACACACCCCCAGAGAGACATGGGTTTGGCCCTGGGTGTGTCAGTGCATTAAAAAATCTAGATTCATAGATACAAGGCAGCTCCCTTATTTTATAGTTGAAAAAAAAAATCGGGAACATCAACTGCCTTGTCCCAGGTCACAGAGCTAATTAATGGCAGAGCCAGAACTAGAATCAAATTCAATGTTCTAACCCTTTAGCCTATTCTCCAGTCCCAGAGCTAAGAAGAATCTCTTTTCCTATGGAATACCACTGCCCCTTATTTTTTTTTAATTAAATGTTTATAAATTAAAGCAATATAAATGAAAACCACTTAATTTAGTTAGGATAAACATAGAACATTACATGAATGCTTTTAAATTAAACTTAAGAAAAGTCAATTCAATAAACATAGTAGGTGATAAATATGCCTTCATTCTTTATTATGATGTGTTGAGATGAAGAGAAAGGAAGGAAAAAAAGTAGAAAAGGAGTAGTAAAGAAAAAAATTCCAAATAGTTTCCCAAGCAGGCTTTGAAAAATATCTTGACTTAAAAAAATGGAGACCTACTTCCAGAATTTTTAGGAAAATGGAGTTTGGATTAGAAGCAAAAGCATTCTTGAAACACTTCTCTCCTATTAGTGAAAATCCTAATTTACTAGATTAAGTGGGAAATGCCATCTTTACCTCAGACAAAGGTCATCCTTTAGGATTTACATCCCTAAATATTCTAAGAGTATAATCACTGAAAGGATTGAAAGTTTTGTTTCCTTCATGTAGCTATCATTCTAAAAGAGACCACTGTCAATGCATGTGCTAAGGACTATGAAACCAAATCAAAGGCCAGATCTCACCTACAGGCTAGAAAGTTACACATTCCTGCTTCAAAGCTTGTAAATTACAACTTTTGGAAGGTGAGGAGGAGGATGATTGTAAGTTTTCTTCTTTCTCCAGTGAGATGGGGGAGGTCTCTTAAATAGAATTCTCCCCCCAGAGAATCATGTGTGTGGTTAACAGGGTGAGATGAAGGAAAGGCGTGGCCATAATCTAGAATAGCCTTTTTCCAAGCTTTATGACCACAATCCACAGTTCAGAACTACATTTTATGTAGCAACCCCATATACAGACACACATATGGTGCTGAACAACTACAACAAAAGTTTCACAAAATAATGCCTACTTTTACATTGTTTCCATTCTCTCCTATTCTATTTCATCTTTTTAATGCTAACCATGTGACATATGTTTATATAACAACCACTCTGCTAAACACTAGGGAAATACTGCCCGTGGAAGAGACTACTGGATCAGAGATGAGCATTAGTGTCTATGAGCTGGAAAGTAACTGCATCTTCTCCAATCATAAACATATTAAGAGGAGAAAAGATTAAATGTACTCTTTGGAATTCTTTCTCATATCAACAAAAAAAGCACAAGACATTATGACTAAAGAATTTATAACTTGTCAAGGCTAGAGAAGAAAGAAAATGTACCGGTTAAGTTCATTCTTTATTCCCAGCATCAACACATTGACTCCAGGACCTATCAGAGGTCTCTACCTCGCTGAAAGATCTAACTATCTACTGGAATTGTAGTTTTGTAAAGAACCGGGTTTAAGGCTTAATTTAAAATATTTCTCTAGGGCGCCTGGGGGGCTCAGTCGGTTGAGCGTCTGCCTTCGGCTCAGGTCATGATCTCAGGGTCCTGGGATCGAGCCCCATGTCAGGCTCCCTGCTTAGTGAGGAGTCTGCTTCTCCCTTTCCCTCACCTCCTCTCCCCTGCTCATGCTCTGTCTCTCTCAAATAAATAGAATCTTTAAAAAATAAATAAAATAAAAATATTTCCCTAATCAGAAAACATACCCCATGAATTACATATCTTATGATTTAAAATATACAAAGGATCAACTCATGTCCCTCATACACTCAGGCATGGCCACCCAGGTAGCTCTGTCAAGAGCTGCCTACATTTTTATTTACCAAATCACACAGTGTAACAGCTTAAGGATATCAAAGTCGTTCTGAGGTCAGACTGACCAGCAGGAGCAGGAAGTCTTTCTGTTAAGGGTTGTTGTTGCCAAATAACATTCTCAGAATCTACAAAGAAAGTCATGGTATTATCACTACCGAAAGCTGTATGTATTTGGTGTTTTCGGTCTGTTTCTTCCCACTAAAGTATGGGCTCCATGAGGGCAAAGATGATGTCTGTCTTGTTCACATGTCCCCAACACCCCCAAAAGTGCCTCACACACAGTAGATCCATATTAAATAAACCCACACGTTGCAGCACTGCTGGTTCTTCTGCAAAATAAGGAAAGATGAGTTGTGATACTAACTCCAGAGTTCAAAAAGTGTTTGGAAACTCTCCCTGATCATCACTGCTTCAGCTGTGCATGAATGCAAGCAGGAGGAGATAGGACCATTGTAAGTGATGAACAGTCTGAGTCAAATTCAGAAATACTCATCCACACACACCCTGAGGTGGAGTGGATGTAGGCCTTTTTCCTCTGATAAAATAAATACTTCAAAGAGCCAGAGGAGATCTTTCATTCGGGGCTTTTCCTGCCAATGACAGCTCACTTAGCTTTGGGAACACACCTTTTAGTCACCTGTATGCCTACCCAAAAATCCACGCGACCTGGCCAGACCAGGACAGGCCCACACAGTCACATCGTCCTGGGGACTACCTTGGCCACTTGCAATCTCCTTTGTTTTAGGTAGCCAGATTAGGGAACAAATCTGTAATAATGGCCAAAAAAAATACAGAGTTATGGCAATGTCTGATTCATTATGAATGTATTTTGAAAGGATACTAGGCGGTATGTTCTGTCCACATCCCTCTTCCAGTCCACAGCTGGGATTAGGGTGTGAGAGGAACTATGTTAGTTCTAGGAAAGTTGATCCCGAGGTAACAGAAGACTAAGTATACAAATAGGTTTAGGTGCAATGAACTACAAATTTGAGCACAGTCAAAGCAGTGCTGAGAAAGAAGGGAAATGTGGGAAATAGAAGGGGAAGGAAAGGATACACAGATCAACTTGCAACTCATAGAGAAAGGTTCTACAAAAACAAACTGAAGAACTGAAGTCGTTATAGACTCACAAGTACAAAGAGATGTGTTTGGGTCCTGTGCTCTATCAGCAATCATTTTCACAAGGTTCTAGAAGATCAAAGTGAAGGCAAACTCCAGCAGAGATGTTTACCTGTGAGTTTGTGCTTGGGGTCTGGATGCTTTGCTCAGTATTTATGTCCAAGACACGTAAGTGTCCATCTTCCATTCCGCCTCCAACAGCAAGGACTGCAGACTGCCAGGGACACCAACCCATGGCCTTGAAAGTTCAAAAAATCACACAGGCAGCTCAGCCTTGGAGAAAGTGAACTTGTGAAGGTGACACACATCACACCACACACCACAGCTCTCCTGCAGCTCTGATCTAAAGGCAGGAGCAATGGCACTCTCTAGAGATTACTTCTAAGGGACTAGAAATCACCTATTCGGTGTCTTCCTCAAATTTTGAGAACAATTCGCCAATATTTTAAGCAAAAAAAAAATCACCCAATGATATATTTTAAAAACTACACTCAACATGTCCTATGGGGCAAAAATCTGTTGTTGGAGATGCCCCGCAGAATCTGATTATGAAATGAAGCCTTTCTCTAATTTGTCTACCTGTGTCTTTAGGTTCTAGGTCAGAGAAGAAAGGACAAAATGGAGCCACACATGATTGCTCGCACCCCAAAAACTCTCATGCGTTTCAGCTCCTAATACATTCCAGAAAGGAAAATTGCCTTTGATTTACTCCCTTATAAATGACTACAGGTAATCCTAAAAAATAAGATTCAGTATTGCATATTTATACTGATAATTGACATGATGAGTAACACTAATTTTAAAGGACATTCTAGTAAATATTTCTGCTGTATTTATCCGTGTATCCTTATCTGCATGTGTCCAGCCTGCCATTAGCTGTCCCAAGCCTTGGGTCGCTCAGACTTCAGAAGCCTTTGGTTCAATTCACTGTATTTCTGGCAAGGCACATAAGAAAGTAACTTGTTTTGCTTGTCTTGGGTTTTTCATGTGTTGGGTTTTTGGTTTGCTTTATTTGGTTTTTGTATTTTGTTTGCAGACAGAATATTTTACATACGTTTTCCCTAGATTTTTCTCAAATCATTAACGATGGGAATTTGGACCTAAAATCATTCTTAACGTCCTGTGGATACTAAAAAGCACAAGCCAGAGTACTAAGCCACCACCATGCGTTATCAGCTCATACTACATATTACACCTTGTATCAGGAAACTCTGATAACTTATAAGTTCTCAGTCTAACAAATTTGCTCATAGGTAATAAAGTAGAACCATTTCTTTGCTCTGTGAGTGATATTCTGGGACAATGTCGAGGCCAAGACATACATCTATGACACCAAAGGAAGGAAAGTATGGGTTTTTTTGTTTTTTTTTACTAGAAATAAGAATTTAAAATACAGAGAAATAAAAAAAATATTATGCAGAGCTTGGTGGAATATTGGTATAACTCTGCAGCATCCTTCCTCCTCCTCACAGTGGGTTTCCTTTCATGGGTGTGAGCTCATGACCTAGGCCTGGACAGCCAGTGTACCCATCTGTCTGACCACAGCTATCTGCTGAGAGATGAGAATGTGCCCAAAGTCACACCAGAGTCCTGCCTGGGACTTTTCTATCAGAGTAACAAGGAACCATAGTTTCTTAATCAGTTCCATCTGGGAGAATCTGAATTTGAAGCTGCTAAGAGCCATCTTGCCCACAAAATGTTGTCTGAATAAAGAATGAAACTCAACAGAGATGGGCAGAGCCAAGAGCCAAAGAGGGTTCTAATGACATCATTTAAGGCTCTAGATCCGACGGTATTGAAAGCAGCTGTATGTACCCAGGACTCCTCAGTCGTAAGAGAAAATATATTTGCTTTTTTTGCAGGAGCTCTAGCTTACGCCTGGTTTCAGTTACTTAAAACCACAAAATCTGACACATGGGGGGCATAAATAGGGTTGCCTTTCAAGAGAATGTGGCAAAATCCAAAACAAATTCTGGGAGAAGAAAATCTCAAAGCATTGGCTTAATGGCTTTGTTCTCAGGTGCGAAGGATGCTCAGTGATCTGTGAGTGGAGAACAACCCGGAAAGCTATTGGATGTCTTACCTTGACTGCTGTGGGCTGGGCTATGACTTTGAGCGGTTGAACCGGGGCTTTGGCACCTGGGTCATGAGGCCATATCGTCAGCAGTCCGTCGCTACAGCCACTGGAAAGCAGCCTGCCGTCAGGGGACCACTTGAGAGCACAGACAGCTTGCTTGTGGTGAAGTGTTCCAACGTGATGCTGAGTGACCCGAACGTCGTGATGAAAAACACGGCCCAGCCTCGACCCGCTGCACAGAGGTAAAGGGGCAGGTTTCTGACAGAAAACTCGAGCCTTATTGCTAATCAGCGTTTGCAAACATGAAGCGTAGTTCAAACTACCAAAAGACCCCTTGGGACAGATTCAAGACACAGCTTTTGAACATTTGTTGGGTTAATAAGGATAGAGTATTCTGCCTGGGTGTTTGTTTTCACAAGTGAAAAAAATTTCTGTAGCAAAGTTTCAAATGTGGATATTGAGATGATATCCTTTGAGAGGTTTGTTTTTTTTTTAAGATTTTATTTATTTATTTACTTGAGAGAATGAGAACGCAAGTGAGTGAGCACATGGGGAGGGCAGGGGCCCAGGGAGAGGGAAAAGCAGGCTTCCCACTGAGCAGGGAGCCTGATACGGGGCTTGATCCCAGGACTCCTGGATCATGACCTGAGCCAGAGGCAGACACTTAACCGAGTCACCCAGGCACCCCATGTTGATAGATATTTCTAATGACTTTAATATAATGCAGGCAGCTGTGGAAATGATAAATTTTGAAGCTTGCCATATTTCCCTAGGGAGTAGTTTATGTACTGAACATAGGAAATAGTACTTTTCTGGAATTCAGAATATTTCATATTATCTCAATGCAATATATATTTATAGTAAAATGCCAGAGATAGAAATGTATTATTTCCTTTTTCTTATTAAGCTACAAATCCACTATTAGTTTTGTTAATGCTCCTAATATCTAAAAAGAGTGTAAAACTATCTGAACATCACAGCAAACTGCAATGTGATTTGGAATCAGGGAAAATGGTCTACTCACTGGTAGTGATTTGGATCCAAAGAATAATAAAGATCCTATCACTTTACCAAAGATAATGAACTCTTCCTGGACTAATTTAATTTTCTCCAAGGAACAAGTAAACAACTACCTACAATTATTTCTGAAATTTGTCAAAATCCCGTCTTGTCTTTTTAAATACGATTCAGGCACCACACTGAACAGCCTTCTGATGAGCAATATGGTTGGTCCCAGCCAGACCACCTGGGTTCAAAGCCCGACTCTGCCCCTTTTACAAACCACGTGACCTCAGGCTAGCGTCTCAGTTTATTCATTAAGAACAGGTTGGCAGGAGATTGGAAACAACTCGACAGCGTTACTGCAGGGATTAAAACACAATTATGCACGTAAAGAGTATAGCACAATGCCCAGCACACATTACTCCAAAAATATTGGCTGCTATTATAAGAAAGGATCTGTTCATGGATAATAAAACTAAGTTTAAACAGTGCAGGCCGTAAAAGGAATTTAGAGAATTGACCTCACTACAACAACTTCTCACAGTAAATAATTAGCCCGTTATGTGGTATTTAGTTTAAGTGACCTATAATCACAAGGTACTGAAATCTTAAATTTATATCTTAGCTACTTAAAGAAATTGTAAAAGACCTTGGAATTTATTTGATTTAAACCTACCTTAAGAACTACAGTATAAAAATGAATGGCAGTGGGGCACCTGGGTGGTTCAGTTGGTTAAGTTTCTGCCTTCGGCTCAGGTCATGATGTCAGGGTCTTGGGATCGAGCCCCCAATGGGGCTCTCTGCTCAGCGGGGAGCCTGCTTCCTCCTCTCTCTGTGCTGCTCCTCCTGCTTGTGCTCTCTCTCTCTCAAATAAAAAGTAAAATCTTTCTAAAAAATTAATGGCAGTTGTTAAAAGCAACTAGATCAATTTAGATCAATTACGTAGGATCTTAGGAACAAGTCACTTAAACTTTCTGGTTAGTTAGACTAAATCAGTAGTTCTCAAAAGTGATGAAGCATCAGCGTCACCTCGGAAATTAGAAATGCAAATTATCAGCGCCCCTTCAGACCTACTGAATCAGAAATTCCTGGAGATGGACCAGCAATCTGTGGCGTAAGGAGCCCTTCAGGGGATGTTAACGTGTGCTCAAGTTTGAGAACCATGGAACCGGCTGATCTATGAGGTTCCTTCTGGCTCTAACACCTGTGGATCTATGAATGGGAACTGTGCCCCAGAAAGCTTACCATATTCCAAATTATTGATCCTGATAGCAATAAATACTTGATTTCAACAAACTATCCCCCCAGTAGGTATTACTTGGTAGAGAGAAACTTTTTGCTTAAACAGAGTTTTACCTTTTATCTGAACAGTTTAGCGGATCCTGAACCTCGCTTCCCAGTACCAGCATTTGGCGCAGGCCCATAGCCAACATGGTGCCTGTAGACACTGGACCGCTTACATCACCAGAAGATCAGGATATTCAAGAAGGTAGGATCATAACTGCTGCTCATTAATATCCTGTTTGGTTTCGGTTGGTTTTGCTTTTGGTTTTGGTTTTAAATAGTATAGTTCTGTTCACTCAGCCCCCATAATCACTCGGTGAGACAAATATAATTCATTCCATTAAGATGCTTCTTACCTGCTGAGAATACAGTCGTTCCAGCTCAGAGCCCCAACCACTGACAAGTGACCAAGCATATTTCTCAGCCGCTTTTTAGTTACCACATCCCATAACTGGAAAAAAAAAAAAAAAAAGGACAAGCAGAGTTACATAGCATTGTCTTTTTCACAGTCCACTGTCTTCTTAAAGGCCTGATACCAATTAATGTTGCTACCACCAGTCTTTGTACTAAGGGAAAGCTCAGCTCCTTTAACCCTGGGCAGCGTTTCTCAACCCAGTCTGTATAGGACATCACTGACGAGGCTCGCCATGGATGCTAACCATTCTGATTTAATAATGGAGGTAGATAATGGAGGTAGGTGAGGGGCGCCTGGGTGGCTCAGTGAGTTAAGCCTCTGCCTTCGGCTCAGGTCATGGTCTCAGGGTCCTGGTATCGAGCCCCGCATCGGGCTCTCTGCTCAGCGGGGAGCCTGCTTCCTCCTCTCTCTCTGCCTGCCTCTCTGCCTACTTGTGATCGCTCTCTCTCTGTCTGTCAGATAAATAAATAAAATCTTTAAAAAAAAAAAAATGGAGGTAGGTGAATTCAATGGGTAGTCGCAGCTTGAGAATGGCTCTCACACTTCTAGTTTCTTCTAAATTGTGGAATTTCATATCTGGAAATCCACCGACAGGCTAAGAGACTCCTTTTCGGCCACCTATATGATACTCTGACCCATATAAGAAATGAGAACTTTGGTGTGAGAAGAAATCATGACATAACCCTCATAGCATCCAGTATCACTGGAGAGATGAGAAAGCAGTGACAGCCATCTGTGACCCTCCAAAGTCACACTGAACACATGAGCAATATTGTTTATAGTATTGCTAGTAATAATAACACATAAGAAGTCAAATAGATTGATGGAAACTGGGTAAATTTCCATTTCAGAGAGCCTATCAGAAAAAAAAATCATTCATTTTAAGTAACTCTACTCCTGATCATAGCTTGAGGTGAAAAAGGATAGCCGAAGGTTATCTTCCTCTCTCCGAAGTTCTAACCCTGGGGATTCTATAAGCCCAACTTTAATACAAGAGAAAAGACTTTTAGGGGTACCTGGCTGGTTCGATCAGAGGAGCATGCCACTCTTGATCTTGGAGTTGTGAGTTCAAGCCCCACGCTTGGTGTAGAGATTACTTAAAAAAATAAAATCTTTGAAGGAAAAAAGACTTTTAAAAAGGTAAATAAGGCAGAAAGAGATTGTGTGGGGGAAAAAAAAAACTAGGTTGAGTATCCTTAAGTCCTCATTAAATGTCATTCAGAAAAGAACCAGAATGCTATATCCTCTCACTCCCCATAGTTTCAAGCTCCACAACTAATAGAGATTCTCTATTGTATATTAATTTGTTATTAAAAGTCAATTTTAGTTACCTAGCAACTACACAGAGCACATTTTGAGAAAAAAAAATAAAAACAACTGCCCCTTACTTGTACTTCTCCCTCGCTGGTGCCAACTGCCAGACAGGTTCCATCTTTTACCCAGGACACGGAAGATATATAGTTACAATTGATATGTAGGTCTATATTTTCAATCACATCGTAGTTTTCCCCACTCCAGATGAATACAGAGGATCCAAGAGCTATAGCAACTAGATTTTGAAAATTCCAATCTAGAGTATTCAGATCTATAAGAAAAGCATTTCATATTAGGGTAATGATTTAGCCAAATAAAAAATATTTTCAACTAACCAACTTTTTTTATAGATAGATAAATAAAATTAATACCTCTCCCATGGTCAATTGGAAAATAGAATCACATATTAAGCAGATCATTAGAAGTTCAAAAATAAAAACAAGAATTCTGTATCAAGATTCACAGTCTAATAATGAACAATAATGCTTACTATTTATACTCAAATGTATTTATTTAGAGTCATTTAGAGAACTTGGAAGTTTCATCTGCCATTATTAGTACACATGGATTTTATCAGATAGCTAAAAATTAAAAGCACATATTTTTTTCATTGAAATTATCTGGCCTTTCGTTTTCTTTTTCTTTTTTATTTTAATTCCAGTATAGTTAACATACAGTGTTATATTAGTTTCAGGTATACAATATAGTGATTCAACACTTTTACACATTACTCAGTGCTAATAATGATAAGTATACTCTTAATCCCCTTCACCTGTTTCACCCATCCCACCCACTCATCTCCCCTCAGGCAAGGATCAGTTTGTTCTCCATAGTTAAGAGTCTGCTTTTTGGTTTGTCTCTTCATCCTATGATGTTTGTCTTTCTCTAACTGAAGTATTTCACTTAGGTCCATACATGTTGTTGTAAATGGTAAGATTTCAGTTTTTTTATGGCTGAATAATATTAATAATAATAATATTCTTTTTATGGCTGAATAAAATTCAAATATATATATATATCACATCTTTTTTTAAGATTTTATTTTTTATTTGCGAGAGAGAGCACAAGCATGGGGAGGGGTAGAGGGAGAAGGAGAAGGACAAGCAGATTCCCCACTAAGTGTGGAGCCTGATGTGGGGCTCAATCCCAGGACCCCGAGATCATGACCTGAGCTAAAGTAAGATGCTTAACAACCAAGCCTCCCAGGCACCCCATACCACATCTTCTTTATCCTTTCTTCTATCAATGGACACTTAGGCTGCTTCCATAATTTGGTTATTGTAAATAATACTGCAATAAACATAGGGGGAAAGCACATAACCCTTACAGAGACATCCTTGAACCTACAATATCCATATGAAAGATGCCACCATCATTTCAAACCAAAAATACCACCCAACTACCATATATCTAGATGAAGTGGTCACTAGCTTATAAGTGATACCTGGAAGTTCCTAGCAGTATTCTCCAGCTTCTACTATTAGAACTCTTTACCTCCCAAAAGAAACCATATTTGTATGACCACATATTAAGATGTAACCTACCTTATTTCTTTTTTTAATTGAGATATAGTTGACATATAACCCTACCTTATTTCTTACAAGACAAAAACTCTTCTTCTCCTTGATACATATCAATACAAAACTAGGAAGCACATCAGCTCCACTATAGTGGCCTAAGCCACCGATAACCCACCTTTCCCACCAGTGACACTGATGTCACTGATGACTCTGAATAAAATATGAAAAACAACCCCCCTCAGAACTGGAAGATAAGCAAAAGCAATTAAACTAAGTAAAGGAGTCAAAACCAGAAAAAGCAACCTGGGTGTGTTTCTCACTTGTTTTCTCACATGGTTTTGCCAGAGGGGGGACCCAGTCACAGAACAGCACCAGCAACTAAAATCTTATAGAAAGCTCACCATCTTTCTGGTGAGAGGAGCCAGGAAAAGGAGCCTGGGGTGACCAAAGTGTATGGAGAAAGTAAGTCCTGGAGGGGAGAGAGCCACAGAAAGGCCTCCTCTGGTTGTGAATGTATGAACCCACACACATCTTAGCCTAACCCTGAAATCATGTTAGTACATGGAAAACTCAGATCAGCTTAGCAAAGGCTTTGAGAACTGAACTGAGATTTGAAGCATCCATTTAGGACTCAGCCTAGGCTCTGATCCATATATATGAGGGATAGACCCAAACCAGCATAGTCAAGGCAGAAGAAACTGATCTGAGACTCAAATCACCATCCACAAAAGGCAAGACAAAACTTAAGATATAAACATAACCTAGACAGGGGTGCCTGGGTGGCTCAGCTGGTAAAATGTCTGCCTTTGGCTCAGGTCATGATCTCAGGGCCCTGGGATCAAGCCCTGCATTGGGCTCCCTGCTCTGCAGAGAGCCTGCTTTTCCCTCTCCCTCTTACCCTCCCCCTGCTTGTGCTCTCTCTCTCGCTCTCTCTCTCTCTAATAAATAAATAAAATCTTTTTTAAAAAATAAAAAATAAATTTAAAAAAAGTGACTAAGACAAAAATGGCAACATTCTCTGCAGGACCCCGAGTTAATGCCACATAATATCCACAATGTCCAGCACACGATTCAAGATTATTAGACACAGGGGTGCCTGGGTGGCTCAGTTTTAGGCATCTGCCTTTGGCTTGGTTCAGGTCCCAGGGTCTTTGGATAGAGCCCCACATCGGGCTCCCTGCTCAGCAGAAGGCCTGCTTCTCCCTCCTCACTTCCCATGCTTGTGTTCCCTCTCTCGCTGTGTCTCTCTCTGTCAAATAAATAAAATTTTAAAAAATAAGGATTACTGGACACAAGGAAAACATAATTAATAGATGAGAACCCTAAGATGACTTTGGTATAGGAATTATCAAAGATGCTAAAGCAGCTATAATAGAATATACACAGAGAATAGAATAGAATATTCTCCATGAGATAAAGAAAAAACATACTTGAATGAAAAGAGAAAATATCAGCAGAGGAATAGAAAAATAGAAACTGTTTTATATATAAAGATAATAGAAACTATAAATATAAAACTAAAATAGAAGCCATAAAAACAGTAAAATGGAAATTTTGAAACTGAAAAATACAATATCTGACATATCTTCTGGATGGGCTCAGTTGCAGAATGGAGTGACAAAGGAGTCACTGAATTTGAACATAAATCAACAGAAATTATCCAATCTGAAGAACATGTAGAAAAAAAATTGAAAAAGAAATGAGCAAACCTCAGGGACTTTTGGAATAATATCCAAAGATCTCATATGTGTAATTAGATTCAGGTCTTGGAAGCAAGAGAGTAAGTCTTCAAATTACCTTAGAGCTCTCACCAGAAACTATGGAGGCCAGAAGTCACTATAATATCTTTAAAATGCTGAAAGAAAAAATCTAGCAACCCAGAATTCTATACGCAACAAAAATATCGTAAAATGGAATATAAGAAGTGTAACAGAAGTCTTTGCCACTGACCTGATCTGAAAGATGCTAATAGAAGCTTTTCAGGCTGAAGGGAAATTATGAGAGGGAAATTCGGATCATCAGGAATGAAAGAGAAGCATGGAATTGCTATATATTTGGGTAAATATGAAGACCATTTTTCCCTCTTTTATTTAAAATACATATATATATGGCTTCTTAGAGTAAAATTTATAACAATGGTAGAGTTTTCAATGCATGTAGATGTAAAATATATGACAACTGCTGTAACCTAAAAAAAGTTGGGGAGTTAAGGGGACCTGTGTGACTACAAAATTTGCATCTACCTACCTATTTACCAGTCCCCACTGTATCCTCTTCATTTCCATTATGATTAATTACCAACATCCTGCCTTTGCTCACATTGTTAACATTGCTGAAAATGCTCTATCTTTTCTCTCCCATCCCTCCAAATCCTACCCCATTGTTTTTTTTTCCCTACCCCATTGTTAACATTGCTGAAAATGCTCTATCTTTTCTCTCCCATCCCTCCAAATCCTACCCATTTTTCAAGACCCAGTTCAAGTCCGAATATCTCCACAAAGTCTTTTCACACAAAGATCCAAAGATCACTGAACTAATTATAATCATCATAGCTCCTTTTACCCCACAATTCATTATTTCTATTCTACACTGGCATGTTGTTAGAAGTTCCATGTGAGCTAGTCCTGTCTTCCCAGGGCACCTGGGTGGCTCAGTTGGTTAAGTGTCTGCCTTCAGCTTGGGTCATGATCCCAGGGTCCTGGGATCCAGCCCCACTGGATCTGGGATGCAGACTACCTGCTCAGAGGGAAGTCTGCTTCTCCTCCCTCTCCCTCTGGTCCTCCTCCTGCTCATGTTTTCTCTCTCACTCACTCCTCTCTCAAATAAATAAATAAAATCTTTAAAAAAACTCCTGTCCTCCCAACCTAATTATAAATTAGGCACATAACAAGAAGACCCAATGTGGCTGTTTGATTAGATTTATCCACATTTAAAATATATGCGTAAGAATAGGCCCCCATTCTCACAGTTCATTCTAATACAGTAAATAAAATAAAATAAAATAAAATGTATATTTCTCATACCCCACCAACACCAACAATACCCATTCCATACATGAAATTTGCACAAGGAAAAGCCAAACTGTGTTAACCAATTTGGATAGTACAGCTTTGGGACATGAGGCACAAGGGCCATTGGATTCTTCCAGAAGCAAATTTCAAGTTTATGCCACAGCACAGGATACATTTTGTCACTCCAACTTTTCAATTCATGATCTAAACAATAACTTACAATAGTCATTTCGAAGACCAGTAAGATGAATCTTCACTTCTGGTTGGAGTATGGAATAGTCTATATCACTGAATCTTTTAAGACGGAAGGACTCATCTCTGACTCCATCTCTGCAGCCTGTAAAGAACAAACAGTTCCACATATCTTTATAATTCTCAGAAGCATAATATTTATGCAGGTATTAAGACAAAACAAAGTGAAAAAGAAAGTAGTCATCATGATAAAACTGAATAAAAAGTTGCAGAAGGGAAGGGAAAAAAATCTTCAGTATTAATTTAAACAGAAATTTAAAAAATATTTCATGGCCATTTTTAATAAAAAGCACATGAGTGCCAGATCTAAATGTAACATATCTTGTGGGAAGCACACAGAAACACTACGTTATACTTTGAATATTTATTCTATCACTTGAGATTTTAAAATCACAGTAATTTCTGCATATCCATTTGTCTAGTACATCAACAATTACCTGAGAGACGTAAGCCCTACCCTGAGTCTTTGCCAATAAATATTTGTTGATTCATTTATTTTGACTCTTTGTCTCACTATTTCTAAACCAGAGCACACAGGTACTTCTGACTAGTTTTACACATAATGATCTGAGGTCAGGGTCCTATCTTGGATTCAGTTTTAATTCTCATCAAAAGACCCACCTAAGTCTAAACCACAGGGCACCATCGTTTCATCTGTCCAACCACTTGGCTTGTGATCAAACTGAGAATGACGTAAATTAATAGGCACCGAGCCCACCCAGGTAATTTGTGGTCTTTACAACCACACGCCTTCTGATAAAAGACCTAAGAGCTTCACAATGCTATGCCAAGAAGTAGACCGTTACTCACTGCCTTGGTGTTAGCCACGAAGACCTGCATTTGTGGGCAAAACTTAAAGGTTACTAGAAACACTCAAGCACCTCCAATAAAGGTTTTTTAAAAAACAAGTACAAACTTCCAGTTACAAAATAAGTAATGGGGATGTAATGTACAGTAATTACAGTTAGTAATGCTGGATTGCATATTTGAAAATTGCTAAGAGCGTAGATCTTAAATTTCTCATCACAAGAAAAAAAATTCTGTAATTATGAATGGTGATGAATGTTAACTGGACTTATTGTGGTGATCATTTTACAAATATATACAAATTTACAATATACAATATATATATACAAATATCAAATCATTGTTTACTCCTGAAGCTGATGCAGATGGCTCTTGAACAACATGGGTTTGAACCACATGGGTCCACTTACATGCAGATTTTTTTTGTATAAATACCACACAGCGCTGTAAATGTATTTTCTCTTCCTTATAATTTTCCTAATAACATTTCTTGTTTTTTCTATTTTACTTTATTTTAAGAATATAGTACATAATACATATGACATATAAAATATGTGTTAATCAACTGTTTACCTTATTGTTAAGAGCTCCAGTAGGCTCAACAGTAGGCTGAGAGCAGTTAAGTTTTGGGGGAGTCAAAGTTATATACAGATTTTCACCCATGTGAGGGGTTACTTTCTAGAAGTGTGATCTAAGTAGATTGAAGGAGGTGAGTGAAGTGGGACAACTGCATTTTTACCTACTATGCTAGAAAGTTATGATAAAGTCTAAAATCTCAAGAAAGAGCAGTTTACAAATACTCCTTAGGAAATAGATGTAGGACGCCTGCAAGGCTCAGTTGGTTAAATGACTGCCTTCAGCTCAGGTCATGATCCTGGTGTCCCGGGATCGAGTCCCGCATCCGGCTCCCTGCTCAGCAGGGGGGTTTGCTTCTCCCTCTGACCCTCCCCCTCTCATCCTCGCTCTCTCTCAAATAAATAAATAAAATCTTAAAAAAAAAAAAAAGGAAAGAAAATAGATGTAAATAGTAAGGGGAAGAGCTGAAAGAGCTTAAAGTGGTTGCCTGTAAGAAGTAGACTTGGGGATGGGACAGGCAAGGCAGAGAATTGGGATAATTATCGAAATTTCATAATTATGTTGATTAGTCTAATAAATATAAAAATAATATATTCTAATAATGTATTCTAAGGTAAGGAAGAAATGAAGGAGGCAGGGAGAGAGAAGGGTAGGAAAGAAGGACAAACAGAAAATCTTTGGCCCATACCTTTCCAGGCACACTGGGATTGCTCACAGAGCTGCATTTGCCCACTAACCCACTGAGCCACCTTCTGGGTTGAATATAGCTGGTTTAGGCATTTCTGAAAACAAGCAAATAAATACTTCTCTAGATGTGCGTCTACATCTCAGATGTTATGCATGATATAGTGTTAAAACACTCAAGGTTTCCACATTATCAAACCCAATGCTACAACTGTTATTATTTACTATCTAACCACTATAATGAACACAGTGCTAAGCATTTTGCATGTATTATTTGTAATCTCTTGAACAGCTCCATAGGGCAAGTATTCCTCAGCTAGAATGAAATATTCTTTTATTCTTCTAGCCTAAAAATCCTTTTAGTCCACAAACCAACTAAAGGCAGGTGGTATCATCAAAGCCTGCGAGAACTGAAATGTCATGATAGTTCTAGTACATTGTGAAATTGAAAGACCTCCCCAAGATAACAAAGTTGAACATTAGTAAAGCTACTTTTTTAAGGAAGATTTCTTTCAAGGGGGACCTCTCAGCATTCAATCTAGAGGTGTTCTTTCACTCTGTTACTGATATTTTTTCTGGGACTTAATTTCATCTCTAGTATGTCAGGATTGAAATCATCTCAAAGGTCCTTTTCCACTAACACCTTTACCTATTAGAACATCAAATCACAGCGATCTTAAGTAACTTGCCTCAGTTTCCATGAATACAAATATCTGATTGCCGTCTCTTTGGGCCAGTATATAAAAAGCATTTCTGACATTCTTTTTTTTTTCAATTAATTTTATTTTATTTTTTCAGTGTCATTTCTGACATTCTTACACCTAAACTTCAATTAGAAACAGATAAGAAAAGTAGTAGTAAGTGTAAAGAAAAGTACTTACTGGAATTTTCTAAAAACATTTTAGTGAATAGTTAAAGCAGAGACAATTCCTTATTTTCTCCTTCATGATAATATATCTAATTGTATGTGTAAAACAATCATTGCATCATCATAATTTATACAGAAGTCTCTCTCACTGGCATCGTTTTGAGATTTTGGTTTTCTTCCCAGATATTACATCGTTGCCAGCCATTGAATCATGGATTTTTAGGTATTCAAATTAGAACAATCAAGTATAAAGCAGGGTTTCCCATTTTTAGCAGCACTGGCACTTGGTAGCAGATAATTCATTATTGTGGGGGCTGTTCTGTGCATTATAACACATTTAGCAACATCTCAGACTCTTTCTACTAGATGCCTTCCCCCTAGGTTGTGATGAGCAAAAACGTCTTCAGACATTGTCAGAGGAGCCTTGGGGAGCAAAATCACGCCCAGTTGAGAACTGCTGATATAAAATAACATTCCTAAAATCAGTGTAACTCTTCAGAGAGTCACTTCTTCAGAATCCCATTGTTCGCACAAAGCTGACCAAAGCATTGCCCAGCACAGGGCGCTTCTGTTCCATGCACCCAAGGTGCTCTTCCCTCAGTAAGATCTACTTATTACTTTAATGAACAGCTTGGCATAGAGCTGACTGTATATAATAACCATGAACATCTCCAGAGCTCTGCAGACCCTTGTCATAGAAATACCCTCCATGTGACCTTGAGGACCACTCGAAGACACACGTTTCCTGTCATTGGGAAAGACCTCACAGTGTATCTGCACCACTCCTGATGCTGTCTGACTTCTAACTGGTCATGACAACAAATGCTTGATATAAAGTACTGAAATGGTTTCAGTTAGCACCTTCCCAGGTTCTTCAATGATGCTGGGACTCTAAGGAAGTCGTGAGGTCAAAGCACCAAATACTCCAGTCTGCAGGACGTAGAGTGTGGGAAAGCAGTGGTGCTGGTAACCTGGCCTGGGCGTAAGGTCAACATGCCCCTGATGACATAGAACTCCCTGGCCATCTGCACCTCCAAACCCTTAACCAACAATAAAGCACTCCACAAAAGACCTGCCCTAAGATATTAGTTTTCAATTTGCATATTCACAATATTTTTCCTCTCGCGAGATATAGATGCCAAACACTGGAAGCACATACTAAGTGAGTAACTTTGTCCAAACTGAGAATTTATGACTTTCCTAGTTTAAAGCTCTCTAAATGAAACCTTGATTCCCTTTTGGATTTGATAAATCCGAAAACATGCTAGGGATATTTAATGCGCCCAAGGATTTAGATCAGACTCCTCTAAGATCTTAAAACCACAATAAATAAGATACTTAAAGGAACTAAATAAACTTAGTCAAGACACACACAAAAAAACAACAATAACAAAAACTTAAGGGAAATGTTTAAAAGACCATCTTATAGGGGTGCCTGGGTGGCTCAGCTGGTTAAGCGTCTGACTCTTGATTTTGGCTCAGATCATAATCTTGGGGTTCTGGGATGGAGCCCCACCTAGACCCCTGCCTTGAGTTCCATAGGGCTCTGCGCTCAGTGGGGAGTCTGCTTGGGATTCTATCTCTCCCTCTCCCTCTGACCCTCACCCCGCTCACACTTTCTCTCTCTCTAAAATAAATAAACAAATCTTAAAAAAAAAAAAAAAAGACCATCTTATAGAGGAAGAATTTAACTTATCTTGAGAGACCCCAGGGGGCAGATCAAGTCACCGAATAGTTGGAAATGATTACATAAGAAATTTTTTGGCTGAGGGGCAGCATACCATAATATGTTTAATTTCATTATATTTTTAATCTTTACCTCTTTAAAAAAATCTTTATTTTTTAATTCAAGTATAATTAACACACAGTTTTATAAGGGTTTCGGATGTACAATATAATGATTCAACAATTCTATACATTACACAATGCTCAACATTGTGAATTTTCTGGGATTTTCTTTGGATTTTGTTGATGGTTTCCTTCACTGTGCGAAAGCTTTTTATTTTGGCGTAGTCCTAGTAATTTGATTTTGCTTTTTAAGGTATATATATATAATAAAATATATTAAGATATATTTTAAGATATATTTGCTTTTTAAGATATATTCCCTCCTTGCCAGAGGAGGGAATATATCTTAAAAAATGTTTCTACAGCTGATGTCAAAGAGATTACTACCTATGTTTTCTTCTAAGAATTTTATGGTTTCAGAAATCACATTTAATGGGTCTTTAACCCATTTTGTGATTCTTTTGGGTACGGTGTAAGAGAGTGGTCCAGTTTGCTTCTTTTGCATGTAGCTCTCCAGTTTTCCCAATACCATTCATTGAAAAGGCTTTCTTTTTCCCATTGCATATTCTTGCCTCCTTTGTAGTTCCATACAAATTTTAAGAGTGTTCTAGTTCCGTGAAAAATGCTATTGATCTTTTGATAGGGGTTGCATTAAATCTGGAAATGGCTTTGGGTATTACAGACATTTTGACAAGATTTGTTCTTCCAATCCATGAGCATGGAATATCTTTTTATTTGTTTGTGTCATCTTTAATTTCTTTAATCAGGGTTTTATAGTTTTCAAAATACAGGACTTTTACCTCCTTGGTTAAGTTTATTCCTAGGTATCTTACTGTTTTTGGTGCAATCGTAAATGTGATTGTTTAATTTCTCTTTCTGATGCTTCATTATTACTATATAGAAATGCAACAGTTATCTGTAAACTTATTTTGTATCCTGCTGCTTTACTTAATTCATTTATTATCAGTTCTGGTAGTCTTTTGATGGAGTCCTTAGGGTTTTCTCTATAGTATCATGTCATCTGAATCTTAACCTTTTTTATGTTTCATTGTACTTTTTTGGTTGATACTAACTTGTATATTTGTTGGGTATTACATTTCTTTTACAAAGTGCTCTTATTCATGTCCTTCACTCACTTATTTTTTCTGTCAGGAAGCCATCATTTTCTTCCTGATTTGTAAGAGCAGCTAAGCCAGTTCCTTTCTCACATTTGGGACCCATTTGTCTGAGCTTCTCAGGATATGAGATCGTCAGTTTTCTCTCTTTACCTACCCGGCCTTTAGAGGCAACATGAGCTGCCTTGCAAAAATGGAAAGCAGAGTTACTTGTTTCAAAAGTCCCTTTGATGGGTGTCTTAGGCGGTTCTTGATAGGATCCTGCAAGAAAAACATGTAGCTTTTAATTTGTTTTTCAAAACAAGATAATCACTTTTGTTGGTGATCAATCCATTGTGTCTCTCACAATAGAATGTGAAGCCACAGGCACTCATCTCTCCAAAATCCTGGCAGAGGTGATTAAAGGAGGAAGGGTCAGTACAGGGCCTTATCCAGAATGCCAGGGTCATAAGTGAGCGCTGCCTCAGTGGCCTCTGTAGGAAATGCCAAGATTAAAGATCTGACTCCCACCGCAGCAGCAGCAGAAATGCTTTATCTCTGCATGGAAAGAACATATTTGCACATTTGAAGAATAGATACAAACAGTTCCATAGTTTAAGGTGATGGAGCAAAGGTATCTGGTTTGCCCAGGCTATGCTCATCCTGCCAGGAAATCACTGTGGGGTGCTTACTTCTCTAATCATTGGTATCCACTCTACGATCATGAACCAATCACTTTGTCTCTCCCCCTCCCTTTTATAGAAAGATGCTTTAAGGGTAGTTTGAGATGATGTCAGTGAGGTACTTTCTAAATTAAAGTAATAACAGAGTCAATGTTATTTGCATCATTATTATTCATATCGATTCTCTTCTCAAGATTGAGAAAGCCCTTTACCAGACTTTTAACTGTACAGAAAACCCTGTCCTGTCACCTTCTAAAACTAAGTATCTTATATGTTCATATCACTTGTTCATTAGAGGGGCCAAGGGACTACTGAAAAATCTTGTATACATAATTATAATCTTTACAAAAGAAACGATATAGTAATGCAAATCTCAGAAATGCATCTAAAATACTACATACTGTCTTTTGTTTTTGTTTCACTTCCCATCCCTCCCCCCACCACCTTGGAAATTTCTTATTCAAAGCAAGAAAAGGAAAGCACTTGATGAATGTGATACTAGATAGTTCTACAAGACAAAGAGTCTCTCAGGAATATCTGTCCCATTAACATTTTTTTTTAAAGATTTTATTTATTTGTCAGAGAGAGAGAGAGAGAGCACAATCACGCAGAGTAGCAGGCAGAGGCAGAGGGAGAAGCAGGCTCCCCACCGAGCAGAGAGCCCGATGCGGGGCTCGATCCCAGGACCCTGGGATCATGACCTGAGCCAAAGGCAGCTGCTTAACCAACTGAGCCACTCAGGCGTCCCTCATTAACATTTTTTAAATAGCCTCTGGAATTTCTATTACCTCACCTAGAATCAAAGTCTCTTTCTCAGGTGTTATCTTCAGTACGGATCCAGAATCTTCTGGGAGGTAAGTGGTTGAAAACTCTTCCCCAAAGGAGCAGGCTGCCAGATGTTCAGTTGGGCTTTGCCGCCATCTGGTGGTAATTGGGCTACTGGCAATGGGACCCTCAGCCAACAGCCTCTTCACAAAGTTTCTCTTGAAGCAAGAATATGTGGTCTTACCTTCATCAAAAATCTATTTAACAAGGAAAAAAAAAAAAGCTGTAATTTATAGCAGACTCAATGATGCAAAAGTAGGGATTCCTTAAAGGAGAATTATAAACAACTTATCTAGTACAAAACAAATTATATATCAGATTTTTAATTTTTGTGACCTGAGAGAACATTATTTTATATATATAAATATATGTGTGTGCATGTGTATACTTAGAGCCTCTGTTCAAGGGTCTCAAGACATACAAAAGCAGCTTAGGGAGTAATTATGTTTACAGTTATTACAATTACATATCAATATAAAATATTGATTAGGGGCGCCTGGGTGGCTCAGTGGGTTAAAGCCTCTGCCTTCGGCTCGGGTCATGATCCCGGGGTCCTGGGATCGAGCCCCGCATCGGGCTCTCTGCTCGGTGGGGAGCCTGCTTCTCCCTCTCTCTCTGCCTGCCTCTCTGCCTACTTGTGATCTCTCTGTCAAATAAACAAAATCTTTAAAAAAATAAAAATAAAAATAAATAAAATAAAATATTGATTAAATATTTTTGTTGAAATAACCCTATATATTGAACAGACAAAATATTTATATAAAATCACAAAATTGATCGCTTCTCAGCCTTTGGGCTAAGATCAAGTGTAAAATCACAAAATTGCAAATCTGGAAATAAATAGCAATTTTCTAGTCCAAACTTTTCATTTCACAGATGAGATAACTGAGGCATAAGTTGCTCCATATTCGTCTCATTCCCACCAAGAAACTCCAGGAGTTTGGTATTTACAGATAATGGTGAACCACGCCATGTTATCTACATGAAATTAAATGCAAATGGCAAACTGGAAATATATTTTTTATTTATTTTTTAAAAATATTTTATTTACTTATTTGACAAGAAGAGAGATCGAGAGCCCAAGCAGAGGGAGAAGCAGGTTTCCTGCTGAGCAAGGAGCCCAATGCGGGACTTGATCCCGATACCCTGGGATCGTGACCTGAGCCAAAGGCAGACACCTAACCAACTGAGCCACCTAGGCACCCCAGAAATATAATTTAATAAAATGTCAGGCATGTTAGATTAATATCTTTGTGTAAAGGACTCTTAGAGAAAGTTAGACAAATTTGTAAGCCAAATAGAAAAAAATAGAGGGACGCCCGGGTTGCTCAGTCTGCAACCATTAGAAATTAGGACATACATTAGGGAAATGCAAATCCAAACCACAATGAAGTACCACTTCACATGCACTAGGATGTCTTTAATTAAATAGACAGATAGATAGATGGCAAGCAAACATTAGCTAGAATGTGAAGAGACTGGAACTTTAGACATTGCTTATGGGGATGTAAAATGGTACCATGGGGAAAACAGTAGGCAGTTCCTCAGAAAATTAAACCTAAAATGACTGTATGATTGAACAATGTCATTGCTAGGTATAAGCCCAAGGGAAATGAAAACAGCTACTCCAACTCAAACAAACATGCAGGTATGTGCATGTTCTTGGTACACTATTCACAATAGCCAGAAGGCAGAAATAACCCAAACGTCCATCAGCAAAGAAATGGACAAGGAAATTGTGGAGGATATATGTTTATGTATGTATGTATACATATATTATACATAATGTAATTATTTATTCATAAATGACATATCAGCTAAGAAAAATGATCAAGAAATGTCACAGCGACAATCTTGCACTGTCTCGGCAGGTACGTGTTTCTCTGGTTCGTCTCCTGTCACATCCTCCATACTGTCTCCTCCCCTGGGTGTTCTTCACACTTCTCCGCCAGAGTAACTTCTAGCCCACCTTCACCACTGGGGTCAGCCATCACGTCAGGAAGGTGTCTCTGATCTTCCCTTCCTCCCCATTCCAAGCTGGGTTAGGCAGTCTGTGATAGCCTAGTAATTGCGACGGTTAATTCTATGCATCAACTTGACTGGACGAAGTGCTGCCCAGAAAGCTGGTAAAACATTTTTTCTGGATGTGGCTGGGAGGGTGTTTCTAGTGGAGATGAGCATTGGATTCAGAAGGCTGAGTAAAGAGATCCACCCTCACCACTGTGGGTGGGCATCATCCAATCCACTGGGGGCCTGAATGCCACAAAAAGGCAAAGGAAGGGCAAATTTTCTCTCTTCTTGAAATAGGATGTCCATTTTTTCCTGCACTCAGATATCTGGAGCTCCTGCTTTCTCAGACCTTCGTATTCCTTGATTTACACCAGCTGCTCTCCAGGTCTCAGGCCTTTGGACTCAGATTGAATTATACCCCCAGCTTTCCTGGTTCTCCAGCTTATAGGTGGCAGACTGTGGGACTTTTCAACCTCCGTAACCTCGTGAGCCTCGTGTATATATTTTTACGTATATTCTATTGATTTTGTTCCTCTGGAGAATCCTAAGGCAATTATGATTGTTTTTCATGGCACATGAGAGAGCTGATATGCAATGAAAAGGACTGGCAGTATTAGACACCCACCAGCAGAATATGAATCAATAACATAATGAGATAACTTTTTTTTTAAGCATTACAGTTTTAGGTCTCATTAAGGGAGAACCAGTGTCCAAAATAAGAGCGAAGGAAACCCAGTTGTCTCTGTGCTGGTCAAGACCCATCTGGAGAGCTGTGTCCAGGCTTGGACCTCTTCCGTAATAAGATGAGCCAGCCAGGATTCTAAACCTGAATTCATTTAGAGGACAAGGACTGCAGTGATATGAGGTCAGGGAACACAGCAGTGGGGCAATACGTGAATGGAGTGAGGGCACCAGGGGTAGTTAGTCCAGATGAAAGAAGACCCATAAGGAACCATCGTCAAATATTTAAAGGAAGGCAGTGTATGAAACAAAGAAACATTTACTTTGTATTGCTCCCTATGACAAGACTGGGACCAATAAAAGGGAGGAGGCAAATTTTTACTCAGCACAAAGAACTTTCAAAGAGTTAGAGCAGGGACGCCTGGGTGGCTCAGTCGGTTAAGCATCTGCCTTCAGCTCAGGTCATGATCCCAGGGTCCTAGGAGTCTCATGTCTTCATCGTCATGATCGGGCTCCCGGCTCAGCAGGGAATCTGTTTGTCCCTCTCCCCCTGCCCCTCCCCCTGCTTGTTCTTTCTCTCTCTCTCTCTCTCTCTCACTCTCAAATAAATAAAAAAAAAATCTTAAAAAAAAAACAAAACAAAATTAGAGCATAATTTCCTCTAATGGTTTGAATATAAAGTATAGTTCTCAGTCAGTCCCTCCTCCAGGGACATATGTTTCATAGCGATACAGATGAACATTTTAATAGTTATGTGTTTTAATGTGCATTTTTAAATATTTTTAAATTTCCAATGTTGATATAAAGTCTTCTCTTATAGGGGCGCCTAGGTGGCTCAGTTGACTGAGCGTCTGTACTCTTCATTTTGGCTTAGGTCACGATCTCAGGGTTATGAGATTGAGCTCCATGTCAGGCTCCACAATTCTCTCTCTCCCTCTCCTTCTGCCCTTCCCTAACCCTCTCTCTCTCTTTCTGTCTCTAAAATTAAAAAAAAAAAAACAGTCTTCCCTTCTAAAAATATATATATGAGTAAAAAAAATGAATCAATTTGAACCAAAAATGCTAAGTAACTAACAAACAGTACACATAGCAAAAATCACAGAGGTGGTATGCAAATGACTCTAGGTTAAGGATCGCTGATTTTTTTTATTGTGATATTTCATCTTCAGTGTTTTTAAACTTTTATTCCAGGATCTATCTCTTGCTGAGGAAATGCCTGTCATATAGTTTTAAACAACTCAAGTAGAAAGTAATGGAGAGAAAGAGGAAGAGAAGAAAAATAAGACAAAGTAAGATAAAGGAGAAAAGGATGAATGACTCAATACTGTAAGCACATCAGTTTAGCTTGTTTACCTTTTATTTTTATTTATTTTTGGGGGGAAGGGGCTGAGGAAGAGGGAGAGAGGGAGAATCTTAAGCAGGCTCCACACCCAGCACAGAGCCCACACAGGGCTCGATCTCACAACCGTGAGATCTCCTGAGCACCTGCACCCCCACCTCCAAAGCAATAAGGGTGTCAAACACCTCAAAAAAAAAAAAAAAAAGCATATCTAGAATACTTTTAAACCTTAAGAATCATAATATTAACGAGCTGATTTCAGCCCTAACGAGATTTAGTTAAGTTTTCCAAGTTTTCCAAGTAGTTTTCTTATCGAGTGAATTTTCTGGACGAACAAACGTGCGACATCAAGCCGGCACAGTTACTAACTGGCATGCTGGATTGTACAGAATCTCTTGTAAGTTTGTACAGCATAACTTTGACATTCTCAAAGGCCAAGCTCTGGAGTTGTTGGGAGTTTCTGTACTTACAAAACAATGAACTAGAAACTATCCTAATGATTTTATCAAAGTGATATCACCCTATGGGCCCTACCTGGGGTCTAGTCAATCAGCATCTTCCCAGACATAACCGTCTGTCCTCTCCCTCAAAGCACCCTTATAATGGGATGGGTTTACATGGTTCAAATTACAGCGGATGTTCTATGAATTGACTTTTTTTTTTTCAATTAACTTTTGAAACTCAAGTTCCTGAGCCATTTCCTTGAACAGCCTGAGGAGCTAGTCAGGGGACCGAGTGTAGACAGACAGTCGTGAAACCTGTCTATGAGAGAAGACAGGCGGAAACCAAAAAACCTTGTTACTCTGAAAACCAAAAAAAAAGATTGAGGTCTAAAGTTTTTCAAATTTAAATGCACACTTGAGTCATGAGCTGATCATGTAAAAATGCAGATTCTGATTCAGGAAGTCTGAGATGGGGCTCGAGCTTCTGTATGTCTAACAAGCACTGGCAATGGCAGCGCTTGGAGCCCAAGGACCACACTCGGGTCAGCGAGGTCAGAGAATTTAACTCCGGGTGTCACATAAAGTTTGACTTTTTCAGTAAGTCAGCCAGAGAGCACCCAAGGAATGCTATCATAATTAAGAGGTGATACAACATGTTTTGTGTACATTTTTGTCCTTTACCAGAAATTACATTTACAGGAGAAGACTTTTCTATTGTATTCACTCTTACCAGGCTCGGAGAGTGGGAATAATGTGGTTTATTGGTCTCTGATGGGTTGTACGTGGCTAAGCTGTGGGTTCAGCTCATCTACCCCCAAGAGCACACACCACAGACGCAGGGCCCAGAGGCAGAGCTGCCAGCCTCCTGCACACATCCTCTAAAGCCCAAAGATCTGTGATGGGAAAGGGCACTCTCACAGTTTTTCATATCATTCTGTGCACTTTTTCCTAGCATTTTCAACAAACACACCAAGACCCCAAGAGTCAGGCCCACGTAGAATGAAGCACCTTCATTTAAAACTTGCTGTGTGTCTTAGGGAAGAGGCTAAGGTGACCCAAGGACCGCAGCCCTCAATTTCCCATCCATTCCTACCCCTGAAATTTTCAGCAGTAAAGTTAGGCCTCCTGTAAGAGGCAACAGCCATGGGAAAAACAAAGATTAAAAAAAAAAGAAAAAGAAAAAACAACTAGATGATGCACCCAAGGAGAGGTGGGTTTGAGGGGTTTCCTTGTTTGTTTTTGCTTTCTTGGTAGAATTGTCTAATTGAATTTTTAAATTCCTGATTTATTATAGAGTTCAGTATTTTTTCTGTCTACAGGTTGCAGCCCATTAAATCATTGTCATGGATCAGAACCAGGCTGTTTTAAAACTGCCATAGGTGTATCAGCATTCAAAGGGGAAGTATTGTTTAAAGAAACTTCTCAGTTATATATGTCTGTGTACTGAGTTAAATTGTAAAGTGCATTTCTTAGTAGGGGTCATGATCAAAAATTTGAAAAACACTGGACTATAGTTTGCTTTACGATAGAGGAGGGTTTTTTAAAGTGTTCATTGCATTTGATTTGTTTATTTTCGCTATATTCACCTGGCATTGCCTAAATTACATGAAGTCAGGATAAGCAGCCCCTTCACATATTTCTCTGCCCTTTCCACTGTAAATTCCTAGAACTCATGTAGCAAGTTTAATGCGTACGTATATTAAATTCCTTCAGGCTATACATCATATTAATAGACCACATTTAATTTACCCTCTGAACTATTCCTGGGTGGTATTTACCCACTGCCCTACATTTAAGCAGTTACTGGGAGGGCTCGGTCCACAAGCTTCGGCCCTACAAGGGCACTATCTTCCAGTGAAATATTTTGTCAGGAATATGTTAGAGTTATCAAAAAAGTCCTGATTTTTCTAGCAAAGATTGCAATGGGCATCATGAATACATTAAAATTCTTTAGCACTCCTTATTTTATCCAGGAGTTTCACTCCTTTCCCCATCTGAGAAGGGTCTTTCTATTCCTCAGCAGTGAAAGGAGCTAGTCTGTCCTTCTTGGTTTTCCGTTAAATAGAGCCGGTGTCAAGTTTCAGCTCCTCCTTGAATTCCAGCCTGCTGAGACTTCCCTCTAGAGTCATCCAAAATGGAGCCTCTTACAGCGTACCCTTTAAGATGTTCAGGGTCGAAAGCAAAGGTATTTGCAGTTTTGCTGTCTATGGTTCTATGCACAGTAATGTTATTTCTTCTACAACTAAAATTCCTAAAACCTAAAATCAACAGCTTTTATACCTTTGAAGTGAAAGATGCAAAAGGAAGAACGGTTTCTCTGGAAAAGTTTAAAGGCAAAGTAAGTTGCATCCTCTGATTCTTTTTCCTATTGTCTGTTCGTGTTCTCTGTTTAATGGAATCAAATTTTTATTGTTAAAGGGTCGTAAGTTATAATTTAGTCTTCAAAGTAATGTTATTAGTGTATCACGTTAGCCATCAGAGTTCTCATAGTGTTATCTACTTCTAATTGATAAACTCTGTCCTTTCTTCAGAGGCATGCTGAATTAATACATTAAGTTGTTTAGGAAATTCTTATAGTTAGTAATGTGACTATGGAGACATTAAAAATATTAATTCAATAATCTAGCACCATTAAAAACCAATCTCATCGATGTTCTTATTATCTTCTATTTAAAAATAAACTGTTGTATCTGATGCCTTTTTAATGGTGGTGATATTTCAGAGTCTTAATTCACACATCCACGTTACAATTTTCAATAAAATTGGGTATATCTAAAAATATGAAATAACTATCTGCTTCAAAATGGTTTGGGATTTTAACTACTTGCAGAATTTTTTTTTAATCTTTTATTTGCTTCACTTTCCGGTTGGATTTTTTTCTTTTTCCGGGAGGTTGCACTAGTTGTAAACGTGGCTAGTGACTGCCAACTCACAGACAGAAATTACTTAGCACTGCAGGAACTGCACAAAGAGTTTGGACCATTCCACTTCAGCGTCTTGGCCTTCCCGTGCAATCAGTTCGGAGAGTCGGAGCCCCGCCCAAGCAAGGAAGTAGTATCTTTTGCAAGAAATAACTACGGAGTGACATTCCCCATCTTCCACAAGATTAAGATTCTAGGATCTGAAGCAGACCCTGCATTTAGATTTCTTGTTGGTAAATATCTACCTTGCCTCACCAATTTAATATTTTTAATTGCTTTTCATTTTTAAAACAAAGGAGACCAGGACCATACTTTTCTGTTTCATTTGCAATGTTTTAGTGGGAAAATTTGCTAAAACTATCGAAGAGCCAGAATCTCATGTTTTGTAATTTTCTAGAAGTTATGCTTCCCTGAAGTCAATGTTTCAACCTCTTGAATGGCAAAATGAGTCTACTCCAATGTATTTTATTCCGTATGATCATTTTAGATAAATTCCTGAAGAATTTATCTAAAGCGTGGTCATGGCTATCTTCACAAAATATCTTCACAAAATAGCTCTTGGGGGAATGTCCCTCCCCATGATGAAAGCTATCCATGTCTCATGAATATTCCTGCGCATTATTAGTAGATATATCTTTGTGGTTAATTTTATGTTGCCTTACTTATCTGAGCTATTATCTTTAAGGATGAATAATATCTCGGTTTACCAGGTTTTTGCTAAAATTTATAACAGAATATAAGGATTTTTTTCTGGAGGAGGGTATATTAGGCTATTTCTAAAATTAAACTAGCTACAGAAATCTGTTTAAAGATTTTCCAGGGTCTGTTAGCATAAAAGTAGTGAGATATAGTGACTAAGGGCATAGGTTTTAGCTCCATTCTCTGGCTTCAAACCCCTGCTCTGTTGCTTTTGCTGTGTGGCTTCAGGTACATGACTTAACTCCTCTGTGCCTTCTTCCTCATTTGTGAAATGAGACTATCAATAGTACCTACTTCCTGAGATTGATTGTATTTGTAAGTATATTATTAGTAAAAGCAAAGTATTTAGATGCTTCTTATACCTTGCCAAACACTATAAAGAATATTCAGCTAATGTCCTCTCATCTGACTTATGCAGATGATATCCTCAGTCCTATTTTCACAGATAATTTGAGTTTTCATAAAACAATGACCTCCATCAGACAATCAAGCTTCCAGTCCAGTAAGTCAGCTAATGTGCTCTATAAAATTTAAGTGGGAAATCAGAATCTTTTAAAAACATGATATTTAATTTCTAGGGAAAATTAACACAATTCTTAACACCCTGCATAGCAACCAGAGTGAAATCTTAGAGCACATGTCCTTGTAAATCATTTTCAGTCATAGCGGCCAGATATGTGGGCATAATAGCTCTTGAGTTCTTCTTTGTCAAAAAAAAAAAAGCTTCTGAAACTCCACCTACCCCATGTAATCAAAAAAAGTAACAGTGATTTAAGGCTTCACTGAAGTTAGATGAAGCTCCAGAGACAAAGACTCGGATATCATAGCCAAATGAAAATTACATCTTTTTAAAACTAGCCAAAATGGACAGGAACTGGTCATGTGGTCACAGATAGGACCACTCTGCCCGTGTGTGCAGGTGTCACTAGACAGGGCATCTGGACACGGAGGCACATGGGGACTGAAGCTCGGCCATAGCAAGGCGTGTGCTGAGGGGGCTGTACCCATCTGGAAGGGTGTCTTTTCCTAATTCACACCGAGATGTTAGGTCAGCTAGAGAGAGCTCTGCCCTGACATGTATTATCTTTAGAGACGCATTTTTTATTATAGAAAAGGGTAGTTTTTCAAAACGATTTTAAGATTTTCATGGGTAATGTGATACACTGAGTCACTGATGTTCGCTCTAATCAGAAATATTTTTCTCAAAAATGAAATAAATTTGACTGCTTGGCACAGTGAACAAAGTAAAATGCATTTAAGTTAATCAGGCTACTTTTTATCTCTTATTTTTAACCTGTGCTCCCTCGTTGGTTCTTTTTCCCAGCACAAAGTATTGCACACCTTAAAACTCTAGGCAGTGTGTTCCTTCTACCTACTTAATCACTATTTCTGAAAGAATAGTTAACACTTGTTATCTCTGCTTCCCTGTCTGTGTCTGGCTTCTTGCCAGGATCTCCTAAACCTCACAGGTACCAGTGACTGCCACTCTGGCCCCTTCTCTTTCTTCTTTTCAGGTTCCTCCTTTCCATCAACCCTTAACTCTGCTGATCCTCAGGATTCTGCCACAGTCCACCGGGGCTCTTCTTATTCTAACCCCTTTCCCTGAGTGAGCTCTCTCTCCTAAGCTCCAAAGCCATATAGTCAGTGGCCTCTTCTGACTAGATGTCCCACATACCCCTAAATCCCTTCGTATACAAAAACGAATTTGTCATCATCATCCTAAAATCTGCTTTCTTTTCCATAGGAGTAGGAAGGTCTGTGTATCAGTCCTGGTTCTATCGCTCACTAGCCATGAGACCTTAAGTCTAAGACTCCATTTTTCCTCATCTGCAAAATGGGGTTAATAATAATAACCACCTCACAGGGTTGCTGTAAAGATTAAATGAAAGGATCCATTTAGAGCAATGAGCACACATTACTAGGTACATAGTAGACAAGTTATTTATATTTTTTTCTCATGTCAGTAGCGCATATCAATTCTGGATAGTGTAAGTGGAAAAAAACACCTACGTTTCTTACATAAATTAAGATTTATCAAAAGGACAGCATAATTTCTCGTTA
Source organism: Potos flavus (assembly GCA_028534135.1). Taxonomy (NCBI): domain Eukaryota; kingdom Metazoa; phylum Chordata; class Mammalia; order Carnivora; family Procyonidae; genus Potos; species Potos flavus. The sequence goes on along the minus strand of CM052895.1, from coordinate 19,574,104 downwards.
TGATTTAACACTATATGTTAACTGGAATTAAATAAACACTTAAAAAATAATATGATAAAGAATTCCTTTCCATTTTTGTCTACATAACATGTAACGATATCAAAACCATAGATAACATTTAATATGAAAAGAATTCCATACATGCCATTACCAAGGACCATTAGAACATCATTTTATCTTTAAAAATGTTAGGAAACTGAAAGCTTTGGGTGACGAGGTAAATTTTTTTTTGTTTAGATCAACAGATCCAAAATAAACCACTTTGTTTCATGATTCCAGATCAGTAGAATCATCAGCGAAATCACCAAATATACAGAAATATGGTTACTCAAAGCTTGAGTTTTGCTTTGTTTGGGTGTTTTGCTTGTTTTGCTTTGTTTTTGACATTCCTAGAACTTGATTCTAACGTTGTCACTTACACAGATACTAGTAGAAATGACAGTCTTAGCAAAAGAATAAAATTATGCTCATGAAAATATATTCTGGTATTTTAGATTCTTCAAAGAAGGAACCGAGGTGGAATTTTTGGAAGTATCTGGTCAACCCTGAGGGCCAAGTTGTGAAGTCCTGGAGGCCAGAGGAACCCATTGAAGTCATCAGGCCGGAGATAGCAGCTCTGATTAGACAAATGATCATAAGAAAGAAAGAGGATCTGTGAACCTGGCAGTGAGTCATTCAGATGCAGTAATCAGAATACAGACATGTCCCTGGGGAGGGGGGTGGGTCTCATCTTAAAGACTCTGACAATTAAATGTGGCCCTGAAGGATGGGGTGTTTTGTTTTTAGGATACCTTGCCAGTGAGTGGTAATGAATGTCCCCAGGTCAGAGATGTTACCTAAGGCAAAAATAAAGAGTAGCTAAAGAATCAAAATGAAATATATTAAATATTTCATCTGACCACACTAAATAATTCAGAATACAGAGTCACCAGCGTGCTTCAATATCCTGTTCACCTTGACATTTTCCAGAATCGTACTTGATGGAAATGCCAACACACTAGACCACCGTTTGAATTCAAGACACTGTATGTGACTGAAATTTCGGGAGTAACTAACTGCAAATGGCTATTTTTATGTAATAAAATACAAAATAAACACTGAAAAATGTGGAATAGAGAGATTCAAATCCCTATATACTTCTGTTTCATGTACAGGATTTTGTTTCTTTAGTTGTTGTTTTTTTTTTAAGTACACGTTCATAGTATGTTTTATTATATCTGCCCAAATAGTCACTGATAAATGACACTAACCTAACATTTGAAAAATCCTTCATCACTTTCAGTTATTTGTTTTTTTCCAAAAGCAACTCAAATTTTACAAAAAGAATATTAATAGTTGAATCACAGTCTTTATTTTATCTTATTTTTTTAAAGATTTTATTTATTATTTACTTGTCAGAGAGAGAGAGAGAGTGAGAGAGAGATCACAAGTAGGCAGAGAGGCAGGCAGAGGCAGAGGGAGAAGCAGGCTCCCCGCCGAGCAAGGAGCCGGATGTGGGACTCGATCCCAGGACCCTGGGATCATGACCTGAGCCGAAGGCAGCCGCTTAACCAACTGAGCCACCCAGGCGTCCCCACAGTCTTTATTTCTGAATGAAAATCCTAAGTGTAAGAGAGCGTTTGATGATTTAGCTCAAGTCTTGATATATTAATGTTGGTTGCTCATATATTCAGACTAGACCAGCCATTTGGAAAGAATTCCATGCCACATCATTCTGATAACTGAAATAGTAAGAATCAACAATGAATCATCAAAGGTCTGCATGTAAACAAGAGAGGTTTTCAGTCACACCAGCCTTAAGCATCAGCAGTCCCTGAACCCTTTGATAGAGTCACAATATGCTTTTTCTCCCAAAGTCATAACCTTTATGTTCTGTCAGTCTTATAATTATTGGCTAACAAAGCAACCTACCAAGTTGGTGAAGGCTAATTATTGCCCCATGAAATATTCATTTCATGAAGTCAATAGGAAGACTAGAGCAAAAGAAAAAAAGGGAAAAAGGCAAACATGTAAAATTTGGTTAAGAAGGAAGACCCAATCTCAATAGCCGTGAGTTGGCTCCCAAATTCTGACCTGATTAATGAAAGTGAAGAGGGTTTTTTTTATGGTGAAGTCAGTAATGCCACCTCAGTATATAGTTCTGTACAAGTGTTTAAAGTTCTTGGAGAAACCAAAAATATTTCCTGGAACACTTTCGGCTTCAAAGTAAATATCCAACCACCCACAGTTGGGGGTACAGTTCCTATTAGAGGTCAAGAAGATTTCCAAGGATAGCTTCGAGAATGGCAGGTTAGTGTGTCAGCAAACCTGCTTGTACACCTCACCAGCCATATGACTTTGGGCAAGTCACTTGCCTACTTTTAGATTTGCTCACCCATAAGTTGAGGTCAGACTGAACAAAGAGCTCCTTCCAGCTCCACGAGTCAATGACCATGCTTAACAAGGTGTCTTCAGTGATCAGGAATGGAATCAGTACTAATCTGAACTGTTTTTGAAGACATAGAAGCTCCCAAACGAGCCTATCTATCCTTTGCAATTTTGGCCCAAGAGCATAGAAGCAGTTTGAATTCTGAACCTCTCAGAAAAATTTTGTTCAGGGCAAACTCTCCAAGTGTTGCTCCCAGAGCACTCTTGCCATGGGACAAGTGCCACAGGGCTGGTGCGGTGTTTTGTGGGCTCACGTTAGGGGTATGAGCAGAAGTATATATGCCAGCCCTACACAGGCTATGTAGACTCCCCACTGTCCGACACTAATAGAGCCACCCTGGCGACCCACCAGGACTGTCCTGGTGAATGCAATTGAGATGTCCATCCTGCCCAAAGTCACTAGTTCTCCAAAGCCATATAAAGTGGGTTTTCAGTTATAGATCTCCAATCCTGGTTGCTTTATTCAACCTACAGTCTCTACTAGAGAGTCAGTGCTTGATTCTCTCCCCTTGACCTTTGGGTATGCAGGGAAGGCAGGTGGGGGATTTGAAAGTGTGCCAAGTAGGTGTCCATTCAAAGTTCTGTGACAATTAGGCTCTCTGGGCTAAAAGAGGGTATGGACCTATTTGCTGATGTCCTGCTACCCATAACTCCAATGTCTTTGTGAATTCCACTAGATACACACATACAGAGGAAAACAATGTAGCTTTCTTGAACTGAGCAGATCTTCCCTGTTTTGACATTAAAAAGCCTGAGACACAGACTACTGTCTAAATTGAGGAGTATAACAGAAAACAGCTGGCATTACATCAAAGGGTATTCAGTTGCCCTTATGACAAAGGGACAAAATCAAATGCATTTAACTGTGGTAATTCATAGGCTTGAAGTTTGGTTTATTGGGAAGGTGGGAAGGAGCACTTCATTCTAACTCCCAATCTTCATCTCAGGGCACATATAGCCATAGTGTTGGAGACTGGAATAAATATGAATTTGCCTGAGATATACCCTGAACGTCATACGTCCATTTTTTAAAATGTTTAGTAATTATAGGGTATCCATAGTATGTATAGAGGTACCTATATACAGTTCCTAGTAATTATGGGATAGATAGCATGTACCCAGAGGGGGCTGATCAATAACCATCGCCTCTCTGGAGGAGGGGTCCCAATTTGCAGCACTTGCCAATTTCCATGGTTTAAATGCTCCCTCATAGCCAACTTCCATCTACCAATCATTTATTAACTAACATGCCAAATTTCTGAAAATTTAACAACCAGTTCTCACAAACCACTATAAGTGGGCTCCAGGACACCAAAATTCTTAAAAATCAAACTTGATTAGGTTATCATAAGGCTCTCCAAAGAGATAAATCTAGAGCAAAAATGTATTATATATTATTTATTTTTATTATAAATATACTGTTTGGGTAGGTTATATGAAAATGTGGAAGAACAGTTACTGAAATATGAAAAGTTTTTAACAATATGCTATGTAATCACCATAAAATCTAATGACTTAACTGGATTGTCTATAGGTAACCTCAAGCAGGAAAATACTACAGTAAAAAAAAAAAAAATGTAGACAAAGCCTCAGAAGAAAAAAAAACTTTTTTGTGTGTTTCAACACATTTACTGTTTAGAAGACTACCTTGAACAAGGTAAAAAGTCTTTGAGTTGTCCCTGTAAAAAATATTATGTTTGTTTGTGGTGTTTCTTTGAAAGAAAAATTGTATGTTTAGGTGGAGTCAATATCGGGACACTTTGTCCATGTTTATTCCTTACCTGGATTTCATCTTTCCCACGAATAATAAAATTCTAATAAGTGTCACGCGTAGAAACTAACATACCACACTGTTCCCCACTCTTCTCTTCCTTCCCCTCGTTGAACAGCTAACACTTAGGGAGAATGAATGGAGAGTAGCTTTGATGTCCCAAGTATGGATCCCTCTCTTACTCCTATGGAAACATTCTTCTTTTGAATTTATATATTCATTCTCCTCCTTACCCACTGATCTCCTTAATTTCTCTTGTGTTCCATTCTTTCCCTCCTTTCTCATCATCTCAATAATATGGAAGTGCAGCTTTAAATATGTATTGCTTATTGAGTATAAATGTTGGCATTTTATGTCTTGTCCTTTAATTAAAAAAAATTAAAACACAAAGGCCAAGCCTTCTAAATTTAGTAGGTTTTATTTTTATCAACAGGTCAGAGACTTTCCATAAAAAATAACACATTGAAATTCAACCTTTTAAGAAAAAAGAAGATGAAAATAATATTTACGTGGAAGGGATCCTTAAACAAAAAAATGCTGAAAATAGAATGATAATGGGCAACAGTGAAAAGAGAATGAGATGTGAAAGTAGCAAAATGCATAAAGAATCCAATTATAGGCATCTATCTCCCATGGTTTAAATGCTTAAACTTAAGGTAAGAATTAAAATTGTGATTATAATTGTAATTTATAATCCAGTAGAGTAGACTGTAATGTATTTCTTACATATCACTTAGAATATAACTAATTGACCAGACCACCAAAGTCAGTTCCATGAACTTGCTGCAAATGTCCACATGAGGACACATATGTCACTGTATGTCTGGGACCCAGCACGTACCTGACAATGTTGCATGGGTCAAAATGGCCCCCAAAGGAATCAGAAAATATTTAAAAGCATATTGTATGGTCAGTTCTTCCCACTTCACAAGCTAAATCTCATGTTCTACTCCAAATATTTTGAGTCTGTGACTACAGAGAAAATGAAGTGAATAATCGAGGCAAATCCTCCAAACTATTCAACTCCATCCCCACCCCAAAATTTCCAATTTTCTTGGCATTTCAGGTGAAAATGTTGGAGCTGATGGACTCATCTTTAAAGTTACCTCTATTCTCCCTTCAGGTGGTACCATACACATGGTTATAGAGACATGCTCTGATGTCACATTAAAAAACCAGTTATCTAGAGAGAATACTAAAGACTTAGTTGAAAACTTGGGGAAACATTTTAGGCTTTCCATTTCAAATTGTCATTGTATTCTAAATGTATTTTATACATTAATACAATGTATAAAATGTATTTTATACATTAATATAAATATTTATATTAAAAATAAATACATCATGTCACAAATACTTTCATACTGTGTACCCAGACCTCCAAAAACATTACCTGGGAATTTTTTTAAGAATTAATTGGTTTCTTTGCCCTTTATAAAGCTGTCTATTGTATTATTATTGAGAAACGGAATAGTAATTACAAGTATTATGGTAACTAGTGCCCTGGTTCATAGCAAAAAGTATACACACACACACACACTAATGACAGAATTAATTATATGCTGATGTCCATTGTATATGCAATAAGATAGCAGTTGCATGTTAGCTGATGCCATTCATATATTCAACCAGCTAACAATACACTGCCAACCCATCACACACAGGTAACTACTAGTGCAGCTTGTTAACGAGAAGAATTTATCCAGAAGCAAGTGGCAGGGTAGTTGTGGCTGCCAAATTGACCCAAAGCAGCCAGCTAACAATACACTGCCTACCTGACTCAGGTCACTGCTGCTTGTCATGGCCCATGATGTCACTGAAGCTACATTTGCAACGTGAAACAGTGGCAGAACGGTAATCTTAAGAATCACGTAAAAGAAAACTTAAAAACAAAACTTGTTCCTCCAAAACAGTTATAAAATATAAAAGTATTATTTTTAAATCACAAAAACTTAAAAAGGAAAACTCTCAGAATACTTGCATTTAGCCATTCTAAAGTAAATGCCTGGATATCAAAATATGGTATTGCAGTAACCGCGAATTAACCAAGTTATACTTAACTGTAGCTTTTCCAATTATTTCTATTTACTGACCAAAAGACCAGTTGTCTGTATTAGGCAGAAAAATATCTAGTAGGAGTCATGGCAATACATGAGCTGCAAAAAACAAAACTGCAGCTATTTTGGAGGGGAAAAAAATCAATATTAAAGTATTTAGGGAATGTTCATTGTCTCCCACTATACATAACATCAGTTATTGCATTCTGAAAGACCATTTTGTGTATGATTTATTGTGTCACCACCGAAAAATCAAAAAATTTAAATTATAAGAAAAATCTGTAAAAATGTTGATGGGTTTGAAACTAGAATCTATGAGTAAAGTTTAAAGGAGTAAGAACAATTTTGTGTAGAGAGAAGGCAAGGGAATGGTGATTATGAGAGATTTAAAGTATATGAGGGCTATTTATGTGGAAACAGAAGAAAAACTCATCTAGATTTGTTTTATTTTTACGCCGATTACTAGAGAAGCTACAGGCGTTTGGCTTCAGACTTTCAAGGAGAGAAAGTACTACATTGGATCAAACGGAAGGACAGACCATCAATTATGCCACTTCTCCGTTTATCCACAAGATGGCACCATTTCCATTTCTTTGGGAAGCAAGCTTTTAAATGCAACAATGGCAAGTGCAACTAGCAACTGTTAAAATTGTTAAAGAGACAGCTAGCAACGCACTGTCTACCTGACACATCCATGCTTCATCCTTTCCTGTTGAGGCAAAAACTAGAAAGCACTAGTGACATACAAATGATTACCGCTGTCAGGGATCTTCAATTCCCTACAGAAATAGGGGGTAGGGAAGTGTATAATTAGACTCTGTAGTTAGTGATATCTTAGGAGATTGATTTTTTAAATTTTCATATCCTCAGACCACGCCATACTTCCAACAAATATCTTCTTTAGGAAGAATTATTTTCTTCAAGTTCAGAATTAAGAGAACTAGAGCAAGCCCTAGACGCTCACCTTGGAAGAACCTGGATTTCTCTTCTGCTTCAGGTCTTTGGCGAGGACGCGCATGACATTCTCCTTCGAAAATATAGATAACATACGGAGAGAAAAATTATTTTTAAAAATCATAATGCTAGGCGTGGAATGTTTATACATCCTCAGTTTGTCCAGCTGCATTTACTTTTTTTCTTTAGCAAGCAAGCCCCTCCAGAATACAACTAAATTACAGATCTCAAAATGCAGGATCAGGGTTTTGAGTTTTATACTACATCTTGGTCCTAAACAGGTATTATAAACAGGGCCTTGGACGAGAAGCCCCTGGGAAACTAAAGGACATCACTCACCCACAGCATCTCTTCTTGTGTGCGGACCCTCCGCGGGGCGGTGCGCTCCAGTTTCCACTCCATCTCGGGAGAACTTCCCCCTACCTAGAATTTGGCCTCCGCGGATCGGCTCTGGTTTTCCCTCCAGGTCTAAGTCGGTCTTGATGCCTAATCGTCAAACGTCTAGAGTCTCACCCGCACCCCCCCCCCCCCAGGGACCATCATTTTTTACCCTTAACTTCCATTTCCCTCATTCCTCCCACTGCTCCTAGACGGCATTCCCCAGAGTACCCTTTAAAAAGCCGGCGGGGCGGCAGCCAGAGCGGGAATTCCCCTATCCCGCTTCTCATTGGCCAGCGCTGCGGCGACGTCAGAGCGCGGAAGGGATTCCCCCCGCGCGCTCCGCCGCCCGCCTCCACCTCGCGGCTGGCCGCCCTGCCCCGACGCCGCCTGCTCTTTGTCCGCGGAGGCGGAGGCGCGCACAGAAGCGCCAAGCTTTGCCGCGAGCCGTGGCGGGCCTGATCTGGGCTAGGAGCCCAGGGTCCTCACACCAGCAGGAGATGAGAGGGTTGGCGCGCGAAGAAGCGGGTTCCGTGAGTTCACGTTCTTTCCATTTTCAAGGGGGGAAAAAAAAAAGTTTCGTTACAACGGGGCCTCCTCTCCACTGGTAATGTTCACCGTTTGTGTAAACCACTGATTTTAGACGTGTTCCCCCAACGTGTTCATCAGTTCTTGCTCCATTTTTCAAATAGACAGGAAAACGTGGCAAGATTTCTGTGCTAATGAGAAAGGGGAGCGATCACATTGATTCAATAAGTTCTCCGCTGTAGCCATTTGGAAGCGGCCAGGCTCTCTCACTTGAGCTGCTGAGCTTTCTTCCCAAACAGGAGATTGATGAGCGAGATGAAGGAATTGGTGAAGGCAGGTGACAGGAAGCACCTCGTGAGGAGTGCAGAGCCAGCAGGAAAGCTGAGCAGACTGGGGGCTAAGTCAGGAAGGAGAGGATGATATTGGGGGTTAAGGGAGGGGTTTAGAGGAAAATGATAAGGAGCCAGATGGGCTGTGCAGCCTCAGCAGCCCCACCTGAGCTGCCAAGGGAGGCTTTCTGTGCCATATGGCAGGAGGGGAAACGGGAACCTCTGACTGGCAACCAGCTTCTCCCTCCCAGTAACCTCCTCCCTACCTTCCCCCATTTGAGACTGGATTGCTTTTGTTTTATTGCAACATGTGGGTTTGGGCATTTTCCTGATGAAAGGATTCATAGACATCAGATACTCAAAAGGGTCAATGATTAAAATAAACAAAAACCAAAAACTAAATTCACTCTCCTGTTTCCTTCTTACTGAAAGCAAGGAAAATTAACATCAAGGCTGAGACCCAATCTTGAACCAGTTTTCCAGCTACAATGATAAAGGTTAGGGAAAATGCTGCACAGGGTAACAATCAAATGAGATTTATCAAAATGCTTGATAGCCAAATAACCCATGGATTGAAAGATTCTAAGTTCACCCACAAGAATTTTACCTTCCTTGTAATGCATTCAACTTCCTGTAAATCCTTTCAGCAAGCTTTGAGGCTAAATAAAGTGAAATATTGGCTGAGACTCAAATGTATTGTTAATTTAAAGATCAGTTTTGCAAATGCCAGCTAAAATTAGCGGCATATTGGAAATAATATGGGAGACTTTTTGTTCTCCTTCTAAGTATTATTTTACATGTACCATTTATGAGAATGGGCACAAACACAAGAGTAATAAAAACCAATTCAATTAATGAACTTGTAAACCCATGTAAACTATGATTTTAGAAACCATCTCCTTACAAGTACTAAGAATAGTGAAATACTCTTTTAGAATTCACTTTATCTGTAATGCAATCATAAATTCCATTTTAGCTGCTAATTCCACAGCATATCACACAGCCTCCAAATGCCTTTTTTCCTCTAGGTTAAAACAGAAAAGTAAAAGCCAAGTATTTTCCTTTGAAAGGTTATTGTGCATTTAAATACTCATATTGAAATTCAACAGGAATGATGGAAATAGAAAAATCACCATTGGCAAACACCACAGTATTAACTGTTGCAGTCAAGGACCATGAGTAGTAAAACTGGTGTACCTATGATGAGGGTGTTTGCCTCCTATGATCCAATGCAAAAAGGAAAATTACAACTTTTCATTGGACAAACCTGGCAGCCACCACCTCAACCAAGTAATAAATTAACCTCATCATTAATGACACATTGACATCCTGTGCCTTCTGATAGGACGCACTGGGAAGGGCACAACATGACTTCTGTGACATCTTTGCAAAAAAATTAATTAAATAAAAAATAACATGAATTTAATAATGAGAAAATACTAAACAAACCAAATTAAAGAATATTCACAAAATAAATGGCCAGTAGTACTCTTCAAAAGTGTCATCATGAAAAACAGAAAAGCTATCACAGATCTGAAGTATCTATCTAAACATGACAAATGCATTGTGAGATCCTGGATTGAATCCTGGACCAGAAGGGGGAAAAGGGCATTTGTTGGATAATTGCAGTAATTGGAATCTATAGATTAGTTAACAGAAGAGTAGTAATGCTTATTTCGTACTTATAATCATTGTGCTATAGTTGTATTAAATGTTAACATCTCGGGAAGCTGTGTGAAGGACATGAGGGAATCTGTACCACATTTTGGTAACATTTTTCTAAGTCAAATTATGTCAAAATAAAACTTAGGAATGAGAAATATATTAATATCATGTAGTCATATGAATAGAAACATGGCACAAGTGTTTAGGAGAAAATAGAAATATCCTGTAAACATTTTATCTTAATTTTTATCAAATACGGTTTAGGAATAATGCCTAATTCATAGGTTTATGTGCCTGTAATTTACTATCTTCAAAATGTTTCGTCTTTGTGAGTGGGTTTTGCAGGCAGATCTGTGGTCAGAACAAGGACCGTGAGGAAGATTCCTCCGCAAAGGCCAAGGCCAATTCGAAGGATTTGGAGTAAGAAGGTGAGGGGGAAAAGAGATGAAGCAGGGAGAACAGGCGAACGTGAAAACACTTTTCTTGACTCCTATCTTGTGGGTGATCTGAGAGTCTAAGCAGGTCCCTACTGATGGGAAGCAAGAGGATATCCAAGCTTCCCAAATGCCTATTTTTTTTTCGATTACGTGATCACATTTTCTAAATAACGTTACATATCTCAAAAATACACAATGTACAAAGTTAGCTCCCTTCATCCGCCCTCCCAACTTACTTCTTTCCCCCAGAGCTTCGTCAGACCATTTCCAATGCATTTACATACATAAGTGTGTACTCAGAATTGGGCGCCAAGAACGTAATGCGATCTCACTATACTTATCGTTTTGCAACTTGCTTTTTCTACTTCACCGCATTCAGTTGCAAACCGGAGAGCTTCCCCATCCCCAACTGTCGGTGCTCACGCCGCTCGCATCGCGGCGTCTCGGGGTTGGCTCGCGCCCCCACCTGGCGCGCACGAGCCCCCTCCCGGCTCGCGCCCCACCTCTCGCGCCGGCCGGACCCGCTCCGGCGCCCGCCTACTGGACAAAAGGGACGGTTGCTGGGCGCAGCAACCGCCCCTGGGGCACGTGTCTGCCGGGCAGGACTTGGGGGAGAGCGCCACTCCTGGCGGGATCCATACAGCTCCAGCCCACGTGGGACAGCGGGAAGAGCGGGTGCAGTGGAGAGCTCGGAATATCTAGGCTGTGGGAGAGTCAGGACGTTGGCCGCGAAGTTTGGGGAAAGAAAGGGAAGGAGATCATCGTGTTCTGGACTGATAATCTGTTTGAGCATGTCTCTCCCCTCCCCCGAATACATAGCTCAAAATAGCGCATGGGAAGGAGTGAATGACTCCCTTATAATTCAGACTACCAACAGGACTCGAAAGACAACTTGTGAAGGTTCTAGCGAGCAAAAACCTCAATCAGAAGAGTAGTCAATAAAATACCAGCTCACCTCTAGTTACTTTGACTTCTTACTTTAGGTACATGCACATTTTTCCATTACTACCTCGTTTCTAAATACAGGGTCTCTCCTTTAAAATGTACTTCTTTAAAATATATTCCTCCATCCATTTTACCGAAGGTAAAGGGTAAAGTTTGCCCAGCTTAAAGCATGAAATCAGATCACTTCACCTCCAACTACTTAGCTGCTTTAATGGATTTTTCCCTTCTTTTGCTGCTTAGGGTAGCTCTTGCATAGGATGCTAAGATACTTCCCCACGATTTTACAGGATGTAAGGAAAATATCAAACTGAAATCAGTACATATCTGTATGAAACCAGAAATGAAGTCAGGCATTTGGACATGGTGCCCCCTCAAAGAGATAAAGGCTCGTGAATGCGTGGAAATTCTTTTACTAGATATCTTACCAGCTCTTCAAACACAACATAATCCAAAACAGAATTGAGACTCTTTCCTTATTCCTATTCTCTCCAAACCATGTTTTCCCCCTGCATGCACTCTGTTCCCAATATCCCCATCTTCCTGGTGGAACAGAGTCAAAGTCAACCTTCTTTAACATTTTCCCTTCCCATAAGCCCAAATCCAGATATCAGAGGCAGTCATTTTCACCTCTGTAGTGTTGATTGCATCTGCCCTCTTCTTGATCTAGTGCAGTAACCTAATGGATAATTCAATATCTAGTCTATTCCCCTTGAGTCCATTCATTTAACATGTTTATCTGCACAGTGCAAGTTCTGTGCACCATGTAAAGCAGTGAAGATCCAGTGATAAAGTTGTAAAAAGCTATATGCAGTATCTTTAGCCGATTGTATTTCTGCCCTGCTCAAATCCCTGCAAGAATCTTCCCTACACAGAATTAATTCCAAACTTTCTAGGTCACATACAAGCCCTCTACAGTTTAACTTCTGCCTTTCTTGTATCACATGCCACAATACCACCAGTATCTTCTGTTCCTCACAATGTAGATGATGCCCAGCACACTCCTACCTTCAGGCTACCTTGCTTTTTGTTGTTTGTTTTTAAGGAATCTCTACACCCAATGTGGAGCTCTTGCTTGAATGACTGAGTGCCTAAAGCATCCTCCCCGCCCCCAGGCTACCTCACTCTTGAGGACTTTTTTCCTGTCTTCTAGTAATCTTGTCCTTGAAATTTCAGTTCCCTGTTCCAAAACCCTTCTCAAATCTCCTGAATTCTTATTTTTTCTCTCCCCTATGTTCCTATAGCTTTTGTTTGTATCTTTAGTCAGCTTAATTCCAGCTTTTATATTTGTGTTCAGTATATTGGAAGCTCCAAGAATACAAGGATCTTGTCTTTTTTCATCTCTGTGTCCTCCAGAGAATGTCTCGGTGCTTTACGCATAGCTTTATACATAGTTCATATTCAATATCTGTTTGCTGAATTGATTTGTAGATGAGATTAGGACCTTTCCCAAATCATGGAACGAGGATTATAGAGTCAGAAAGACGTTAATGTGGTTGTGCTTAGAAGGTGATACACCGAACTGTAAGAAAATTATGAGTAAAAGGGTGAAGTGGAAAGTGAAGGTGCTTGGAGTAACGTAGATCTGGGTCTTCCTAGGCCTGCCGCTTGCTAATTGTGTAACTTGAAATGTGTTATTTCATCCCTTTAATTCTCAGACTCCTCATCTGTAAAATATGATAATTAGTATCTTCTATACTGATTTATGATGAGGATCAAGAGAGATAATATAAAACCCCTAAAAGTATAAATTCTTTCCTTTGAGATGAAGTAGTGGCACTTAGATGGCTAATTTAAAAGAATATTTGGATACTAAATATATTTGTAATAATCTATAAAGTACTGGTCCAGAGGCTAGTATCCTTAGGTCCAGAGCCTACCCACAGTAGCTGTCTGACACATAGTAGGTGGTCAAGAAATATTAATAAGTGAACAAATTCTGAACTCCAATCCCATTCTCTAAATAGTAATGCACTAAATCAAGGGGAATCCATATGTCTACTCTACTTTGACTGTTATGTCACTAGAGAATACACATTTAAATTTGTTTTAATTTTGTGCTCACCAAGCAACCAACTTCTTGATTCATGACTTAAGCTTAAATCCAGAAAGTCTTACCCTTGAAATGGAAATGATCTTACTCTAGACAGTTACATATCTACAATTGTAAATGAATGGCATTCTTGTTTATCCCCCAGATGTGAGCTTGGTAAGTCAGTACCACATAACTGCTGTGACTTGAGGATGATTCAGGAGAAGTGGAATCGAACTGGAGAGGCGAACGAAGAGCAGTAGAATTCCATTCTGCCATTCACTTACGTTGTGAGTTTGGCCAAGTTCCTCCTTCCCATAAAAAGTCTGATTGCAAAATGAGGAGAGGGTAGCCTGAGGGAATGCTAACATATTTCTCACCTCTGCATCATAAAGTTCACAAATTACCCACCAAAGTGCCCTCCACTTGGTGCCTCCCAACTGGGAAACTCTGCCTGAAATCAGAGCCATTCATCCTTTCACTATGTCTGATCACAGCCATCCTGAAGCCCCCTGGAACAGTTCCCACCTGTACGAGAGAAGTTAGCTTTCTAGAGTTTAACATAAAAGGAAGCAGAATACGACCAAAGGGCAGTTTGGAGTCTTAAGCCCTGAAATCAGGCCTTCTTTTTATAAAGCCAGAGGGTAAAGTGTTGGAGGGGCAGTTTAGATAAACCCATGCAAAAAGTTGACTGATTTAAATGTCAGGGGGCACCTGGGTGGCTCAAGTCGGTTAAGTGTCTGCCTTCCGCTCAGGTCATGATCCCAGGGTCCTGGGATCAGACCCTGCGTGGGGCTCCCTGCTCAGCGAGGAGCCTGTTTCTCCCTCTCTCTTTCCGCCTGCTCCTGCTATTTCTCTCTTGCTTACTCTCAAATTTTTAAAAATCTTTTTTAAAAATCGGTATTTGTTCTTTCTTACCTATCTTAAGATTGCTTGTTCTTATACCTTCTTTTTTCCAAGTTTTCCAGGGCCATTGGTAATTTAGATAGAACCTTTTAGGTCTGGGGTTTGATTTTATCCTATTTACCGTCTACGAAGTTAGTTAGCCTCTTGCTGGTTCATAGATGCTAGTAGAAGACATAAGACTGCTGGGTCAGAGAAAAAGGACTTTATTACAACACAGCAAACAGCAAGAGCATCATATTTACATCAATTCACCATGTCTCCAAATCCCAGAGGGGCAATGCAGAGGGCCCGTATAGATGGCTGGCCCCCCCATGAGTTGCATAAGAGGAGAGAAATGCTTAGCTTGGGGAATCCACTACTTTTATAGAAAGCAGAAGCAAGCCTGTCCTTTTTTTCCCAGATCGAGAGGTAAGCTCATCCCTCAAATTTGCTTGTTGCAGATCAGTTCTGATAGACTAGATAAAAAGTCGTCCAGACTTTGGATCCTTAGTATATTTAGCAAACATGCAGGGATATGAGAGACAAGTGTTAGGGTTGTTTTGTTTTGTTTTTTTAAAGATTTTATTTATTTATTTGACAGAGAGAGAGATCACAAGTAGGCAGAGAGGCAGGCAGAGAGAGAGGGGAAAGCAGGCTCCCTGCTGAGCAGAGAGCCTGACGTGGGGCTCGATCCCAGAACGCTGGGATCATGACCTGAGCCGAAGGCAGACGCTTTAACTCACTGAGCCACCCAGGTGCCCCCATGTTAGGGTTTCTGCTCCTAATCCAATTTGAATTTGTCTTTTTTGCGTTTTATTATCTTCTTTAAAGTCAGAATGACACAAAATGTTTTCCTTCTTGTCTTTTTGCTCCTCTGTAGCATAGAGTTGTGAAAAGATCAGACTTTGGAGCCAGAAGTTTTACTTTTGGAACCTTCATAAGGCCTAAAATTCCCCAAATGATCTGGCCTCTGCCTTTCTCTCCAGCCTTACCTGGAACCACCTGCCTCTTTGCATTCCTTTTTATAAAGACTTTTCTTTATAAAAAGACCTGTGTATATAGTTGACCCTTGAACAATGCAGGGCTTAAGAGCACTAGCCTCCAACATGGTCGAAAATCTGTATATTACTTTGATCCCTCCAAAACTCAACTACTAATAGACTCCTGTTGACCAGAAGCCTTACCAATAACATTGAGTTGATTAATACATATTTCGTATGCTATATGAGTGATAGGCTATTTTCTTAAAGTAAGCTAGAGAAGAGAAAATGTTAAGAAAATCATAAGGAAAATACATTTACGGTACTGTACTGAATTTATAGAAAAAAAATTTGTGTATAAGTGAATGCATATAGCTTAAACCCATGTTTTTCAAGGGTCAACAGTGTTTTGGTCTTCCTATTGCTCCTCCTCCTTGATCTAGTTAATTTCTGTTCTTATTCCAGACCTTAATTCAAACATTACTTCCTTTTTTAACTTTTCAGGCCATATTCGACCTCCAAATTATTTGCTCTCCTAGCACCCTGTTCTTTTAACAATTAGGATTTATCATGATTTACCTCACCCCAAATCAGGTAGTAAACTATATGTGATTCTACTACAAGAGATCTTGGAGTGATTTAACTTCTCTTATCCTCACTTTCCCCTCCTACAGAACTGAAAGTCTGAATTCAAATCTCTCCTTTCTCTGCATTGCTCTGATTTCTATTACTTCAAGGAAAGATGATTCCAGGGGGTAGTATTGTGTAGATATTAAGAACATAGGCTTTTTTTTTTTTTTTTGTATGGAGTCCATACAAACTCGGTTTGAATATCCCCTCTTCCATTTACTAGCTTTGATATCTGGGGCAATTATTTGATTTCCTGGCTTTAGTTTCCAGGTAAAAGCACAAGTGATCGTGGAACTTTACCTGGAAGGTTTATCAGCCCTTAGAATGTGCCAGGCACATGGTACGTGCTCAGTAAATCTGTCATGGGTGCTGCTGCCACACTAATTTGTATGCCCTAGAAAGCACCGCCCAGTAGGAATATAATGCAAGCCATATATATAATTTTAAACTTTCTGGTAGACATATTTATTTTTTTTTAAGATTTTATTTATTCATGAGAGAGAGAGAGAGAGAGAGAGGCCGAGGTAGAGGGAGAAGCAGGCTCCCCAAGAAGCAGAAAGCCCAATGTGGGATTCGATCCCAGGACCCTGGGATCAGGACCTGAGCTGAAGGCAGATGCTTAACCATCTGAGCCACCCAGGCACCCCCGGTAGACATATTTAAAAAAGTAAAAATAAGGGGCGCCTGAGTGGCTCAGTGGGTTATAGTCTCTGCCTTCGGCTCAGATCATGATCTCAGGGTCCTGGGATCGAGCCCCGCATCGGGCTCTCTGCTCAGCGGGGAGCCTGCTTCCCCCTCTCTGTCTGCCTGCCTCTCTGCCTACTTGTGATCTCTCTGTCAAATAAGTAAATAAAATCTTAAAAAAAAAAAAGTAAAAATAAGTAGGTGAGATTAAATAATATATTTTATTTAGTCTAATATATACAAAACATCATTTCTACATGTAAGCCATATAAAAATGAGATGTTTAATGTTTTTTTTGTATTGTCTTCAAAATGCTGCGTATATTCTATACTTAGAGCATATCTCAATTCCTAGTGTCTGCTTTTCAAGTCCCCAGTAGCTTACCATTTTAAGTACTAGAAGTAATTGCTTAGTTCTAGTTTTTATGCAATGTGAACTATTTCCTTCTGAAACTGGTTGAAGGAGCAAGAGAACAAGGGAACTGTTAAATCTCTTGGTGATAATGTAAGAACTGCATGACTTATATATTATGATCTAAGTATGGTGTTCCACGAGAAAATGAATTAGAAATCACATGCATTCATTTCTAATCAATTTTTTGAATTTCCCGCATCAAAATTTAAAAGCTCACAGATTGGTTTTCTGCATTGAACACAGCCAGGTAGAAAGCATCAGAGTAGACATTCTTATGATAATCGATTAAACTAAAGCATACATTTTCTATAGTATCCCTGATCTTTAGGTGCTTGACCTAGCTCAATCCAGTAAGAATGCATTTGGACTAAATTAAGGAAACTTCTTTCTCCTGAAGGTGGCACTGTGAACAAGGAGGAGTAATTAGCACTGTCACTATAGAATTTATTCGGGAGCTGTAGGACTATATTATTAGACTAAAAAAAATACAATATAACATGCATCTTGGTTATTCTAATGCCTTTCATAATCCTAATTGCTGTTTTTCTTTCATTTTTCTTGTTCTTACTTTCTTTTTGAGAACAAAATTATTGTCTATTGTAACTGGGCCCATTACTTTGTGAGTTTTTATGTTAAGATACTGTTTTCTTTATAAAAAACTAATAGTTAGAACTTCTTGAATGCTAGCTGTGTTTAGCCACTCTCCTAAGCACTTTAAATTCATTATAAGCACTTTTATACAAACCTCAGCAGGGGAATAAAGAAAGAAGCTATTTTAAAAGAATATTTAATGGACCATAATTCCAACATACTCAATTTTACTGGGAAATTAAGAGTTTATGAACTTGTTTTTCTGCTTTTGGGGGAGAGGATAATATGTAAGAAGATAAAATCCGATGTTTGTCTTCATTAACCAGAGACTTGACTATAGAAGACACTTTGTTTTGTTACCTGCTATCAAAAGAAGAAAGAAAATCTCATTAAGAATATTTTGGGGGGTGCCTGAGTGGCTCAGCGGCTCAGTCGGTTAAGCATCTACCTTCGGTTGAGGTCATGATCCCAGAGTCCTGGGATCGGGGAGACTGCTTCTCCCTCTCCTGCCTCTCTCTGTCTCAGTCTCTCAAATAAACAAAATCTTAAAGAAAAAGAAAAAAATTTTTTTTTGGTTTTCTATTAACAAACCCCAACCAACCCTCACAAGAATCAGACCTGGTTTAGTATGGCAAAAGCCACTTAAATTATTTTATCATCAAATATGATAAATTGTGATCCAAACAACCTGAACATTTACTGTTCAAGAGCCTAGCAAAACTTTACAACTCCCAATTTGAGACTACATAATTTGAATACATATGTGGATTGGCCGTCAGCTGTGGCTGCTACCACTCTGAATTTTTCTGTAGAGATTCCCCAGCTTTATGCTCAGATATTTAGTCAAAAAGTGCCCCGAAAACCTGAACTGTATAACTATTCTGGACAATGTACCTTCTGCTGCACGATAAGACAGGTAGATCATCACACTTAAATGAAACACTTCCAACTGATGCTTATCCAGTAGGCAAACATACCTGTGTAAATACAGAAGCATTTGGTTAACATTTCATACAGTTCAAATTAGCAAGTGGGTCAGAATTTCAACACGACTGTGTTTACATTTCAGTAATATTATATGCAAGGGCCTGGTTTACTAGAGTAAGGCAGTGAGGCAAAGCTTTTAAATTCTTCTTCATGGGAATAAGAAACACACAGTGGCATACCAGTGATATTTACAGAGTCCTACTGCTGGTAATTTCTTTAGAAGTTTATGGAAATTAGCAAAGCAACTGTGGGCAAGACTGAAGTATCTACGCTCTCTCTTCCTTTGAGATGTCATAATTATGTTCAACTCCTGTTCAACAGACATTTACTCTTCAAAAAGCACACACTACAGGGTAAATGGAGAGTGAACTGAAATCATGCCTCTGGTACTCTCAGGCTAGAAGTGGAGACATACACAACAATGATTCTAATACTGATAGACTGTGAATGTAGCATAATGAAAATGCAAGGGGCAATGGGATATTCTTTCTCTATAAATAAGTATGTAGTCCTCTGTAAACGTTTTCTTCCTAGGGTTAAATAATTTCAATTCTTATTTCTCAATGCTTTGTTTACTGTCCTCCTCTGAATCCTCAGGTTTCAATATTTATCTTTGATTATAGAACTCCAAACTGTACCACCATTATAAAGGCCCCAGAGGCTGAAGATTGGAAGAAATATCTTACTTCCCTTAATTTCCTACCATTTTGTTTATTTTTGAAATAATTGTAGAATGTTCATGGTCCCATGCAGACTTGTTAAATATCCAGCCACAGGCTATTGATTACATAAATCCTTCCACATCTACGTAATGAAATGGAGTCATTGAACTATTTCAGAAATACGGGGCACCTGGCTGGCTCAGTCAATAGAATGTATGATTTTTTTTGTTGTTGTATTTCACCGTAACGATTTTTATTTTTTCAAGTTTTTATTTAAATTCCAGTTAGTTAACATACAGTATAATATAGGTGTCAGGTGTAGAATTTAGTGATTCATCACTTACGTACAATACCCAGTGCTCACCCCCACAAGTGCCCTCCTTAAAACCCAGTTAGCCCATCCCCCATACCCACATCCCCTCCAGCCATTCTCAGTTTGTTCTGTATTGTTAAGAGTCTATTTCTTGGTTTGCCTCTTTTTTCTTCCCCATTTTCATCTATTTTGTTTCTCAAATTCCACATATGAGTGAGAGCATATGGTATTTGTCTTTCTCTGACTGCCTTATTTCACTTACCTCCATACACATCATTGCAAATGGCAAGATTTCATTCTTTTTGATGGCTGAGTAATATTCCATTGTATGTATATATCCGTCATCAGTCAATGGACATTGGCCTCTTTCCATAGTATGGGTATTGTTGATAACGCTGCTATAAACATCTGGGTGCATGTATCCCTTCAAATCAGTATTTTTTTTTTAATCCTCTGGATAAAGACTTGGTAGTACAATTGCTGGGTCATACGGTAGTTCTCTTTTTAACTTTTCGAGGAACCTCCATACTGTTCTCCAAAGTGGCTGCACCAGTTTGCATTCCCACCAACAGTGTAAGAAGTTTCCCCTTTCTCCACATCCTCTCCAACATCTGTTGTTTCCCGTGTTGTTAATTTTTCCATTCTGACTGGTGTGAGGTGATATCTGATTGTAGTTTTGATTTGCATTTCCCTGATAATGGGTGATGTTGAGCATCTTTTCATGTGTCTATTAGCCATCTGGATATCTTCTTTGAAAGAATGTCTTCTGTCCATTTTTTAACTGGATTATTTATTTTTTGGTGGTTCAGTTTTATAAGTGATTTATATATTTTGGATACTAACCATTTATCAAATATGTCCTTTGCAAAAATCTTCTCCCATTCCAAAGGTTGCCTTTTCGTTTTGTTGTTTCCTTTGCTGTGCAGAAGCTTTTTATCTGGAAGTCCTTTTAGTTTATTTTTGCTTTTGTTTTCCTTTCCTCAGAAGACCTATCTGGTAGGAAGTTGTTATCACCAATGTTAAAGAGGTTACTACCTGTATTCTCTAGGATTTTGATGGTTTCTTGTCTCACATTTTGGTCTTTCATCCATTTTGAATTTACTTCTGTGTGTGGTGTAAGAAAATGGTCCAGTTTCATTCTTTTGCATGTTGCTGTCTAGTTTTCCCAGCACAATTTGTTGAAAAGCCTGTCTTTTTTCCATTGGATATTCTTTCCTGCTTTGTTGAAGATCAGTTGACCATAGAGTTGTGTGTTCATTTCTGGATTTTCTGTTCTGTTCCGCTGATCTAAGTATCTGTTTTTGTACCAGTACCATACCATCCTGATCACTACAGCTTTGTAACGTAACTTGAAGTCTGGAATTGTAATGTCTCCAGCTTTGCTTTGCTTTTTCAAGATTGCTTTGGCTATTTGGGGTCTTCTGTGGTTCCATACACATTTTAGGATTGTTTGTTCTAGCTCTGTGAAAAATACTGTTGGTATTTTGATAGAGATTGCATTAAATGTGTAGATGGCTTTGGGTAGTATGGACATTTTAACAATACTTGTTTTTCCAATCCGTTAGCATGGAATGTTTGTCCATTTCTTTGTGTCTTCTACTATTTCTTTCATAAGTGTTTTATAGTTTTCAGAATACAGATCTTTTTCGTCTTTGGTTAGGTTTATGCTTCGGTATCTTATTGTTTTTGGTGCAGTTGTAAATGGGATTGATTCCTTGATTTCTCTTTATGCTGCCTCATTATTGATGTGTAGAAATGCAACAGATTTTGGTATTTTGATTTTTATCCTACAACTTTACTGAATTCATGGATCAGTTCCAGCAATTTTTTGGTGGAGTCTTTTGCATTTTCTATATAGAGTATCATGTTATCTGCAAACAGTATAAGTTTGACTTCTTCCTTGTTGATTTGGATGCTTTTATTTCTTCTTGTCTGATTGCTGAGGGTAGGACTTCCAGCAGTGGTGAGAGCAGACATCCTTGTCTCGTTCCTGACCATAGAGGAAAAGCTCTCAGTTTTTCCCTGTTGAGGATGATACTAACTGTGGGTTTTTTATATATGGCATTTATGATGTTGAGGTATATTCCTTCTATCCCTATTTAATTGAGTGTTTTTATCATAAATACATGTTGTACTTTGTCAAATGATTTTTCTACATCTCTTGAGAGAATTATATGGTTCTTAGAACATGTGATTCTTAATGTCCAGGTTGTGAGTTCGAGCCCCACACTGGGTATAGAGTTTACTTTTTTAAAAAATATTTCAGAAATAAAAATCGTAAAAGATTCATATTGTTAGGTAGGGAAAAAAATGAGTGCACAATGAGGTGTGATTCCTGTTCTCTAAAGTATGTATTTATATATACATGTGTGCGTGTATTCAAAAATGGAAGTTGCCATCAAAGCAGGAGGAGCATAGGTGTTTGTTACTCTTTTTGCTTATGGTCATTGCTTTTGTAATAAGAAAAAATAAGATGCTTCATTTTGTAATAAAGTTCTCGAATTAAAGAAAATTTTAGAATCTTAGTTTATTAGCATGAGGCCTAACAAATCTAAAGAAAAGAAGTAGAAATTGTATATATGAGAGAATTCTTACACTTTTAAGACTTTTCCTTTTTTTAAGATCTTATTTATTTGAGAGAGACAGAGAGCACGAGCAGGGAGGGGCAGAGGGAGAGTGACAAGCAAACTCCCTGCTAAGCATGGAGCCCAATGCAGGGCTTGATCCCAGGGCCCCGAGATCATGACCTGAGCCAAAGTGAGATGTTTAACTGACTGAGCCACCCAAGCGCCCCTTAAGACTTTTCAGCCTATTTTTTTTTAACATTTTATTTTTAAGTAATATCTACACCCAACGTGGGCTCAAACTCACAACCCTGAGATGTACTGACTGAGCCAGCCAGGCACCCCTGAGCCTATTTTAAAATAGATAAAATTCACAGATTAAATCACAAGCTGTTCATTAGATCACAAAAATCAGATCCTGGTGTAGAGTAGGCAGGTCAGGCCGGCTCCCTAATGATATGTAATTATACATAAGGATACGATTGGAGAGTTGCCTTTCCTTTAGATTCTATAAGTTCCTTTGGTTTTAAGATTTCTCTTTTAACACAGAAGTGTCCTTGGCTGGGTCACATTGTTCAATGTTATTTCTTGACATCTTAGCAGAAATTAGGTAAAAGCAAGAATGAAATAGGAATCAATCCTGGGCGTCGTGGAGTGAAGGAGGGGTAAGAGAGCATGACAGACATCAGGAGTTTCGAGTGTCAAAAACAAACGCTCACATTTTACTGAGGCAGAAGGAATGTAAATTTCCCGAGTACTTGTGTTATCAAGCGAGAAAAATGTTTGTAAGAGTACTTTAAAAGTGTTAGAGTTCTCCACAAATAATAGCTAACATTTATCTAACTCTAATGTGATCACTGTACTTGTTCCTCTTAACATTCAATTATGCAAAATCCTATGGGCATCCACGTCTGAGTGAAGGAGGCCCTGCCAGGATCTCCATTTTCCAGATAGGAACCTGAGGCATGGAGAGGTTAAATAACATGCTGGATCCCATAGCTAGTAAATGATTTTAGCTAGGATTAAGACCCAGATGGTATACTCCAAAACCACTCTTAATATTTTTGCTGAAATGTAGGTGTTAAGGTTTTCTTTTGCTTTCTTCACAGGCACTATGGTGTTGTTTGTTTGTTTGTTTGTTTTAATGGCTTTATTGAGATACAATTCACATAGCATAAAATTCACCCTTTTAAAGTGTACATATAGGGGCGCCTGGGTGGCTCAGTGGGTTAAAGCCTCTGACTTCGGCTCAGGTCATGATCTCAGGGTCCTGGGATCGAGCCCCACATCAGGCTCTCTGCTCAGCGGGAAGCCTGCTTCCCCCTCTCTCTCTGCCTGTCTCTCTGCATACGTGTCATCTCTCTCTCTCTCTCTCTCTCTCTCTGTCAAATAAATAAATAAAATTTTAAAATATATATATTAAAAAAATAAAGTGTATATATCAATGGTTTTCAGAATAGTCACAGAATTGTGCAGGCATCACCACAGTCAATTTTAGGCCATTTTGATGAACCCAAAAGAAATTCCCTACCCTTTAGCAGTTTCCCCATTCCCTCTTTCCCCAGCCCTAGGCAACCACTAATCTATTTTCTGTCTCTATGCCAATTCTGGACATTTCCTAAAAATAGACTCATTCAACATGGTCTTCTGTGGCTGGCTTCCTTCATTTAGCATAGTGTTTACCAAATTTATCCATTTTGTAGCATGTATTAGTTATTCTTTTTTATTGCTGGACAATATTCTATTGCATGGACATACATTTTATTTATTTATCAGATGATAGACATTAGGTTTACACCTTTCAATTATATGAATAATGCTGCTATGAACATTTATGCAAAAATTTTTGTATGGACATGTTTCACTTGGGTGGGTATCTAAAAGTAGAATTGCTGGGTCGTATGGTACCTCTATGTTTAACCTTTAAGGAACTGCCAAACTGTTTTCCAGAGTGGCTGTACCATTTTACATTCCCACCAGCATTATAGGAGGATTCTAATTTTTCATATTCTCACCAACACTTTTAATCTGTCTTTTTTATTATAGCAATCCCAGTGAGTATGAAGTTGTATCTATCTCATTGTGGTTTTGATTTGTATACAGTTCCCTAATGGCTAATGATGTTGAGTATCTTTCCATAGTATGCCATGATTTGATTATTTCTAAAACTTAGAAAAATCAAGACTTCAACCAGTTGTAATATGGGAAAGACACTAACCTGCAAAAGGTCAGGCTCCTGGCCACAGGATCCTGGTTTCATTCATCTTGGAGACTTTCAGCATGAAACACCATTCTTTTTTTTTTTTTTTTTAAGATTTTATTTATTTATTTGACAGAGAGAGAGATCACAAGTAGGCAGAGAGGCAGGCAGAGAGAAAGGGGGAAGCAGGCTCCCCACTGAGCAGAGAGCCCGATGCAATGCGGGGCTTGATCCCAGGACCTTGAGACCAGGGCCTGAGCCAAAGGCAGACGCCCAACCATCTGAGCCACCCAGGTGCCCACGAAACACCATTCTTTACAGAGCAGAGGTGTTGCAGAAATGTTTGCTGAATTGCCGTCCCGATGTTCTTTTGTAAGTCAATTGCACTTTCCTCCGGAACTAATTTTAAATGGTATTAACTTCCCAAATTAATCCAGAAAACCCTTTTTAACCTTTAAGGTTGCAAAACCATGATATTAATAATACAAGCCTGAGCCCTAGGTCCTGCTAATGGAATGATATAGTACATTAGAGAACAGGACAAACAGAACTGTCCTAAACCTGTCTTGCTGTGAGCAGAGGTCCAGGCTGCCGGGGGGAGGGTCGTGGAGGGGGAGACACTTTTCCTTTTTTACTGATACCTAACACACGTAATAAGTGCACTCATCTTAAATGTATAACTTGATGACTTTTTTATATGAATACACCTGTGTAACCACCATCCAGATTAAGAAATAGAACATTTCCACCACTCTAGTTTCCCTCATTCTGTTTTCCCTATCAATCCTCTCACCATGGATAACCACTTCTCTGACTTCAAAACTCTCCATTTTACCTAGAGAAACTTTTTATTTAGAATTTATCTCTGCCACTCTCCCACCTCCAATTCTAGACCGTGTTTTCTGATTACCAAGGGGGATGAAATTATCATGCTTTTCATGGCTCTGCCCTGACCTATTAGTTTCCTGAAGTACTCTTGGGTCCAAGAGACCTGTTTCCCTTCCCCTTAATCAAACTCTCCTTCTTATGTTGACTCGGCTTTTCCCAAGTAGACTGTGAGCTCCTCAGGGATAGGGACTCTATTTTCCTTGTCTTTAGGCACATGGGAGATGTTCAATCTGCCTGTCAAATAAAAACGTATGACCTTGGGTATATAGGAAGGGAAAAACAAACTCAGTGTAACAAAATTGCAGTAATTCATGGATGCCGTACAGTTCCATATTCCTTCTAGAAAAAGTGGAAGAACCTGCTTAGTCATGGAAGTTGGGGGAACCTTACAATAAATAGTGGAACAGAGGAGTCAAAATGTTATAGACTGGATGATCACAACTCTGAGGAAAATAAAACCAATGGTTGTAAAAAAAAGTAGAATGAAGTTCACCAAAATATGAACAATGATTACATTTGGAAGGTGAAACTAGAGGTTGTTTCTCATTGCTTTCTTTATTTTCTGAAACTGAATAACACCTGCTACTGTTATAATGGGGAGGAATCATGTTATTTAATGAGACTAATTAATAATGCAAAATGATCTTTAATCAGGAAAAAGGCCATCGATCTAAGAGAAATGAAAAGATTTGCGAGGAACTGTGTTAGGGCAGAGCAGGTCTTTCCTGGAGTGGGGTCAATTCTCCTAAATTAAACCTGCTTCTTATATTCCTTCCCCAACTCCATTTCTAAATCTGAAACTTTTCCCTAAAATGCCCACCTGTTTCCACCCATAAAAGCATTTTATTTTATTTTTTTAAGATTTTATTTATTTATTTGAGAGAGAGAGAGGGAGCACATATGTGCGCATGGGCAGGGGGGCGTGGCAGAGGGAGAAGCAGACTCCTTGCTGAGAAGGGTGCCTCACTTGGGCTCAATCCCAGAACCCTGAGATCATGACCTGAGCCAAAGGCAGCTGCCCAACCCACTGAGCCACCCAGACACACCGGCAATAATAAACAGCCTTAAGGTAAAACCAAGATAACCAAGTGTTTTTAAATGTCTTTCTACTTACCTATCATGATTATTAGTTTCATCTGAAGGAACAAGGAAATGTTTTTTGCCTCCCAATAACCCTACCCCCTTTTAAACTAATGAAGATTTTTTGTGCATTTTCTTTTTTTTTTTTTTTTTTTTTGTGCATTTTCGATGATCATAGAAGATTAAAGCCTATAAGGGGCCAGCCTCTTTTTATCTTTTCAGATCAGGAGGAAACAAACCCAAAGGAGTTTATCCAAATACATGATCTCCTAAACAATGAAAAAGAATATTTCAGGTAATGTTTGAGCCTGGAAAATTTTTTTCGTTCTCTGCTAAAGCCAAGACAATTCATAAAATCTCTTCTCATGCAGCAAGTGTTAATATACTAGGAGTCATTTCACAAAAGGTATGTGCAAGTATTAAGAAGATTTTCCAGGTAGAATGTATTTAAATTAAGGGAGCATCACACCACCTTAAATTCATGCATCACATCAATTGGCATAAATGGGAAATGAGACTAGAAACAGCCGGTACCACAGAGTGTAAGTAATGCAGTCTCTATGGTTGAGGTAGATAGTTTGTGTTTGCAAGACTAAACTTTAGGGGTTCCTGGGTGGCACCGTCAGTTAAACATCCGGCTTTGGTTTCGGCTCAGGTCATGATTCCAGGGTCCTGGGATAAAGCCCTAGTCAGGCTCCCTGCTCAGCAGGGAGTCTGCTTTTCCCTCTCCCTCTCCCCTCCCCCACTGGTTTTCTCTCTCTCATATAAATAAATAAATAAAATCTTTTAAAAAATAAAAAATAAAAAAACAAACGAACAAACAACAACCAAAGAGATAAACAGAGAACAAACTCTGGTTGCCAAAGGGGAAGGGGGCAGGGAAGGGGTGAAATGGGGGAGGAGATTAAGAGGTACAGATTTCCAGTTATAAACAAGTCACGGGGATGAAAAGTACAGCGTAGGGAATATGATCAATAATATTGTAATACACTTATTGTGGTAAGCATTTCATGATGTATATAATTGTAGATCACTATGTTGTACATCTGAAACTAATTTAATATGTGTCAACTATATTTCAATTTTTTTTTCAGATTTTATGTATTTGAGAGAGAGTGAGCAAGAGAGAGAGCATGAGTGGGGTGGAGGGGCAGAAGGAGAGAGAGAAGCAGACTTTCTGCTGAGCAAGGAGCCCGATGCAGGACTCAATCCCAGGACCCTGAGATCATGACCTGAGCTGAAGGCAGACGCTTAACCCACTGAGCCACCCTGGTGCCCCCAAAGTACTTCAATTTAAAAAAAAAGAGAATCTCTTCAGATATTTTTAAGGAGAAGTACTCTAAATTAGTAAAGCCAATAACTATTCATACATACCATACTGGACAATATCTTATGTTCAGCCAAAATCTCACTGTAACTGTACCTCCAAAAAATTTAATTAAATCAAAACAAACCTAGGTTAAGTCACTATTTACCTGATGAACTGAAAATCACCTGTCAATATCATATACCCAAGTAGGTTCCATAAGCTAGTCTGATAAAAATGCATTGCCAATAAATATATACATTTAATAGAAAAGGACATTATTGTTTATATATAACAAAAACTAGTTAATTTTATTTTGTATTTGGACAGTTTAGTTTGGCATTCTAATTTGATCCAGAGTTCCATTTAGTTGGTAGGTTTTCAAACTAACTGCAAGCTTTTTTCCCTGCCAGTATAAATCTATTAAATATTTTGTCTCCTCATGTAGCTGGCTTTCAGGGGCTTTAAGTATTTGGTTCAGAAGATAAAATACTTCTTGAGTAAATCATTTTTAAAACTAAACTCTGAGAAAAAAAAGCCATTCTCCTGTTACAGAGATGACTTTTGGATGTTCAAATTTCTTTATGCCACAATGATATAAAGATTTTTCTATAACACAGCTGTTTTCATTATTCACTTAGCAATTTTGAATTCATTTCAAAATTCCCACAAAAGTAAGCCTAACACATAACCCATTCCCTCAGCCTCTCTCTCTTGCCCATCTCCTGCACTTACTTCTCCTTCCCATTCCCTTCACGTAGCAGAGCTCTCCATTCCTGGTACACATGCATTATGGTTAAGCCACTTACTATGGAGTGTTTACTTTTAAGAATAGGTATCAGCAAAACTTTCTAAATTTAAATGCAAACATGTCTTGTGCTCAATCCAGAAACAAAAGAACCTAAAGCTAAAGTTTCTCTAAGTAGTAGCACCTGTAAGTTCTTTATTTGTTGTTGAATTTGCAGTTTTACTTTTTGTTTGTTCAATACTGGCCTTCATCTTGTTGTCATGGTAATGTTCTGATTTTACTTTTTAGTTTTTGCTAATTGATGGTTTCCTAAACATTGCAGAAAAACCTAGCTTTAATTTCTCCCCTCCAATCTAATATGTTTAAAGTTTATTATTCAAAGACAGGAAAACTTTGAACTGGAGGATCAAAAGGAAGAAAAAATGGGAAGGATATTTTATTTAAAGTTTTAAAATCCACAAAGAGATAAATTTAACAAGATTCACTGAAGTGGGAACAAAGCTAGGAATCAATTGTAGAGGCATTCATTCATTGATTTGCTATGAGAACTTAATAACCTTGATCCATTTTTTCCTTCATCTGTAGTAATAGTAATTAGCATATACACCAAACTATTACACAAATAATAATAAGGTATAGAGGATGTCATTGTAAAGTTTTAGGTAAAAGCCAAATATTAGTAAAATGAAACCAAACATAATGAACATTGTTCTGCTCAGTTACATTTGGGCATAAAGAGAAGACATGCCACAGAGAAAGACATATATCATATGATTTCACTCATATGTGGAATTTAAGAAACAAAACAAAGGAAAAAAAGAGTGAGAAACCAAAAAAGCCGGACTCTTATCTATAGAGAAAAGAGGGTTACCAAAGGGGAGGTGGGTGGGAGATGAGTGAAGGTGATTAAAAGTACACTTATCTTGATGAGCCCTGAGAAATATATGGAATTGTCGAAAGCTATATTGCACACCTGAAACTGATACAGCATTGTCTGTTAACTACACTGGAACTTAAAAATAAATAATTGTTAAAAAGACATAACCAGTTTAGATTTAGAAATAATATTGGGTCTCACAGAGGAAGATAATTGTTACTATTTTCTTTGTTTAACTTAGAAAGAGCTGATAGGATGGATGGATGGATGGATGGACAGATGGAGAGACAGTGACAGCATTAAGATACAAATGTTATGGAGAAAAGAGACAAATTTCTCATGCAGAAAAACTCCAGGTAATTTATATAGATACTCTACCCCAAAGGAGGGACAGTATACCTCCCTGTTTCCTTTTTTTTTTTTTAAGATTTATATTTATTTGAGGGGAGGGGAGGAGTAGAGGGAGAAGGGCAGAGAATCTTAAGCAGACCTCACGCTGAGTGCGGCGCTGCCCGGGGCTCAATCTCAGAACCCTGAGATCAAGACCTGAGCCAAAAACAAGAGTCAGCGCTTAACCGACTGTGCCATCCAGCCGCCTCCACAACTCCTCATTTTTTTTTTTTTTTTAAGATTTTATGTATTTATTTGAAAGAGAGACAGAGAGCATGAGCAGGGGGAGGGGCAGGGAGAGGGAGAAGCAGATTCCCCTGCTGAGCAGAGAGCCCAATGTGAGGCTTAATCCCAGGACCTGGAGATCATGACCTGAGCCGAAGGCAGATGCTTAACCAACTGAACCACCCAGGCGCCCGCAACTCCCCATTTCTTAAGGGTAGGCTCCGTCTACTAGTCGCACAGGGAAAAAAGGAAGAAAGAATAACTTTATAGTGAAGGAACCTGATGAACATTGCATGGTCGAGTGATCAAAGTCAACAATCAACAGTCGTAAATTATGTACCATTCTCGTGATGTGATGAAAATGCAATTTTTCCTATATGACCTTCTTTCCGTCTAATCATGATAAAAACATTAGATACATTTCAGTAGTGGGGGGCATTTTAAAATATACCTGACCAGTACTTCTCAAAACTGTCAAGGACAACAAAAACAAAAAGTGTTAGAAACTGCCACAGACTAGGTAAGTGTAAGGAGTCACGACAACTAAATGTAATGTGGAATTTTGGGTGGGATCCCAGAGTAGAAGAAAAGACATTAGGTAAAAACGGAGGTCATTTGAATAAAACATGAACTTTTGTTAATAATAATGTATCAACGTGGCTCATTAATTGTTACCAAATGTATTATATTAACATGCTAATATGGGAAACTGTATGCCGGGGGTTATATGGGAACTCTGTAGATCTTAATTTTTCTATAAATCTAAAACTACTCTAGAAAAGTTTATTTAGAAATATATATATACATATATATACATATACATACATATATATAAATATATATACATATACATACATATATATAAATATATATATATTTATATAAAGGGGCGCCTGGGTGGCTCAGTGGGTTAAAGCCTCTGCCTTCGGCTCAGGTCATGATCTCAGGGTCCTGGGATCGAGCCCCACATCGGGCTCTCTGCTCAGCAGGGAGCCTGCTTCCCCCTCTCTCTCTGCCTGCCTCTTCCTACTTGTGATCTCTCTCTCTCTCTCAAATAAATAAATACAATCTTAAAAAAATATATATATATAAATGTTACATATATCAAATCAAACCAAATTACATCAAAATATCATAGTCTAAATTCAACAGATAATTTCTCTCTCTTCAACTCATTTATGCCTGCATCTTGTTGATACCAAAATAAAAATTAAAGTAAAACATTAAGTTACTAAGTCATATGCAGGGTGTGTACTAAACATATGAATGACTGAATCTCTTTTTAAAGTTTTCAGAAGATTTAATATTGTTTCTGGAGAAGTTAGCTCACCTGCAGTAAAAATGAAACTATATTCACTGGTTTTACTTCTTCCTTTCTGATTCTTATGATTTTTATTTCTTTTCCTTGCCTTATTAAACTGGGTAGAACTTCTAGTACACTGTTAGCTAAAAATGAGCTTGCTCACAGATAAGAATTTTTATGAGGGGAGAGACATTGTATTGTTAGCTTTATACTATGTACTGATGAAATGGAT
>CM052895.1:19522673-19542125 GCA_028534135.1 Potos flavus | reverse complement strand
AACAATCCAATCAAGAAATGGACAGAAGACATGAACAGACATTTCTGCAAAGATGACATACAAATGGCCAACAGACATGAAAAAGTGCTCAACATCACTCGGCATCAGGGAAATACAAATCAAAACCACAATGAGATACCACCTCACACGAGTCAGAATGCCTAAAATTAACAAGTCAAGAGATGACAGATGTTGGCGAGGGTACTAAGAAAGGTGAACACTCCTACACTGTTGGTGGGAACGCAAGCTGGTGCAGCCACTCTGGAAAATGATATGCAGGTTTCTCAAAAAGTTGAAAATAGAGCTACCCTACGACCCAGCAATTGCACTACTCGGTATTTACCCCAAAGATACAGATGTAGTGATCCAAAGGATCATGTGTTTATAGCACATGATCATGATCAATGTTTATAGCAGCAATGTCCGCAATAGCCAAACTATGGAAAGAGCCTAAATGTCCACTGACAGATTAATGGATAAAGAAGATGTAAGGTGTGTACACACACACACACACACACACACACACACACACACACACACACAATGGAGTATTATGCAGCCATAAAAAATGAAATCTTGCCATTTGCAACAACATGGATGGAACTAGAACTAGAAGGTATTATGCTAAGTGAAAAAAGTCAATCAGAGAAAGACAACTATCATATGACTTCACTGATACGTAGAATTTGAGAAATGAGGCAGAAGATCACAGAGGAAGACAGAAAAAATGCAACAAGATGAAACTAGAGAGGGAGACAAACCATAAGAGACTCTTAATCTCAGGAAACAAACTGAGGGTTGCTGGAGTGGTGGGGAGTGGGAGGGATGGGGTGGCGAGGCGATGAGACAGATATTGGGGACGGTATGTGCTATGGTGAGTGCTATGAATTGTGTAAGACTAATGAATCACAGACCTGTACTCCTCAAACAAGTAATACGTTATATGTTAATAAAAAATAAAATAAAATAATAAAAATAAAACACTACCTTTGGGGCACCTGGGTGGCTCAGTACATTGTCTACCTTTGGCTCAGTTTGTGATCCCAGGGTCCTGGGATAGGGCCCTGCATTGGGCTCCATGGCCAGCAGGAAGTCTGCTTTTCCCTCTGCCCTTCTACCACTCGTGCTCTCTCTCTCAAATAAACAGGTAAAATATCTTTATAAATAAATAAATAAAAATTTAAAAACTATCTTTAGACAAAAGTGTCAGCGAGGTAACAAAATTTGAAAAAATTACATCTCATTTATCAGAAAAGAATTAATTATGGATAGGATGACTAAGAGTAACAGCCATTCAGAAACCAACATGAACCAATCACCAGCCTGGTAAAATTATGGTTTTTGAGTACATTCTTCCCAAATTCCAAAGGGACTAGAATTCGAAGTTCTTGCCAAACATACTTTCCAAACCCACTACAAAATCTTGCTTAAAAACTTCATATATGTAAAGAATTCCTAACACAGTCGACCCTTAAATAAAACAGGTTTGAACCGTAGAGGTCCATGTATATACAGAGTTTTGATAAATAACAGTACTGTAAATGTATTTTCTCTGCTTTATGATTTTTTTAGTAACACATTTCTCTAGTCTACCTTACAGTAAGAATACAGTATTTAATACCTATAACATACAGAAGAGGAGTTAATCAACTATTTATGTTATCCTGATCAACAAAATAGGCCACGTAAAGTTTTTGGAGAGTCAAAAGTTATATACAGATTTTTTACTGCATAAGGGTCAGCACCCCTAATCTGCACACCGTACAAGGGTCAACTGTGTAATTACCTACTAGGACACAGTATCTCTAAAGAGATTACAAATCCTATTCTAAAACGCAACTCATACCTCCATTTCTTCAGACTCTGCCTTATTTTCTGCTGGCATCTGCTGCTGCTGGTCTTCAGCATGTGGTTCCTCCTGGTCCACTTGCATCTTCTGAAAAACAGGTCACATCGAATCCTGAAACTAGGAAATACTAACAAAATACTAAGCAACCTTCATGACACACTGGCAAAATCCCATGGTATGGAATTCCTGATCAATTACCAGCCACCAAAATGCTTAGACTGAAATTCCAGCTATAACACATATGTTACCTATTAATAGGAAGTTTTCTTCTCTGTTTTTCAGTTAATAAATCTGTACAATGCAATAGACACTTGCCCTACTCTACCATATGTAAAAAGAGGTAGCTGTGAAAATGCTTTCATAAACCACAGCAGTACTCATCTTAATATTTAACACAATGTTTCTGAAGAGAGCAGGAGTTTTTCCATGCTTCCTCATGAGTAAATTTCTCTCAAAAGTCTCAAGGTTTTCAAGCAGTTTTTAAAGTAGTCTTTTTATCCTCACAAGTACAACCCTTGTGTGCATTAGGATAGGTGAACACCTTGAGAATTCTGTTAAAAAAGAACAATGCCTGGCGGTGCCTGGGTGGCTCAGTGTGTTGAGCTTCCAACTCTTGGTTTCAGCTCATCATCTCTTGGGTCGTGAGAATGAGCCCCACGTTAGGTTCCCCGCTCAGTGGGGAGCCTACTTGAAGATTCTCTCCTGCTCCTCCCCCAACTCACGTGCATACACGTGTGCTTTCCCTTAAATAAATAAATCTTTAAAAAAAACAAAGCCAGGGGCGCCTGGGTGGCTCAGTGGGTTAAAGCCTCTGCCTTCCGCTAAGGTCATGATCTCAGGGTCCTGGTATTGAGCCCTGCGTCGGGCTCTGTGCTCAGCGGGGAGTCTTTCTCCCCTCTCTCTGTCTGCCTCTCTGCCTACTTGTGATCTCTCTCTCTCTGTCAAATAAATAAATAAAATCTTAAAAAAAAAAAAAAAAAAAAAGCCAGACAATAATGACAAAGAAGGGAGAAGTTTGTGGAGACCTGAATCACCAGCTCTCAGTGTTTGCAGCTCCTAAGAATGACTCCAGAGGCTTCTAAAAGTGATACCTGGGCCTTAACCCAGACCAACTCAATAAGACCTCTGCAGACTCCCAACATCTATAGTTTCATAAAGCTGGATTTTGATGCACAATAAGGATGAGACCCAGGGCATGATTCCAATAAATGAGTATAAAATCAACTTACAAAAAAAATCAACCAAGACTCAAAGCATCCTTCAGTAATGAGAATCAAAAACAACTCAACTTGAGAAATACATGGTCTGAAGAGAGAAGCCAAACTGTATTTCACTTCTATTAGAAAGACCTTCTGCTAGTTCACTTGTGGTGGGATAAGGGGACACAATGCACTCTCAGCAGCTCTGTCACAAGGTTCCTCCCTTGCCACCCAGTCAATCTGTTAGAATTTCTAGTAAAGTCACCCCTACACCATCATAAATAGTTTAAAATGCATAAAATGGCCAGATTACCTCTTCCTCCTTTGCATTCTGATCTGTTTCCATCGGTTCCTCATTTTCCTCAAACTTGAGCACTTCCACTAGAGATGCACTGGACACACTAAAGATGCCATGGACGTTTACTCGAACCTTGACTTTCACTTTTGAACTGGAGCCATCAGACTGAGGAGTGACTTTCTGAACTAAAAACTGAGCTAGGGACACATGAGACAAAAGAGAAGACATAACCTGAGAGGACGAATTCAAACATGAATACATGCTCATACGGCCAGGTTATGTCCATTTCTCAGTGACAGGTCAGTAACATGACACTTCAAATAAACCAAGTAAGTACTCTTACAATCTTACCAATCATTAAATTTCTCCTTCTTCTCTCATAAATACTCAAACTCTTAGTACCTTGTCCCACTTAAGGATTAACACATTTCCTAACCCTCAGAATATTTTCTTACCTCTGGTCCCTTATTCCAATTCATCTTTATATGCCACTGCCAGGGAAGTTCCTAAACCGATGTCACTTCTCCCCTACTGACAAAAACCCTAGTGACTCCATACTGCTACTGTCATTTATCAAGAAATTGCCGTACAGCAAGAGTCAGTTATTACACCAGAGTTTTACTTATGTTTTTTAATTCACGAAATATGAATTCTCATTCTTATTCCTGTTTTACAAATGAGGAAAACAGAGTAGGTTAACTTTCCCACAGCTTCTAAGTGCCATTCAGAATATTCCTAATACTTTACTCATGTATTCTAAGTCTGTAATGATCATGTAATTCTAGTTTCTTTACTCAGCTAGTACAATTTCCATATTATAAGAGTTTCTAAGGGTCTGTAAAGACTCTAGCCAACATGGCTCCATATCCTAGGATAACGACATAACAATTTTCTAATGATTTTGTGTGTCCATCTTCTAATTCTGTGTTAGGGTCAACACTGAGTTTAACTCCTTTTCAGTATCTACGTATTATCACATTATGTACAAGGTATACCCACTATATGCATTAACCAAGAAATACTGCCCACACAGTAGAGATCCAATTAGGAGTGAACTGGTCACAAGCCTGGAAGAGGTTTTTTTGTGGGATTTACAATACCAAATTTCAGAATATTATACTTGCTCTCTCCCGGTTCTCCTAAGTACCTAATTTTTCTTTTTTTTAAGTTTCAAATTCTACTTACCTATAGCAGGATCTGGATAGGGCAAATCCTGCGGGGAACTATAATACGCCTCAAGAGTAAAAGGTTCCTTTCTATAAAATGTGAGTACTTTAGAGAAAGGAGCAGAATGATTTTTTGTAAAGACTTCACAGTCACTAGATGGGAGGAAAAAGACAAAAACACACAAATTTAAGATATTCCTGAACACTTTTACCAATTTATTCTACATCTGTAATTACTGCATGGCTCATGCTCTCTCATCTGTCATCATTTCTGGGATATAAAAGGTTCCAAAGAGGGAGGGGGACTTACATATATATCCATAGTTTTATATGAAATCAGTTTTAAGAAAAGGAATATATGTACATAAGTACGTAAAAGGCACCAATTACTTCAGCAGGATAATTATAATAAACTAAGGATACAAATTTATTCTCAAGACTAAGGCATCACTTTGCTTCATGCACTGTAATGAAATGTTACAAATTTGCAAAAGTTGAAATGGAAGGCAATATTTTACTCAGACTTAACACTGAGTTAACTGTAAGTATAAAAATAATTAATAAATGTTATTACCTTGACCCTTCTTCAGCTGGAGAATTCCATCTCAGAGATATTGGATATGGTACTACATCAGTTATAGAAAATTCTCTGACTTTGAAAGCAGGCGATAAGATTGCACACTAGAATAATAATTTTTAAAAATTCCATATGACAAGTACAGACATTATATATGAACTGTTATGATGAGGCCTATAAATAAATGACTTCAAAAAACCACCACCAATGGTTTTTAGGTGTTTACATTAATAATTTAATGTGTAAGTGGTTTTAAAAACTTCTATCATTTATCAAATTAATTATCTAGCCATTACTTAACATTTTTCCATTAACCCAAACCCTTACTTAATTGATGTACGATGCTACTTCATATAGACAATAATGTGCCAAATTCTAGTAATAATTCAAGCTTACCTATGTTTCTAGTAAATTAATTCAGCTTATTGCATGTTATAGAGTACAATTCCATTTAACACCACCTTTGATATCCATTGTAAAACTAAAATTTCAGAATCTTACACCAAGAGATCATCCTAAGCTAACCTCTTATTACTAGCTGGATATAGAAAAGCAATGCCGTCTTGGCACAATGACCTATAAATGGATGGCTACCTGTGAAAGAAAGCTCACCTGCAATGCACAGCCTCGAGTGACAGCTTCATCGGCATTTAGTGTCGTACTAAGTTCTTTACCAAAAAATTTGCTGATCTTCTCTTTCACTGCAGGGATTCGTGTCGCGCCACCAACTATCTCCACTGCGTAAATATCTTCTTTCTTTAACTCTATTTTTAAATTATTAGAATAGACATTGAGATGAAAACAACCTTTAAATTAGTATTTTATAACAAAGTGAAAGAGCAATATAACATCTTAACACAACAAAATAACTTACAGATCCGTAACAAAATCCAGCCACTCCTTCGCCCCCTTATCACCGCCATCATCACCACCACACACCCACACAGACACAAACAGCTGCAGCATCTAAAAACAAGTAGGTATGTTCTGATGCACCTAGGAACATGGGCAGTGTGGCATGATATTGGGCCTTAAGAGGACAGGGCCATGAATACTAAACGCCCTACAGCGTAGAGACCCCATAATCTCTGAAACAGTCCCACGCAAAAAAGTTGTTAAAACATCAATAGTTAGCTAGCCCCAGGGAAAATAAGAGGGCCTTGAAATACTGAGTTACCCCTGACATGGCAGGAAAGAAAGAACTAGTATTTGAAGCACACCTAGCCACATGAGCACTTCATCCAGAGCACAGGCACAGTACAGATTATTAACCCAGGTACAGCCTCCTCCTAACAGAAGTAAAGAAGGTGCACACCAAAGCTCTTCTGTCACTCATAAAATACTCCCACCACCACCTGATTTCCTGGTCACATTTTATGCAACAAATACTGACGATATGTTGAGAAGGGCTATATAAAGAAATGGGCTATCCCAGTATGGAAAGAACATGCCAGTTTGCCATAATCACTCTGATTTAAGAGCTGACCTTTGTCAAGAGGACAGTACATCTCAACACTCTGATGTACTTAGCAACCAACACAACAGTGGACTCCAAGTAAAAGTGTGCTGAAGGTTTTAGGAAAATTAGTGATATATTAATAAATCAAACGTCTACTTTTAGCTAGAGATAAAATTAAAGCATCCTGTTAAAATAACTATGTGGTTACATCCTCCCTTGGCTGTATTTCTCAGTCAGCAAAAGATTCAGGCAGAAAAAGCCTATACAACTACCACAAGCAGCAATGCAAAAGACAATTTTTACCACTATGAAATAAATGCGATGTTTATATCCATCTGAGTCTGAATTAGCTTTCTTGAGAAAACTATTAGATTTCCCTGGACACCATTATCAAAAGAGGTGCGGGTAAGGCAGGGGGAGTGCTCCAGAGGAAAGACAGACATAGAAAGAAGCTTAATATAGCAATGAAGTAAGTGATACATACAATGAAAATTTGTGTAGCTTAAAAAAAGTAGTAACATTTTCCAAAGAACCATGATTATACAAACAATTCAGTAATACTTACTGGCTTGTTCCAAAACACTACGAAGTGGTGGTTCCACTCTAGCTAAGAGATCATCGCACATCTCCAGAAATTTGCCCCTATGAAAAAAAGAGCAACAGGTTTAAATCACATTCCACTCTTATGTGGGGGAATAAACAGCTATAATCAAAAAGGCAGATAATAACAAGTATTGGCAGGGGTGCCTGGGTGGCTCAGTGGGTTAAACCTCTGCCTTCAGCTCAGGTCATGATCTCAGGGTCCTGGGATCAAGCCCCGCATCGAGCTCTCTGCTCAGCAGGGAGCTTGCTTCCCTGCCTCTCTCTGCCTCCCTCTCTGCCTGCTTGTGATCTCTCTCTCTGTCAAAATAAATAAATAAAATCTTTAAAAAAAAAACAAACAAACAAGTATTGGCAGGAATGTGGAGAATCTGGATCCCTCATACATTCCTGGTAAGAATATAAAATGGTGTGGCCATTCTGGAAAAGAATTCGGCAGTTCTTTAAAATGTTAAACATAGTATTACCATATGACCCAGCAATTTCACTCTAGGTATATAACCAAAAGAACTGGAAACATACATTCACACAAAAACTTGCACATAAATGTTTTTCATAGCAGCATTACTCACACCAGCCAAAAAAGTGGGAAAAGAACTAATTTCCATCAAGTAACATTCAGGAATAAAAAGGAATGAATACAGTAAGAGAGGCTGATAGATGTTAAAACATGGATAAACTTTCAAAAAATTATGCAAGGTGAAAGAAGCCAATCAAAAAAGAACACACAGGGGCACCTGAGTGGCTCAGTGGGTTAAAGCCTCTGCCTTCAGCTCAGGTCATGATCTCAGGGTCCTTCCTGGGATTGAGCCCCGCATCAGGCTCTCTGCTCAGCAGGGAGCCTGCTTCCCTCTCTCTGCCTGCCTCTCTGCCTACTTGTGATCTCTGTCAAATAAATAAATAAAATCTTAAAAAAAAAAAAAAAAGAACACATATTATATGACTCCATTTATATGAAATGTTCAGAATAGGTAAATCCCAAGAGACAGAAAGTAGATTAATGGCTCCTAGGGCTAAAAGAAGAACAGATGATGAAAGACAGTTCACGGGTACAATTTCTCTTTTTCCTTTTTTTTTTTTTTTAACACACTTAATTTTTTTTGGTCAGTTTCAGGTTTACAGAGAAATAAACAGAAAATACAGAGAATTCTCACATAACCCCTCACTCGCCCCCTCACCCCAGTTCCCCTATTAACATCTTGCATGACTGTGATCACATTTCTAACAAGTGATGAGCCAATACTAACACATGACGGTATAAATTAGGGCGGAATAGGTTTTGACACATGTATAATGATAAGTATCCAGCTTGATGGTATCACATGGAATAGTTTCACTGCCCTAAAAATCCTGTGCTCCCCCATTCATCCCTCACTTCCCCTGAACCCCTGCCAACCACTGATGTTTCACAGTCTCCATAGTTGTGCCTTTTCCAGAAGGTCATATAGGTGAAATCAAATAGTATGTAACCTTTTCAAACTGGCTTCTGCTTCAGTTATTTATGCATCTGGGGTTCCTCCAAGTCTTTTTAAACTTTGATAACTCATTCAGGATTTTTTTTAAGATGATGAAAATATTCTATAATTATGTTGTGGGGATGGTTGCCCAATTTTGTGAATATACTAAAAACCACTGATCAGATACTTTAGAAGTGTGATTTTTATGAATTCTCTGAGGTAAAAAATAAATTTACACACATGAATGGCAAAAATTTAAGACCATCTATAGCAATATTGGTGAGGATGTAAAACAACTAAAAGTCTTACATGTTGATTAGAGTTTAAAATGAGTTTTCTCCCTAATAACAAAAAAAAATTGGAAAAAGCTAGTGTCCATCAAGAGGAGAAAACAATAAACCTACAATGGCACACTAGTCAGTAGTACACAAGAAGGAACAAATGCCAGATACAACGATTCAATGAATCTCAAATTTTATGCTGAGCAAACCAAGCCTTACACAAGACTACACACTGGATGGCTGCATTTCTGAGTCCTGGAACAGGCAATTTTCATCTCCGACCCCTTAAAATGAAAAGTCCCATCGGCAGCTGTCCCTGGACATGAAGGCCTGGGGAAACATTTCTGGAGATGATGGACTGTCTCCTGAGAAGGGTACTTGTTCATTGTCAAAACTCAGCAAAGGAACACTTCAAACCTGAGTATGTCATTATATAAAAATAAAACAAGAACTATATAACAGTGAATTCTGATTAATATGCATACTTTAGTACATGGGAAGAAGTATGCAAATAGATGTCTAGGTACAGTTAATATTATAAATAGAAGAACCCAAAAGGCAGGATAGGGATGTTCACTATAAAAGTCTTTGTTTTGTTACATGTTTAAAAATGTCCATCATAAAAAAGTAAAAAGAATCCTGCAGAAAAGAGTCTTGAAAGATGGGAACAGCAGTAGTAGAGGTTTTTTGTTTCTTTTTTAAATTTGTTTGGAAAACTAATTCCCACAACTATAAAATTCAACTATTTAAAATGTATAATTAAATGGCTTTTAGTATATTCAGAGCTGTGCAACCATCATCACAATTTTAAAACACTTCTGTCACCATTAACCATTATTCCCTGACCCCCTCACCTACCCCTCAGGATCAGGCACCCCCTCATGCTGGACAGTCCACATAAATAGAATGATTCAAAATATAGTCCTTTGCAACTGGCTTCTTTCACCTGGCATTGTCAAGGTTCATCTATGTTATGGCACATATCTGTACCACGTTTTTTAAGTTGCCAAACAATATTCCATTGTACTGTTTCCATTTTTTGGCTATTAGGAGTAGTGCTATGACCATTCATGCATGAATTTTTGTGTGCACATGTTTTATGACTCTTGAACATATACCAAGGAATGGAATTGCTGAATTCTATGGTAACTCTAGGTTTAACCTATTTTAAGCGACTGTTGAACTGACTGCCACCAGCAGTGTTTTAAGTATTTCTCCACATCCTATTCAAGGCTTTTTATAATAGCAATCCTGGTGGGTGTGAACTTTTGTCTCACTGTGGTTTTGATTTGCATTTCCCCAACAGCTAATGATGTTGACCATCTTCTCAAACCCCTAACTGGCCATTTCTGTATTTACTTTGGAAAAGTATCTATTCAGACCCTTTGCCCACTTTTTAACTGTACTGTCATTTTATTATTCATTTGTAATTGTCTCTGTATATTCTGGATACAAACAGGATAGTTTTTTAATCTCTTCATATCCTGTCAAATAAATACACACAGCAACGAGGATAGCAAAACCGAAACCCCATTAACGCCAAAAACAAAAAACAGGTAACACTGCCTCCACCACAAATCCCAAAATACAAATGCGTAAAGAAAAACCACCAATAATTATACAATTCCTACGAGTATCAGTATCTGTCCAAAAGGAAGCAGAGGAAAACAACGGGACATATAATGGACCTGAAAATATAACAGACCTGAAAAAATAAACCAATTCAGCAGGCCAATTTGAAAACAGCAGGTCAAGTCAGGGAGGGGTTGGCACACTTCAGAACAAGAGAATATATAAAAGGTCCTCAATGCAGTACATTAAGAACCATGTGGAAAAGGAATCAATAAACGCTCTACAGTAACCAAGTTAAAAGTTTCCTTCAGGGGCGCCTGGGTGGCTGTCACTAAGCATCTGGCTTCGGCTCAGGTCATGATCCCAAGGTCCTGGGATCGAGTCCCACATCGGGCTCCCTGCTCAGCGTGAAGCCTGCTTCCCCCCTCCCACTCCCCCTGCTTGTATTCCCTCTCTCCCAGTCTCTTTGTCAAATAAATAAATAAAATCTTACAAAAAAAAAGTTTCCTCCAAGAAAAAGGGCCACAATGAGGAAAAACTACTGATAAAAACCAAAACAAACAGAACACTGGAGACAAAAGAAGACAGAATAAAGGAAAACAAAGTTAAGAAGACATTTTAAAAATATTTCATAAAAACAAAAGAGGGCACTATGGAGCAGTGAATTCAGAAAAACTCTTATATTACACTTACAGTCTAAAAGTTCAGGAATACTAAAAAAAAAAAAGTGGGGGGCAAGCCGCTTAGGTGGTTCAGTTGACCATGTGACTCTTGGTTTTAGCTCAGGTCATGATCTCAGGGTCATGAGATTGAGACTCGCATCACCTCAATGCTCTGTAAGGAGTCTGCCTGAAGATTCTCTCCTTCTCCCTCTGCCCCTCTCCACACTGACACTCTCTCTGGCGCACTGTCTCTCATAAGTAAAACTTTTTTAAAAAAAAAGTTCAGGAATAGTATAGATTCCAAATAAAAATGAGACTAAGCAGAGGCACCTAGCTAACTCAGTCAGTAGAGCATGTGACTCTTGTTCTTGAGGTCATAAGGTTGAGCCCCACTTTACGGGGGCAGTTTACTTTAAAAAACAAAACAAAACAAAAAAAACAGGTGCCTGGGTGGCTCAGTTGGTTAAGCGTCTGCCTTCAGACTCCAGTCATGATCCTAGGGGTCCTGGGATGGAGCCCACATTGGGGTCCCTGCTCAGCAGGGAGTGTGCTTCTCCCTCTCCCTTTGTCCCTCCCCCATGTGCTCTCTCTCTCTCTCAAAATAAAATCTTAAATAAATAAAATAAAAAACAAAAGAAATGAGACTACGCAAATCCACTGAGACAGGAAGATTGGTAATTGCTTAGGGTTAGTGTGGGAGGAATGGAGATGACTGCTAATGGATATACGAGGTTTCTTTTTGGCCTGATGAACATATACCAAAATTAGATCATGGTCCTTGTTGCACAACCTTGTGATATACTGAAACCACTGAATTGTACACTTTATTTTTTTAAAGATTGTATTTATTTATTTGACAGAGAGAGAGACAGCGAAAGAGGGAACACAAGCAGGGGGAGTGGGAGAGGGAGAAACAGGCTTCCCGCTGAGCAGGCAGCCCGATGCGGAGCTCTATCCCAGGACCCCTGGATCATGACCTCAGTTGAAGGCAGCCGCTTAACGACTGAGCCACCCAGGTGACCCTGAATTGTATACACTTTAAAGTTTGACATATTTTATGGTACATGAATTGCATCTCGATGAAAAAATGATAAAATGAAAGAGCAACAGAATTAGAAAAACTAAGAATTAGAAATAAAAGAAATGTCAGAAGTGAAAAATAACCTGGAAATGACAGAAGGACAAATACCCCAAATAGTGGCATAAAGGGATGAATGTAAAAAAATGACAAATATAGACCATAGGCAAGAAAGATCCACCATACTTACGTAAGAGCTTTGAAAGAATAAAATCAAAGTACAAGAAGAACAGAACAAATACTGAACAATGTAATTCAAGAACACTTCCTTGGGTTTTTATATAGCTGTGAAACTACATACTGAAAACACACACTGAATACCTGGGGAAAAAAGATCAAAAACAACTAGCAACGAAATCTAATTTATCCTGGTAAATTAGACTTTCCAGAAAAAAAAGGGGGGGGGCATCTAGTGAAAATTACAAATAACTAAAAAGTACACTGTCACAATTAGACAGGAATGCTATAGGCCAAAAGAGTATTATTACTCCATTTAAGATAATTGAGTAAAGGGGCACCTGGCTGACTCAGTCAGGGGAGCATGTGACTCTTGATCTCAGGGTTATAAGTTTGAGCCCCATGTTGGATATAGAGCTTACTTAAAAAAAAATCTTTAAAGAAATAAATAAGATAATCAAGGAAAAAATACAAGCTAAGGTTATGTTCTATCCAATCAGGTATAAATGTGGAAATGGTCATCAACATGCAAGAACTTTACACGGTTCACATGTGCCACTTTTAAAAAATCTATTAGAATATCATTCCAACAATCAAAATGATGACGATACATTAACATAAAGCAGTAGTAAATAATAAGCCTCAGGAAGGATGTGGTGAAACTGAAACCCTTATACACTGCTGGTCAGAATGTAAAATGGTCCAAATGCTGAGGAAAATAAATTGGCAATTCCTTAAAACACTAAACACAGAATTCGCGTATGACTCAGCAATTCCACCCCTACATTTATTCCAAAACGAACTGAAAACAAAAGAGTCAAACAAATACTTATTCATAAATAGTCATAGAAGCACTATTCACAATAGCTAAAAGGAAGAAACAACCCAAAGGTCCATCGGTTGATGCAAGGATTAAAAAAAAAAATGTGATGTTTTCCATACAAATGGATTATTATTTGTCATAAA
Organism: Potos flavus; assembly: GCA_028534135.1. NCBI lineage: Eukaryota > Metazoa > Chordata > Mammalia > Carnivora > Procyonidae > Potos > Potos flavus. Next base: position 19,528,784 of record CM052895.1, on the reverse strand, counting down.
AAGCAAAAAAGTACTAACACATGCTACAATGTGAATGAACCTAGAAAACATTATGTTAAAGTGAAAGAGGTCAGAAACAAACGAAGCAAAACACAGTTATAATGCCATTTATATGAAACATCCGCAATAGGTAAATCCAGAAATAAAAAAAAAAAGGAGCGCTTGCCAGATACAAGCGGCAAGGAACTGCTTAATGGTTATGAGGTTTTACTCTGGAGTGATGAAAACGTTTTCTCACTAGATAGTGGTGGTCACTGCACAACAACGTAAATGTATTAAAAATACCAGTTTTGTGGGTTGTTGTTTTTTTTTAATGCCAGAGTTTTTCACTTTTTTTTTTTTAAGAATTTATTTATTTGTCAGAGATAGAGCTAGAGAGAGGGCGCGTAAGCAGGGGGAGCAGCAGGCAGAGGGAGCCCGATGTAGGACTAGATCCCAGGACCTGGGATCATGACTTGAGCCGAAGGCAGACACTTAACCGACTCAGCAACCCAGGCGTCCCAGTTTTTCACTTTAAAATGGTATGTGAGGGCTCAGCTCCCTGCTTCTCCCTCTCCGCTGCTCATGCTCTTAGTAAAAAAAAATCCTCAAAAATAACAATCATAAAAATAAAAATATGTAAATTTTACCTCAAAAAAGTTAATTAGAAAAAAGGCTATGTCAGTAAAAATCCAGTTTCATTAAAAAAAAAGACTGCTAATAAGCATTAGACTATATGAAGACTATAAACCAGAGCACAAGATATGACAGTTTTACATTCAATGTACACAAAGTACAACTGTTAAAAAAAAAAAACAGCATACAGGTTGTTTTCAGTTTTTAAAAAGGATAAACTACTTAGAAATGCCTACTTGGCTCTGATTATCACAAAACATTCCACCAACAATTTCTGAGAAACACAATGGTACTCCCCTACCCTCCAGTCTCTCTAACACATACACACACAACTATTGCTTGAAAATGAAAACCCTCACTTTCAAGTGGAGATGAAAGGGGACTACACATGTGGTTACTAGGCACATGAACATAATTCCAATTCCACCTCAGATTTTTGAGGGTAACTGAGGCCATACTTCCCCAAGCAAGCCATCGATTGTGCCTAAATTTCTACCAGTAGAGTTCACATCCTAAAGAACTTATCACTCTCATCATGCAAGCAACCCAAGAGACAACAGTAACATTTTGGGTGTTTCTGAGGATAGGATAGAATGAAATGTCAATTACCCAGAATTCTTGCAGCACTGTCAAAAAGCTATTGCCCACAAGTGACCCTGAACTACCCAAGAACATCAATTTCTGAATCAACAACTAAATGAAATTCAATACTATTCAGCATTAAAATACCTCACCCTGATTTTTTTTAATAGTTTTTTGTTTGTTTTATTAAAGATTTTATTTATTTATTTGACAGAGAGAGAGAGACAGTAAGAGAGGGAACTCAAGCAGGGGGAGTAAGAGATGAAGAAGCAGGCTTCCCACTGAGCAGGGAGCCCAATGTCTGGGATCACGACCTGAGCCGAAGGCAGACACTTAACGACTGAGCCACCCAAATGCCCTCGCCCTGATTTTTTTAAAACTACTAACTCACATGTAATACATGTACCTGTCAACTTACTGGAATAATCAGAACAAAAAGATTAGTCCACATTATTAGAATAATCAAACCCACACATCACATAAAAAGCAGGATCCCGAACAGTCTCTAATTTTTACCTATATAAGTTATAGCAACCATGATAATTTCAATGTTTAACTAAATAAATGCTAACAGAAGTGCAGAAAAATCACAGTTCAGCTTAACATCAAAATATTGGTCTGGTTACCTATTCATAGTCCCAGATACATCAACATCATTCATAAAACATTCGATGCTTAAAGGGAGGTCTGAAGCATTTGCACTCATCAATTTCTTGAGTTTCTCACACTCTTGAGAGAGTCGTAATAATGCACGAATTTTGGACTTTATGTCCAGCTTGTATTTCTTCCCAAATTCTTCACAGAAGTGATTTACTAACACCTCATCAAATTTTCTGCCTCCCAGTGTTGTGTCAAATGCAGTGGCTAGAACCTTAGGAAAAAAGATTATTATTAATTCAAAAATAAACCAATCAATTTAAAATTTTATCATAACATATATTTAACTGATAAATTAGAGTGGGCACATTAAGGCTGAAACAAGGAAATGTTCCACCTGTCATTTTATCACTGTGAAAAAAGACGCTGTAATCCCCAATTTACAGATGATGCTACAGGCCCGAACAGATCAGATAATCTGCAGATAATCTGCTATTAAGTGGCAGAAGTGTGATTCAAAACCCAATCCCCTCAATTCCAAAATCCAAGCCCTTTCTACTACACTCATCTGACTATAAACTAAAATTAAACATCCAAGGCCAAATGCACGAACATGTCATTGCACAGCTGTGGTCTTACCGCTATCACAAAACTATGAATAATACCAAAGCCCTACTTCGATGCAGTTTACTACCAGGAAACATGCTAGAAGCTTAATTCACAGCAACTTGTACAAGTCTCATTAGCTTTGATTATCCATTACCAAAAATCTTGAGCAGATCAGAAGCCAACTAGATCTAATCCAATTCAATAATAGAAGGTAGGCTAAATAAATGATTAATTCTTATGAAAAATTAAATCAATAAGAAACAATCTCTTCAAAGATGTTAAATGTCGTGGGGAAATTTTAATATATCAGGTGAAGAAAAAAACAGGACACAGAACTGATTACAGTCTAATTCTAATTTTGTTTTCTTCAAAAGAAATGAAATACAGCATCCTATTCATAGTACTAACATAGTGAGTGCTTTTTTTTTTCCATAAAAATGTCTTTCAAGTTTGGGGTGTTTTCATAATGAGTATTTTTAGAATTAAATTTTAATTATAATTGAAAAACTGACAGATGACAGGAGATAATAAAGGACAATGGGGGGGGTCAAGTAATCACAAATATGCATCACTCTGATCCAAAGCCAACGCTAAATTATGGCCAGTAGCTTCTGTTTAAAAAGGTGAGAGGTGCCTGGGTAGCTAAGTTAGTTAAGTGTCTGCCTTTGGCTCCAGTTGTGATCCCAGGGTTCTGGGATCGAGCCCCACATCGGGCTCCCTGCCCAACAGGAAGCCTGCTTCTCCCTCTCGTGCTCCGGTTCCCCCTGACTGTGCGTGCTCTCTCCCTGTCAAATAGATAAAAGCTTAAAAAAAAAAAAGTGAAAGTATACAATAGACTTTAACAATAAAGTGATTAGTGATTAAAGTTTAAGTATTTACATCTGTAAAAATCATGAACCTGTTAGTTCCAACCATCTCAAAGATTCGTTTTCTTTTTATTGGAAAAAAAGCCCTCGAAACAATATAAATATGTGAAACCAAGTCCAGTTTTCAAAATACAAGGACTGTAATAAATAGAGTCTCAAAATGCCCTCCAAACCTAACGAATACTTATTGTGAGACAGATAGTCCCTCCCTATCAAACCCCAAAATTGAGAGAGAGGCAACTGAGGCCTTGGCACAAAGAACCCTGATACACAACCCTAGTAACTAAAGCAAACACTCAAAAACTTATTGGTTCTTAGGCAAATTCTAGACAAAATCAGCAAAAGAACTGATTTTATATCCCATTATGGAGCTGGCATATACCAGCAAATTCAAATGTGACTATGTTCGCTCTTCGGTCCTCCTTGCCTTAAACACTGCTAGACTTCTCTGTGTCAAAGTGCTTTCTCCAGAGCTCTAAGATTTCCAAAAATCTAGAATATCATTCTCAGTGTGGTTTCTTTTTGGGCATTCAAGTTTTAGTACCCACACTCTTTTCCCAGAACACTCAAAAAATTAAGATCAAAAACACAATACTGGGGCGCCTGGGTGGCTCAGTGGGTTAAAGCCTCTGCCTTCGGCTCAGGTCATGGTCTCAGGGTCCTGGGATCGAGCCCCACATCGGGCTCTCTGCTCAGCGGGGAGCCTGCTTCCCTCTCTGCCTGCCTGCCTCTCTGCCTACTTGTGATCTCTCTCTGTCAAATAAATAAATAAAATCTTTAAAAAAAAAAAAAAAAGAACACAATATTTTTGTCTTCAATCCTCAGTATAAAAAAATACATAAAGGGACTACATGTTAAAGAATCCTAATAAGCCTGCAGGGTAAACATTATTTTCTGAAAATTATAGATTAGAAAAATAAGGATCAGAAATCTTAAAAGAGCTTTTTCTTCAAGGTCTATGTTCTTTGCTTCACACCATGCCAACTCTTGAAAATTACAGCTTCTACCCTACTTCTACATAACTGGTTCTAGTTTAGATGGCTCATACCAAGTTTCCATTAATGAAACAAAATTCTTTAAGTTATTTTTTCGCCTGTCTCCCATAAATTCCTCATTACCATACACTTGTAATAAAGTTTTCCAGAATTAATATACTTACTTTAAGTTTTCCTCTATTAAATGCACACACAGAAACTTGATAAGAAGAATGCCCCATGTCTACAAAAACTACATTTCTTGGTTTCTCTTCTAGGGCAGGAAGATCTTGCTTATAGATTCCATAGGCAAGAGCAACTACATAAGAAAAAAGTTAAATTCAATGTAACATTATCATTTAAATAGTACATTAAAAATTCACTTTAAGTTAAAAAAAAAGTGAATAGGACTGCATCATATGCTATGTTTTACAAAGAATCAAATCCTTCATATGCTTTGCATAATGTATTCATGAGGAACAGTTACTTCAAAGAATTAAATGCCAATATTCACTTAGGCCTCCTCAACGTTTCCAATTTCTCATTCCAGACTGACAATTTTTCCCAACCACTTCCCCCACTTTTCCAAACATATTTTCCAAGATTTCTTTCTTCTACACTTGCACCATCTCAACATTCCCACATATCTCTCCCTGAGATGTTGCTTTACACATTACAGCCCATTAAAGGGCTGGAGAAAAGGCCGATCTTAAAATGACACACTGTGAACACACAGTAACTGTGTTACTTTCCCAAGGAGGATGTGATTAAGTACCAAAGTAAGTGCTATGTGGATAAAGAAAAAGCACTGGTCAGATAAATTCTTTATGTGACACAGTATCCAAAAATACTATGGCACATAAGTTTAAGTGCTGCAAGCAAAATAAAGAACAAGAAACCCCAGCGTTTTAAGATGGCAGAAACTTCAAGATTCACCAAGTCACAGATGCTAACAGTCCCTGTTACCTGCAGTTGTTTCATTCATTAATCTCAGACAATTAAGGCCAGCAATTTGTGTTGCATCCATCACTGATCGTCTTTCTGCATCAGTATAGAAACAAGGAACCTACAAAAAGATTTGAAAGTTTCCTTTATTAGGGAGTCTTCATTTAAAATACGCCTGCCAAAACACAGTAAAATCTAGAAATGCCCTCAAATATCTAGAGCAATTTATTCCATATATGATCAAGGAAGTATTTCAAACCAGTAGGGCAAAGTTAGAACATTCAATAAATAGTGTTGGAACAAATGGATAACCACATAGAGAAAAAATTAGGTACCATCCCTACTGCACATCTTATACCAAAATACATTTCAAATCAAAGATTTAACAGTTTAAGAAAAATAAGTACCAGAAGGGAAGGGAATCTTTACAACCAGAGTAAGAAGAAATTCTGTAAACAACACAAAGAAGAAAAAAAGGGGGAGAAAAGATTAATATATTTGAATAGCAATGTAACAGGACAGATGGTAAGTACACTGTGGTGAACACAGCATAATGTATAAGCTTGTCAAATCACTAGGATGTACCCTGAAACTAATGTAACACTGTATGTCAGCTATAAACAATTTTTATTAAGATTAATATATTTGACTCATAAAAAGTTTAAAAAAAAAACCAAATGGGGAAAATATTTGCAACTCATAACATAAAACGATAGAGTTAATCTCTCTAATACATATGAAGAACCACAAATCAAAAGGTAGACCTATAAACTCAAAATGAGCAAAGAATAGGAATGTTTTACAGAAAAGAAATACAGAAGGGCTCCTAAATTTAAAAATGTTTCCAACTTCACCTAAAGAATAAAACATTAAAATCACATACACTTCCACAGCATTATTCACCTATAAGAGAATTAGCTAAC
>CM052895.1:19390458-19522173 GCA_028534135.1 Potos flavus | reverse complement strand
CCCCCCCCATGTCACTTGTTTTTAATACCACCATCTAAGACATTTATTACTTGAGCAGTCGGTAATCAGTGTTTGCATATGGCGGAGAGTAGAGGTTTTCTTTTTTTAATAAAGAATTATTTACTTACTTGAGAGAGAGACAATACAAGCAGGGGAAGGGGCAAAGGGAGATAGAGAATCCTCAAGCCAACTCTCCACTGAGTGCGTAGCCCAATGCAGGATTTGATTGCAGGACCCCGCCATGGTGACCTGAGCAGAAACCAAGAGCCTGACAGTCAACCGAGCCACCAGGTGCCCCAAGAGTAGAGTTTAGTTCTAATTTTTTCCATATGCAAATCAGTTGTCCCTGCACTATTAATAGTATGTCCTTTCCCCCCACTTCACTCTGGTGCCATAGTGGTCACAAATCATGCATTCATATATACATTAGTCTATTTCTGGACATTCTGTTCTGTTCATTGGTTTGTGTATCTTTGCTCCAATTTCACATTCTTAGTTGTTAATAGGTTTACCATAAGTCAGTGTCTTTTAACCCAAGGCTTCCCCACTTGTTCTTTTACAAGGATATTTTGACTATTGACCTTTTGAATTTCCATATACATTTTAGAATAAGTTTGTTAACAGAACAAACAAATAAACAAAACTTGTTTGGATTTTGATTGGCATTGCTTTGAATCTATAGATCAGTTTGTGGAAAATGGACATTTTTACATTATTGAGTTTTCCAGTCTATGAACATGGTATATTTTTCTATGTGGCTAAATACTTAGATGTTTAATTTCTCTTAGTAATGTTTATATTGTGCATCGAAGTCTTTTTTTTTTTTAAAGATTTTATGTATTAACTTGACAGAGAGAGAGATCACAAGTAGGCAGAGAGAGAGGGGGAAGCAGGCTCCCAGCTGAGCAGAGAGCCCGATGCGGGGCCTTGATCCCAGGACCCTGAGATCATGACCTGAGCCGAAGGCAAAGGCTTTAACCCACTGAGCCACCCAGGCATCCGTGCATAGAAGTCTTGTACATATTTTCTTTGATGTGTTTCTATGTATTTGATATTTTTCAGGAAATTATAAATATCACCTTTTAAAATTTCATTTTAAATGTTTTCATTATATAGAAATTCTATTGACTTTTGTATGTGTATCTTATATCTAATACAGAGCTCAGCAAACAGTTGTCTACTGAATCCTACTTGATGCCTGTTCTTGTGGGCTTGCAGGTTAAGGATGTTAATTACATGTGTATATATTTGATCAATTTGATGATAGGAAACATGAACTTTCAGCCTCAAATGCGTGGAATGTTCTACAAAAGAATTTCATCTTTTAAATTTCTTTTCTTTTCTTTTTTTTTTTTTTTTTTTTGACAGAGAGGAGAGAGATCACAAGTAGGCAGAGAGGCAGGCAGAGAGAGGGGGGAAGCAGGCTCCCTGCTGAGCAGAGCCCAATGCGGGCCTCGATCCCGGGACCCTGAGATCATGACCTGAGCCGAAGGCAGAGGCTTAACCCACTGAGCCACCTAGGCGCCCTCATCCTTTAAATTTCTTTTCTGTGATATATTTTTAGTAATAAAATATCTGTGGAATTGTGTTTTCTCTCTTGTTGTATAAGTACCTACATAATATCCTCAATTTTTTCCTCCTGTTCAGCAAAGCCTGAAACTTTTACTATCTGACTCTTTACAGTTTGCCCACCTCAATCTAAAATCTTGCTGAATTTATGAATTCTAATTATTTCAAAATATTTTTGTCTGTAGATTATTTTGGATTTGCATGTACATAGTAAGTTATAAGTGAGGAATGAACATTTTGTTTTTTCCTTTTCAATTCTTTCATCTGTTTGTCTTTTACTTGTTGCATCTGAATCCAGCAGCAGGGATTGACGGATTAAGATTTTTCTTAGTCTCCTAGATGACTAAAAGCTGGGCTGTATTCCATATACAGTTGGTTTATTCTTAGGGTCTAACTCTTCAAAGACCTAACTCTGGATACATAGTTTGTCTCCCTAACTTGTTGTAAGTGAGGTTTACCCTGTTCAGTTGGGCAAACACTCCCAGTGTAAGAATTGACTTAAGTACAGAGCTGACTACTCTGGATTTCCATTTTCTTCTATATCTTGGCTTGGTTTTCTTCACCCCATTGTTCTTTGATTTCTGAGCTGAGGAGTTGGTCTTAGTTACCTAGTCTGCTGTTACTGGAATGGAATTAGGAAATGAAGATTTGAACTTAGTTCGGTCTAACTCTCAAGGTCCATCCTCTTGACTACTTACAATATTGCCTTGTGACTAAATCTAACATAGTAAACAATTTGAAGTGTAAAATTATGTTTATTTTTTTTAAAGATTTTATTTATTTATTTGACAGAGAGAGACATAGCAAGAGCGGGAACACAAGCAGGGGGAGTGGCAGAGGGAGAAAGCAGGCTTCCTAAGGAGCAGGGAGCCCGATGTGAGGCTTGTTCCCAGGACACTGGGATCATGACCTGAGCCGAAGGCAGAGGCTTAACGACTCCAGGCGCCCCTATGTTTATTTTTGACCTAAAAATGTTCATATTGTTTATGCTTTTCAGGGTAGAAAATGTCAAGTCAAAATTTTAAGGCCTATATTCTTTTTTTTCTCTTTTTGCTCTATAGTGAGGCAAATAAACAACATGTAAGATGTCAGAAATGCTTGGAATTTGGACATTGGACTTATGAATGCACAGGAAAAAGAAAATACCTACATAGGCCTTCAAGAACAGCAGAACTAAAGAAAGCTTTAAAAGAAAAAGAAAACAGATTATTATTATTACAACAAAGGTATGTTGACCTGTGCTATCCAAAGGAATATTTTTAATTGGTAGAATTTATTAAGTGACTAAAGGTATCATGGTGGTTATCCAGATTTCAATTATAATATTAGCTAATGTTTAATGAGTGCTTCCCATGTGCCAGGCACTGTATTAAGCTCTTCACAAGTATTAGCTTAGTTAAGCTTCACCTCTATATCATTAAGGTAGGTACTATTCTCCCCATTTTACATGTGAAGAAACTGGGGCCTGGAGAAGTTGAGTTACTTGTCAGTGTCACACAGCCAGTAAGTGGAAAGATTTAAGTGTTGAACCAGCCAGTCCATGCTCTTAATCACTGCTTTGTTGACTCAGCTGCCGGTAAAGTGGCAGCAGAATACCAGGAGGTAGATGATATGAGCTGTCAACCATAAAGGTAAAATGGCCAGTTATTCTACCAGCAAAATGAGTTTATTGGGGAATAGCAGAGGAATTACAATCCAGGACAAGCAAACTATGGCAAACCATGGGCAAGTCCAGAGAACAAAGGACAGGGGCTTGCTTTTATCGAGGAAAAGAGGAAATTGGGAAAGGCTGTTTGAAACAAAACTCCACTGGGGGAGAGAGAGAGTTTAAGCTTCTCATTGGACGACTAGGGCAGTTTCTCGTGGGCTGTTGCTATTGCGAGGCAAGAAGAAAATTTTCCTTCCTCCTGCTGCGATAGTAAAGTAAGCTTCTTCCTGTTGAGAACAAAGTGCTGGTCTTTGTGTGGGGTCTGCAGCTGATGAGGAGGGATAGTGTGTGCCAGCTCCCCCTTCAGGCTTGCCCAAGGCCATTTTAGATGCAGTTCCCTTTATTTTCTCAGAGCTGATAATGGAAAAATATCCAATTTAGTATCCAAGATAAGTATCCAAGATACTTAAACTAAGACTATAAAAAACGTGGAGAACAGTATATATAATATGCTATCATTTATGTTAAAAAAGAAGAAAAGGAATAATGGAATTTTTTTGGAAACAGAAATGATCCGTAACAGTGGCTCCTCTCTGGGAGAACTGGATAGGAGAGTAACTGGAAATTTATTATTTACTTTTTTGTGTCCTTTGAATAAAGTTTTGTTTTTTTTTAAAGATTTTATTTATTTGAGAGAGAGAGCGCGCACAAGCAGGGGGAGGGAGAAACATGCTCGCTTCTGAGCAATGAGCCCGATGTGGGACTCGATCCCAGGACCCTGGGATTATGACCTCAGCCAAAGGCAGACACTTAACTGACCGAGCCATCCAGGCAGCCCCTTGAATAAAGCTTATAAAAATTGCTATGAATTAAGAAAGTAAACACGTTTGAGAAAGTGAAAGAGGAAGGTGCCAGGTATACTCAGGGCTACAGATCAGAAGCAGCATCTTCATAAGGACGTTAGCTGTATAATAGTGTCTGAAACACGGGCACTTGCAAGGCAATGGTCTCCCAATTAGTGGACGTGACGGCTCTTTAAAGGTTATGCAGGAACAGATAGGTAATCAATTTCTAAGTCATCAACTTTCATATATAATTTTTCCAAAAATAAATTTTTATGAGAACTTGCCTGCTCATTCTCCTTTTCTACTTCCCCTTTCTCCTATGTAGAAACCTAAATGTTTTTCAAAATAGTGGCGTTTGCACTAAGAAACTGGATAACTCTAATTATTGGGAGCAAATTTTTTTTCCCCAAGATTTATTTATTTATTTGTCAGAGAGAGAGAGAGCACAAGCAGGAGGAATAGCAGGCAGGGGCAGAGGGAGAAGCAAGCTCCCTGCCGAGCAAGAAGCGCGACGTGGGACTCAATCCCAGGACCCTGGGGTTATGAACTGAGCTGAAGGTAGACGCTTAACTGACTGAGCCACCCAGGCGTCCCAGGAGCAAATTCTTTTGTAATTTTTTTTCCCAGCAATATTGAAGAAGGATCTAATTGGGTTACCAATTTAAAAGTATTTTTTAGGGACGACTGGATGGCTCAGTCAGCTAAGCATCCGGCTCTTGATTTCAGCTCAAGTCATGATCTCAGGGTCATGAGATCGACCCCTGCATTGGGCTCCATACTGGGTGTAAAGCCTGCTTAAGATTCTCTCTCTCCCTCTCCCCCTTCCCCCCAAAATAATAATAATAATAATAATTAAAAATAAAAATAAGTAAAAGTATTTTTTAATGATACATCTTTGTGACTTGTGGACCACATCACTGGAGCTATTCAAATAGTGACATTCCTACAACAAAACTATTCCAATCTACATATTTAGGTTAAGAAAGTATCTTAGGTTAAATCTCTAAAAATTAAATACAGGAATTGAATTAATGCTGAACCTTGTCACAACCTAGCAAATAAGATCCAGGGATACATAAACTAGAAAAACAATCGATATCATTAAGAGATGTGTTTCTAATAAATTTACTTTGATGTGTAATAATTATTAAAATTTGTACTATATTTCTATATTGTTTTATTTTATTTTAAAGATTTATTTGTCAGAAAAGGCTGGGGGGGCGGGGGTGAGCACACACAAGCAGGCTGAGCAGCAGGCAGAGGGCGAAGCAGACTCCCCGCTGAGCAAGGAGCCCAATGCAGAACTTGATCCCAGGACCCTGGGATCATGTCCTGAGCCAAACGCAGATGCTTAACCGACTGAAGCCACCCAGGTGTCCCTCTATATTGTTTTAATCAATTGTATAGTAATACTGGTAATGGTAACTGAATTCAGAAGTTTTTTTTAGAGATGGAGTTGGGGAGAGGGAGAGGGAGGGGCAGGTTATAACAAGAAATGCTGGGCCCTATACATGTCACAAAGACAGTGTTTCTCCAATGTAAGACACTTTGGGGGCCAGCTGAAGGGTTTGTCTGAGCTGTGTATAATCACTCTATTAACAGGAGCTCTTTTCCCCCCTCATGTTTATCAGCATCGGAGAAACAAATGTAGAAAGGAAGACTAAGAAAAAAAGGTATGTGTGGCTTTAGGAGTTTTTTTGGGTTTTTTTTTTGGTTTGTTTTTTAAGATTTATTTATTTATTTGTTTGTTTGTTTGTTTGTTTGACAGAGAGAGAGATCACAAGTAGGCAGAGAGGCAGGCAGAGAGAGGGGGAAGCAGGCTCCCTGCAGAGCAGAGAGCCTGATGCGGGGCTCAATCCCAGGACCCTACGATCATGACCTAAGCCGAAGGCAGAGGTTTTAATCCACTGAGCCACCCAGGCGCCCCGGCTTTAGGAGTTTTTTATGGATAATAAATAATACTAGTGGGAGGGATGGGAAGAATAATTTAAAAATAATACTGACAAAGTAATAATAATAAAAAAGTGGATCTGAAGTCTCTTGTTTGTAATTCATGATTAAGTATCATCCTTATTTCCTGATATGTTCCTTTCTTTACCTTACTGGAACACACTGCCTTCATTTCTCCTTTTTCTCTAACTTTCCATAGGCTTTATACCTGGAAATAGCAAATAATTTCTCTTAAAAGTCTCGTATTATATTAGAATAGGAAATATTATTACACTGGTAAAAAAATTGTTGACCAGCTCTGTGTGGTTCAGAGTAAAGATTATGAAACATTTACCATGCTACCTGAGGTTTCAGTAAACCCAAGTGTTACACTGCAACTTTATTCTAACATTACTCATTCTGGAGCATAGTAGAGTAGGAACACTGATCTTGAACTCCGTCCAGGAGAGTTTAATTGCTAAAGTAAAAGACATTGTGGTTGCCGCGGGATTTCTCCAGTTACGCAATCCCCAGCGCAGCGGATCCAGCGATCCCACGCAAGCAAAGCTGCAGTGCGTGCACGTAGTATTCCCCAAGCAGTTGCTTTTAACTATTCTGTTAAACGTCAGCTTCCCGTGCATCTAACTACTCATTGTTTACTAGATCTAAGAGTGTAACCAGTTCCAGTAGCAACAGCAGTGACAGTTCAGCCAGTGATTCTTCATCGGAGAGTGAAGAAACGTCTACCTCATCCTCCTCAGAGGACAGTGACACGGATGAAAGCTCCTCGAGTTCATCATCTTCATCCTCCTCCACAAGCTCTTCCTCGTCCTCTGATTCAGACTCAGATTCCAGCTCTTCCAGCAGCAGCAGCACCAGCACAGAGAGCAGCTCTGAAGATGAGCCACCAAAGAAGAAGAAAAAGAAATAGAATTGTTCCATCCCTATCGGACCGCTGGACTGCAAACATTAATGTGATTCTCAAAAGGGAATTCAGAACATGTTAAGGCCAAATAGATTAACCAGTCAAAATTTCTGGAGTTCAAAAGTTTCTAAGTGTTTTACATCATAAGAGCATAAAAAGTATTAATAATGGATTATATATATATATAAGACTTTTTTATTTTAAGGGTAAATCTTGTTTTTCTTTTTTATCTTTAATATATATCTCTAAAACTTAATCAAAGCTGAATCCAGTAAATCTGTTTTGGGGATGAAACTTATCTTTTCTCCCTGTGAAATAAATGCCATACTTTGTTATATGTTAGTGCTATGTATCAGATGTGTTTTCAGGGTAATGCATCAGAATATCTGGCAGTGAATTTCTAATGCTTTTGGCTGTGTGTTATTATATAAGATTTAATACATTGTTACTATAAAATTAGGAGTGTTCCTCTTAATAACTGTGCCCTATTTTTATGTTTATGTTTGGAAACTTATTCTGACTTCTTGTCCTAAATGAAAAGCTCAAGGAACCTATTAATATATTTATACCTTTTGGATGGTACAAATGTCAAGTTATTGTGTTATATCATTCATTTTCTTCTGGTTCTTAGAGTTACTCTTTTTTTTTTTTTTTTTCAAGTAGGCTCCACACCCAGCGTGGAGCCCAGTGCGGGGCTTGAACTCACAACCCTGAGATCAAGACCTGAGCTGAGATCAAGAGTCGGATGCTTAACTGAATAAGGCACCCAGGGGCCCTGTAAAGTTACTCTTTTCTGAGGAAAATCAATCTGGAGGAACCTAAAAAGGAACCAAACTTCTGAAACTACTTAGGAGTCTAATCTTGGTGCCTTTTGATAAATGCTGTGTATCAGAAAAAAGTCATTTGAAAGCCTAACTTAAGGTAAAAGTGATATAAATATCTTTGTGTGTTATTATGCTCTAAAAGGTAGGAGAGGAAAAGAAAGTCAGGAAGAGAGGTAATTTTAACAAAATTAGGGCGATGTTGGTTGCCTTTTATTAAGCTTTTCTAAGCTTTCATAAAGATTGCCTTTTACCATTTTTGCAATTGTGGTATGATGGTTTACATGGCAAGTGGTCATATCTGACACTCTACTGCATGGATATGAATGACTTGGATTAATCTGGTGTGTTTACATAGCATATACACAGTTGAAATGTAGCACGAAAGATTAAAGAGAAATATTGCACAATGTTTCTTAGAAGTAAAATACTTCGCTGTGGTGAAATTACTTAGTTTCGCATGACATCATTCTGTGATGTCTTTTAAGCTTTTTGGAAAGAGGTATCATTTGTAGAAAAATCTTGATTTGGGCTAAATGTGGGTTTTTAAAACTATGAATGTTGTCTTTTTTTATATTTTTATGAGAAAGTAGTAGAAAATTGCTTTTGAAAAAATGGGCTTCTATTTAAATGTTGAAATACACGTAATAAATATTGTAAGTTTAAGGAGCCTATAATTCCTTGTATGTTTTTTAGAACTATCTACTTTCAATTATTTTAAATAAACTCTCAGAACATCATTTCAAAGATTCCACACAGAACATATCAATTGACAGGTAAATTTTTTTTTTTAAAGATTTTATTTATTATTTGACAGAGAAAGACACAGCGAGAGAGGGAACCCAAGCAGGGGGAGTGGGAGAGGGAGAAGCAGGCTTCCCGCTGAGCAGAGAGCCCGATGAGCTCAATCCGAGTACCCTGGGATCATGACCTGAGCTGAAGGCAGATGCTTAACAACTGAGCCACCCAGGCGCCCCAACAGGTAAATTTAATAAATATTTAGACACATGTTACAATGTTGGTCATCTCCATAAGGGTATTTTTAGCAGTAAAAAACGTGGAACAGAAAAGTATACATAGGTTGCAACACTTGGCAACTAAATAAAACTCATCTTTTGTGCTCACAAGCTTAACCATCTATTATCTCTTTGCTGTTTTAAGACGAGCTCTTACTCCTTTTGAGGGTAAGGACATGTAAACAAATTCCAATTATTTTTACTATTCTCTTACAAGATATCCCTGGAGAAGTGCAGGAGGTAGGAATTCTATTCTTTTTTAGTCACACAGTTCAGTCATAATAGAATCAATGGCAAAGTAGACTCTAACTTCACAGAGTTTTTCCCTATCTTGCCAAAAAGGAAAAATGTGAAAGTCGAATCCCCGGCAAATGTATTAAATGTCTTTTTTCTCAACCACAACCATATCAAGGAAAGTCATTAGATCATAGGTTTTCATTCCAAAACATTTCATTAGTACATTATCCTGGAGTTAAAATATGGTTATAGGCCATACATTAGCCCTGGTAATGGGAAACAAGTACAAAGAAGGGATACTTCATAGTTTTATTCTTTTAACTTTTTATTTTGAACCGATGGGTAGGTTTGCAGAAAATTTTCAAAAATGTTACTGTTTCCATATATACCTCAACCAGCTTCCCCTTATGTTATTATCTTCCATAACCATAGTTCACCAGCTTTCCCATTAATGTCCTTTTTCTGTTCCAGAATATTACCTAGAAAATATAGTCACCTGTAAATTTACCACTGTCAATAACAGTTCTTTAGTCTTTCCTTGTCTTTCATACCCTTATTGCTTTGAAAGAGTGTTAATCAGTTGTTTTGTCTGATGTCCCTCAATTTGGGTTTATTTGGTGTTTTCTTGTGATTGAACTTAAGTCATACTTTCTGGAAGAGTATGACAGCATCGAAGCTGTGTCCTCCATCCACCCTATCACAAGATTCCTAATGTCAATATGTCTTACGTATTATTGGTTATGTTAACCTTGATTACTTGCTTAAGGTGGTTTCTGTCATACTTCTCTATGTTAAAGTTCCCTCTTTACTTAATAGTTACTTTGGGGGAGATGCTTTGAGACTATGCAAATTGTTGCTGCATACTCACCCGATAGTTTTAGTGGGTCTCGTCTCCAGTCGTTACTGTGATGTTTTGCAAGTGGCAATTTTCTATTTCCCGCTCTCCTTCTACACTAATTGGAATCCTGTAAGGTAGAGCTGTGTCTTCTCCCCCAGTTTTAGAAAATTTTGTTTATTTTATTTTATTTTATTTTATTTTTTTAAAGATTTCATTTATTTATTTGACAGAGAGAGAGAGATCACAAATAGGCAGAGAGGCAGGCAGAGAGAGGGGGAAGCAGGCTCCCTGCTAAGCAGAGAGCCCGATGCGGGGCTTGATCCCAGGACCCTGAGATCATGACCTGAGTCGAAGGCAGAGGCTTTAACCCACTGAGCCACCCAGGCGCCCCTGTTTATTTTTATTTTTTAAATATTTTATTAATTTGAGAGAAAGAGAGAGCACAAGTGCAAGAGAGAGCATGAGGTGCGGGGAAAGGGGGAGCAGGGGCAGAGGGAGAGGGAAAAGCAGATTCCCTGCTGAGCAGGGAGCCTGATGTGGGGCTCCATCCCAGGATCCTGGGATTATGACCTGAGCTGAAGGCAGACACTTAACCAGCTGGGCCACACTGGCACTCCTCTTCTCCCCCATTTTTTAATCTTAATTTTTTGAAGATGGAATTGGCTTTATTTTATTGTATTTTAAAGATTTCGTTATTTATTTGAGAGAGAGAGGGAAGGGAGGGGCAGAGGGAGAAGGAGAGAGAATCTCCAGCAGACTCCAGAGTACGGAGCCCTGTGAGGGGCTTGGTCCCATGACCCTGAGATTATGACCTGAGCTGAAATTAAGAGTTGGCACTTAAATGACTGAGCCACCCAAGTGCCCCTGTAATTGGCTTTATTAAGCGATTCCTGAATTGGTTAGCATCCCATCTAGCAAGTAGAAAGATGCTCCTCCCCTATTTATTTGATTATTTGTGCTATGGATTCAGATGTTTATTTTGTCCTGTGAGTTAAAGTCCAATAATACCACTGTTTCTTCTGTTTTTGTTTCTTTTTTTAAGATTTTATTTATTTATTAGAGAGAGCGCAAGCAGGGGACAGGGAGAAGCAGGCTCCCCACCAAGCCGGTACCCTCGACGTGGGGCTGATCTCAGGACCCCGAGATCATGACCTGAGCTGAATGAAGGCAGACACTTAACAAACTGAGCTACCCAGGCGCCCCATCACTGTTTCTTTTGTTGCTCAAATTGTTCCATCTTTAGTTATGAGGAGAGCACCTTCAGGATGACGCCTTTATTCTTTAAACAAATCCTCATCAGTTGTTTTTGGTTTGTTTTTAGTATTTGTTTGTTTGTTTTTAGTATTAAATAAAGGGGGCTCCTGGGTGACTCGGTTGGTTAAGCGCCTGCCTTCGGCTCAGGTCCTGATCTCAGGGTCCTGGGATCAAGCCCCGCATCAGGCTCCCTGCTCGGCGGGAAGCCTGCTTCTCCCTCTCCCACTCCCCCTGCTTGTGTTCCTCTCTTGCTATGTCTCTCTCTGTCGAATAAATAAAATCTTAAAATAAAAAAAAAAGATATTTGCACAATCCCTAACTAGTTAGCTGTCTTGAAGGGAATAATGAGTATGTGGACAAAGGAGAAAACGCTCATTCATGCAAAATTTAACAGCTATTGATAAGTACCTGTCTCTGTCCTCCAAGAATTCCCAGGCTATAAATAAACAATTATAGATATTGCTTAAGTTCTACAAAGAAGTTGCTGGAGAGCTTAGAGTCTGAAACAATTGCTAGAAGAGTTTGGATAATAAGCCTTTCACAGGAGGTATGTTTGACTGAGAAAGAATTGGTGGGGATGGCTGGAAGCCTGTTTGTGTGGGACACCAGCAGGGGTTGAGGCTGCAAAGGGGGGATAGGGATTGCTATATTCCCAAGGCTATTCTATGTCAGGGTAAGGAATGTGTATTTTATCTTGGGGATGAGAGGAGAGCCTCACATTCAAAAACACTTAAAATCTTTTTAAGAATGTCAAGACTGGAAGTAAAACCAATTGAGTGACTTGATCTTAAGAAAAAGCCAAGCCCCAGGACTCCACTAAACCAAACTGTGACCCAAATTCTGTAATCTCAGTTTGTTTGAGATGGTTTAACTTTAGTGCTGTTTTTTTTTTAAGATTTTATTTTTCAATAATTTCTACACCCAATGTGGGGCTCAAACTCATGACCCCAAGATCAAGAGTCACATGCTCTACCAACTGAGTCAGCCAGGTACCCCTAATTTTACTTTTGGATCTAGTAATATTAATGTAATTCTAGGAAGAAATCAAAATAACATTATTAGATCCTTCAGAAAATATCAAAAAGGAGAAAAGCTTAGCAGTAGGGAGGGGATCAAAAATTAGGAAGACAAAAATTAGTACAGAAGTAATGAAGACATTAATAAAATCCACCATGTTAGTGGTGTGTGTAAATATATATGTATATGTGTATGATTAATACACAATTATATGAAATGCATGGCTTCATTTAATCAGATCATCTTGTAATTAACATTTAAATGCTCAAGAAAAATTGTTCCTTCATATGTTATTAGATTTATTGGTTTATTATTTTTAAAGATTTTATTTATTTATTTGTCAGAGAGAGGGAGAGAGAGAGAGAGCACAAGCAGGGGGAGGTGCAGGCAGAGAGAAAAGCAGGCAGAGGGCTCAGCAGGGAGCCCAACATGGAGCTGAGCTGAAGGCAGAGCTTACTGGACTGAGCCACACAGGCATCTGTAGATTTATTGGTTTAATACCTTTAACATTAAGTTAAAAGAATGAGAGATATTATTGCAGTTGTCCAGAAGAGAAATGAGGATCACTTCTGGGGACTTTGGTCATCAGAACCTTGACACATCAACTTGTCCCCACCACAGGGACCAGAGAGAACTCACCCTTTTATGGTAGAGTCTATATTGTATGATTTTTGTGCTCTTTCTTATAATCTATGCAAACCCAAATATTTATACACACCCAACACATTAACACTGATAGTGGAAAGGAGGTGACAAATATTACGGTACTTAGTGATCAGTGATTACAGTGGAAAGGTATACCTGGAAAGTTTCCAGCCAAATCTGTTGTTTGGATAAATATTGAAACAAAAATATCCATTCTAGTACAATAATAATAATAGCAACTACAACCTTGACAAATATAAATTGACCCTAGCAATGGGAGAAAGGTCAAACTATTTTTAGTAACATAATGGAATACTACAGTTTTTTGGGTTTTTTTTTTTTTAATAGTTATTTATTTTGACACACAGAAAGAGATCACAAGTAGGCAGAGAGGCAGGCAGAGAGAGAGGGGGAAGCAGGTTCCCTGATGAGCAGAGAGCCCAATGCGGGACTTGATCCCAGGACCCTGAGATCATGACCTGAGCCGAAGGCAGAGGCTTTAACCCACTGAGCCACTCAGGCGCCCCTGGAATACTACAGTTTTTTAAAAACTTCAGATACCCCTGGGGTTGTTGTCTATAGATTTTTCAGTGACTAAATTGCTAGCAGCTTTCATATTTGAGTGGTAAGATCATAGATGACATGTTTTCTTTCCTTTCCAATTTCTCTTTAAAACTTCAACATGGATGGAGCTAGAGAGTATACTGCTAAGTAAAATAAGTCAGTCAGAGAAAGACAAATACCATGACTTCATTCATATGTGGAATTTAAGAAACAAAACAAATGAGCAAAGGGGAGAAAGAGAGAGAGAGAGAGAGAGAGAACCAAGAAACAGATTCTTAACTATACAGAACAAACCGATGGCTACCAGAAGGAACAGGAGTGGCGAGATGGGTGAAATAGGTGATGGGGATTAAGGAGCGCTCTTGTTGAGGTGAGCACTGGTAATTATAATAAAAACTTCTAAATAAACTTTATTGAGGTACAGTTGACAGAATAATCTGTATATATTTAAAGTGTATAAAAAAATAAAGTGTATAATCTGACATATGTGCACACTCATGAAATGAACACCACGAGAAAGATAAGCCTCATCCCCAAAGTTCCCTTGTGTCCCTTTGTAATCCTTCCCACCCATTCCTCCCAGTTTACTGACCCCTTCCCCCTCAATAATTCCCAGACAACCACAAATATAATTTCTTTATAACTTGCGGGGTGCCTGGGTGGCTCAGTTGGTTAAGCATCTGCCTTCGGCTCAGGTCATGATCCCGGGTCCTGGGATCCAGCCCCATGAAGGGCTCCCTGCTCATCAGGGAGTCTGCTTCTCCCTCTGCCTCTGCTTCTGCCCTTTTCTTTACCCCTCATGCTCTCTCTCATTCTCTATCTCAAATAAATAAATAAAATCTTAAAAAAAAAACTATAGCATAGCTTGTATTTTTTTTTAAAGATTTATTTATTTGACAGAGAGAGAGAGATCACAAGTAGGCAGAGAGGCAGGCAGAGAGAGAGGGGGAAGCAGGCTCCCCGCTGAGCAGAGAGCCCTATGCAGAGCTTGATCCCAGGATCCTGAGATCATGACCTGAGCTGAAGGCAGAGGCTTTAACCCACTGAGCCACCCAGGCGCCCCATTTTTTTGTATTTTCTGTAAATAGAATATATAATATCTTTTTGGTCTACCTTCTCTCAGCATAATTATTTTGAGAACCATTCTTGAATCTATCAACAGTTCCTTTTTTTTTTTTAATTAACATATAATGTATTATTTGCCCCAGGGGTACGGGTCTGTGAATCATCAGGCTTACACATTTCATAGCACTCACCATAGCACATACTCTCCCCAATGTCCATAACGCAGCCACCCCATCCCTCCCCCCATCCAGTCCTTCCATTTTAGTAATGAGTAGTAGTCCATTGCATGGACATATGAAATTTGTTGATCTATTCATATATTAATGGACATTTAGACTGTTTCTATTTGGAGGCTATTATAAATAAAGGTGTTGTAAACATTCATGTACAGGTCTTTGCATGGATATATGTTTTCATTTCTCCTGGAAAAAGTCCTAGGGAGGATGATTAAATATACTATGAACCCTAAAGCAACCAATAAAATGACAAAACAGAGAGCTACAGCTAATAACCAAACAAAGGAGATAAATGGAATCCAAAAAAAGGAAAGTAAAAGAGAAAAAAGACAAAAATCAAATCGAATAATTGGACAAAAAAATAAGATGATAGATTTAAACCTAATCACATCAATACTCTCATTAAACTTGAATGGTCTAAACATTCCAATTAAAAGTTATGGATTATCAGATTGGATAAAAGAGCAAGACATGCTGCCAACCAGAAATGCACAAATAGATAGGCCAATGTTAATAAATAGAAAACTACAGAGGACATATTATATAACAGAGTAGACATCAGAATAACGTATCACCAGGGCTAAAGAAGGTCATTTTGTATGATAATGTGGTCAATTCATCAAGAGGACATAATAATCCTAAGTATTGGTGCACCTTATACTGGATCTTGAAACTATATGAAGTAAAACTGATAGAAATAAAATGAGAAATAAACAAATCCATAGAATGGAGATTTCAATGTCCGTAGTCAATAATTGATAAAACAAGTAGATGTAAAATCAGGAAGGATAAAACAAACAACACAACCAACCAATTTGATATAATTAGCATTTATAGAACACTCCACCCAACAATAGCAGAATACACAGTATTTTCAAAGTGCACCCAGAACATTTACTAAAATATGTTTACCAAGGTAGCCCATATTCCTGGTTATAAACCAATTCCTAATAAATAGAAAAGAATTTAAGTCATGCAAGGTATATACAAGGCATATCTGACCACAGTGGAATTAAAGTACAAATTAATAACAGAAGCATCTTAAAAAATCTCCCAGTGCATGGAAACTAATACACTTTTTTTTCTTTTTGTCGGATTTTATTTATTTACCTGAGAGAGAGAGAGAGAGCATGAGCAGGGGGAATGAGCAGAGGGGAGTGGCAGGTGCGAGACTCCCCGCCCAGCAGGGAGCCCCATGCAGGACCATATCCCAGGACACTGAGATCATGACCTGAGCCCAAGTGAGAAGCTTAACCGCCTAAGCCATCAAGGCGCCCCTGAATAATACACTTTGATACAACCCATGGATCAAAGAACTCAAAAGGAAAATTAGAAAATATTTTTAACTAACCAAAGATGAAAGCAAAATATACCAATATTTGCGAAATGCCTCTAAAGCAGTACTTAGGGCAAATTTATAGCGCTATTAGGAAAAAAAGAAAGTTCTCAATCTGTGACTTTGGCTTGCACCTTAGAAAACCAGAAAAAGAAAAAAAAAATCTCAAAATAAGCAGTAGAAAGAAAACAATGAAGATCACAGCAGAGATCAATGAAGGAGAAAAGTGGTACAAACAATAGAGAAAGTCAATAAATCCAAAAGATGGTTCTATAAGAAGAGTAGTCAAATTGATAAACCACTAGCCAGACTGCTCAGGATAGAAAGAAAGAAGGTAGGGGCGCCTGGGTGGCTCACTGGGTTAAAGCCTCAGGTCTCAGGGTCCTGGGATCAAGCCCCGCATCGGGCTCTCTGCTCAGCAGGGAGCCTGCTTCACTCCGTCTCTCTGCCTGCCTCTCTGCCTACTTGTGATCTCTCTCTGTCAAATAAATAAATAAACTCTTTAAAAAAAAAAAAAAGAAAAGGAAAGAAAGAAAGAAAGAAGGTACAAATTACCAGTATCAGGAATGAGAGAGATGACATCACTATGGATTCCACAGATATAACTTTATTCATTTAATAAATTAGTTGAAACAAAAATACTTGAAAGCCAAACTAACAAGTTTCACCCAAGAATAAATAGATGACTCAAATACTCACATATTTATAAAGAAAATAAAATTTCCCACAAATAAAAGTCCATTCTTAAAGTGCTTTCATACTTTTTTTTTTTTTAAGATTTATTCATTTTAGAGAGAGAGAGGGTGTGTGAGCCAGGGGTGAGGGGAAAGAAACTCAAGCAGACTCTGGGCTGAGTGTGGAACCTGACTCAGGGCTCGATCCCACAACCCTGAGATCATGCGTCAGATGCTTAACCAACTGAATCACGTAGGCACCACTGGCTTGAATCCTTTTACACTTACTGAGACTTGTGTTATGATCTAGAGTATGGACTACCTTGGTAAATATACCTTTATAGTGCACTTTGAAAAGAATATATATCCTACCATTATTGGATGAAGTATTCTATAAATGTGAATTTACACAGGTTATGCATATGAATAAAGACTAGAAACTGAACCAATATAAAAAATTTATTTTGGTGTTCACCAATGGGTTTTTTCCCCATGCAAATGCTTAAAATCATTACAAACATAGGAGAGAAAAAGATGGTCCGGATTGGTATAACCAGCCTCTTAGATGGTTCGCAGTGATCCACATTTCCTGTTATTTATGCCCTGTACAGTCCCTCCCCACAGTGAATCAGGGCTAATCTAAGTGACCAGGGGAATAATACAAAAGTGACAGCGTATGACTTCAGAGGCTAGGTCATAAAAGGCATTACAGCCTCTGCCTGTCTCTTGCCTCTTGAAACACTCACTCCTTGGCACTAGGATCTTCAAGCAGCCTTGTAGAAAGACCCCAGTGGAGAGGAACAGCGGCTTCTAACTGACAACCAGCAGCAACCTACGAGCCATCCCCAGTTAGGTCTTCAAATGACCACTACCTCTTCAGAGACCCCTAAGCCAGAGCTGCCTACCAAAGCCACACCTGCATTCCTGACCCACAGAAATTGTGAGAGATAATAAATGGTTACTGTTGTTTTAAGCCACTAAGTTTTGAGCCATTTGTTATGCAGTAATAATAATTTAAAAACCCTAATGCTCATATGTTTTAAAGTAAACATTCATTAAAAGACCATGTTTAAATTTTTGTTTAATATTCATCTCCTTTGAGAGGTTTTTACCTGGCCAACCTGGGCTAAAATAGTACTTGTAGTCATTCTATCCCTTTTCCCTTTTTCCTCTTTGTATTTATACCCGAGAGTTGATCATATTATATGTGTGTATTTGTGTGTCTGTGTCTTCACTAAAATAGAAGCCCCATTAGAACCAGAACTGTTTTGTTCTCTACTGCCTCTACGGTCTAGAATGCCTATAATGCTATCTGGTAGATGATAGACACTCAAGAGATAATTAAGAGGATAAATAAATGATAAATAAGATCGTTAATATTCTCATTGCCTTAATTGTTTACTTGGACTTCATTTCTGGGGTGGGGTGGGGGTGATGGGCATATAGAGACTCTAAGCCATGAGCAAATTTGTGTTAACTACTTACTATTCGCATTAGAATCATTACAACAAACATGTTTTAGGAAATGAAAGATAATGATTACACTTGTGGTTTTGTGTTGATTCACTTAAAAGGGCATTGTGGTAGGCACCTCTAAAATGGCTTCCATTCACGCCTGACTTTTGGTATTCATGTCCTTGTACATCCCTTCCCAGACTGAGTAGCCCTGACTTATGCAACCAATAGAATACCACAGCCATTGATGTGACGACTTCTGAGGCTAGATCATAAAAGATACTGAAAATTTTAAATGGGCCATCTCATGACAGCTGAATTTCTTCACAAAAATAAAAAAAGAAAAGGAGGCTGTAACCAAGTAAGTTCCTAAGTGAGTTTTTTGTCATCCAAGCAAGGAAAGCCATTTACTGATGGCAGGCTCATTAAATCATGTTTGATTGCAGCAGTCAAAGAACTATATCCAGAGAAAATAAACTTAATTAAGGTGATTAGCCTTCCCATTAGAACAGTTGCTCGGAGTCTCAAGATACTGAGACCAACATGAATAGTCAATTAAGAAACAAAGTAAGTGATGTCAACTGGTTTTCCTAGACTCTCTTTATTTTATAATAGTTCTTGAGATGTAATCATCATACCACACATTTTACCCATTTAAAGTGTAATTCAGAATTGTGCAACCATTACCAGAATAAATTTTAGAATATTTTTATCACACCAAAAAGAAACCCTGTACCATTAGCAGTTTTTTTTAAAGATTTTATTTATTTATTTGACAGAGAGAAAGAGATCACAAGTAGGCAGAGAGGCAGGCAGAGAGAGAGGGGGAAGCAGGCTCCCTGCTGAGCAGAGAGTCCTATGAGGGGCTCGATCCCAGGACCCTGAGATCATGATCTGAGCCGAGGGCAGAGGCTTTGGGTGGCGCCCAACAGTTTTTACTCATTTGCCTCCTAACCACCCAGTCATTGGTAACCACCAATCTCTTTCCGTCTTTAGATTTGCCTGTTGTGGACATTTCATATAAATGGAATTTATATAATATATTGTCCTTTTTGGCTAACTTCATTCACTTAGCATAGTATTTTCAAAGTTCATCTGTAGAGTAGCATGCATCAGTATTTCATTTTTTTCATTGCCAAATGATATATATTCTATTGTATAGACATACCACATTGTTTATCTGTTCATCCAGTTGGACATTTGGGTTGTTTTCCATCTTTTGGCTGTTATAAATAATGTTGCTATGAACAGTGTGTACAAGTTTTTGTGTGGACATATGTTTTGAATTCTCTTGTGTATATACCGAGGAATGGAATTTCTGGGGCATATGGTAATTTTATGTTTAATCTTTTGAGGAAGTGACAGTTTTCCAAAGCAGCTGTACCATTTTATAATCCCAACAGCAATCTGCAAGTGTTCCAATTTTTCCACATTTTACCCACACTTGTAATTATCTGTCATTTTGATTATAGCCATCCTCGTGAATATGAAGCAGTATCTATCGCATTGTGGGTTTTATTTTTTTTAATGTTTTAAATTTTTTAATTTTATTTATTATTTTGAAATTTTTATTTAAATTTGATTTAGTCACATTGTAGTCTTAATTTGCATTCCTCTAATGGCTAATGATGTTGAGCATCTTTTCATGTGCTTATTGACCATTTGCACATCTTCTTTAAAGAAATGTTCATTCAGATCTTCTGCCTGCTTTTGAAAAACTGGGTATTTGTCTTGTCTTCTCGTTTTCTTGATGCCGTTCTTTGATGTACAAAAGTTTTTTTTAATTTTGATGAAGTCTAGTTTATCTTTTTTCTTTCACTGCTTGTCTTTTTGGTGTTGTATTCTTTTAAATTTCCTAGACCCAATTCCAACATGGGAGGGGTTCCCCCACACCCAACACTAAGCATTATTCTTAGACACCTGGTGCATATTCAAGAATTCAGCTCAATTCTGACACTATCTACCCA
Organism: Potos flavus; assembly: GCA_028534135.1. Taxonomy (NCBI): domain Eukaryota; kingdom Metazoa; phylum Chordata; class Mammalia; order Carnivora; family Procyonidae; genus Potos; species Potos flavus. The sequence goes on along the minus strand of CM052895.1, from coordinate 19,502,132 downwards.
GAGATAGCATCAAATTCCACACACTAAGAGCTCAGTCCTACAAGATGCCTTCTACCCCCACTTCCGATGCCAGACACAAGCCCCAGGCTATTACTTGTGCTTCTGACCTACCAGCTACAGATCGTGGAGGTTCTAAATAACCTCTTCCTTAGCTCATGGAACTCAGGGAAATAGTTATGTTTACCAGTCTATTAAAGGATATGATAAAGGATCTGAATCAAGATGCCGATGAAGAGATACACAGGGCGAGGTATGGGGAAAGTGCACAGAGCTTCCACACCCTCTCCAAGTATGCCATTCTCCCCCAGAAGCTCTCAGAACCACTACCTTTGGGTTTTTATGGCAGTTTCATTGCATAGTCATGACTGATTAAGTCATTGGCCACTGGCTGAGTCAACATTTCCCCTTCTGGGAGGTTGGGGAGTAAGGGGTTGGGGGTGGGACTGATAGTTTCAACCTTCCAATCACATAGTTGGTCTTCCTGGTAATCAGTCTCCATCCTTAGGTGAATCCCAAAAGTCACCTTATTAATAAACAAAAGATACCTTATCACTCTCAACACTTAGGGAATCCCAAGAGTTTTGGAAGCTGTGAGCCAGAAACTGCACAAGCACCAAATATATAAGAAATACATTTGGCCATTCATATATAAATATACATTTAAATTATAAATCACAATATCACACCTATCTAATAAACCATTGCCTAATCCAAGTCTTAAAACTTATGCCCATGTTTTCTTTAAGAGTTTTATAGTTTTAGCTTTTACAATTAGATCTTTGATTCATATTGAGCTAATTTTTGTATATGGTATGAAGTAGCGGTCCAAATTCATTCTTTCGTATATGGATATGCAGTTGTCCCAGTACTCTTTGTTGAAAAGAGTGTTGCTTGCCTATTGAATTACCATGGAACCCATATGGAAAACCAACTTATGATAAATATTAGGAATTATTTATAGTTTCTCAATTCTATTAATCCATGTTGTCTTCGACTCTTGATAAGCCCAGGGATGTTATGCCATACTGTCAGTTGTTTATTCGAGAAATCAATGTTGAGTTTGAAGTGACCGAAGAATCAGCCTCTAAGAGTAGTCTGTGAGAATATTTTCTACATGTGAGAATATTTTCAAGGAAGTTGAGAAAACACTAATTCAGTATAACCTGAAGTTGAGTGGGATAAGATGTGTTACAATCGATAGTATGAATATGTGAGAAGCAGAAAAAACTCAGTTGAACAGATTTACAAAGTTTTTGAAAATGTAAGGTGTCTAAAGCCTTGTGGCAAATATTTGAATTTATCACGTGTTGTTGAACCAATGGTGTCAACAATGAACTTCATTTGCTACTCTAGATTTAACCATCATGAATTCCAGGAATTTCTTTCAGAAATAAACCTGGATATCTTGACTCTGCCACACCGTAGTTTCATGGCTTAGCGTAGGGGTTAAAGTATTATTGTGGTTGTTGGCGCTCAGGACACGGATGGAAATTTTCTAAAATGATGGTAAAATAATAAAACGTAAAATTTAACATCCTAACCATTTTCAAGTGTCCATTTCAGTGGTATTAAGTACATGCACGTTGTTGTGAAACCATCACCACCATCGCCAGTATCCATCTGCAAAACTCATCTCATCTTGCGAAACAGAAACTCTATACCCGTTAAACAAAAAGTTCCCATTCTCCCCCTCCCCGATCCCCTGGCAACCACCATTCTACTTTCTCTCTTTATGAATTTCACTAGTCTTGGTACTCATAGAACTGGAATATTACAGTATTTGTTTTGTGGCTGGCTTATTTCACTGAGCATAATGTCCTCAAGTTTCATCCACGTTACAGCATTTGTCAGAGTTTTCTTCCTTTTAAGGTTGAGTAATAACCTCTTGTATGAATATACCACATTTTGCTTATCCATTCATTCATCGATGGACACTTGGGTTGCTTCCACCTTTTGGCGATCGTGCATAATGTGAGACGGAAGTTTTTATGAATGAGAACTGCCCTCATCCACTGTTGAACACGAAATTGTTTGGAAATTAGCTTTTACTGAAGACTCAATAATGCTTCTTAATGAGTTCAACCTAGAATTACAAGACAAACTGTTTATACATGAAAACTTTTACCGCAGTGAAGTTATTTCAGCAACAATAACTTTTTTTGAAGACAAGTGATGTCAAATTGCCTCACACACTTCCTGTGCTGTCAAAAGTTACAGCGAGAAGTAAGATGTGCATTACCACACACATTTGCTGCGTGTATCTTTTCTGAGTTCAGTGCCTACGGCGCTTTCTGGACTTCACTTCAGATGTAAAGGAAATTTTCATATTTCAAAATCCACCTATCTGTACAATTGAGGATCTCCCATTCAATCTTCAGTTAGAGGTGATTGCCCTTCAGGGTAATGGTTTGTCCTAAGGCATATATCTAGAGAAGAACTTAGTGAAATTCTACACATTCTTTTCCAAGAAATGAATATTCCTTTTTTTTTTTTTTTTAAAGATTTTATTTATTAGAGGGGCGCCTGGGTGGCTCAGTGGGTTAAGCCTCTGCCTTCAGCTCAGGTCATGATCTCAGGGTCCTGGGATCGAGCCCCGCATCGGGCTCTCTGCTCGGCGGGGAGCCTGCTTCCCCCTCTCCCTCTGCCTGCCTCTGCCTATTTGTGATCTCTCTCTCTCTGTCAAATAAATAAATAAAATCTTAATTTTTTTTTTATTTATTAGAGAGAGAGAGTGAGCATGCACTCTGGGATCAGCACCTGAGCGGAAGGCAGATGCTTAACAGACTGAGCCACCCAGGCACCCCAAGACATGACTATTCTTATTTAATATCACATGCCAACAGATCGATATCAGTATTTGGCAGTACCCATCTGTGTGAAAAGATGTTTTCAAAAGTGAAATAGAATTTCACTACAGATCAGCATTAACAGATGAGTAATTGAAAGCACTCTTTTTTCTTAATTGTAAGCTCTACACACCAAACATGGGGCTTGAATTCAAGACCCCAAGATCAAGATTCACATGCTTTACCACCTGAGCCAGCCAGGCACCCCTGAATGCACTTCTGTTGATAGGAAATGCTAACTCTGAATCCCAATCAAGTGAGATATTATCTTCACTCCCTGCCAAAAAAGAAAAAATATTATCCTCATTAGTAGACTTGAATTACAAAGCTTACTCAATCACTATATTTTGAATTTCATCAAAAAATTAATGGAAAAATTAAATCTATTATTATATACCTACATAAAATCCCTAATTTTGCCACTTGGCCTGCAAAGCCTAAGCTATTTACTATCTTGCCTTTATAGAAAAGGTTTGCCATCTCTAGAGAGAAAGTGAAAGAACTCAAGACCAAGTCTTAGGGCACTTGTATTCAGAAGTCAGAAAAAGGTAAAGGATCTCCTGCAAATGAGCCTGAAAAGCAGCAGCCAGGGGGTTACTTGAGGGAAACTCAAGAATGGGGCATCTCTAAAAAATAGCAGAAGTGTTTCAAATCAGGGAAAATGGTCAGCTGTATTAAATGCCACTAAGGTAAAGACAAAGATTCAACTTTTGAATTTGGCAGTGTGGTCATTGTTGGCATTCTTGGTGAGTGGTTTCAGTAGCATGGTGGTGGTAGTGGACAAGACAGAGATGAAAAGGTCAGGAAGATGAAATAACACATCGAAAGTATTTAGCATTGGGGTGCGTGGGTGGCTCAGTCAGTTGAGCGATTGACTCTTGGTTTCAGCTCAAGTCATGACCTCATGGGTTGGGAGATGGAGCCCCTAGTGAGGCTCCACACTCAGTGGGGAGTCTGCTTGAAGATTCTCTCCCTCCGCCCTTCCCCCCGACACGCATGCATGCACATCCACTCCCTCCCTCAAATAAATAAATAAATCCTTAAAAAAAGTATTTAGCATTGTGCCTACCATATAGTGTATACAGTAATTGTCATCGAAGCAGACATTGCTGGTGCCCCACCCATCTTCCCTTGCCTCTATCATTTCAAAACTGTTCAGATGTTCCTGATTTTGTTTGCCTGAAGATTCTCTGGCTGCTGGAGTCTGCTCTGCTCACATGCAAGATGCTGGAGCTGCTGGGGAATGAACATCCTTCAACAGTGGCCAAGAGGAGTAGTTGTATAAAGACTCCAGCTCCGTTATCCCTCAGAGGGGGAATTCCGAGGTATGTGTTCTCTGGTTTTCTCCAGAGTTCTCTAGCCGTATTAAAAGTGGAAAATCCTGACACTTATGCAATTTGAAACAACGACCCCCAGAAATTTGACTCGTAAATTTGACAACAGAAGTTGACAACAATTTCACAACAGTGAGATTTGGATTGATCATGGCCCCAGATGTTAATGGTCTCCAGCTCAGGCTGAAGAATAACCATGAAGTGGGACACTGAGAATTAAAACCATCTACATCCACAAGATTACTGTCAGCATTAACATAATGTTATTATTTTATTGTCATCTTCAACCTAACTACAATTCTGGGAACATTTTCACTAGGAAGAGAAAAATTGCAAGGAGCTTTATTGTTCATTTTGGGAACTTCTCAAAATCCCATTTATTTTTTTTTTAAAGATTTTATTTAGTTATTTGACAGAGAGAGATCACAAGTAGGCAGAGAGGCAGGCAGAGAGAGAGGGGGAAGCAGGCTCCCTGCTGAGCAGAGAGCCCAATGCGGGCCTTGATCCCAGGACCCCGAGATCATGACCTGAGCTGAAGGCAGAGGCTTTAACCCACTGAGCCACCCAGGTGACCCTCAAAATCCCATTTAAATGAACATCAGACTGCTCAACTTTTCAGGAGATAACTTTATATTTTAACTTTTTTTTTCTCATAGTGCTGAATCTTTTCTATTTTTGCAGTAGATGACTTTAAATGACTGTGTACACTGTGGTAAACAAAATAGCGGCCCCCTAAAGATGTCCATGTACTAATCCCTGGAATCTTCATATATGCTGTGTTACATGACAAAGGGACATAGGGCGGCAGGTAGAATTAAGTTGTTAATTCAGTCGACCTTAAAATAGATCTTTCTGGATTATCTGAGTTGGCCCACAGTAATCACAGGGGTTCTAAAAAGTAGAAGAGGGGGGCAGAAGAGAAAGAGTGATGTAATTTAAGAAAGTACTCACCGGAAGGAATCAGCCTTGCCAACAACTTGGTCTAAACCCAGAAAGATTGATATCAGACTTCTGACTTACAAAATTATAAGATGATAAATTTGTGCAATTTTAAGCCCCTAAGTTTGTGGTAGTTTGTTAGAGCAGCAATAATAACTAACACACTCTCCAAGACTCTTAAAAACCCCTTACTTTGCTGTGTCCACTAATCCTAACCTATTATGTCATGATTGTCACCAAATCCTAATCAAACCTCCTGATTGAAGAGCCCCCTTAAGCCAGACCCCAAAACCTTCCCCCTCGCAAATGTTACTGAGACTGTCAAAGTACCGATCTCTCTTACTAGTAAACAATAAATTCAGTTTTGCTTTATCACCATATTGTTTGGGTGGTATTTTTCGGGAGGGGAATTTGATAATTGTTTTATCCATGTGCCTAGAATAGTACCTGCTACATACAGATGTTTAATAAATGTTTGATACATAATAAATAAATTATGAGTTTCTAAAATAATATGAAATGGTATGTATGTAGATGAAGTTGTGACGTATTTCCTAAACCTAGATATGACTCTTAGAAAATAATTTTAGGGACACCTGGCTGGCTCAGTAGAGCATGCGACTCTTGATCTTGGAGTCGTGAGTTCAAGCCCCACGTTGGGTGTAGAGATTACTTAAAAATGAAATCTTTTTTCTAAAAAAACATTAATTTTAAAAAACCATAAATTTAAAGCCTGAATGAAACTTTGCACATAGATGTTTATATCGGCTTTATTCATAATCATTAAAAACTGGAAACTCAAATGTCTTTCAACTAATGAATGGATAAACAAGCTAGGTTAAATCCACATAATAGATTGCCGCTCAGCAATAAAAGGAAATAAATTACCGATCCATGCAACAACAGTGGATGAATCTCAAAGGCATTATGCTAAGTGAAATAAGAGAGATTTAAAAGGTTACAAATTGTATGATTCCATTTATGTTATAGTATGGAAATGGTAAAAGTATAGGGGAAGAAAGCGTATCAGTGGTTGCCAGGAACTGGGGTTGAGGTGAGGTGTTCATTCCAAAAGAGAACGAGGGAATGTTTCGGTGTAATGGAAATGTTGTATGTCCTGATTATGGTGGTAGTTACACAACTGTACACATTTGTCAGAACTCATTAAGAAGGATGAATTTTATTGTATGTGAATTATACCTCAAAAAATGACTTTAAAAAAACAGAACTCGGGATGCCTGGGTGGCTCAGTTGATTGTCTGACTCTTGATTTTAGCTCAACTCGTGATCTCAGGGTCGTGAGTTGGAGCCCTGAGTTGGGCTCTGCACTGGGTTTGGAGCCTGCTTAAGATTCTCTCTTCCTCTCCCTCTGCCCTTCCCCCTTCCTTCTCCCTTGGCCCCTCCCCTTCCCTCTTCCTCTGCCCCTCCCCCTCTAAAAATTTTTTTAAAATAAAAATCTTAAAAACCAGAACTCTACTCAGAATTGTTACAGAACAAATATATTGAATACTTTGTTAAAATCTTGCATGTAAATAAAACAATCATCTATTTCTTTGAGGTTTTTTTTCCCTTATAGCCATATGGTTGGTATTTTCTACTATTTCTCCATTCTGTGCAGTTGACTTACATTCTGGAACATAAAAATAGAGAAAAATCACTGTTAAAATGGATGCATCTGATTAGAGTTTTAAAATGTTACCTATTGAGAAATAATTCTAGGAATTTTTCTCTCAGTGCTGATAGGGAAGAAAATTCTTATTTGCAGAATAATGCCGAAGAAAAGTCTCCATTTTTTAAAAAAGATTTTATTTATTTATTTGAGAGAGAGGGAGAGAGAGAATGAGAGAACTAGTGGAAGGAGGGGCAGAGGGAGAAGCAGATTCCCTGCTGAGCAGGGAGCCTGATGTGGGACTCCAAACCAGGACCCTGGGATCATGACCTGAGCCGAAAGCAGGCGCTTAACCAACTGAGCCACCCAGGCGTCCGAAGTCTCCATTTTTTACCCTCAATCCCCCTTTTTTGTTTTTTAAGTAAGGTGCTCACTTTCTAGTGAAAGGTTATCATGATCCTTTACAGAACAAAAAGCATCTCATCATTTGGTTAGCCAAATAACATTTACCAAAAATTAAGTAAAGGAATCTTCTTGTAAAGTTTGTTTAATATCAATTTGCATCTTAATACTTCTTTAATTATGGTATAAAGTGATAAATAATTTTTCTCTTACCCCTTTTCACCCCACTCCCTCCCAATATAGCCTTGTAAATCTTCCCAGGCAAAATTTGAAAGAAAGCAAATAAAATTGGCACAACTTCTGTGGAGGACAATTTGGCAGTATCTATCAAAATTAAAAATACCTTTTGATCTAAAGGTTCCAGTCTAAGGATTTATTGGTATAGTTGCCCTTTGTATGGTGTAATTAGTTATCAGTTGCTGCTTAATTTGTGATAATATTGGCTTGGCAACAATCTAAATGTCCACCCACAGGGGATTGACTACATATGATATTTGCATACAATGGAAAATTATAATGCCACTAGGAAGAATGAAGCAGTTCTTTATGCAGTGATATGTGATGATGTATAGAAGCAGAAAAATGTTCACCTTTAGCCAAGAGAGGTGACCTATAGCCTCTATAGTTTAGATAAGGATCAAACATGGGCTGATTGCTACACTCTTAAAGGGTCTCATGACTGCCTGTAAATCTCACTGATAGTTAATATCAGGCTGAACCATAAGCACCAGAGAAATCTTCCAAAACTAGTTTTACCAGTAGAAATTCGAGGAAGACATTTATGATCTAATACTCCCTGCACATCCCCCTCACCACCCCCCCAGCTGTAAGCAGATCACCACTGGCTTCATTCAGCAAAAGTGCAGCTCCTTCTGCCCACAGCTCCTGTTCTCATGCTATAATATAAGCACCTTTTTTGTACTAAAAATGTCTCAAGAATTCTTTCTGGACCACCTGCTTGTGGCCCCACATCAATGTGGAAGGATATCTAGGCTATTTTAAGCAAAAAAAAAAGAAGGAACTTAACAGTATATATAGTACATTATCTTTCCTGTAAAAAGAAGTATAACTATTTTCATGTTTATTTATAACATCTCTTGGGAGGGCTACATCAGAAAATGCTAAATGATTGCCGCCAGGACTATAGTAGTTGAAGGGCAGGGATGGGAGCAGGAATTATTTTTCACTCTATTTCGTCATAGTCCTTTTTGAATTTTGCATTAATACACTTGCTCCTTTTATAGACATATATAGATAAAATCTATACAGTGAAGCTTAAAAAATAATAGGTGGTCAGTTCAGACTTTGAAAAAATTATACTTCTATTGATCCTGGTGAATTACCATTTGTTAGCGCTAACATTTTCATACGCACATTCCTTATAATAGTTTATCACAAAGCTCCTCAAAAACCTTGAACCTTATCAAAAGCAACCTTTAAAATGCTTTTTTCAAAGTCAGTAGAAAGTAAACAAAACAAAACAAGACAACACAGCTTCCTGAGGCTTCTTCACAGAAAGGAAACAGGTAAGAGGCAGATTATAAAGTGATGAGCCAGAGGTAGTTTCTCTGAACAGTTACCAAACTGGGTTCTGTGAGACCCTTTGAAAATCCTGTCTGGTCTATAACTATTATTTTACCCTCAATTAAATTACAGCTTGCCCTGACTGGCAGGATGTTAAGAGATGAAGGAAAGTGTTGAAAATGATATCCTGAAGAACAGTATTAGTGGCAGAAAATGTTTCGATGACGAACAAAAAAGGGCTGGCGAGGCTTCATGGGAGAAGTTCAAGGGAGGTTCCTAGCATCCTCCCGCAGCAAGTCCCCGGAGACTTCCTTTCTCTGCCGACCTGTTGAGGGCCGCTGGACTCCGGGCATCGACGTCAGCACCGGGAAGCCGGTCTAGGGGGTCAGGGTTTGGCCAGACCCCCGCCAGAGGCGGATGGCCTGAGCCCCGTCACCTGAGCCCCAGAACCGGTAGATCCGGCTCGGCCCGTCCCCGCCCTTCCGAACCTCGGTAGCGCCTACGTGCACAGGAGGGTGTGATCTGCAGGCCGGGTCCTGCCCGACCGCCCTGCCCTGCGCGGCCGCGGGGGCCCAGGAGCTCGGGCCTAGGCCACCCGGGCCGGTGCCTGCGCCTGTCCGGGGTCGTCCGACCCGACAGCCGCGCACGTCACCGCCCCCGTGTCGCCTCCCGTCACTGCAGGCCCCGCGGCCCCGCAGCCCTCAGCTTTTCTGGCGGGGAGGGGCGCGGCGTCGCCACGTGACGCCTCGCCCCCGCCCGGCCCCGGTCACATGGGTGGCACGGCCGCTGCGTCAGTCACAGTCCTGGCTGCGGGAGCCGAGTCGCCGTCGCCGCCGCCGCCTCCAGCGGACGGGGCGGGGATCCCGGTGCCAGGTCCTCGTCGGCCCGCCCCTGCCGCCTCAGTCGGCCGTCCCGGGCTGGGCCCGACCGTCATGGAGCGGGGCGGGACCTCCGCCTGTTCCGTGTGAGGCGCGTCGCCGCCGCCCCCGCCAGCTGCTTTCCAGACCTCCCGAACCCCAGCCGCCGCCCGGAGCCCCTGGCCCTCGGCAGCCTGTCGCCGCCCCCCGGGCGGGCTCGAATGCGCGTCCGGTGAAGGTGCAGGCCCGGCGCCGCCGCTGCCGCAGCTGGGAGATGGTTCGGGCCTAGCGGAGCAGGGATTGGAGGTGAGAGCGGCCGACGGAACTGACTGAAGGCCGGGCCTGGCCTGGCCGCCGGGTGGGGGTGGGGGAGACGGAGAACCGGGTCCGCCTGGGGGCTCGGGGAGACCTTCCAGGCTGGGGCTGCTCCACCCGGCTTCACCCCTCTTCTTCCCGTTCCACCCCCGCCCTCGGGAAAAAAAGAAAAAATAAGGCTAACCCATCCTAACAAAAATTCCCAGAAATCCATCTTTTCGCCGTTTCTCCTCTACGCTTTCGTTTCTTAATCCATTTCTTCCCTCAGAAATTCCATCAACTGATTTGTTACTTTTTAATACCCTCTTCAATTGAAAGTTATTTCTAGTTAAAGAGAAAATAGGCCTAGATTCTGGCTATCATTACCCAACTAGTTCTCGCTTTCCTTCTCGCGATCCTGCGCACGTCTCCCCCCCCACCCCCATCTTCTCTGCAAAAAAAAAAAAAAAAAGGAAAAAAATTTTTCCACCTTCGTCTAGCGAAGGGGATTAACTAAAAATGGGAATGTGGGGGGTGTAACACTTGAATACCCCCCATAACTTCGCAATCTGTTAGCTAGTTAGTCCGATAGCTTGTATTTGGATATTGATGTTTAGGCCTTTCCTCCAGCTGCCTGTGCCCGGGGTTAATCTCGTAATTGACGTCAGTGCTTTGTTCCTTCCACTTTGCTGTTCCTTCCACTCTTTGAGGATGGATCATGGGGTATAGGACTTTGAGGAGTATCCTTATTGCTTTTTCTCTCGCAATGGATATCATTTATAGGAAGTTGAAAGTACAAATCTGAAATGTTCGTGTGTGGAGTTCAAGTAAGACGAGTTCGATTTAGGGTTCTCGTAGTCAGTTGCAATTCAGAATTGTACGATCTCTTTCCTGATGGCCTTATGGAGATTTTAACCTAAGGCCAGCCCCTTTTCCAGTGACCGGTATTTGTCTTGACGGAATCTAAGCTATAAGTGTCTGTGAATAAGATGTTTGTAAATGCGACGTTTAAAATACGTGTTGATTTTTAGGACTCAGGTGTTAAAAGCTCAAAGCTTTGTTTCCATATTGATTCTGCAAAGCTTTGTAAAGTGCTTTTTTTATTTAACTGTACTTTGACTTATCAAAATTGAAATATTTGTGAGAATTTTCTTAATTTGGCATTTGATAAAGAGCCTTTGTGGCCTGCGAATCTGCTTAGAATCATCTTTGGTCCTATGTACATAAAGAAATGTTGGCAAGTGGCCACTTGGTTTTTAACAAAGCTGGCTTCTTTAAATTTCTCAGGTTTATTTTCCTTATTCATCATTGCATCCTTCATTCTCTAAATATTAAAAAAAAAAAACCTCAAGAAGTTATTTTTAATTATCTTTTAGAGCCACTTTACCTGGACACAATATACATACATATACATTTTTTAATATCAGCAGTTTCATTCAGTTTGTGGTGCCTTGCATGCTGTTAACTTTGGTTTTTGTTAGCTATGCAGGAACAGTAGGCAAATTCTACTTTAAATAAAATTTTGCGTCAACTGGGGACAAGATAGCATGTCTGTGAATGACCCAACTTTTACTCTCTGGTTAAAAAAAAAAAAAGCTTGGCTGTGTTAATTGGAAAGTGCTCTACAGTTTTGGGGTGTAAAGATGATTGTACAGTGCTTTGGTGAAGCTCTGTAATTAAGAATTCCTAGAGATAGAATATTTTCATTCACTTCACTTTCTACTTGTCAGATGACATACATTCTCTGTGTTCTTGAGTTATTGTATGCCTTTTGTAACAGTTGGTATATTCTTTTGTATTGTAATTTTCTTATAGGTCTCTTGTAGTGTGTTTAGAACAAGAATTATATTTATATTTCTCTTATCCTCCCCCATATTCTACACAACTATTAGATTGAATTTGAATATGATACCCAACCTAAGATTTCACAAAAGGGAAATCTAAAGAAAACTGTATGAGAGGTGATCAGTATTTGAAGGGGAAAAAGTGACTATCAGCTGCAGAAGATGACAGAAGATGAAGCCTTCTAAAAGTTATTTATCTTACCTTTTTTGAAGAGTTAAGGTAAATGTCATGGATTTATGTGTACCTGAGAGGAACAAAGAAAACAGATATTTCTTCTTTTGTGGCCATCTACTGGTTTAGAATGGAGTCCAAAATGTATAAGGCCTTCTCTTCATAGTATTTTTCATAAAATCAAAGAGGTGTTCTTACAGGTATTGAAGACACACCTGAACAATGATCCAGAAGTGCCATGTATAAAAGTTGATGACTTAGGTTTTATTTTTTTATTTTAGCTCTATTCTCCGGGTAGCTTACTATTAAAACTTTCCTTGTGTCAGATATACTCAAAAAAATTTTTTTCTTTCCTCTATAATGTACAGGTTTCCCAGCTTTTGAACTCCCAGTCCTCATTATATTTACTCCTTTCCTTTTTCATTTCCTCTGATAAGTTGTAATGATTATGCTTGATTTCTGGGAGGGTGTGTGCCAGTCTCAGTTATTATGAAATAAGGTGTAGTCAGTGATTAAAGACTGCTTAAAGCTAACCTCGCTTTGCTGCTTTTTCCTTTGCTTTAAGAAAAGCATTCTACTTGTAAGTTTTTATGCTCGTCTTGGTTGTTTGAAGTGATACTCTAGTACATGAGGAGGATGTAATAAACATGACGGTTACTGAGTTTTGGCTGATCATCTGCATTCCTGTTTGTCTTGATGTTCATTTTCACTGGCATCATATCCTAAGAATTTTAATGGTATTGGCATACAGAAAATATTAGAACCACTGAATTCATTTCCAAAATATTCCAGAAGCATTTTAACATTGGGACTACTTACTAATTCTGTTTTCGAAGGAAAAAAAATTACTTAAAATCTACCTTCTTCAAATGGCTGAAATTCAAAACTCAAGAAACAAGTGTTGGTGAGGATGTGGAGGAGGAGGAATTCTTCTGCGCTGTTGGTGGGAATGCAAACTGGTACAGCCATTGTAGAAGACAGTATTTCCTCAAAAAATTAAAAATAGAACTATCCTACAATCCAGTAATCACACTACTGGGTATTTACCCAAAGAATATGAAAACACTAATTCAAAGGGATATATACACCCTTTTTTATTTATTGCAGCATTATTTGCAATAGCCAAACTATGGAAGGAGCCATAGTATCCATTGATATGCATACACACACACACACACACACACACACACACACACACACACACACACGAATATTACTTGGTCATAAAAAGGAATGAAATCTTGCCAATTTGCAACATGGATGGAGCTAGAGAGGATAATGCTAAGCAAAATAAGTCAAAGAAAGACAAATACCGTCTGATTTCACTCATGTGGAAATTAAGAAACAAAACAAATGAACAAAGGAAAGAAAAAAAAAGACAAACCAAAATACAGACTCTTAACTCTGGAGAGTAAACAGATGGTTACCAGAAGGGAGGTGGGTGGCAGGAATGGGTGAAATAGGTGAAGGGGGGACTAAGAATGCGCTTGTCTTTTTAAAACATTTTTATTTTAATTCCAGTATAGTTAACATATAGTGCACTTGCACAATGCACTCTGCAAGAGGAGTGCACTTGTCTTGATGAGCACCTGAGTAATGTATAGAACTGTTGGATCACCTTTTGTATATCTGAAACTAAATAGCATTGTATGTTAACTACAGTAGAATTAAAAAAAGAAAAAGAAAAAAAAAAGAAAAAAAAAAAGAAAAAGAACTAGTTGATACAATCAAAAAATAAAAAAAAAATAAAATCTACCTGCTTCATCAGTTATACTTTATTTAAAAATCTGTAACCTGAGGAATGTTCTGAGGGAAGGCATTTCAAGTAACTTTACCTGTGTTGGAGTGCCAAAGAAACCATGGTGGTGGCTTTTAGACGGGTAGACAAAGCTTATTATTGGATATCATTTTAAACTAATTTTTTCAGTTATTTCCTAGGATGAGTAAAAGAACCTTATGCATTATTTTTCCAAAGTTATGTGTGTGTGGCAGGGGAAATCAGGGATTGACATGAATGGAGTGCCCTGGAAAGCCGGTATGGTTTCTCTACCAGTTACTGTCATGATCTATCCTGAGACTGTGTTCCCTGTGGCTACTTAAGGGCTGAATGGCTGTCATGATTTTGTTAAGTTAGAGATGCCTAGTGGGTTATGATTTTTCACTTTGACTTTTCCGTTTCTTGTGATCTTATGGTAGCACTAGTTTTATGGAGTGGTGAGTGCTCTGTATTGACAGGCCTTCCCACCTCTTTGCAATTGCTTCCATTTCTTCAATCTGGAATATCACTTTTCCTTTATTGTTCCCTACCTGTTAAAATTTTACTGTCTTTTAAGGCCTAGTGCAGGTACTATTGCCTTCCTAAAGTTTTGCTTGACTCCCCTCGCTACCCCATTTGGCACCTACCTTCTTTGAATCCCTGCGTCACTTTGTCATCTCTCTTACTTGTTTTGTTAACTATGGGACTATAGCCTGTTGGGTAACAATCAGCACAGTGTATCAGGGAAGACATCTTAGTAAAATAAAGTGTTTAATACTATTTCACAATGTATTTCTAAAGAATAAGGTTTAAAATAATAATCCCACCTTTCACTGAAGAGATTAATACTAATCCCTTAGTATTACTTAGTATTACTATTATGTATATACTTATCCTTAGTATGACTAAGGAATAATACTATTCCTTAGTCAGTGTGCAGATTTCTTTGATTACAGTTTTTGTTTTAACAGTTTGTGTGAATTAGGATCCAAATGAGATTGTATCTTTTTGTTCTTATTCTCGTTTCAGTATATATGTGCTGCTGAAGCGAGCACTTTATTCTTGTTTCTATACAATTTGTTTGTGAAAGAAGCCACGTCTTTGCCCTATGAGAATTCTCACAGTCCAGATTGTGCTGATTGCATCCCTGTGGTTTCATGTAATATGTTCCTCAGTCCCTTTTTTCCTGTATAGTAGTATTTACATCCAGAAGCTTGATCTTATTGAGGCTTGAATTTTTATTTTTAAATAAACTCTGTGCCCAACATGGGGCTCAATTTCACGACCCTGATATCAAGAGTCACATGCTCTACTAACTGAACCAGCCAGGCGCCCCGAGGCTTGAATTTTTTTTAATGGCAAGATTACTTCATGGGTAGTGTTGTGTACTTCCTCTACACTCTTAAGCCTTCAGCCTGGCTTCTCATCCTGCCAGTGAAGTTGCTTGCCAAGGCCACCTGTGACTTCTGTATTTCCAAATTGTATGATCATCGCTTACTCCTTTACCTCTTCTCTACTTGCTTTTGTTTTGTTTTGCTTTGTTTTAAAGATTTTATTTATTTGACAGAGAGAGACACAATGAGAGAAGGAACACAAGCAGGGGGAGTGGGAGAGGGAGAAGCAGGCTTCCCGCTAAGCGGGAAGCCCGATGCGGGGCTCGATCCCAGGACCCTGGGTTCACTACCTGAACCAAAGGCAGACGCCTAATGATTGAGCCACCCAGGCGCCCCTGTTTTGTTTTGTTTTAAAGATTTTATTTATTTATTTGAGAGAGAGAGAGAGAGAGAGGAGAGCAAGAGTGGGGGGAGGGCCAGAGGGGCAGAGAGAGAAGCAGACTCTCCACTGAATAGGCCCCGACGTGGGGCCTGATCCCAGAATCCTGGGATCATGACCTGAGCTGAAGGCAGAAGCTTAACGGACTGAGCCACCCAGGTGCCCTCTACTTGCTTTTGTTAACCATTTCCTCTTGACACTGTTTTCTTCCTTGACTTTTATGACTCTGTTCCTTTTCTGCCTTTCTGCCTACCAGTTGCTTTTTGCAGACTGTTAATTCTGCTAATCCCTTGATAGATCTGGCTTTTAGCCTTGGCATTCTCGTTTTCACTCTTGTGGATGATCTCATCCATTTATATTGCCTCAGGTACCATCTCTAAGTGTTTTGTGGGAACTAGAACTCTTTCATTCAACTGAATACCTCCCTTTCGGTTGCTTAGTAGGGACTTTGTTTTAGTTAGGAGAGTGACATGTATACATTAAGCAAAAAAGAATTTGTTGAGAAAATAATCAGATATCAATGAATTCTAAGATAGGAGGACATAGGAGGACACATAGGAGGACAGCTAGAACTCAGGAACAGGTGGATCCAGAGGCTGCAGATGTGGTTAGGAACTTTATTGCTCATTGGATGCTCTTTGTGTGTTCAGTTTTCCCTTGCTACAGACCAGCTTTAACACTTAATGTCTTTTGAGTTGTAACTTTTACATCTTCTGCTATCAGAGAGTAACTGTCTTGACTCTCAATCCCAGTTCAGGAGAAGGACTCTTTCGGTTGTATGTCCACCTCTGGACCATGACTTTGGCTAGGGGGCTACACTGTAATAACATGCTCTAACTGCAGCATTCCAGAGATGTGGAATAAAAGGCACTCTAAAACATAGTTGTCCCCCTCATTCATTCCATGGCTATTTAGTATACACACAGTCCTACTTTTTCTTATATTTAATATTTTTAAAACATAATCTAACTATCTGTATATACTAGCAAATATACCTAACTCTTCAGTGGAGACAACCCAAATTCTATCTGGCTAACATGTCCAGAGATCATTGTTCTCTGGGTCCATATTTGAAAGGTGATATCATTTGTTAATTGGTCCTACATAAGCTTTGTCAATGTCTGAAAATTATGGGCTAAATACTAAATTTAATCATCCCTGACATAACTGATACACAGTTGTGGAAGAAAAACAACAACAAAAGTAAAACTCTTAAGAGGGGATGGGAGGGGAGAGGAAAGTTATCATTGTTCCAAAACTTGTACTATATCTTGCTGGGCAGGTAGAGTGTAAGGTAAATGATGGCAAAAGAAGCCAGTTACATGGGCCTTCATTTGTTCACCTACTTCCTTACAAATGGAGTGAGTTCTTTGGTAAGCCAAATGAAGATTTTTCAATTCTGTCAACTAGGATTGTTTTCCTTGTCTCTTGTCTTAAGTTATAACACTGAGGACATCTGGAAGGAGTTTTTTGGGAAGGCAGTTCTGTGTTGCCTTAACACAAGGATCAGTAAACTATGGTTAGTAGGCCCAGTACACCCTTTTGTGTGGCCTGTGAGCTGAAAATGGTTTTTAAATTTTTAAATGGTGAGAAAAAATCTCAATATTTTGTAGCCTGTGAAAATTATAGGAAAGTCAGATTTCAGTGTCCATAAAAAGATTTTATTGGGACACAGATGACATACCCATTTGTTTCTGTATTATTTGTAGCTCCTTTGCTGCTACAATGACAGAGTGTGGTGACTGTAGGGCCTCCAAAGCCTAAAATATTTACAATGTGGCTTTAAAAATGTTTGTCAACTGTTTTAGCAGATCCGTAGTGGATACGTGGGTTTGAGGACTATTTTAGGATTGAACATTTAGTTACACAGTCCCTATTTACAGTGGTGGTAGTTAGGGTTTTTTGATTGTAGAATGTGTGTGTCTGTGTGTGTGTGAATAGATATAAATAAATTAAATATATATATATATATGGGCATCTTGGTGGCTCAGTATGTTAAGCATCTAACTCTTGATTTCGGCTTAGGTCGTGATCTCAGGGTTGAGGATTGGGCCACATTGGGGGTCTATGCTCAGTAGGGTGTCTGCTTGGGATTCTGTCTCTCTCTCTCCCTATGCCCCTTTCCCCTACCCCGTGCACTCTGTCTCTCTGAAATAAATAAATCTTTTTTTTTTTTTTTTAGAGATTTTATTTATTTATTTGACAGAGAGAGAGATCACAAGTAGGCAGAGAGGCAGGCAGAGAGAGAGGGGGAAGCAGGCTCCCCGCCGAGCAGAGAGCCCGATGTGGGGCTCGATCCCAGGACCCCAAGATCATGACCTGAGCCGAAGGCAGAGGCTTTAACCCACTGAACCACCCAGGCGCCCCTGAAATAAATAAATCTTTAAGAAAATATGTATATATGTATGTATAAAGCAGGTATGGTCTGGGCATTGACTTAGCTTTAGTTAGGGATTCAGACTTCGTTAAACCCTTCAACTGTACCCTGAAGGTAGGGTAAATGGGGGCAAGAATTTCCAGAAAAGCTGAGGGAGAGGTAAGGCTAGAAGATGATCAGGTAGTTTCTATATGTGTTCATCATGTACAAATTAACTCTATTTCTATTATTTCTCAATCCCCTAACCCTCAAATCTACTGCTTTTCCTGCCTTGGGGAACATAGCACTGTCATTGCTTTTTCCAGAAACCTGCAAGTTGTTCTTGAATCCTCCGTTTTACTTCTCACATCTGGCTGGCTCCAAGATTCTACTTCCTTAACGTCTTTAAATCTAAACCCTTTCTCTACAATATCTACATTCCTAGTATTACTGCCTTAATCCAGGCTTTCATTTCTCACCAGGATTGATTATTCCAATAGCCCTCTTGTTTGCTTCCTTACTTCTAGTAAAATTATGTACTCCATCCTGTATCATAGTAGTTTTCCCCTCTAAAATACGAATCTGATTTTGTCACTTGTTTTCTTAAAACTCCTTAGTAGTGTTTGATTTTCTGTAGTATTCTTCTAACTAAGGGTTCTTCCAACATTAATGAGTTTTATGTAACTTCTGAAGCAGTGCTTTGTAGCGAGCTACTCCCTTGGGAGTTTGTTGCTGTGTTTAGATTTTGTTTATGATTGTGTTTGTGCCAAGTTATAATGCATTCTACTAATGATTTTGCAGTGGCTCAGACAAGGAAAGATGGTAAGTAAAACTGGAAAATGTCATAGTAGGTTGTTAATACAGGCAGGCCAAACCCAAAAGAACCCTGCCATAGTACTTAGCCTCATGTTTTCACTGTGAAATGTATCTGCTGGATCCCATATATGTAATTAATCAATATGAAACAGTGTGTTTCCAGTGTCAGTGTTTTGTTCCAAACCTCAGCAGTGATGATATTAGACACACATTTAGTGTAGATTTCAATAAGGTACTAAACTACAAATGGACAAGATTGCCAGAGTTAACAAGTGAAGCTTCTTTAAAATTGACATTTAAGGACTGTTAGCTGGTATGGTAGTATATGGTTGTATTTCCCTAAACTAGGAAATAAACCTTAGCAGTTGTTAAATCCATTTAGTAGGGGCGCCTGGGTGGCTCAGTGGGTTAAAGCCTCTGCCTTCGGCGCAGGTTATGATCTCACGGTCCTGGGATCAAGCCCCACGTTGGGCTCTCTGCTCAGCGGGGAGCCTGCTTCCCTTTTTCTCTCTGCCTGCCTCTCTGCCTACTTGTGATCTCTCTCTCTGTCAAATAAATAAATAAAATCTTAAAAATAAATAAATAAATCCATTTAGTATAACATATTTATAAGCATTTTCTGCACTAGTATTATTGAAGTCATGTTATAGAAGTGGTTTAATAATATAGAACCAGACTTCAGACTGCATATTTCCAGGGTTGAATACGTCATTGGTCTAGTTTCTGCAAAACAGCATAATGTTACATTACTGTTATTGTAGATTTATCGTGTATTTAATTTTTAAAGTTTCGGTTTTACAGTTACATAAGAGCTATGAACATAATGAGTTCATACCTAATTTTATATTTTACTATTATTAACAGAATAAAGTCCTCATTCAAGATCTAGGAGATTTCATTTTCTTTGAAAAGGTATCTTTATATCTTTCAGATCTGAGAAACAAACCCCACAGGTCTACTCTGGTCCCATGTATCTCTCCAGTCTTATCTTTTATTTTGTACTCTCCCAACCCTATTTTCCAACTACACTTGATCTACCTCTTTTCCCTGTGTGTGCAGTGCTCTGTCTTCTGGCCGTTGCACTTGTTCTCTCTGCTTAGAACCAACCTCCTTGTCTTCCCTTCTTCCTACCTTACCTTCCTCCTTCCCTCTGGCCATTTTTCTCTAGTCAGGCTAGCTGCAACCAAATCTTGGAGATGAGGGTTACTTTAATTTTTTTTATATCCTTGACATTAGCACAGTGTCTGGCACAGTATACACATTGTTAAGTAATTGTTGAATGAACTAGAATGTTAACATGTACTTTATATATAGTATAGGTCTATAGTGAAGAGATAGGTTTTAAAATCAGGATTTTTAAAGCCTTCAAAATTCCTTCTGAATTCTGTTTAAGTATGTTACAAGTCTGAATTAGAATATATTTTGAGTGGTGCCTGGGCAGCACAGTTGGTTAAGCATCCGACTGTTTTACTTCAGGTTGTGATCTCAATGTTGTGAGATCAAGCCCTGAGTTGGACTCTGCTCAGCATGGAGTCTGCTTGGAACTCTCCCTCCCTCTCCCTCTGCCCCTCCCCATTACGTGTGCTCTCTCTCTCTCTCCCTGTCTCTTAGATAAGTAAATCTTTATTAAAAAATAGATTTACTCTTATCACTCAGAATTTGATCTTTCAAAGTAAATACTCTTGGTGCCATAATAAATAACTCATAATTTATGAGTTTCTATTCCAATGATTAAAGAGCAATGGCCTTAAATGGCCTTAACCTTCTTAAAGCAATATTTCTGTTTACATTTTAGTAGAACCTTATTAACAGAATATAGGGTAGTTAGGACTGGGGCTGATTTAAATTCATAAGCCTTGAATATATTTCCTTTTTTCATTTAGCACATTAGCATTTTCCCTTCAACGTTTTTATAGTATTCTAAGGAACTAAATATATTTCAAGAAATCCAGGTACTGGGGTGCCTGGGTGGCTCAGTTGGTTAAGTGACTGCCTTTGGCTCAGGTCATGATCCCAGGGTCCTGGGATCCAGCCCCACATTGGGCTCCCTGCTTTGCAGGGAGTCTGCTTCTCCCTCTCCCTCTGCCTGCCACTCCCCTGCTTGTGCTCTCTCTATCAAATAAATAAATAAAATCTTAAAAAAAGAAAGAAAGAAAGAAATCCAGGTACTTTGTTACCACCTGTCTTTCAGATGTACAAATAATGATGAAATTATTGAGATAATTCCTTTTTATTGTAAACTCTAAGGAACTTTTGCTGTACAGTGTTTTTAAACTTTTGTTTAATGTGCTATGTGCATTTTTAAGTAAAAAAATTGCTTTTATTTTGCAGTTTGGACTTGTATTATTTTCTTTTGGCTTCCTCAGGTACTACAAATCTAAGTAGTCTCATAGTGGTCTGTTGAACAATAATTTTTTTCTGGATGTTGTAGACTGAAACATTCAGTTTTTACACCTCAGTTTGCCAAGGATGATTCTGAGATTTTACAGTCTAGCACTTACATTTGGTGAACATTTCAGAGTACAGGATTCAAGTAAAAATAGAAATTGATCATTTCTGTACATGTGTTTTTTTTCTTGAACATATGTTGTTTTCCTTTTAGATAAACTCCTGTAGAAAAATTGCTTTAAAAGCAACAGAATTCATTTAGTATCAATATTAATGCTTTTATTGGATTGATAATATATTGAATGTGGTAAAAAGAAGACCTACTCTCTTCTTGGTACCGGATATAACCAAAAGTCTTAGGGAGGAAATGGGAGACTGGGTAGAAAATGAGGGGCAACATCATCTTCTGAAACCCAGCTTTTAGTGAGTATTCCCATCGACTGTTTGACTCTTGGGGCAATAATGCAGGATCACAGTCGTGATCTTTATAAAATTTATCATGTGTTTCGAGTATCTGTTGTATGCTTGCCACTGTGAAGCACTGGAGGGGAAAGAGTGTAAGTCCAATGATTTTTATAGTTCTTACTCTCTAGAGGCTTATAATAAGGAGGTGACTAGGGAGGGCAGATAGAATAACAAAAAATAACCCTAATGTAAGGCAAGTGTTAAGTGCCAAATGAGATACAAAGAAATGCTTTGGAAAGTATGTACTTTTAGTGACAGAGGAATCTTGGAGGGCTTCTTGAACGAAGTGAGATATGTGGTAGACTTTAAAATGTATGTATTTAGAAATGGGGAGAAGGAAGGACATTCTAATTAGAAGGACTAGATTGAGTAAAGATCTGGATCTGAATGTGTGTAGGTTATTTTCAGGTTCAGATAAACCCTGAAGATTTTATAGAAATGTCTGAGAATTGAACTGTGAACAGTTTTAAATCTTGGGATGAGAACTATGGACTTACATTTTTCATAGAGCTTGGAGTATTGATGACTTTTAAGCAGAAGAATCTCTTTAGTAGGTCCGTTTTATGAAGATATAAAATTATCAATGCATACGTTACAGTAGTTTCCAATAAGAGACCTTTGTAGGTTTTAGATATTTGCATGCTTTTAAATTAAGAAACTGAGTCAAAAGATTTTCTTCTTTATAAAAAGAACTGTAAACTCTCAATTTTAACCATTCTCTCCACCCATTTATTCATCTTCCAAGATGAAAATAGACTTCTCAATTTATTTGTCCATATGCTTTTAGAATTTGGTAGTAACAATTTTTGAGATAAGTTTAAACTAGTTAAATTTCGTGTACATTTATCTCAAATATTAGTAAAAGAACAAGAAGTATATTTGATTTGGTTTTGATTCTGAAATAGCTACATGGCATGTAAAACTGCAGGACTACTGGGAGGAGGAGCATTTAGTAGTAGTATTAAGAGAAACATTATCTAAAGGGAGGCAGTTGTTTACAAGTAATATGAATACTCATATTCTTATTCTTACCCTTAAGTGTGAGCATATTTGTGTATGTAATAAACATTTCTTTTCTTGAATTAAGGCTTAAAATTGTCTAATGTTTTTATTTTATTTTAAGTAGGCACCACACCCAACATAGGGCTTAAACCCACAACCCTGAGATTAAGAGTCATAGTCGCTACCAACTGAGCCAGGGAGGTGCACCTGTCCAGTGTTTCAAAAAGAATAAGTTTATCAGTAATTAGTTTGGAAAATACTATTTCAAATTAGTTATTGAACAATTGAATGTCTGCTTAAAGACATAATAAACATTGATTGTGGTACTGTTTGGTCCGTAAGGTGAGGAAATAAAGTTTTGCTGTATCAGCAAAAGCTTCAAGAGGAAATGAATTGAGTTATAGTTATAGAATGAGAGTTGTATAGCTTGACAGATTAGTAAAGAAATGTGTTTCAATTCTGGTTGATCTAAAATAATGCAAATCTTAAGTGTCTGCTGAACTAAAATTTGTTGCAGATGGTGTCTGATTTTAGTGTAATAGGAGTATTAGTTATTCCAATTTTGAAATATTGGTATTTTGTGGTATTAAGTAAAGACTATCATGATCTTTAGGTATTATTTTGTAGTAAGTGAGATAACTGTTCCTTTCTAACCAGGCTGTGAAGTTCATTAGTTTACCTACTGAAGTGATTGTCCACTAGGTTATATTCTAGGTATGCATTGCTGCACACAACACACATTCCCTGATTTTCATCTAGTGGGAGAGGAAATATTAATGGCCATCAAAAAAAGTGTGTAGTTAATTGTGATGAAGTACTATGAAGGAAAAGGGAATTGTCTACATGATTTTCCTGAAGCTGAAAAGAACACTACAAGTTCAAAGAAGCCAATATATATATATATATATATATATATATATATATATATACACACACATACATACATACATATATATATAAATAAAAGACCCTTGATGGGAACTAGGAAGGGAGGGTAGTAAGATGTAAAATAAATCCAATGAAATACGTGGGAGTCACATCAAGTAGGAAGTCAGATCATTGCTTTGTAGGCTATACCATATCAAGGACATGAAGTTTATCCAAAGGTAAATGGAAAGCTTGTTAAAAAATTTTTTAAGCAAGGGTTGGGTGACAAGATCTGGTTTGTGTTTTATGTTTTTTGGTTTTTTTTTTAAGATTTTATTTATTTGACACAGAGAGAGAGATATCACAAGTAGGCAGAGAGGCAGGCAGAGAGAAAGGGCGAAGCAGGCTCCCTGCTGAGCAGGGAGCCCAATGCAGGGCTCAATCCCAGGACCCTGAGATCATGACCTGAGCTGAAGGCAGAGGCTTTAACCCACTGAGCCACCCAGGCACCCCTGGTTTGTGTTTTAAAAAGATTACTTTGACTGCTGTATGAAATACGGATTAGTGAGAGGACAGGGGAGCCAAGAATCTAATTAGAAGGCTATAGCCTTTGTTCAAGCTGTAGATAAAGTGATGACTTGTTTTGAACAGTGGCCGTGCAGAAAGTAGTAAACAGGTAGATTCAAAATATATTTAGGGAGGGGACTCCTGGATGGCTTAGTTGGTTAAGCATCTGCCTTCAGCTCAGGTCATGATCCCAGAGTCCTGGGATCAAGTCCCACATGGGGCTCCTTGCTCAGTGGGGAGCCTGCTTCTCCCTCTGCCTGCCACTCCTCCTGCTTGTGCTCACTCTCTCTCTCTCTTTCTCTGGCAAATAAATAAGTAAAATCTTAAAAAAATATTTATATATGTATTTTTTTTCTGGGGAGGAGAGAGGCTATGGTTATGGATTGATGTGGAGAGAGGTTAAAAGGAAGATTGAACAAAAGCAGTTGGCTTATACAGTGAGGATTACTTTACCAGGAGTTGTTGTCAGTAGGGGAAAACAGATCAGGGAATCAATTTGGGATGCATTCATATTGAGATCCCTCAAAGAACACAAGCAAACAGGTTCTCTATCTCAAAAGAGAAAGTGTGATATGGTCTGTATTTGGGTATTTTTATTATAGGTATACAGATAGTATTTTAAGCCATGAGATTGTAGGGAAAGAATGTAGACTGAATCAGAATGAGACCTATAGTACCAACTTCTAAGTTGGTACTATAAGTACCAACTTCTAAGAAGTCTGGTAGGTAGAATGGGAGGAGACAGAGGTGATGGGATAACTGGGAGGGCTGGAGTTACAAAAGCCAAGAGTATATTAAGGAGGGAGCCTGGGTATTCACATCCTGCCTTTGATGTTTTGTTGTAGTCCAAGTTGAGTGAGCTTCAGAGGTATCCAGAGGAATTTGTGTTTGCTGCGGTAACCTCATCAGCCCACCAAGAGGGTGAACATTTGACTTCCACTTGAAGTAAATCGGATTTTTTTTTTTTAAGATTTTATTTATTTATGTGAGAGAGAAGGACCATGAATGGCGGAGGGGGCAGAGTGAGAAGTAGACTCCCCACTGAACAGCAGGAGCCCAGAATTGGGCTCCATCCCAGGACCCTGAGATCATGACCTGAGCTAAAGGCAGACTGTTAACCGACTGAGCCACCCAGGCGCCCCGAAGTAAATCGGATTTTATACATAAGGAATTTGCCGTACAAAATTATAGCTGAAGAAATGTATGGTATATTTGTGAAATATGGACCTATTCATCACATTTGAGTAGGGAACACACCCAAAACTAGAGGAACAGCTTATGTGGTCTATAAAGATTTCTTTGATGCCAAGAATGCATGTGATCACCTTTCAGAATTCAATGTTTATAACAGATACTTGGTGGTTTTGTACTATAATGCCAACAGGGCACTTCAGAAGATGGATGCAGGGCGCCTGGGTGGCTCAGTTGGTTAAGCGACTGCCTTCGGCTCGGGTCATGGTCCCGGAGTCCTGGGATCGAGTCCCACATCGGGCTCCCAGCTCCACGGGGAGTCTGCTTCTCCCTCTTAACTTCTCCCCTCTCATGCTCCCTCTTTCACTGTCTCTCTCTCAAATAAATAAATAAAATCTTTAAAAAAAAAAAAAAAAACAAGATGGATGCAAAAAAGAAGGAAGACCAGTTGAAGCTTCTCAAGGAGAAATATGGCATCAACACAAATCCACCAAATTAAACGTCTCCTGCATTTTCATTTTGGACTAAAACCCTATAAATGACCGCTATCACCCTTTTTCATTTTTAATTAATACTGAATGTTACATTTTTCTTTATTTGAGGTTCAGAACAATGTGCGTGATCTTGGCAAAGTGGAGTGTGGGAAGTTGAAAACAAAATGTCGGAAAGTTGGAAACAATAGAATGTTGAATAGTAATTGGATACATTTTGGAAAGCAGTTTGTCTGTATCTGTTAAAATTGCAGATGCTCATACCCTGCATCCTAGTAATTCCACTTGTAGGTGTCTATTCTAGAAAAACTCTCACTCATTGGTATAATGAAAATGCACAAAAAATGATCACTACAGCACTGTAGTGGCAGAAAAAGGGGAAACTAAGTAAATATCCATCAACTGGAGAGTGGTTCAGTAAGTTGTGTGGATACACAGCAGTGAAAATAAATGAACTATAGCAACATGTATCAACGTGGATTAACCTGGTAACATAATGCTGGAAATTAAAAAGGCTCAGTCTTTAGAATATAGCCTTTTGTAAAAGAAGCAAAACAGTCCAGTGTCTTGTTTAAGCATGCATACATAAGTTATAAAAATATAAAGGCATATATGAGAATGATTATTGCCAAAATCAGAAGAGCTGATACCGCTTGTAAGGTGGAGGAAGCACAGAAGATGTGATCCGGAGAGGGTACACAGTAGCCTTTCCCTATGTTGGCAGTGCTGTATTTCCTAAGGTGGTTCATGGGTAATACAAGTGTTTACTGTATTGCTTCAGGTAACTTTTTATACGAATGGTTGCAGAGGAAGTAGAGAATCACCAAGAGTCCTTTTGAGAAGCTTGGCCATGAACGAGAGCAGAGAAGAGATAGAGTGGTATCTGGAGAGAGATACAGGGTTAGGGAAGTCTTTTTACTTTTATAAGGAAGAATATGCTTCTTTTTTTTTTTTTTTTTTTAAAGAAGAGTATGTTTGAATGCTCCTGGAGAGGATTCATGAGAGAAGCAGAAGTTGAAGTTGCTAGAGAGAAGTCAGTAATTGTTAAAGGTCTAGGAGAAGATAGCAAAATGGGCATACTTGTTCTTTGACAGGAAAGAAGTAAGTTCTCTTTTTTAACCAGAGGAAAGAAGAGAATGGATGCAGATACTGGTAGTTCCAGACTTGATGGTTGATTGCTGAGAAGATTTCTCTCCTTTTTTTTTTTTGAAGGAGAGGGAAGGGGGGAGGGGCAGATGGAGAGGGAGAGAGAGAATCTCAAGCAGGCTCCACACTCAGTGCGGAACTTGACGCTGGGCTAAATCCCACAAACCCATGAGATCATGACCTGAGCCTGTACCAAGAATCTGACACTTAACCAACTGCGCCAGCCAGGCACCCACTCTCTCATCTTTAATATTCTATTTTTAGTCTTTGTCCAATAGGACAAGGTCATTTGTGGAATGCAAGTTAGGAGAGAGAGTGCTAGGACTCCTTGAAAATATTTGTGAGGAATAGGAAAGAGCATCCATCTGCAAAAGATAGTAAAATTTTGGGAAGCTTTGAGGGCCTAGTTGAGAGTGAATTATGAAAAATGATTATGGGAAATTCAAATAATATATAAAGATATGATGAGGAAAGCACAAGTCGTATGGAATTATCTTTGCTTCCATGTGTGTCCCAACAGTATTTTAAACACAAAGGCTGTGGAAGTCTCACTACTGATTTGGGGACAAAGGTCCTGCTCTGAAAAATAGTTTTGGGACCTGATGTTTTGTTACTAGTGGCTTTGATCTCTGGTGTACCATCTTTGTTTCCCTGCCCTTTAGGAGTTAACCTCTTCAGATTCATTGTAATCTTAGCTCAAGTCTCATTTAGACTTTTAGAGTTTGAATCATTTGATAATCTGGTAGTGAAATGGCTCTATTTGTCAGCAGTATAGTTGTTCTAAAACAGTAATTGAAAAAAAAATTATAGTCGATTCCGAACACCACTTGTAAGAAGCAAGTTAAAAGTCATATTTTACTTTTTAAATTTTTTTAAATAAAAAAATTTAAAGGGTGCCTGGGTCGCTTAGTTGGTTAAGTGTCCAACTCTTGATCTCAGCTCAGGTCTTAATCTCAGGGTCGTGAGCGTGGAGCCTACTTAAAAAAAAATTAAATTTGGGGCGCCTGGGTGTCTCAGTTGGTTAAACAGCTGCCTTCAGCTCTGGTGGGATTGAGCCCCGCATTAGGGGCTGCTTCTCCCTCTCCTTCTGCCTGCTGCCCTGCCTACTTGTGCGCTCTCTCTCTCTGTCAAATAAATAAATAAAATCTTTAAAAAAATTAAATTTAAAATGCTATAAATTAATACATGTGTTTATTAAGAGATTACAGAAGGTGAATTTCTGGTTCATTGGGAATGTACATTAAAACATTGTGTGCTTACTGTAACTTTTATTGTGGTAAAATATACATAACACAAAATTTATTATTTTAATCATTTTAAGTGTACAACTCAGTGGCATTAATTACATTCACAGTATTGTGCAACCATCACCATTGTCTTTTTACAGAATTTTTTCATCATCCCAAACAGAAACCGTATTCCCATTAAACCTAATTCCCCATTTCTTCTTATCCCCAGCTCCTGGCAATCACAATTCTACTTTCTCTGAATTTGCCTTTTCTTTGAATCTCATGTAAGTGGGGTCCTATAGTATTTATCTTTTTCTGACTGGCTCATTTCACTTTGTGTAATATCCTTAAGGTTTTCCATGTTGCAGCATGTCAGAATGTCATTCTTTTTTAAGGCTAAATAATGTTCCACATTTTGTTTATCTCCTCATCTTTTGATGGGTATACTTGGGTTACTTCTACCTATTGACTGTTGTGGATAGTACTGCTGTGAATATGGGTATCCCAATATCTGAGTCCCTGCTTTCAGTTCTTTTGGGTATAGACTTAGGAGTGTAATTGCTGGATCACATGAAATTCTATGGTGTACGTTTTGAGTAACCACCAAACTGTTTTCCACTGCAACTGCACCATTTTACATTCCCACCAGCAATGCACAGGGTTCCAGTTTCTCAACCTTCTTACCAACAGTTGTTATTTTTTTAATTTTAATTTTTTGAAAATAGCCATTCTAATGGGGGGTTATGTGGTAACCCATTGTGGTTTTGATTTGCATTTTCCTAATGACTAATGATGTTGAGCATCTCTTCATGTATTAATGGGCCATTTTTTTCTTCCTTTTTTAAAATTTTAATTCCAGTGTAGATAACATATGGTGTTATAATGTTTGTTGGTCATTTTTATATGTTCTTTGGAGAAACGTTTATTAAGTCCTGTGTCCAGTTTTTGATTATTTATCTTGGTACTCCTTTGGAAAATTCATTATAAATGTATGTTTCTGGACTCTCAGTTCCATTTTTTTGACTTGTATGTTTGTAGTAAGTTTTGAAATTGAGAAGTGTTTGTCTTCCAGCTTGCTCTTGCGAGAGTTGTTTTGTTTTGGCTGTTCAGGATCCTTTGAATTCCCGTATGAGTTTTAGGATCAGATTGTCAATTTCTGCAAAGAAGTCGGCTGGGATATTGATAGAGATTGTGTTGAATCTGTAGATGAGTTTAGGAAGTATGTCCGTCCTAACAATAATTAAATCTTTCGTTCTATGAATATGAGATGTCTTTCCAATTATTTAGGTCTTCTTTATTTCTTTGATTTTATAGTTTTCAGAGTATGGTTTCTTGTTTTTTGTTAAATTTATTTCTGAGTACTTTATTCCTTAAGATAATATTGCACTTGAGAAGAATATATATTCTGTTGTAGTAGAGTGTTGTATATGTATGTGTTAGGACTTGTTGGTTTACTATAGTGTGTTCAAGTTCAATATATCAAATCTTGAGAGACTGTAATGTTTGTCTTTATTTATATCCTTTATCTCTTGAGTAACACCAGATTTTTTTTTAAGATTTTATTTATTTATTTGACAGAGAGAGAGAGAGAGAGAGTACAAGCAGGGGGGAGTGGCAGGCAGAGGGAGAGGGAGAAGCAGGCTCCCTGTTGAGTAAGGAGCCCGATGCGGGGTCTCGATCCCAGGACCCTGGGATCATGACCTGAGCCGAAGGTGGACGCTTATTTGACTGAGCCACCCAGGTGCCCAACACCAGATTATTTTAATGATATGAGACCTCATTTGTTTCTGATAGAGAAACAGGCAGTTTAAGCAGGAGGTGAGGAGCCTGAATTATTTAAGGAAATGCACTGGTCTTAAGTTCATGAAGATAGAGGAACAGTTGACAAATGGTAGTAGTCAAGAATCCTTTTCAAGCTGTTAATATTCCTTTATTCTTTTTTAAAAACAGCTTTATAGAGATGAAATTTCATAAAATTAATTTGTTTTTAAATGTACAATTGAGTGATTTTTAATCAGTTTATTTATTTTTTTAAGGATTTTATTTATTTATTTGACAGAGAGAGAGAATCACAAGTAGGTAGAGAGGCAGGCAGAGAGAGAGGGGGAAGCAGGCTCCCTGTTGAGCAGAGAGCCCGATGCGGGGCTCGATCCTAGAACCCTGAGATCATGACCTGAGCCGAAGGCAGAGGCTTTAACCCACTGAGCCACCCAGGCGCCCCTTTTAATCAGTTTATTAAGGATGCAGCTATCATCACAGTTTTTTTGTAGAACAGTTTCATCATCCCAGAATGATCTTTTGTGCTTATTTGCAGTTACCCTTCATTCTTTGTTTTAATCCTTTATTCTCGTTTGGTGGTAAATACTCAGATACATTCAAATACTTCTTTCATTTAATTATTATCATTAGAGTAGTGTGGATATTTTATAAAAGACAAAACTGAGATTTAGGAAGGTTACTGAACCTAAAACATATATCTAGTACATTATATAACAAGAACTAAAAAATCAGGTATCCTTACTTGTCCCATTTACTTAATTATCATGCCTCAACTCTTTATAATTCAGTTGAAGTTTGGAACTTACATCACTTTATTAATGTATTTAAGGAGTAAATGAAGAAGTAATTGCCTATGTTGGTTTTTGGTTACTAGACATTTTATATTTGAGAATATTATTAGCCAGGATACTACTCTACATCTAGATGATCAAATAGTCCTTGCTTATAACTAAACCACCTGAATCACCTATGATTTGAGGTACTATGTGTTAGGAGATAAAGGATCATCTTGAGAACTGATACCTTAGCCCCTCAGTGATGATTACAGAGAGATAAGGGAGGACCTCTCTTTTGCCCCCAAATATTCATCCAATAGATGGTTACTACACACATACCATATATTCTGAGTTATTCTTGATGCTCTTCTGAGATTGCTATTCTTAATCCCTCTCTCCTTGCCTTCCTTTTTTTTCCCAAGAAGTCTTAAGTATCTTCAGAGAAATATAAATGGCAGACAAGTGACGTCTTTCTAATTTGCCTGGTTGCTCTATAAATGTAGTTTGACTTGGCTGGAGTGCTAGTAGTGGGTGGATGAGACTTTTGTAATATCTGTAGTGGGTAGCAGGGGCTGCTAATGAAAGCCAGCTGTTTCCTTCCTTCAGTACCCCAATCCCATGTTGTCCCTAGTAGAACTTACTTTTGGTCTCTTTGAATACTAAATAACTGAGAATTAAAGATATAGATAGCACAGTATCTGTATTATTGGAATTTAAAATTATTTATTTAGATTAATTATAGTTAGCCCACAGAAAAAAAGAATGGAAAACTCCAGAGAGGCTGAGCAGTTACAGATCAAGGTGAAGGAAGGAACCAGACAGAAGAAACAAATCAAGCGACTTGGAGAGAGTATTAACAAATTTCCACAACTGCAGTGCAGTTTACTTACTGTGAAGGGATTGAGGACAGTTTAGGCATGGCCTGCCAGTAGAGTTTGGGAGTGGTCTTCCAGGAGGAAGAGGCAGAAGACTTGAAAACAGGTAGTCAGAGTTGGGATGCAGACTTTAGTATAAGATTTAATCCTAACCTGATATTCCTTAGTTAAAATATGTGACAGATTGCGAAAGCATAGTTATCACATAATCAAAAGACTCTCTTTAATAGAGAAATCGACAAAAGGTATGAATATGCAGTTCACAAAAGGAGAAATATAAGTGGCTAAGTAACACATGAAATAGGTGCCATCTAACTATATCAGGAAATTCAGTAGAATGCAGTTGACTGTGAGGAACTATATATGTGTAACTCTTCATTTTATCCCCAGCTTCTAACACAGTGCCTAGCAAAAGTAGATAGGCTCATATATTTGTTGGGTAAATGAAATAAACACATGAAATTAGGTTTCTCCCCTCTTGGATTGGTGGCACAATTTAAGAAGACTCCTAATGTGTAGGATTGAAAATGGCATGATTAAAGGGCAGTCTTGTATTTTGTTGGTGGGTTGTCCATCGATACAGTCTTTTTGGAAAGCAGTCTAGTGGTATACATTAAAAGGATATAGCATGTACCCTTTGACTCCACAATTCCACATCTAGGAATTAATGTGAAACTAAAATAGTACAAAAGTTCACTGTAATGTTTGTAATACTAAATTCTGGACATAACCCAATTATTTACCAGGTGCTTTCTGGTTAAATGAATACTATACAGTCAATAAAAGAAGGAAAATTCATATGTATTGACATGAAATTATGTTCATTTTTTATTAAATGAAATAAGAATTATATGTGTAATAATTTTTGCATGTTTATGACTATATGTGACTCCTCACAGCATTGTTTATTTCAAGGGAGTGAAATTGGTGACTTTTAATTTCTACTTTATATTAGCCATATTAGAGTTTTTGAGCGACGAGTATCGCTTTTATAGTTGGAAAAACAAAACCATTAAGGTTTATCTCTTTTGAAAAATGCATAGGTGGAAGAATACTCCTTATTCACATTTATAGGAATAGCCAAAACATTTACTGAGGGCCAAGAAAGAAGATATAGCTAAACAGGGAGACATCCCATTTCTTGTGTATGAAAACTGTGTATTCACATTTCAATTTTCTGGTGTTTAGCTAATGAGAGTTGAGTATTAGTTGTCACATTCTGATGTTAGCTGAGTTAGTTGTATCTAATTCTTATCTATACACTCAGCACCTAACAATTCTACTTCTGAATTTACCCTAAAGAAATAGTGATTAGTTGTATTATAAATGTTGTTTTGCATCTGCTTACTCTCATGTTACAGCAATGATGGAAATTCCTCCAAGTTCATTGGCAAAGATCTACCTTATTTGTTTTAATAAACTATGGTTTTAATAAACTATTAACTCTTTTTCTATTCTTGGTCATTTAATTATTTTCAGTTGTTTTACCACTAACAACAGTGTGTCAGTAAACATCTTTGTAGCTTATGGAAATGTAAGCCATAAGCTTATAGGGTATAGCCCTGCAAGTGAGGCCCCTGGGTTGAAAGGTTTTCGTATTTTTTCCGAGTTTGAAACACTACCATTTTAATGACAATGTCATTTTAGAGATTTTATTTATTTGAGAGAGAGAGAGAGTGAGCGCACAAGCAGGGGGAGGGGCAGAGGGAGAAGCAAAGTCCCTGCTGGACATGGAGCCCCATGCGGGGCTCGATTCCAGGACTCCAGAATCATGACTTGAGCTGAAGGCAGACGCTTAACCAACTGAGCCACTCAGGCGTCCCAATGACTATGTCATTTTAGAAAAATACTTGGTTCTTCCTGTTGTTACTAAATAGAACATTTTATTTTATTTATTTGTTTTCAAATTATTTTTATTTATTTAAGTAATTTCTGTACCCAGTGTGGGGCTCCAGCTCACAATCCTGAGATCAAGAATTCCATACTCCACTGACCGAGCCAGCCAGGCACCCTTAGAACTTTTTTTTTTTTCTTACTTTTATTTATCTATTTGAGAGAGAGAGTGAGAGAGAGCGATCATGGGCAGGGGGGAGGGTTAGAGGGAGAAGCAGACTCCCCACTGAGCAGGGAACCCTGTGCGGAACTCAGTCCCAGGACCCTGGGATCATGACCTGAGCCGAAGGCAGACACTTAACTAACTGAGCCACCCAGGTGCCCATCCCTGGAACATTTTATATAAGACATTCTTTTCTCATTGAATTTGACTTGTTACCTGTTAAAATCCCATGTATCTTTGACTTTATTTCTGGCTTCTATTTTGCAGATCATTTTGTTGATTTCTTGTTGCACTACCATGCTATTTTGATAATGATGATGGTTTTATAGTAAATATTAATATCTGCTATGACAAATTCTTCTTGTTCTCTCTCCAATATTAAGTATATGATAGATGGTTATTGCATATTTATTAAGTTAACAAATAGACTTTATAAATATTAAATATTAAATCTTCCCTTAGATAAATTTGGCAAGCCTATTTACTTTAGGGAAACTGAAGCTTGGCATGTTGCTGGTGTCCCCTGCTAGCCAAGAATGGTATTACACGTTTTCAAGTGTAATACACAGTGACACAGAGGAGTTGAGAATTGGACGATCGGTTTGAACATGGAGATAGGAAGGGGCACATGTTAGACATGACAGAAATCCTTTAAGCCCTGAGAAGAGACAGTTTGATAGTAAATTCCAAGGCTGAAAAATGCTAGAAAGTACCTGTAGTGCTCTACTATATAAATTTTATCACTCTTTTCCTTCTCTTTTATTTTAAAAAATTTCAAACCTATAATATAGTGTATGTCCATATTCCCTTCTCGTGAATGTACCATTTGTCAGTATTTTTACTGTAATTGTTGCAGCTGCTCCACTGTTCTCTTGTCTGACTGTCCTCTCCCTCCTTCCTACCCCTACCCTCTCTCCATGCAAGCACACACACATATACTCTTCCTCTCTCTCTCTCTTTCTATCACTCACTTACTATCTACACATACTAGATCTATATTCAGATGGGTGCTGAACCATTTGAGAGTTGCAGATCTGATGATGACATTTCACCCATATATGTTTTGTACATCCTGAGAACCCAGAACATTGTCCTGTATAACCAAATACAATTATCATAGTTCAAAAACTAAACATTTGATACGATTATCTGAAATACCATTCATATTCACGTATCCCCAAGGGTCCCTATAATGCCCTTCACAACCAGTTTTTTCTCCCCAGATCCAGCATGTGCATCATGCATTACCTTTAGTTGTTGTCTCTCCTTGAATGTAGAAAAATATAGAAGTAATCCCTATCCTCTTTTTTGTTTTGTTTTCATGATATTGGCATTTTTGTTTTTTGTTTGTTTTTGTTTTTTTAAAGATTTTTTATTTATTTATTTGACACAGAGAGAGAGAGATCACAAGTAGGCAGAGAGGCAGGCAGAGAGAGAGAGGGAAACAGGCTTCCTGCTGAGCAGAGAGCCCGATATACTGGCATTTTTGAAGAGTCCAGGACAGTTTTTGCAGACTTAAGGTTGTCTGCTTATTCATGATTAGATTTCATTTTAAATTTTTATCAGAAAGAATACCTGGGTGGCGATATATCTTTAGTGCATCTCATCAGAAGGCACATGATGTCATTTTATCCCATTATTGATAACGTTAAGTCTGATTGTTTACTGTACTTCTCTATTTTAAAGATTTTTTTTCTAATAGTCTGTGGGCTAATACTGAAGATTGCGTTCCCCCCAACTTTTTGCCCAGTGGTTTTAGCATTTATTGATGATTTTTTTTCCATTGATGATTTTTGTCTCAATTATTACTTTAATGGTCACCAAAAAAAAGTGATTTTCTAAATCTTTTATTTTTTCTGCATTATTAGTTGACATTCTTCTCTAAAGAAGGACATTTACTCCCTGCTTTGTCTTTTATTTTTTGCTATTATCACTCTGGACTCAGGTATTTGTGTTTTTTGGAGGTTTTTTGTTTGTTTTTTAAGGTTGTATTTATTTGAGGGGAAGGGAGAGAGCGCGCGTGCGAGAGCGAGCTTGCGTGTGCATTCAAGCGAGAGCACAAGAGCAAGAGGAGGGAGAAGTAGACTCCCCGCTGAGCCGGGAGCCCCATGTGGGGCTCGATCCCAGAATGCTAGGATCTTGACCTGAGCCGAAGGCAGCTGCTTAACCGACTGAACCACCGAGGTGCCCCTGTTTTTTGTTTTTTAACAAAGCTCCACGCCCAACATGGTGCTTTAACTCATGACCCCAAGATCAAGAGTAGCACGCTCTACTGACTGAGGTAGCCAGGGGCCCCTCAGGGATTCTTTTTTTACTCATTTGGTTATATTCCATTCTTGTCTTTATTTTGATACTTACGTTTCCAAATCTGACTGGTGAGAGCACCTTCAGGCTGGTTGCCATGCCCTTTTGATGCCTCCGTCTGTTTTTGTGCATTTTCTTGCTGTTAAGATGTTTTAAGATCTCTTTGGAATGAACTATTGGAATCTTAATCAATCGCCGTGAAATGAACTATTTCTCCAAGAGGTCCTATTCCACTTTGGTAGGAAATGATATTAGGAATCAGAGTTTGGGTGCTGAGGCTGCTTCTTTCTTCTAGTATGTTGCGGCTTCTAGACTCTTTCATTGTACAGAAATGGAGACTGTGTCTGTGTCTGTCTCTCTTGATCAGTAGATAGATGATAGAGATTTTTAAAATTTAAGCATGTGTTCATAGTACTACTTCTAGTAATAGTTTTCTCCCTTTTCCTTTTTTCTTTTTTTCTCCCTTTCCTTTGAATATTTGTACCTCTCCTCTCTCATAGTAACATGCCTGGATCCCCCAGAATCTCAGTATATTTATCCATTTGTTCCATTTTGTAGCAATGAAATTGCTATACCATTATGCCACAGCATAGAATGTTCTTTGTAATAAATATATCAACTTAACATAAGTACTTGATGGGTACTTAAAACAGTTTACCTTAGGTAATTAAAAATTTTTAGATGGAGAACTCTCCTTTCTACTTGTTAATACTCTTTTAAAAATTATTTTTTCTGGTAGTACCACAGATTTTGTTTTGATATAGCAATTAGCTAATTTTTGCCAAATTCTTTTTCAATATAGTAGTTGCAAATGTCCTGAGGGAAATGCTATGAGAAATAGGTTTGCCTTTACAACAAAGATAACTTCAAACTGGCTTATTTAAATTTCATGTTAATTTTAGGGGAGCTCAAATTGATTACTGGAATTACTACCTTGTGGGAAACTTTATCTTAGGCAGAGATACTGATGTTTAAAGACACGGGAGAAAAATGTGGATCTAACAAATTAGATGTGAAAATAAGGCAGATCAGAAAAAAATTAGAGAATGAGAGCTACAGCTGGGATATTAGTTCTTATAAACAGTCATTTAATTTTTTAAAAAAAAATTTATTTATTTATTTGACAGAGAGAGAGAGAGAGACCATGGGGAAGGGAACACAAGCAGGGGGAGTGGGAGAGGGAGAAGCAGGCTCTCTGTCCCCCAGCACGGAGCCCTACACGGGGCTGCATCCCAGGACCTTGGGATCATGTCCTGAGCCGAAGGCAGACGCTTAATGACTGAGCTACCCAACACTCATTTAATTTTGTTCTTCTTCTTGGCAGTCTTGATAAAGGAAATAGTGAGATGACTCTCATAGTTTAAGAAAGAGAACACTTTTTTATTGGATTATAGGAGGAATTTTATTGTGGGAATCATATCTATTTCTACAACAAATGTACAGGTGTTTCTTGCATGATTATTTTAGCGCTTTAATTAAATCATAGTTTAAGGAAGGCTTTTTTTTTAAGGAATTGAATTTAGGAAATGTAAGGAAATTAGTATTTTATACACTCCTTAGATTCTTAGGATACAAATAACTTCATATGCAGCAGCACCATAGTTGTAGAGGTCTATCAGAAACCTGAATGTTACTGATATACATTTATCAGTTGGTTCAAGTGTACTGGAGGATAATATACGTTCTTTGGTTTTACTCTCTGAATACCAAAGTGTAGATATTTTTTTTTAGTATTTATTAAAGAAGGAATCAAATACTTTTTAAAAAGATTTATTTATTTTAGTGAAAGAAAGAGTGCACGCACGCACGCACAGGTGCAAGTGGGGATGGAGAGGGGAGGGAGGGGCAGAGAGAGAATCCCAGGCATAAGTGGGGTGGGTTTTACGAACCTGAGCTTGGATGCTCAACCGACTGAGCCGCCCAGGCACCCCAAAAGAATCAAATACTTTTTGCGCTTCCGTATGGTGCTAAGTACCAAGAAGACCAAAGAAAGCACGTACTATTTCGATCCCTCAAAATAGCTTATATTCTTGTCTTAAGTTTATTAGAATATTGTACAAATAGAAAAATCTGAATATTCATTGGGAACACTGAGAATATTTTTTAAATACTAAATTGCTTTGATAGTAAATTTTTATTTTTGAATGTTTACTTGCACTGTTCTAACAACATAAAAATTCTCAAGAGTATATTGGTTTTGCTGTCCATTTTTTTTTTTTAAGATTTTATTTATTTGAGAAAGGATATGCGAATGGAGTAGGGAGCAGTGAGGAGGGGCAGAAGGAAAGGGAGAAGCAGACTCCCCACTGAGCCAGGGAGCCCTTACACGGGCCTCAGTCCCAGGATTCTGAAATCAGGACCTGAGCCGGAGGCAGGCACTTACCTGACTGAGCCACCCAAGGCCCCTGCTGTCCATTCTGACTTTACAATTACAGTTTCTTTCCAATCTTGATTTATTTTAATTTTCTGAATAGATTTATGAATCATAAGGCTAGAAATGCTCAACAAGTATAACCTGGTTTTTTCCCTTCGGTCTCCAGTAGAACTCCCCGCATACCCATTCCCTATGCCCCCTACCTCCCCAAACAAAACCAAGGTAAATGGTTTACTCTATCTCGGGGGGAGAGTGTTGCAGAGTCCCTGGTAATCCCTTATCCCGGGGTTCGACAACCTTTTTCATTATTACCATTTAACCGTAAGTCCCTGCCGCTGTAAATAAAGTATCTTCTTTGGTTTGTTCTTAGTGAAAATATGACATGCTGTAGTGTTTATAGAAATGACACCCTTATTTTCCCCTCCATTCCAAAAGACTTTCTTTTTCAGTACAATTTCCACTACTATTACTAACCCAAGTTAATTTTAGATTCTATTACTGAAAGCCTCAGTTTTGCCATTTATTGAGGTATTAATTGAAATATTAATATATTTAGAGCAGAAATGTCGTTTTTTAGGGAATCTAGAGCAACAGCAAAGCTGAGGTCAAACTGCCATAAGGATGGACACCAAGGAAGCTGTGTTTGGGACAAAAAGAAATCAAGATAAGGTAGATGCAAAGTAGAGAAAAGCACTGGACCCCGGGGGGAGGGAGTGGTAGGTGGGAGTGGGTTTGTGTGCCTCTAATGGCAAAGAATAGTTAGATTTCTGAAGAGGAAGCCATGAAAGGCTTATAGGAAATCTTAAGGATTTGGGTTTAAGTACTACCTTCCATCTATCTGAATGTATAAGTTTTAACTCACTTTTAGCCAGCTGAATACTTTAAAAATTGGTAAGGTTAAGTGTTTCAATGGGGTGGATCCTTCCTAATACTCTGGGCTAGTGTTTACTATCTCAATAGTTGTGCAAGACACTATTGGTATTAGTTGGTAAAACCATTACCGATACCCAGCTTCAGCACTAATGCCTGTTACTACTTGGAATTCGAAAGGGAATCTCCGAGTGAAACATTAAACTCACAAAATGAGTTGAGAACATTTAATTTTAACTTTCCTTTTTGTGTTACAAAGATTGTGTTTCTCTTCTTAGCAACATGAACCGTGAAGACCGAAATGTGCTGCGTATGAAAGAACGGGAAAGGCGGAATCAGGAAATTCAGCAGGGCGAAGACGCCTTCCCACCTAGCTCTCCTCTCTTTGCTGAGCCGTACAAAGTTGTAAGTAGTCCTGTGAATAGTTTTTCCCCCAACAGTGTGACATTTTTGCTTTGCAAGTGTTTAAATTTGAATTTTTATAGTAGAAAAGAGTTACTCTCATATATGCCATTTAACATTTTTCCTTTCCTCTAAATAAGAATGTACCTTTTGGGGGTAAACTTGTCATTAGAGTATAACGTACATACAGAAAGGTACAAAAAACATGTGTTACAGCTGAAAGAACTTTCACAACATGAACAACCTTATGTAATCAGTACCCAGATCGAAAAACAGTATTATTAGTATCCTAAAGTCATCCTCAAACCCAAACCTCCTCCCCTCCCCATGTCGCTGTCTCATATTCTTGAAAATGTAGTCTGGATTAGCTCAAACATTGATCTCTACATCCTAGGCTCTACCACTAACCCTGGGCAGGCATTTCACCTTTCTGAATTAAATTAAAATTTTGTAAATGGGTATGCATCTGTACTGTTTCCTGGGTTCTTTTGGGTATAATATAAAGTCAATCAAAGACAAATATTTCAGAGGTTCTTTTGTTTTTCCCTTATTTCTTGCCATTTGCTTACTTAGTTTACTAAGTATCAGTGATGACTACTATATTTGAATAAATGTGTCTTCAGTATCAGTCTGGTTCCTTTTTCTGTTTTATACTAAAGTATCTGACTTCCTTTTTTATGGGGCTTAATGAACAATACCCAATTTAGATTAAAAGCTAGTTGTCAGAGATGTTCGATAAAGTTAATCAATTGCTATTTTTATAACTGTCATTGTACTTGATTTGGGATTACATAAAACACTGAATGATAACACTTTTGATGACTAGTGTGGCTATAGTGGCCACAAGTGTTTCTAATGTTTGATTTGGCTTTGAATCATTTGATATTCCCTTACATTTTAAAGGCTTGTGCTGTGTATTGCAGCAATAATGGCCATCGTTGGTTTACGGTGTGAGATTGAGAGTGTGTTAGACTTTTTTCTGATAATATAAATATAACAGCATATTCTAGGTTTACACTTATAACATTTGGTGTTTGTAGAAGCTATTTATGAGATCTGTAAAAGCCACTTTTTTTTAAAGATTTATTTATTTGAGAGAGAGAGAGACAGCACAAGTGGAGTGGAGGGGCAGAGGGAGAGAGAGAAGCAGACTCCCCACTGAGCTGGGAGCCCAACGTGGGACTCAATCCCAGGACCCTGGGACTAGGACCTGAGCCTAAGGCAGATACTTAACCGACTGAGCCACCCACGTGCTCCTATTAAAGCCATTTTTTAAAAGTTTTTAAGGATTTTCATTTAAAGGCGGTTACACTGACATCATTTATATGAGTGTAACACAAATCACACAAACCTGGGGTTTGGGTTTAGGGATTAAAGGCATTTCAGAAAAACCCCAGGAGTTTGGTCCAGAATCTTTAAATCATACTACCATTTATTTTGTAATTACATTGTAATGAGTTGGATTTGATTCCTGATCTTGATGTTGTCTACAAATTGCTCTATATTTCCCTCTCTTGTTTAATAGGGGTCAGACTGATTTCATTATCAGTTCATGCCAACCTCAAAATATGTAGTGGTTCTGTCTTGATTTCCTCTTTAATGCAATCAGTAAGCTTACTCTCTTTCATGTTTGTGAACACGAAAGAGTCCTAAAGCTTGTAGGTATCTTGGACTTTCTTCTTATCCAAGAATGATTTTTAAAACTTACAGTCTGTACCATTAACTTCCAAACTTAGAGTTTTTCTTGGTCAGAGTTAATAGAATTAATATTTGACACTATCAGTGGATTTTCCATTCTTAATTTTTTGTTGACTTTTATTCACTTAATTAGTCATAGTAACAGAAGGAATTGACTTTTTAAAAGTCAGTTGGGTATAACACGTTTCATTAAATTTTTGTTTCTCCTTTTAACTTTAACATTGAACTCCCAAGAATATAATGTTTTCCTACGTTGCAGATAATGAGCTTTGGCTAATCTGCTCACCTATAACTTAACTACATAAAGGCACATTACTTTTCCCACTCTTTAAAATATTTTTACTACTGTTTCAAGGTATTTATTGGTTTAATTTGGATTTTTTTTCCCTCCTGGAGTCTTTTGTACATACTTCTCAGTGTCCCATAGAATATTTGTGTTTTCGCATGAATGTTTTTCACTTTCAGTGCATTTTTTTCACTATAAAAATTATATTTGGAGTTTGCTTTTGAGATGTTAACGTTAAGATATGAGATGAGGCCTCCCTTTGAAAAGCCCCTTTGCATTTGAAGTTTGGAAAGTCCATTTAGAAGCATCTTTTATTTCCTTTTTTTTAAATCTTTTTATTTCCAGTTATGCTAATTATATCATTTTATTTTACAATTTTTTGTAGACTAGCAAAGAAGATAAGCTATCAAGTCGTATTCAGAGTATGCTTGGAAACTACGATGAAATGAAGGATTTCATAGGAGATAGATCTATACCAAAGCTTGTTGCAATTCCCAAGCCTACGGTACCACCGACAGCAGATGAAAAATCTAACCCAAATTTCTTTGAACAGAGACATGGGACCTCTCATCAGAGTAGCAAATGGACTCCAGTAGGACCTGCACCCAGTACTTCTCAGTCCCAGAAACGGTCCTCAGGGTTGCAGAGTGGACACAGTAGCCAGCGGACCAGTACAGGTGGCAGTGGTGGCACCAGTAGTAGTGGCCAGAGGCATGACCGTGACTCATATGGCAGTGGTGGAAGCAGTAGTCGGAAAAAAAGCCAGCATGGATCAGAACACTCCAAATCACGCTCTTCCAGCCCTGGAAAACCCCAGGCGGTTTCTTCATTAAGCTCCAGTCATTCCAGGTCTCATGGGAATGATCACCATAGCAAGGAACATCAGCGTTCTAAATCACCTCGGGACCCTGATGCAAACTGGGATTCTCCTTCCCGTGTACCTTTTTCAAGTGGGCAGCATTCAAATCAGTCTTTCCCACCTTCATTGATGTCAAAGTCCAGTTCAATGTTACAGAAACCCACTGCCTATGTGCGGCCCATGGATGGACAGGAGTCCATGGAACCAAAGCTGTCCTCTGAGCACTACAGCAGCCAATCCCATGGCAACAGCATGACTGAACTGAAGCCCAGTAGCAAAGCACATCTCACCAAGCTGAAAA
This sequence comes from Potos flavus, assembly GCA_028534135.1. Taxonomy (NCBI): domain Eukaryota; kingdom Metazoa; phylum Chordata; class Mammalia; order Carnivora; family Procyonidae; genus Potos; species Potos flavus. The sequence continues at coordinate 19,459,684 of CM052895.1, read as the reverse complement.
TACCTTCCCAACCATTGGATGTAAGTTATACATGTAGAGCCTTAAAAAAAAAAAATTTATCCATTTATTTTAGACAGAGAGCAGGAGGAGGGGGAGGGGGAAGGGGAGAGAGAATCTACTGCCACCCCCAAGATCTGGACCTGAGCCAAAATCAAGAATTGGCTAATAAACTGACTTGAGCCACCCAGGAACCCCTTAGAGCTTTTAATATTATGACTCTGTGAAGCAGTTTACTATGAAATTATAATTGAACTTGAATTTTGTCTGTTTTAATAATAAGGTATATTTAAGTTTTAAAAAAAGACTTGTCATTGACTCCGAAGTGAATCAGTAGACCTGTTCGCTTCCCCTGTTGGGCAATAGAGAAAATGTCATTCAGTTTTGAAATATTCAGATGATAGTCAGTTATAGAATAAAAGCATGATCTATGAAATCAATACCTTAGATTTCCTCCTTTTGATTTTACAGAATAATATGTCTTGTGTTCTTTCGTTTAAAAAAATTAACTTGTATTCTCATTGTGATATCATGAATGCGACATGGGGTCTGGTTATTTATAGTAAATGTTGAGATTTTGAGGGGGTCCATCAAGATGGTAAATGTTGTATGGTTTGGATGCCATGAACTTTTTCTCTGTTTACATTTAGAGGTTTGAGACAGCTGCTCTAGATTCATAGTGGTGGTTTGACATTTACAGTATTAATAATTGCATACCAAAGCATCAGAATAACTAAAGAAATTGAGTATTCCCTGTAAAATAGTTTAAGTTTTATCTTCTAAAATAAAAAAATTTTTAAATGGTGTTTGTAACCAGAAATCATAGTTCATAGCTTAAAATGGTGGTGGAAGGGATCAAGAATAGGTGAAATGCTATTTTAAGAACATTTAAACATTTTTCCTGTGGCCTTGGGAAACTCATTGTTCACGGTAGTTGTCATCTAATTACTCCTCTGAGGAGAACAGTGAAGTGGTTGTTCTTTTTTCAAACAACTTGATCCTTCGAGATAGACTTGAGTTCAAACTCTAGCTCTCCAATTCCTGATTGTGCTTTAGAATAAACAACTTTTCCATGATTTAAGGAAAGCTGTGTAAAATGTCCATCATATTCCAGATAAGTATTCTTTCAATAATGTTGGTTTTATTCTGTTTGTTAGTTTATGTGAAACAATGCATTTCAGTATCATGGTATATTTTGTGTATAAATAAATTTTTGGCAAGTTGCTCCACCTGCAAAATAATGTTTAAAATTTATTTCTAATCTAAATATAAGAAAGAAAAAAAAAAAAGAAAAAAAAGAAAAAAATAAATATAAGAAAGATAAGATTTTTCGAAACCTTTGATAAATACAAAGTTCTTCAAATCCTTGTATAGTTGGTGACTAAAATTTTTTAGAGCTTGAAAAATTTGCATTTAACGAAATTTGTCAAAAGATTAATTGATGTGGTTTAGAATAGTGAGATCATAATTATGTCTTTTTTTATTTTTATTTTTTTAAAGATTTTATTTATTTACTTGAGAGAGACAGCGAGAGAGGGAACATAAGCAGGGGGAGTGGAAGAGGGAGAGACAGGCTCCCCGCTGAGAAGGGAGCCCGATGCGGGACTCCATCCCAGGACCCTGGCATCATGACCTGAGCTGAAGGCAGACGCTTAATGACTGAGCCACCCAGGCGCCCCCATAATTATGTCCTTAAATTTAATTCATTTTCTAATAGTTTTGTTGAATCTGTGCAACAAATGATAAAAATCTAATAATAAATGACCCCGAATCTAATGTGTGTTTCTTTTCCTCTTAAGGCATCTGCTTCCGGTGACGTGAGCTGTGTGGATGAAATTCTTAAAGTAAGTTGTTATTGTTTTAATACTTTGTCTTTTTTGTTTATGATACTCTGCTATCTTCTTGTCCTCTCCCCCCCCCCCCCCCGATATTTCACAAAGGATCTGGGGCAGCAGATTGCTTACATTTGAAACTGTCATTATGTCTATAAAAAATAATTGACTCTGTTATGCTTATTTTCATATTTAGTTTCTGAGTCATTTGGTTTGTTTATTACCTGCCCTCAAAGAACTGGTTTTGTTTGTTTTTCATTTTCAAGTAAATCAAATTCCAGTCATAATAGTTTGCCTTGAAAAGAGGAAGAAACCAAATACAACAGTACTTTCTAAGGCTGATCAGTAATTACCAGTCAGACCGTTTCATTGAAAATAGCTTGCTCTGTAATTCATTTATACTTACTGGTCAGTTCCTACAATGAAAGACCTCCTCTGAATACTGCTCATTTTGAGTGTTGGATGGAATATGTTTAAAATCGACACGTGACCAAAATGTGCATTCCTCTTTTGGGAAAAGAGAAAATTGTCAGCTGGAAAAAGAGAAAGTCTAGTAGATCAATGAGTGACAGTGACTGCTTTTGGCTCAGTAGAGAAAAACCGTCAGTCACATATTACTTGTAATTTTTGCATAAGCTCCTAATTTTTTGTGTCTGTACCTGCATTTCACCGTGGATACTTCTGAAAGACTACTTGCGTTGCTACTTCCACTTTATTCTCTCCTTCCTTTCTTCAGCCTAGCACAGTCTCTCATTTGTCTCTGTCATTTTGCTGAAGCTGTTTCACTAAGTTCATGATCTTCTCCCTTCAGTGAAGACTTCGAGTTCTCAGCTTTTTCTGCTGTTCTCAAGAATTTTTAGTTTTTCCTTCTAGAAACCTCATTCTTCCTTCCTTGACTGTTATTATGCTTCACTGTTTTTATTTCCATCCACCTTTCTTGCCACATCCACATTCTCTGCCTTTTGGGAACCTTTGTGTCTTCTCTTCTCTTTTAAATATGGGTCTTTTTTCTAGCTTCTCCGCTTTTTTCTGCTCCATCTTGGTTTTCCTCTATTGTTACAGCTTCACCTGTTAACTCTTCAGTCTTTCTCTCCTCCTTGGCCTCCTCTGAGTTGTGGTTTATGTCTCTTCCTTGCTTCGTAGCTATGTGTCCATTTGCATATCTCCCTGCGTCTTTACACTCAACATATCTAAAGGCAGAATTATCAGACCTCCTTCTTTTACTAGTACTACCATTCTACTATGCTTTTAAGTGTAAAACATGTAATTTTCTCTCATGTTCTATTTAATCACAAAACTGCATGTACGGTTTGAATTTTCCTTGAAAATACTATTCCTTTATTTCCATTTCTGTCACCTTGAGCTTCAAGAATTGCGATCTACAATCCTTGCTTTGCTCATCTGTCTTCTGTATTGCTGGCAGATTCTCTCTTTAATCCATTGTCTTCATAAGTTAATTTCCGTTTTAGAAATTTCAGTGGCTCTCTTCCTAAGCCCCATCGAAAAAATAGTGTACAAGTTCAACATTCTAGACCTTTCACAGGCTGGTTCTAACCTCTCTCAGTATTGATTCTCCACTTTTGTCATATTGGTTTCACTAAGCCATGCGCTTTCTTGCTATCGTATCTTTTTAGATAAACTTTCATGAAATATGTTTCTCCTTTGTCTTTAGTCACATACAGATTCTGTTTTTTCTTAGAATCCCAGTGAAATCCTTTCCCCTATGTCAGACCATCAGATCACAATGATAACTCTTTTGAATCTCATATAGCATGCATTTTTCAGTTGCCATGTATATAAAAAGTGTAACGGAGCATTTATCTTTTCTCTTTGAATCCTCAAAGATGCATGGCATTGTAATACCTGGAAGAATTTTAGGTATTCTCACATTTAATTATCTCTTTGATGGTACTGACCATTTATTCTTCATTTTATATATATAGGGCTTGGCACATGGCTTTGGGTGTAATAGGTGCTCAGTCATTTAATGATGGAGTTAAAGAGATTGTCTATTGAAAGTACTTTGATATTTGAGGTGTAAAATGCCAACACTGAAAACCTATAGAGTGTCTGAGTTTGTTTCCTTTCCCTGTATGCAGTGCATAAGAAACTGCAGGTCCAAATTGCCTTCATGTTTTCTTGAGATTTGTAGTCATAACTATTTCTAGGAACTCCATCATAAACTTAATGAAGAAAATTTTAACCTAAAAATGGTAACCGTTTATTATAAAAGATTAGTTCACGGCCTACTTATGAAGCACCTGCCATGTGTCAAGCTCTTTGGATAATGATAGTGTTGTACCCTTTGAGCTGACATTCTTGCTGGATATTAGAAATAATCAACTATTAATATTATTTCAGAAAGTGAAATGCTATGAAAAAATAAAACATTGTAAGAAGATAAAAAGCAATTACAGTACAGATGGCTATTTTATGGAGTTCCCGTAGGACTGTATCAAGTGCCCAGGTCTCTTTCCCCTCTGTCGTTCTGTTGCCCAAAGATAGCCAGAGATTTTTTTCATACATATTTTTTCATATACAGACATTTACTAGGATGTAGATCATGATTTGTTTATCATTTACCAGTATATTGTGGACAACATTTCATATCAGTAGTTAAATTCCTCATTTTACTGTCTGCTCGGTGTCTCATTGTATGGCTGTCTGGTAATTTATTTAATTATTTTGTGCTGTTGGATATTTAGGTTGTTTCTATTTTTTAAGTGTAGGCCCCTTAAATATGTATCTTTACATAACTGTGTGGGTATAGCTAAAGAGTAAATTCCTAAAAGTTAAACTACTTTTAATTTGTTGTATTTTCTCAGTCTACCTAATGGCTTACTTTGAACTAAATGCCAGAAATAAAACACTCCTTCCTTATTCTAAATCTGATATCTCTCTTTCCCTTGCTCCTTTAACATAAACATTGTGATCTTATCCAAATCTCCACTTGAACATAGTTGGCATGTGATTAAAATTCACTAAATATGTGAATGAAATCATACTTATGGCCTTGCTTGTCTGTCTTCTTTCTCATGGGCTTTTGATATCTCTCTTCTGATTTCCTCCACCTGACCAAAAACTTCCTATCAGCGATTGAACTCTGCAGCCAGACTTCGTGGGATGAAATTTTGTGTCCATTTGTGTCCACAAATGTTTGGCTTTTAATAAATAACTTCTGTGCTTCAGTTTTCTCCTACATAGAGTTAGGATAATAATGGTATCTACCTCCTAATATCATTGTGAGTACTAAATGAGTAACAGACCTGTAAAACAGCACATGGCTGTTTTATAGTATCTGGCCCATTAAAGGCACACAGTAAATGTTAGCTCCTTTTCTTATTATTACCTGCCCCTCCTGCTCTCACAGCACACTCTTCTTCAGTAGCTTTGTACTGTGTACCTTGTATTTCATTACAGGCTGATTTCTGTGACGATTCACAGGTTTCATCATCTTAGCTCCAAGCTCCTTGAAGCCAGGGAGTGTATATTATTTATCTATTTCCTGCCCCTTAGTGCCTTGCACACAATTGTGCTTAATTGATATTTATTGATTAAATATGTATACTTTTGGAGGACCTGTCATGAAACCAGCATTTATAATACAAATCTGGTTTTTAGCTATGTAATTTTTATCCTTGAACTGGTTGAAAACAAACTGTAATAATTACATTTCAGGAGATGACGCATTCATGGCCTCCCCCTCTAACGGCTATTCATACACCATGCAAAACAGAACCTTCCAAATTTCCTTTTCCAACTAAGGTAAGTAAATAACATGTGTCTTTGATACTGTTAGAAAACTCTATAAATGGCTTGACTAAAATCATATGAATTCAGAGTTGTCTTGCCATTCCCATTCTAGTGGGAGACAGACAATAAATACATAATTTCAAATAGTGATCATTGCTATGAAGAAAATAAAACAAGATAATGGAATCAAGAGTGACTTGGATTAAGAGGTTCTTGAAAAAGCTTTGAAGGCAGTCGGGAAGAGAATTAAAAAGCATCAATGTTTGTTTTGGTGTTCTAGGCTGCAGGTGGTAAGGGCTTCTCAAACTCTTGTCTGAGGAACCCCTTTCCATTGGACTTAGCAGCCATACGGATGTGCTGTGGAAAGAGGTTCCTCAGACAACAGTTCAGGTTCAGCTACAATCAGCAGATGTGCTTTTTTTTTTTAACATTAATTTATATTTACATGAATAATAGAAGAATATATTCTCCTTGTGGAAGTTTGACCAGGACCCCTAATAATGGCCTTTCCCAGTGTTGTCTCCATCTCACCTCCATGCATACTTTTGCAAGTCTTTTCACATGCATTTACAAACATACATATGTGATCATTACATGTAAGCACTCTCTCTTTGATTTTATTTCTGCCCAGATTTATTGTTCTGGATTTTTAATCAGCAACAGGTCTTAGAGACCGTTCTATAGTTACTCGTGTCTTCATTATATATAGATAATAGATTACATATAGAGGTATTTCATTTCTTTTATTTGCATCCATAGTATAAATGTATTTTAGTTTAACTATTTCCCTTTGGTATTTAAGTTGTTGCCAAGTTTTCATTTCCATAAACATTGCTTGTGTGGGTATCTTTTTCATGCCTTCTTATGTGCATATGAGTTTCTTTTGTGTAAAGTAGGAGTAGAATGGTTGAGTTTTGAGATGGTATATTTAATATATATTCTCAAATTCCCTCCGTATCAGTTGTACCAGTCAGTACTCTCACTTGTATTCCCTCTAATTCCTCACATGCACATCACCATTTGTTATTTGAAGCACTCATCTTCTGAGTGCAGAATGGCATTTCATTTCCTAGATTGCTAGCGGGGTTTATCATCTTTACACATTTGTTATCCATATGACTTCTCTGTAGCTGAATTTACCAGTTTCCTGTGCTCTTGGGGTTGCATCTTTCACCTAATGAGTTTCAGGAGGATTTCTTTTGTGTACTTTTGTTTGAATTCTGGATTCTAATAATTTCTTCTATGTGCTACAAACACATCTGCCAGTTAGAGTCCTTTTAAGTATTATGGTGTGGAAGATTTTAATTTTGATGAATAAGTAGATCGTTCTCTTCTATGAAGCTTTTGCTTTTAAATGTCTTTTAAAGAAGCTTTTTCCTTCCCCAGGATCATAAGCATACCCTCTTATTTTTTTTACTTTAATGTAATTGCAATTTTGTTTTCTATGTTTCTCTTTAGCCCAATTTACTTTTGTGAATAATGTAAGGTAGGCATTTAACTTTCTGCCTATATGTGTGCCATCACACTCTTTTACTTTCAAAATCAACCTTGTGCACACCTAAAAAATGTGCAGTTGGAATTTGGTAGGTGTATCCACCTGCGTAACCACCACCCTAATCAAGAATTAGAATATATCCGTCACCGCCAAAAGTCCCCTCGTGTTTCTTTGCGATCTACCGCACGCCCACCACTGGCCCCTCACAATTACTGATCTGTTGTATGTCAGTATAGATAAGTTGTGCTTTTTCTAGGATTTCATGTAAATGGACTCCATACAGTGTATACTCCATTTGTATATATGTTTGCCTTCTTTTGCTCACCATATATTTTTGGAATTCTTCCATGTTCATGAATATATTGGTAATTTGTTCTTTTTTATTCCTGAGTTCCTTTTTATTTGTGTTGTATGAAAATATGAAAATTTGTGTATCCAAGTACCTGTTGATGAACATTTGGGTTTTTGGGGTTTTTTTTCCCAGATTTGGGCTATTAAGAAGGGAGTATCTGTAAATATTCACTTACAAGCCTTTATGTAGACTTAAGCTTTCTTTTTTCAAGGATAAATATTGGGTTATGTGGTAAAAAGTAGAATTGCTCAGTCATATGTTGAGTTCATACTAAACTAAAAACTATTTTCCAAAGCGACTGTGTCATACTCCTACCTTACTCCACTCCCATCCCTCAGCAGTATATGGCAGTTTGATTTGTTCTACATCCTTGTGTACATTTGGTATTATCAGTCTGTTTAGTTTTAGCCATTCTTTGGGCACATAAAGGTATCTCACGCTGCTTTCAGTTTGTGATTCCCTGATGACTAATGATGTTGAACCTCTTCTTATGACCTTATTGACCATTCTTCTTTTTGGATATCAGTTCAAATCTTAGGACTTGTGTGTGTGTGTGTGTGTGTGTGTGTGTGTGTGTGTGTGGTAGTGGTGGTGATGGTGTGTCAGGATTAGGAGATGTTATTTGTAGTTTTCTTGTCTTTGGTTTTGGTATCAGGGTAACTCCGGCTCTTTAAAAGGAGCAGGGAAATGTTCTCTTCATTTCTGTTTCCTGAACTGGTGTGTGGAGTTTAGTTTTAATTCTTCCTTGAATGTGTTTTTTTTTTGTTTGTTTTTTAAGATTTTTTATTAATTTGAGAGAGCGAGAAAAAGCAAGACGGAGCATCAGTTGGTGGGGAGAGGCAGACTCCTCACTGAGTGGGGAGCCTGACATGAAAGGGTGCATCGCCAGACCCTGGGATCATGATGTGAGCCGAAGGCAGATGGTTAACCTACTGAGCCACCCAGGCACCCCTTGAATGTTTTAATATACTTCAACAGTGATGCCATCTGGGCCCGTAGTGTTCTTTATTGGAAGGTATTCGATTATAAATTCAAGTTTTTCATTAGATACAGAGTTATTCAGATTTTCTATTCCTTGTGTCAGTCTTGTAATTTGTTCATTTCATCTAAGTAGTCTAGTTTATTGGTATAGAGTTATTTATAAAATAAATACTTATTCTTTTAATGTCTGTAGGATCTCTAGTAAAGTCATTTTTTCCCCTGAAATTGGTGATTTGTATTTTCTCTCTTCATTTTCTTTGATTTGTCTAGCTAGAGTTTTGTCAGTTTTATTGATAATTTCCAGTAATTATCTTAATTTTTTCAGTTTTCTATTTCTTTGGTTTTTCCTTTATTGTGGTGGTTGTCTTCCTTCTTATTGTGGGTTTCATTTACTTTTAACTTCTTCAGATGGAGGCTTAGGTCATTAATCGTAAACATTTCTTGTTTTCTGTATTTAAAACTATCAATTTCCCTCTGAGCCCTGCTTTAGGTGTATCTCACAGATTGTGATATATTGTGATTTTATTACCATTTAGTGTGTGATATTTCCTTATTCCCTTATCCCCTGTGTGAATTCTTCCTTGATCTATGGAAGCATATGGTTTCATTTTCAAATATTTGAGGATTTTCCACATACTATTTTATTACTGAATCTAATTCATTTATGTCCTTGTTAGAGAATATAAGCTGTATAATTTGTTTTTAAAAATTTATTTTAATGTTTTATGGCCAGTGTTCATGTATGCTAGATAGAATATGTTCTTTTTTTATTTTTAAGATTTTATTTACTTGAGACAGAGAGAGAGAGTGAATGAGTGAGCACAAGCGAGGAGGAGGGGCAGAGGGAGTGGAAGAAGCAGACTCTATGTTGAGCAGGGAGCCCCATGCAGGGCTCAATCCCAGGACCCCAAGATCATGACCTGAGCTGAAGGCAGATGCTTAACTGACCGAGCCACCCAGGCGCTATAGAATGTGTTCTGTATCAGATCAAGTTGGTTGAGAGTGATTAGTTGTCTACATTTTTACTGACTTTATATTTGTTTTATCAAGTAATGAAAGGAGAGTGTTGACATCTGCACCTCTGTTTGTGGATTTGTCTGTTTCCTCTCTCAGTTTTGTCTATTTGGGGTTCATGTATTTTGAAGTTTTGTTGTTAGGTATATTTAGGATTGCACTTTCTGATAAATTCATCCCTATTTTTTTTTCATTATGAGATGTCCATCTTTATATTTGTTATTAATGCTTATTCTGAAGTCTCCTTTGTCTAATTTTCATATAGTCACAACAGCTTTCTTTTAATTTACTATTAACATGATTTAACATTTTCTTTTATTTTTAATCTTTTGGTGGCTTTATATTTATTTAAAGTGAGTTTCTTACAGGCAGCATATAATTTGGTCTTGGTTTTGCAGTATCCCAATCTCTAGTATTTAATCGTGGAGAATTTAAACCGTTTTCTTTTAATGTAGTAATTGATATTGTAGGGTGGTTATTTTTTTGGTGTTTGTGGGTTTTTTTTTTTTATATTGTAGGGTTTAAATGTACCATTTGTTATTTGTTTTCTATTTGTCCCAACAATTCCTTCTTTCTTTGTTCCCTTTCTTGAGATTCCTTTGGATTAAATAACTGTTTTTAATATTCTATCTTGAATTATTTAATAGTATACTTCTTTTTTATTAATTATAAAATTAAAGCTTGAGTTTATCAGAATACTTTGAGCATAAGCTCATAGTTCTGGCTTATGAAGCAGGTCCATTCCTAATTTTTTTTTAGGTGACTGTTTTATTGAGGTACAATATACACACTATACAGTTCATTCATTTAAAATGTACAATTAACTGGTTTTTAGTATATTCATCGTTGTGTAACCATCACCACAATTATTTTGGAACATTTCATCACCACAAAGAGACACCCTATTCTATTTAGCAGTCACCCTTCTATGTCCTCCAGCCCCGACCCTGGCCCCAAAGCAGTCACTAATCTGCATTATATCTCTGTTGATTTGCCTATTCTGGACATTTCATATAAATCAAATCATACAATATGTGGTCTTTTTTGACTGGATCTTTTACATCTAGCATGATGTTTTAAAGTTTCATTCATGTTACGTTATCAGTATCTTCCATTTTATAGCTATATTCTATAGTATGAATGTATCACATTTTGTTTGTCTGTTTACCAGTTCATTGACATTTGGGTTGTTTTCAGTTCGGGGCTATTCTGAAAATTGCTGCTGTAACATTAGTGTAGAGATGTGTTTTCGATTCTCGTGGTTATTCCACCTAGGAGTGGAATTCCTAGGTCATATAGTAACTGCGTTTAATCTTTTGAGGAACTACCTGATGGCTTTCCACAGTGTTTGCTACATTTTATATTCCCACCAGCAGTGTAGAGAGCTCCAGTTTCTTCAAATCCTGGCCAAGTTGTTGTTATCTTTCTTTTTGAATAAAGATATTTTAGCGGGTGTGAAGTGGTTTATCATTGTAGTTTTGATATTAATTTCTCTGATGGCTAATGATGTTGACAGTCTTTTCATGGGTTTACGGGCTTTTCTATATCTTATTTAGAAAGATATCTATTCAGATATTTTGCTGATTTTTATTTTTATTTTATTTATTTTGTTTGTTTTTAAAGATTTTATTTATTTATTTGACAGAGAGGAGAGAGATCACAAGTAGGCAGAGAGGCAGGCTCTCTGCTCTGCTGAGCAGGGAGCCCAATGCGGGGCTCCATCCCAGGACCCTGAGATGATGACCTGAGCTGAAGGCAGAGGCTTTAACCCACTGAGCCACCCAGGCGCCCCAATTTTGCTGATTTTTAAATTTGGTTATATGTCTTTTTATCATGAAGTTATAGTGTTTATATATCTTACAGATCCTTATCAGATGAACGATTTGCAAAAATTTTCTCCCATACTGTGGGTTGTCTTTTTTGCCTTTTTTTTTTTAAAGACTTTATTTATTTATTTGACAGAGAGAGATCACAAGTAGGCAGGAGAGGCAGGCAGAGAGAAAAGGGGGAAGCAGTCCCGCTGAGCAGGACCCCGAGATCATGACCTGAACCGAAGGCAGAGGCTTAACCCACTGAGCCACCAGGTGCCCCACCTTTTTTTTTTTTTTAAGATTTTATTTATTTATTTGAGAGAGAGAGAGTGCGTGTGCATGAGGCAGGAGAGGGGCAGAGAAAGAGGGCCAAGCAGACTCCCTGCTGAGCAGGAAGCCAGGCAGGGGGCTCGATCCCTCTGTCCCTACCCTCACTTGTGCTTTTTTTCTCTCTCTCTGTCAAATAAATAAAATCTTAAAAATTTTTTTTAAGTGTGTGCTGTATTAGTTTCAGGTGTACAGTATAGGGATTCAACAATTCTGTACATTACTCAGTGCTCGTCATAAGGGTACATACTCTTAAACCCTTTCACTTATTTTACCTTTCCCCACCAACCCACCTCTCCTCTGGTAACCATCTGTTCTCTATATTTCAGAGTCTTGGTTTTTTTATTTGTCCCTTTTTTCCTTGTTCATTTTGTTTTCTTAAATTCTACATATGTGTGAAATCATATGGTACTTTGTCTTTCTCAGACTGACTTATTTCATTTAGCATTATACTCTCTAGATCCATCCATGTTGTTGCAAATGGCGAGATTTTATTCTTTTTTTTACGGCTGAGTAATATTCCCCAGTGTGTGTGTGTGTGTGTGTGTGTGTGTGTGTGTGTGTGTGTGTGTGTGTGTGTATCACATCTTATTCTACCATTCATCTATTGATGGACACTTGGGTCGCTTCTGTAATTTGGCTACTGTAAATAATCTTGTAGTACACATAGGGGTGCTTGTATCTTTTTGAACTAGTGTTTTCATATTCTTTGGGTGAATACCCAACAGTGCGATTATCAGAACATAGGGTAGTTCTATTTTAATTTTTGGAGGAACCCCCATACTGTTTTCCACAGTGGCTGCACCAGCTTGTGTTCCCACCAACAGTGTATGAGGGTATTTTTTCTCTATATCCTCGCCAACCCTTGTTTTTTCTTGTGTTTTTTATTTTGGCCATTCTGAGAGGTGTGAGGTGAGATCTCATTGTGGTTTTGATTTGCAATTCCCTGATAATGAGTGACGTTGAACATCTTTTCATGTGTCTGTGGGCGAACTGTATGTCTTCTTTGAAGAAATGTGTGTTCTTGTCTTTTGCCCACTTTTTAAATTAGATTATTTGCTTTTTTTGGTGTTATGTTGTTCTTTATATATTTTGGATACTAACCTTTATTGGATGTATCATTTGCACATATCTTCTCCCATTCATTAGGTTGTCTTTTTGTTTTATTGTTTTCTTTGCTGTGCAGGAGCTTTTTATTTTGATACAGCCTCAACAGTTTATTTTTACTTTTGTTTCCCTTGCCTTAAGGGACATATTTAGAAAAATGTTTCTATAGCCAGAGAAATTACTGCCTGTGCTCTCTTATAGGATTTTTATGGTTTCAGGTCTCACATTTAAGGCTTTAATCATTTTTTTTTTTAAGATTCTATTTATTTATTTGACAGAGAGAGAGAAAGATCATAAGTAGGCAGAGAGGCAGGCAGAGGGAGAGGGGGGAAGCAGGCTCCCTGCTGAGCAGAGAGCCCGACGAGGGGCTCGATTCCAGGACCCTGAGATCATGACCTGAGCCGAAGGCAGAGGCTTTAACCCACTGAGCCACCTAGGCACCCCGAGGCTTTAATCAATTTTGAGTTTATTTTTGTGTATAAAATGAAAATGGTGTGAAAGTGGTCTAGTTTCATTCTTTTTGCATGTAGCTGTCTAGTTTTCCCAGCACCATTTGTTGACGAGACTTTTTCCCGTGGCATATTCTTTTTTTTTTTTTTTTTTTTAAGATTTACTTATTTATTCTAGAGAAAGAGAATGTATGCAGAAGTGGGGGGAGGGGGCAGAGGGAAAGAATGTCAAGCAGACTCCCTGCTGAGTCCAGAGCCTGATGTGGGACACAACGCCACAATCCATGAGATCATGACCTGAGCTGAAACGAAGACACCCAACTGACTGAGCCACCGAGGCGCCCCCATCTCATTGCATATTCTTACATCCTTTGTTGTAGATTAATTGACCATATAATCATGGGTTTGTTTCTGCATTCTCTATCCTCTTCCCTTGGTCTGTGTGTCTTTTTTTGTGCCAGTGCCATACTGTTTTAATTACTACAGCTTTGTGTAGTATATCTTAAAATCTGGGATTTTGATACCTCCAGTTTTGTTATTTTTTAAGATTGCTTTTTGGGGCCTTTTGTAGTTCCATACAAATTTTAGATTATTTGTTCTAGTTCTGTGAAAAATGATTTTGGTATTTTGATAGGGATTGCATTAAACCTGTAGATTGTGTTCCATAGTATGGACATTTCAATGATATTTGTTCTCCTAATTCATGAGCATGGAGTTTCTTTCCATTTGTTGGTGTTGTCTTCAGTTTCTTTCATCAGCGTTTTGTAGTTTTCAGAGTATAGATCTTTCACCTCCTTGGTTAAATATATTCCAGGTATTTTATTATTTTTGGTGTAATTGTAAATGGGATTGTTTTCTTAATTTTTCTTTCTGCTACTTCATTATTAGTGTATAGAAATGCAATAGATTTCTGTATCTTGATTTTGTATTCTGCGATCTTACTGAATTCATTTATTAGTCCTAGTTTTTTGGTGGAATCTTTTACAATTTTCTATATATGGTGTCATGTCATCTGCAAATAGTGAAAGTTTGACTTCTTTCTTACCAGTTTGGATATCTTCTGTTTCTTTTTTTTCTGTCTGATTTCTGTGGCTAGGACTCGTAGTATACTATATTGAATAAAAGTGGTAAGAGTAGACATCCTTGTCTCGTTCATGATCTTAGGGGGAAAGCTTTCATTTTTTCCCTTTGAGGATGATATTCACTGTGTGTTTTTCATTATAGGGCTTTTATTATGTTGAGGTGTGTTCCCCCTAAACCTACTTTGTTGAGGGTTTTTATCATAAATGGATGTTGTAATTTGTCAAATGCTTTTTCTGCATCTTTTGAAATGTTCATATGGTTTCTATCCTTTTTCTTGTTGATGTACCCCAAATGTTTCCTTATGATCCTTTATAATGTTCTCTTCCTATAGTCTCTGCCCTTCCGATCCCTAGGCAACCACTAATCTGATTTCTGTCACTATGTATTAGTTTGCATTTTTGAGAATTATGTGTAAACAGAATGATAATACATGTATACTTTTTGGTTAGTTTCTTTCACTTAGCACAATTACTATTATTTTTAAAGATTTTATTTATTTATTTGAGATAGAGAGCATGAGCTATGGGGAGGGGCAAAGGGAGAAGGGAAGCAGACTCCCTCCTGAGCAGGGAACCCCACGTGGGGCTAGATCCCAGGACCCTGAGGTCATGATCTGAGCCGAAGGCAGATGCTCAACCGACTGAGCCACACGGGCGCCCCTCACTCAGCACAATTATTTTGAGATTCATCCGTATTTGTCAAATGTATAAATCATTCTTTCTTATTGCTAAGTAGTATTCAATTTCATAGTTATACCACAGTTTATTTAGCCATTCACCTACTGATGAACATTTGGGCTCTTTCTGGTCTTTAGTTAAATAAAGCTGCTGTGAATATTTGTGTACAAGTCTTTGTATGGGCACATGCTTTTATTTCTCCTAAGTAAATACCTTCAAGTATAGGGTGGATATACATTTAACTTTTAGGAAAATCTCATACTGTTTTCCAAAATGATTGAACCATTGTATATTCCTACTAGTGATAGATGAGAGTTTCAATTGCTCTACATACTTACTGGAGTTTGTCAGTGGTCAGTCTTTTTAAATTTTAGGCCTTTTAGCAGTTGTGTAGGAGCGCTCCAGTTTTAATTGACATTTCTCTATGACAAATGATGTTGAGCACCTTTTCATGTACTTGTCACTTATGTATCTTTTTTGGTGCACTGTTTAAATCTTTTGCCCATTTCTTAATGGATTATTGTCCTCTTCATTTTTTTAAAAAAAATTTATTTATTTATTTGAGAGAGTACAAGGAAGGGGAGCAACAGAGGGAAAAGGAGAAACAGCAGGCTCTCCGCCGAGCAGGGAGCCCGACATGGGGCTCAATCCCAGGACCCCAGAATCGTGATCAGAGCCAAAGGCAGACGCTCAGCTGACTGAGCCACCCAGGCACCCCTGTTGTCCTCTTCTTGAGTTTGAGAGTTTATATTTTCAGGATGCAGGTCCATTATCAGATACAAGATTTGCACATTTTTCCCCCTAATAAGTAGCTTTCCTTTTCATTATCTCAACTATCTTTTGAAGACGAGAAGTTGCTGATATTTATGAAAACTAATTCATCAGGTTTTTTTCGTTCACAGATCATGTTTATGGTGTCTATGAAATTTTGCCCTACCCACATTCTCCTATTTTTTTTAAGACTTTTTATAGTTTTAGGCTTTACATTTAGGTTTGTGATCCATTTCAAGGTTAATTTTTGTGTATGGTGACAAGATATGGATGTCATCACAGTTTATTTTTGTGTGTACGGATATCCATTTCCATCATCATTTGTTTAAAAAGCTTATCTCTGGAGGCTCCTGGGTGGCCCACTCCCAGTTAAGTGTATGACTCTTGATTTTGACTCAGATCATTAACTCAGGGTCTTGAGATCAAACCCTGCCTGACCCCCACTGCTGGGCTTCTTGCTGGGTGTGGAGCCTGCTTGAGATTCTCTCCCCCTCCCTTTGCCTCCTTCCCCCTGCCTCTTAAAAAAAAAAGAAGAAGCTTGTCTCTGCATGGAATTGCTTTAGCAATTGCAGTTGATCATATATGTGGTGCATTTCTTTGCTTTTCTTTCTTTTTTTTTTTTAAGATTTATTTATTTATTTTTAGAGAGTGAGTGGGGAAGGGGCAGAAGGAGAGGGAGAGAATCTCAAGCAGACTACCCTACTGGGCACAGAGCCCGATCTTATGACCTGAGCCAAAATCAGGAGTCGGACTGAACCACCCAGGCGCCCCTTGAGGATTTTCAGTTTTATTGATCTTCTAAAAAACTGCTTTTTCTTCTTCATTGTTTTTAGGGTATGCTGCATTGGTTTCCACTGCTTTCATTTGGCTTAATTATACTTCCTTTGAAAAAAAATTCTATTTTTTCTTTAAATTCTATTTTTTTGGTTTAATTTACATTTCTTTTTTTAAAAAATCCATTTTTTTTTTTAAGATTTTATCTGAGAGAGAGAGAGAGCACCAGTGAGAGAGGGCATGAGGGGAGGGGAGGAGCAGGGCAGAGGAAGAAGCAGACTCCTCACTGAGCACAGAGCCCGGTGTGCGGCTTGATTCCAGGACTCTGGGATCATGACCTGAGCTGAAGGCAGACGCTTAACCAATTGAGCCACCCAGGTGTCCTTAAATAAAAAAAAAATTTTTTTTAAATTTTTTTTTAAAGATTTTATTTATCCATTTGACAGAGGGAGAGAGAGAGATCACAAGTAGGCAGAGAGGCAGGCAGAGAGAGAGGGGGAAGCAGGCTCCCTGCTGAGCAGAGAGCCCGATGCGGGGCTCGATCCCAGGACCCTGAGATCATGACCTGAGCCGAAGGCAGAGGCTCAACCCACTGAGCCACCCAGGTGCCCCTTAAATAAAAATTTTTTTTAAAGAGGAAACTAAGGTCATTGACTTGAGATCTTTCTTACTTTCTTGTACAGGCTTTTAGTGCTATAAATTTTCCCCTAAGTAATGTTTTATTTGCATTCCACAAATTCTGAAATGTGTTGTGTTTATTTGGCAATACACTTTAGTTAGAAAGCTGAGGGCAAAAGAATGATTACAGGGTGCCTCAGTTGTTTGGGCAACTGCCTTTGGCTTGGGTTGTGATCCCGGGGTCCTGGGATCAAGTCCCACATCAGGCTGCCTCTGCTCTGCGGGGAGCCTGCTTCTCCTTCTCCCTCTGCCTGCCACTCTCCCTGCTTGTGTGCACTCCCTCTCTCTCTCTCTGTCAAATAAATAAAATCTTAAAAAAAAAATATATATATATATATACGATTACAGAGGCACAAAAGATAATGGAGACAGTGAGCATGTAAAAGAAGATTTTCTTTTGAGGCATTGTCTGTAAAAGGGAACAGAGAAATGTGATGGTGCCAAGAAGGACATAGTGGTGTTTCAGGTGAGTATTTTTATGAGAATATTTTATCTCATATATATATACACACACACACACACACACACACACATATTTAACTTATTTACTTAATTTATTTAAATATATTTATATTTATAAATATATTTATTACATAATATATATATCATATATATATATATATATGCTGATCATAATGTTTTAGTAAGAAGGAAAAGTATATGATATGTGGGAAAGACAGAGGGTACCCTTAGGAAATCTCTGCAGGAGAGGTTGAGATTCAGTGCTGGAGTACAGGATATTGACCTTATTAGTTCATTCTTTGTCGTAGGAGGGAAAGCAGATGAGGTGGGTGTAGTTGGAGATAGGTTAGTAGATTTTCCAGTGGTAGTTTGAAGCATACTAAAGCTTTTGACTGCCCTTGCACATATTCAGTGTATGTTTGAAACAACTCCTGGCAGTGTTCTAGGTGCTTCAGAGGTATAACACTGAATCATTTGCATGTTACCCTGTTCTAAGATTGGTATTTAAAAAAGCAATTAGAATAATCTGTGAGAGTGCCTAGAATAGTTCCTGGCACCTATAGCTGTTCAGTAAACATTTGTTTACTGAATTTGGATATAAATACTCAGGTAATGTGTTTAGGTTATTGGTTTTTCTGAAACACTTCAGTTAGCTACTTAGTGATCATTGCTTTGGTTGGGTTGCTTTTACAAGTTGGGTTTTGATTTTTTTATAGCTCATCTCATTCTCTGTCTTTTCAGTGAGTATACCTTCGTGTGTAATATGGTTTAAAGCTTTATATGAAGCTTTAATAGGTATTTATTCTCTGTGTGCTAATCATATGAACTAGGTCCACTGAAAGGACAGAGAAGGGAGAAAATTTTGATACTTAGGGAATTTGGAGATGACATCCTAAAGATGATGACAGTAACTGGGCTTAGAAGGAGAAGTAAAGGAGTGCCAGAAGCACACAGGAAGGTAAGGAGCACAATAGGAAGGATTTCACGCTCATTAGCAGGTCTGAAACACAGTTCACATGTGGCTCGTGGTGGATGAGAAGTTGAGTTTAGGAATATGTTTGGAGAGCTGGTTTAGTGAATCCATATAATTCACCTAAACATCCTTGATCTGTCCCATTTAAAAACAACATAATACATACATATATACAGTGAAGCAAATCCCTCTATTCCGTGTGATTCTCCACCAGTCTTCCTCCTTAGAGTTAAACTTCCTGAAAGAGTGGTTCATATTTGATATCTGTTCTTCTTTCCTCAGGCACTCCTCAGTCTAGTCTGATTGATCTTGCTTTTACACATGATACCTCACCAAAACCATTTTCATTGTGACCACTAGTGGCCCATTTTGTGAATCCAGTTACTGTTCTTCATTTTTTATCTTCATTTGACTTCTCATGAGCATTAAATATTGTTTTAGCCTATTTCTTCCTTGTCTCCCACTATATGTTGCTCATCTAGAGTTACCTTGCTTCTCTGACTTCTCTTTTTTCTCCTCTATCTTTGTCTTTACCAATAAATGTAAGTTTTCCAGGCATTGTGCTCGGTGCTATAAAAAAATGCAAATGAAGAAATGTATTTTGCCTCAGTCTGCCCAACGTTGTGGATATAAAATAATACAAAAGAATGAAAAATATTACATAATAGTATTTACATGGATGCATAGTTATACACAGCATGCTTAGACCTAGAATTGTCTTCTCTTTATATCCTATTTCTCTTTACGTAGGTGTTCTACAAATTTTTATCTCAATAAAAATTTTTATCTTAATTCCAGGTACATACATCCAGCTGCATGGTTGACACTTCTTAGATATTGAGTTTTAGGTGACTTTGAGACATCTTCCAGGGAGAACTTGTGATTCTCTCTGCTAGTTCCCAACCGAAAAGCAAGAGAAACCAAGCATGATCCTCTTTTACTATTTCCTGTCTTAATGCATCCAGAAAAACCTTTTTGGAATTATCTTTGGTACTTCCCTCTCTGTCATACCCAATAAACTGTCACCAAGTCCTAATGATTTTTACCTCCTTCAGTGTGTTTTAATTCCATTCATTTATCTCCATCTTTATTCTTACCTTTATGTTAAGTCAGTAGTCTCCAAAGTGGAAAGCATATATATACTCTAGCGTTGTGTGTATTGGAGATTGGGGGCTGGGAAGAAACGGGATGAAAAGTTTATTCTTATTTTTTAGTTTGAAAAATTCTCCATTCTTAAGTCTAAGGAAACAAAATCAAAGTAGTATCGCTTCTCTTGATCTGAATGGCAGGTGGTCACATTTTATTTCTGAGGTATTCCAAGAGAAGTTTAGGTCTTTTCATTATGGAAAAGTTGGTAGAATTACTCTCATTCATTTGCTCTTAGTGGCTCTAGCATATTACAGTTTTAAATTGGCTCAGTTAAGATGATTTACAGATTATATTAACTGGTATTAATTCAACTAATCTTCACCAGCGGACAAGCGGCTTAAAAGATATACCTGCCATGAAACTACTGAGTGAAAATAACACTAAAATGCATTTCTAAGCAAACAAGGGAATGACAGAGCTGAGATTTTTCTTCTCCTGGTACGAGCTCTTTATCTGTCACTGTACCAAGTAGAAACAAGGATGACCGAAGATGAAAAAAGAAGAAAACATCCAGATTATCAACAGTAGTTTAAATATGTATTTATGTCATTAACCTTGGTTTTAGTTTATGATGTATCTTGAGATATTAACTAATGAAACTGTGAAAGTGTCATGCTTCATACTCTCTGGTATTTTGAGTTGTGTGATAATTCAATCCAGTCCTTAAACGTACAGGTTTTGTAAATTGTATTAAAAACATGTTTTGGGAGTTCTCCCAGTGTTCTTACCTTGGTTCAAAAACTTGGTCTTTCTGCTCTACTGAAAAATTAGTAAAATCCAGTAAAGAGAGAATATACTAAAATGCATTTTTTTGTCAGGAAACACTTTTGAGGCAGGCTTAGAAAACATAGCTGAAGATTCAAGAAACAAATATTAGAATAAGTCATTCATTGTACAAAGTTAGCTATATTGAGGTGGATGAAAGTATAGGTGCTTTAGTTATCTCAATTTATGATTTTTTAAAAGGATTTATTTATTTATTTTGGGGGGGCGGTGCACGGTAGGAGGGGCAGAGAAAGAGGGAAAGAGAATTTGAAGCAGACTCTGCACTAGAGCTTGGAGACCGAAGTGGGGCTGAATGCCAGGATCCTGAGATCATGACCTGAGCCAAAGGCAGAGGCATAACCAACTGATCCACTCAGGCACCCCGCAATTTATGATTTTTATTAGAAGTTCAGATATTTTACATTAACTTAGAACTTCACTGGTTGTTTCGTGACATGTTATCTCATGTAAAAATAAGTTATACCTCTCCCCCAACCCCCTTTCTCTCTGTCCTTCCTGCAACTCTCAAATTTTACTAAACAGATGTGGTTGTATATGTGTGTTCTTTAATACAATCTATAAAGTCTGCATGCTTTATGATCTAGCTTTTCAGGTCTTGAGTCTCATTTCTCACCACCCTTCCTTCTGTACCTTTTCCTCCCGTGGACTGCCTTTAAGTCCTTTATACTAGCCGTTCTCCTGTCTTTTCTGACTTTACACATGCTGTTCTCTGTACCCTGAACACTTAACCTTTCCCAGTTTACTTCGTACCTACATTTTAGGTCTTAACCTGAATGGTACTTGCTCCCGGAAGTGTTTGCTCATCTTCCTGGCTAGATCCGTCTTTCTCCCTCTCTCCCCCTCTCTCTCCCTCTCTCTCACTCACTCACACATTCACTCACATGCTCATGCACACACAATTGTAAGCTCTTACATAATACTGTGTATGTATTTGCCTTTCGTCGTGCTTATCACAGTTACCATTTTACCTTTATGTGCGTGAACAGTCGCAGAGCTAGTCATTGACATTATACAGATGAGTGTTAAGCTCCATGATTAGAAGCTCCTTGTTTTTGTTTATCATTCTGTTTTTCCGTACTTATATATATGAATGGATATCATGGCAAGGAGTTTGGCTTTCATTCCTGGGAAAAGCAAAGAGCCATTGTAGGCTCCATAAAAGAGAGTAGTGGGCGCCTGGGTGGCTCAGTTGGTTAAGCGACTGCCTTCGGCTCAGGTCATGATCCCAGAGTCCCAGGATCGAGTCCCGCATCAGGCTCCCAGCTCCGTGGGGAGTCTGCTTCTCCATCTGACCTTCTTCCCTCTCATGCTGTCTCTCACTCTCTCTCTCTTTCTCAAATAAATAAAATCCTTAAAAAAAAAAAAAAATTAAAAAAAATAAAAAGAGAGTAGTGATGACTCATACTAGGATTTGGGCTTTAGGAAGATTAACTAGAGACTGTAGTTGGGTGAAGGAGAATTGAGTGAAGGAGGTTAGAGCCAGAAAGATCCATTAGATGGCCTTTGTAGATTAAAAAATGTGAGGACCGGGCGCCTGGGTGACTCAGTTGGTTGAGTGACTGCCTTCGGCTCAGGCATGATCCCGGAATCCCGGGATCGAGTCCCACATTGGGCTCCCAGCTCCATGGGGAGTCTGCTTCTGCCTCTGACCTTCTCCCCTCTCATGCTCTCTCTCACTCTCTCTCAAATAAAAAAAAAAATAATAATAATAAAGAATTTTAAAAAATGTGAGGACCTGAAGTCTTTGCAGTGTAGATGGAGATGTTGCATTTAGTAGATGTTTAGCATTTAGTAGATGTTTTGAAGACAGAATCCACTAGCATTTGGAGACGAGCAGACTGACTATTACCAGAGGTGTGAGGAAAAGGAGAGATGACTTGAAATTTCAGGCTGTTAACTTTTAGGTCATTTACCAGGTAAATGAGTATAAGATAATTGGCAGTTCAAGGGGGTGGAGGATTATTTGCATCTTTAACACAATTCACAGGCATGACCTTGGCCCCTGCTCTATTTATAGTTTTTTTAATAGCTTTATTGAAATACAATCCACATACCATGCCTTCCACCCATTTCAAGTGTACAATTACATGGTTTTGAGTATATTTATAGACATGTGCAATCATCACAACAGTGACTTTTAGAGCATTTTTACCACCTCAAAGAGAAACTCCCTCTTCATCTATTACCCACTTTCCCTCTATCTCCCTCCCGGTTCTTTGAAACCACTCACCTGTTCTTTTTCTCTGTAGATTTCCTTTTCTGGACATTTTATATAAATTGAATCTTACCATATATGGCCTTTTGTAACTGGATTCTTTCACTTAGCATAATGTTTTCAAGGTTATTCCAAGTTGTAGCAGGTATCAGGACTTCATTTCTTTTTGTGGCCAAATACTATTCCATTGTATGGATATATATCACATTTTGTTTATACATTCATCAGCTAATGGACATTCAAGTTGTTTTGAGCTTTGGGCTATTGTGAAATAACGCTGCTATAAACATTTGTGTACAAGTTTTTGTGTGGACATAATGTTTTCATTTCACTTGGTTATATACCTACAAGTAGAATTGCAAGGTCGTACGGTAACTATATGTTTAACCATGCGAGTAACTTCCAGAATGTTTTCCAAAGCTAGTTGCAGCACTTTACGTTCCCACTGGGCTTTCATTTTCTCTGCATCCCTGTCAGTACTTGCTGTTACCTGCGTTTTTTATCCTAGTCATCCTACTGGGTGTGAAGTGGTGTCTCTTTGTGGGTTTGACTTGCATTTTGCTCATAACAAATGATGTCAAACAACATCTTTTCATGTGCTTATTGAGCATTTGTGTATCTTTCTTGTAGAAATGTCTTTTCAGATCCTTTGCTCATTTTTTCATTGCTTGTCTTTTTATCATTGAGTTATAATAGCTCATAGCAGTCTCTTAACGGATACTTGATTTGCAGATATTTTCTCCTATTCTTTGGGTTGTCTTTTCACTTTCTTGATGGTGTCCGTTGAAGCACAGAAGTTATTAATTCTGCTCAAGTCCATTTTATCTATTTGTTTCTTTTGTGTCTTATGCTTTTGGTGTCATACGTAAGAATTCTTTGCCAAATCCAAGGTCATTAAAGTTTGACTCTAAGTTTTCTTCTAAGAGTTTTGTAGTTTTAGCTCTTATATTTGGTCTTTGATCCATTTGGAGTTATTTTTTTTTTAATACCGTCTGAGGTAAGTATCCAACTTCATTCTTTTGCATATGGCTGTTCAGTTGTCCCAACACCATTTGTTAAGAAGAGTATTCTTTCCCAGTTGGATGCTCTTGGCATACTTGTTGAAAATAATTTGACCACAGATGTTTCTTACAGTGGTTTTTTGGTTTTTTTTTTAAGATTTTATTTATTTATTTGACAGAGACAGCTACAGTGAGAAAGGGAACACAAGCCAGAGGAGTGGGAGAAGCAAGCTTCCCGCTGAGCAGGGAGCCCGAAGTGGGGGTTGATGCAGGGCTCAATCCCAGGACCCTGGGATCATGACCTGAGCCCAAGACAGATGCTCAACGACTGAGCCACCCAGGCACCCGTACAGTGTTTTTTTTTTATCGTGAAGCTATATTTTAAAAAATTCATACTATGTGGATTTCTCTTTCACAGATGGTTCTGCTTAGTATTATTATTATTTTTTAAGATTTTATTTATTTATTTGTCAGAGAAAGAGAAAGAGAGAGAGTGCACAAGCAGGGGGAGCTGCAGGCAGAGACAGAGGAAGAAGCAGACTCACTGCTGAGCAGGGAGCCCAATGTGAGGCTTGATCCCAGGACCCTGGGATCATGATCTGAGCTGAAGGCAGTCACTTAACTGACAGCCACCCAGGCTCCCAGGTTGTGCTTATTTTTAAGTAGGCTTTTAGGGATGTTTGTTTAATTTTAATACTACATTGTATACTACAGACTTAACCTAGAAAAATGCATAATTTGTACATGTGAAACAGGGTTTGTGATCATGAAAGATGAGTTTGGAAAGCCATGTTTCTTTTCCTGACAGTGACATTTTGGCTTCCTTTTTTATTAGTGCTTCCTGAGTGCCAGACACTGTACTAGTACACAGCTTACAAAGAGTATATGACAATCTTTTCCTCAACCTGCTTATTGTTTGTAAGATATTGGGAGTGGGAAAAGGAAGGTAGTAAAATGATGCGTAAATACCATGTGAGGTTTTTAGTTCATAAACGTGGTATCTTTTGAGCCCAAGTAGGTTGTACAGCTATTTTCACTCTAGTATAGGTTGTTTGTTTGTTTTAGAGAGAGAGCATATGCCTGCAAGTGGGGGGTAGGATCCGCCCTCCAAGGAGAGGGAGAGAATCTTAAACAGGTTCCACATCCAGTGTAGAGGGCTCAATCTCACAGGGCTCAATCTCACAAACCTGAGATCATGACCTTAGCCGAAATCAAGAGTCAGACACTTAACAAACTGAGCTACCCAGGTGCCCCTAGTATTATTATTATTAATTTTTTTTTTCAGTTGAACATTTTCTTAAGATCAAGAATCTTAAATTGAAATCATTTGCTTTTCCAGGGCTCTAAATTAGAATATGAGTACCATGGATGCTGCTGAAAAGAAATGAATAATAAAGGGAACTATTAGGTAGCTTGATGCTTTTTGTAGTGAGCTTTGGGAAAGTTCATTATTGACCACATGATTACTGAGGCCCATCATATTTGATCGTTAAATTCTTTCAGTGTTTTTTCTTTTCTGCATTCCTAGGAACTCAACAGGATCTTTCATTGAATTAGCGGAAATTGAATAGTTTAATTTGAAGCATTTGTCACTACAAACCTTTCTCTTAATGCCACTATGTAATTTTCTGTCCCTTTTTCTTAGGAATCTCAGCAGTCCAGTTTTGGCCCCGGAGAACAAAGTGAGTATTTCTTTTCCTCTTAGTTCTCAAGTTAAGCTTTTTATTGAGCATTCATTTCTCATGGTCTTATCATATATTGCTTTTACAGTTCCTTCACATGTCTTATCCCAGTTTTTATTATCTGTTGATTAGTAATGAGTTAAACTAAATCTTGGTTTAAATTAAATTAAAAAATGAAGAATTATAGATTGATGGTGATCAATATTAACTATTTTTTAAAAATATTTGAAGTTCAGAGTTCATGAATTCAATTTGATGGGCACCTTATGAACCCAAGAACCATTCTTCTGTCTTTCTGTCTCCTTTGTGAAGATAGTTGGTTCTGTGAGAGTTAAATTCTAAGCAAGAAGGGGTTGTAGCTTACCGTAACTCTTTTCTTCCTGTGTCTGTATTTATTAATTCTTTTTTTATTGTGTTAGGTTAGTTACCATACAGTACATCATTAGTTTTTGTTGTAGTGTTCCATGATTCTTTGTTTATGTATAACACCACCCAGTGCTCCATGCAACCTGTGCCCTCCTTAATACCCATCACCAGGCTCATCCGTCCCCCCATGCCCCTCCCTTCTAAAACCCTCAGTTTTTTTCCAGGAGACCATAGTCTCTCATGGTTCTTCTCCCACTCCCATTTCTCCCCCTTCATTTTTCCCTTCTCCTAATGTCCTCCATGCTATTCCTTATGTTCCACAAATAGTGAAATCATATGATAATTGACTTTCTCTGTTTGACTGCTTCACTTAGCATAAGCTCCTCCAGTCCCATCCATGTTGATGCAAAAGTTGGGTATTCATCCTTTCTGATGGCTAACAAACACATGAAAAACTGTTCATCATCATTAGTCATCAGGGAAATTCAAATCAAAACCACATTGAGATACCACCTTATACCAGTTAGAATGGCAAAAATCGACAAGGCAAGAAACAACAAATATTGGAGAATTTGTGAAGAAAGGGGAACCCTCTTACACTGTTGGTGGGAATCCAAATTGGTGCAACCACTTTGGAAAACAATGTGGAGGTTCCTCAAAAAATTAAAAATACAGCTACCCTATGACCCAGCAATTGCACTACGGAATATTTATCCCAAAGATACAGATACAGTGAAAAGAAGGGCCATATGCACCCCAATGTTCATAGCAGCAATGTCCATAATAGCCAAAATGTGGAAAGAACCAAGATGCCCTTCAACAGACAAATGGATAAAGAAGATGTGGTCCATGTGTTCATTTATTTTTGCTGGGTCTTTAGGTCTGGGAAGAAAGTCTGCTGTTGCAGAACCCCCTTTCACCTCCTGTCTTTTAGTTTCTGAGAAGAACTTGAGGAAACAATAGCCTTAGGGAATTTTTTTTAAAGGATTTTATTTATTTTACAGAGAGAGAGCACAAGCAGGGGAAGCGGTGGGCAGAGGGAGAGGGAGAAGCAGGCTCCCCACGGAGCAGGAAGCCTGAGGCGGGGGTCCATCTCAGGACTCTGGGATCGTGACCTGAGCCACCCAAGCACCCCAGTCTTAGGGAATTTAAGTCTGGTCCCAAGAGATGGTGGCTGTGTGA
The DNA here is from genome assembly GCA_028534135.1 of Potos flavus. Classification (NCBI taxonomy): domain Eukaryota; kingdom Metazoa; phylum Chordata; class Mammalia; order Carnivora; family Procyonidae; genus Potos; species Potos flavus. The sequence goes on along the minus strand of CM052895.1, from coordinate 19,432,767 downwards.
ATTGATAGCGGTAAGGTCAGGAACCTTGGAAATGTCTAGGCTTCCCCATATAGCTCTATAACAAAAGAAATGGTCTTTTTGCTAAGGGCAGTAACTTCTTTAGTAAATAGATTTATACTGGTTCTGCCCTGAAGCTATAGTTGTAGGAAAAAGGGACCCACCATTGGTGATAGGTAGAAAATAGCTGTAGACCAGAAAGTTTACATTTTCTATCTTAAAATCTTTTAAGAATGTCTCATCTTTAGTTCAGTCCTCCTCCCCCCATAACTAACTACTGGCAAATGGGAGCATAAGCTTCTCCTACTCTTTATTACTGTGTTTTTCACTTAACTGTGTCTGTATCAGTATAAAAATTCTAGCTCATTCTTTTTAACATGAAAATTATGTTATATTGTATGAACATACCATAATTTGTTTGATTAGTTCCCTCTTGATAGACATGTGTTTCTGGTTTTTGCTGTTACAAATCATACTATGATAAACATCTGTGTGTGAGTGTGTGTTTATGTATTTTTCCAGATATACCTGTAAGGTAAATTTTTTTTATCGTAATTGCTACATCAGTGGATATGTGTGTTTCCAGTATTAGTAAGATAATATTACCAGATTGCCTGCCAAAGAGATTGTATGAATTTATAGTGCTACAGACAGCTTCTGAGCATGCCTATTTCCACCAGTGTCTTGTATTTATTGGACTTTAAAGTGTTGCCAATTTGATGGAGGGGAAAATTCTATCTTGTTGTGTTGATTTACATTTCTTTGAGGGTATACTGATACATATTTTACAATCTAAATAGCCATACTGTAGTTGTTAATTTTTGCATTCTTTTTGTTCTAGAAAGATACAATCCTTCTTCTAAAACTTCAAATGGACACCAGTCTAAATCGTAAGTTTATTGCTTAATAAATTTATTTTGCTAAAAGTCTGTCTGTAGTGTGTATATATTAGCCCAACACTTAAATATGTGTACTTAATCTTTTAAGGAAGGGGTAAGCAAATGTATGTAAAAGGCCAGATAGTGAAATATTTTAGGCTTTAGGGGCTTAGATGGTTTTTGTCCCGACTAGTCAGCTCTGCCATTGTGGTATGAAAGCAAATATAGACCATAGGTGTGGTTGTGTTCCAATAAAACTTTTTAACTTGTGGGCTTTAGTTTGCCTACACCTCCTCTGAGATTACAGTTTTTCTCATCTCTTAGAGATATGTGTATTTGTGTTTGTGGGTAGGTTGATATTTTGTTTTTAATAAAGAAGATCGAACAATACAGGATTCTTAGTTAGCCCTCCATTTAAATGCTTTGTGTAGAATATTAAGTCAGCACAGTTTGTACTGTCTTTAAGTTTTCCTCCTTCTGTAGGTAGAACCAGGAATATATATCAAAATGTAATTAGGCTAATATGTTGGATTATAATAAATTCCAGCTCAAGAAATGGACTCCTGAATTCCTGAGACCACAAGTTAACTCACTGATTAAAACAAAATTGTGAAGAAATTGTGGCCACAGTGCTAGCTCTCTAAGCTATAACCTGTAATCTGTACTGATAACCTCAGCCTCTTATGCTGAACAAAGGAAGAACTGAGAATGAATTTATGTGAATGCAAGAAATCCCCCCCACTGCTAAAGAATTGAAATTATATTCATATTTATCATATTTATTCATATGCAAAGAACCAGTAAAAGCCTACCATATATGTGCGAATCACTTTGGTTGCTGAGGGAACAAAACATGCAGGACCTTGAATAGTCTGGTAAAAGCTTTGACATCTCCATGTGTGTGAACGGGTTCATTGAGCTGCCATTATTAAATCATAAGGGCTGAGAGAATTCAGAGTAAGTACATTTCCTTACAGGATATCAGTCATAGAGATGCACGAAGCCCTTGTCCAAAAGAAAACTCTTTTTTTTCTGTCCTGCTTAACTGGGCCATCCTTAAAACACTATTCATAGTTCTGTAATCATCTGGTTACTTTGTTTCACGGTGATCTTTTAGGGGATAATCTGAATTTGGGGTCAGATATAGAAACTCAGGGTAAGCTTTGAGGGGTAAGTATCAGCAGTTATTGGAGTGAAAGAAGATTTCCTTTCTACTCATTGGATACTGTCATGAAATTTTAAGAAGAAAGGTAATAGAACTACTAGTAATGAGAAATTAAACATTTTTCTAGTGGTTTTCCCTAATAAGCTTTGTATTAATTTTTGTTTTCCTGTAAAAAGGCAAGGAATATTTTGTGGGTCATTACTCAGATTCTTTATTTTAATGTTGATTTTATGGCCTTAAGGAAAATTTAAACCTGTAATTTTACTTTGAAAAATGAATTTCAGAAACTATCAGTTTACAGAATTTGTGGTTTTGGTTTTTTTTTAATTTATCTGAACTTTAATGAAGGAAGATTTAGAACCTGGAGTTTATTTTTAATTCATACATGGTCATTTCTATTTTATAGCTAAGGTTCTTACCCCAAATTGTTACTTCTCCAGAGGGCAGTCATCTTTCATAGCAAGGCGTTTATGAACTAGCGCTTGGATTTTGTGTTCTGGTTTTCACAATTACTAAGTTGTATGAATCTCTTCGTGGAACATGAGGGACAATGAAAGAGAATTGCTGATACTTTCATTTTATCTTCCTTCTTTTTAGGAGTTTTACTCTCTAGTGGACTGTTGGGTATGAGTATGATCATTTGTTTTAATATGAATGAGTGGATGTGGATGCAATTAGAGAAAAATAGAGATAACAACTGAGTATAAGAGTTTGTAGAAGGTGGCTTATTTAATTAGAAAAGAAGGTTACATGTTTTACTTATGGAAAAGTGAGAGCTTTTGAAATGTTCACTTCCTCCTTTCTCAGTTTTTACCCTGGCTATGAAGTACACCAGAGTAAGACTTACTGGTTCTTTTCTTTGTTTTTTAATTAAATCTTTGTCTACCACCATGATTATTTCTAGAATGATTCGTAGATATTTAATACTCTGGTGTGCCATCGTACACTATTACAAAATTACTAATTCTTTCTGCCTCTTTCCTCTAGCATGTTAAAAGATGACTTAAAACTAAGCAGCAGTGAAGACAGCGATGGAGAGCAGGTGTGTCTACTGCTTTATGAATTTGCCAGTTTCATATGGTATTGGTTTGCATTGTATTTTATAAGAATTAGAATCGAATGATACATATATGATTCATTTATTTAAAATAAGTTCCTTACTGCTTTCTAACAGTAGAATGTTGTCATGTTCTGCTCTGTCTTTAAACCTTTTTTTTTAAATTGGCTTTTCCTTACTGCTTAATCATGGATCAGAGTATACTCATAAAACGTGAGATTGTTGACAAAAAGAACTTTTAACAAAGCTTTTCATCTTAGCTTGGCAGTTAGTTATTCTTTAGGTAACAACAGTGTGTCCCAAGTGTTATAGGTAAACATTGATGCTGCATTAGAGCTGCTTGTGTTCTATTAAGAATTCAAATATTGTTCACATTAAGCAGATAGAGTGCTATTTATTCATTTGCATTTCCTCTCATGTTTTACTTTTAGGATTGTGATAAGACCATGCCAAGAAGTACACCAGGAAGGTATGCATCCTTTTATTTCTTGTTTTATTTGGAGGTGTGGGTATTACCTGATAGCATTATGGTAATATAATAATCGATCTTATAAAGTAAATACTATTGTAATGGCAATTGTACAACCTTGTAAATTAACTAAAAATCATTGAATCGTACACTTAACATGGGTGAATTCTGTGGTATGTAAATTATACCTCAGTAAAACTGTTTTTAAAAGGTAAGAGCTAATGGCTGAGCAGCATATCAGAAACTTTTTGAGAAAGTATTTCATTTATAAATGACGTTCTGGATTCATAGACCTGTAACAGCATAACAAACAGTAAACATCTTAAATAAAGTTGGTTGTCAGATTTGGGTGTTTTCCTGCTGTCACTGTAAAACAAAAAACAAAAAAACTTTTGGTCATTTATATGTTTTATCTCTTTTTAGTAATTCTGAACCTTCACACCATAATAGTGAAGGAGCTGATAACTCCAGGGATGATTCTAGCAGCCACAGTGGATCTGAAAGCAGCTCTGGATCTGACTCAGAGAGTGAAAGTAGCTCCAGTGACAGTGAGGCAAATGAGCCATCCCAGAGTGCATCTCCTGAGGTGAGAGGGAGGCGGGGTATCTTCCGTAAGCCTCTCATGGTCCCTGGTGATGGCCATTTAAGACCCGTTTCAAATATAAAAGGTGAAGGGAAAGAAGGTTAAGAAATTGAACTATGTTATCTTGGAGGAAACTTAGATACTTAACTTAGTTTCCTTGTTATTTGAACAAACATTCAGTCTAGATTAGGAATTACTTGAGGTCATATTTCAGGTCCCTAAAATACTAGATTGGTTTAGTTTGGGCTTTTTTTTTTAACATAATTTTTTTTTAAAGATTTTATTTACTTATTTGACGGAGAGAGAGAGAGATCACAAGTGGGCAGAGAGGTGGGGGGGGGGGGAAGCAGGCTCCCTGCCGAGCAGAGAGCCCGATGCGGGGCTCGATCCCAGGACCCCGGGATCGTGACCTGAGCCGAAGGCAGAGGCTTTAACCCACTGAGCCTCCCAGGCGCCTCTGGGCTTTCTTTTTATATCCCAGCATGGTAATTCATGTTATGTAGTTATTGTGAATAAAAAGAGTCTTATATTTTATAATTTTACTCTAGGTTGATAAAATAGGGTTAAAAATCTCTATCAGTACCTATATCACTTGTTTACTTTTTGGAATTAAGTATACCCCATGGTCATTTGTAATTTTACCTTTGAAGCTGGGTTCCTGACAGGAATCTTCAATATTTGTTTGTTTATTTTTAAAGATTTTATTTATTTATTTGACAGAGAGATAGCAAGAGCAGGAACACAAGCAGGGGGAGTGGGAGAGGGGGAAGCAGGCTTCCTGCCGAGCAGGGAGCCCCATGTGGGGCTCGATCCCAGGACCCTGGGATCATAACCTGAGCCGAAGGAAGACGCTTAACGACTGAGCCACCTAGGCGCCCCATCTTTAATGTTTAAAGGCCATATGTAACATCAGGCTTACCTTCTCATTCAATGATGAGAGTTCTGACAGTCAATATTCAGCCCTTTGCTTTAGTTCAATCAGAACCGTGAATAGCAAATGCCTTTGTGGTCTTAGGCGTGCTTTTTCCTCTTCCTTGAGATTAAGGAGGGAAAAAGCTTCATTATTGACAAAAGCATATTTATTTCTCTGTTTTTCAGCCTGAACCACCACCAACAAACAAATGGCAACTTGATAATTGGTTGAATAAGGTGAACCCACATAAAGTGTCACCAGCTTCTTCTGTGGACAGTAATATCCCGTCATCTCAAGGCTATAAAAAGGAAGGCCGAGAACAGGGCACCGGGAATAGCTACCCTGATCCAGGTGGACCTAAAGAAACGAGTTCTGCTACTCCTGGACGAGACTCCAAAACTGTACAAAAGGGATCAGAAAGTGGGCGAGGGAGGCAGAAGTCCCCTGCACAGAGTGACAGCACAACACAGAGGAGAACTGTAGGCAAAAAACAACCCAAAAAGGCTGAGAAGGCAGCCGCTGAAGAGCCCCGGGGAGGCCTGAAGATAGAAAGCGAAACCCCTGTAGACATGGCTACCAGCATGCCCTCCAGCAGACATAAAGCAGCCACCAAAGGCTCAAGGAAACCTAATATTAAAAAGGAGTCCAAATCTTCCCCTCGACCTTCTGCAGAGAAAAAGAAATACAAGTCAACGAGTAAATCTTCCCAGAAATCAAGGGAAATCATAGAAACAGATACCTCATCCTCAGATTCGGATGAAAGCGAGAGCCTTCCTCCTTCCTCACAAACTCCTAAGTACCCTGAGAGTAACAGGACTCCCGTGAAACCCTCCTCAGTGGAGGAAGAAGATAGTTTTTTTCGGCAACGAATGTTCTCTCCTATGGAAGAGAAGGAACTTCTTTCACCCCTTAGTGAGCCTGATGACAGGTATCCACTTATTGTGAAGATTGACCTGAATCTCTTGACCAGAATACCAGGAAAGCCTTATAAAGAAACAGAGCCACCCAAGGGGGAAAAGAAAAATGTGCCAGAAAAGCACACAAGAGAGGCTCAGAAACAAGCCTCAGAAAAAGTTTCCAACAAAGGCAAGAGGAAACATAAGGTTTGTAAAGAGTTTTTGTTGTTTTGTTTTTAATCATCAGAATCAGAAATGCAGTGGAAATCTCAGTAAGCCAGAAAATACCTGGTTGAGTCAAAGCTGTGAGAGAAAATAGAGGGTGAGCCCGAGACCCTGTGGAGGCTCCAGACTGAACAGTCTCTTGAAGACCAGTGAGCCTCTGCCTGTCTCCTTTAGTTTCTCATCGAGTAAAAATGAGCCAGTGCTTCTGTTTAGTGTGTGTGCTGGCCAGGGTGGAGGTGAGAACAAAGCAGGGATTGCAAACTGGCCTTCACAACATTCTTAACATTTTGATTTTAAGTGTCTTTAGTTGGGATATGTATTCTCCAGGTTGTGACAACACTCCCTTCTCTTTTATGCCCAGACCAAGTCACACTTTTTAAACTGCTAATTCCAGCTTCCAAATCTATTCACCAATTTTGACACATCCTTAGGAACTTCACCAGTCCTCTGTACATATCTGTGCTCCAGCTTATTTCCCTTTTTGAACACCCATGTCTGCAAATTCAGGACTAAACACATTTGCTCGCACATGGCCAGCTCTTGTCTTTAGATTCATCTGGGATAATTTGGATTTAGAGGTGAAGCTTGGTATATATTGAAGGTCAGGCTTTTTAAACCCAGGAGATGTGAAAACCCACAGATGTCTATGATTGGAGGATAATGGACATATAATGAAAAGAGCTCAACAACTTTCATGTATAGACAGAGATTCTTTGGGAAAAAGAGTTTGACCTTTCAGCTCTAGTGAGAAATTTTTAGAGGAAAGTAAATTTTAATGATTTATATTGAAGAGTAGTATGATTTCTCCTGATATATATGTATGAATACGATTATAACACCAAAGAGGTGAGCAGGTGGACAGATAGGTACCAGAATAATTGTACCAGGTAAACTCAGAGCAAAACCCCAATCCCAGCTGACCTTGAAAATCTCACATCAGAGCATAGGAAGAATAAAGCATTTTCTTAAAGTGAAGTGAGCTGGAGGTCTTTCCTCTTTTTCTTAAGACCACAGTATGTTGTGCAGATGATGAAGTGTATTTGAACAAACTAGAATAATACCCTTTTTTTTTGGACCTTCAAAAATTGAAGATATTTAAAAATTTGAATTTATAGAAAACTGAAGCTTACTACTTTCGGTGATATAGCTAATGAGTTTCCATTACTGTAGTATAGGGAAGCTTTTTCATCTGGTAAGTTTAGTCTGCTGGCCCCTCTAGAGCTACAACCTGAGGTTGCTGGACTTTGTTACAGGATTTAATTTATAGACTTACATGAAGTAAGAGCTTATAAACGATGGACTCTGCTCTAGAAAACTAAAGAGCTTAATGGAATTAAGAATCAGTCCTTTGGTGCTTGAAAAGTATTACATATTCTTTATAGGATTTTATGTAATAGAGAAATACAATATAGAGTGCCCTTTTTACTCTTTTGTTTAAAATTCTACAGTATTTAACTTACAATGGACAATCCCCTTCTAAAAGAATTGCACCATACTCTTCCCCTTCCCCGCATCTCATTGGCATGCTTTATTCCTCCCAGGTTTTTTTATGTCAACACGTGTAAGTCAGATTTTGATTTTATAAAATCACAATCAAGTCTGGAAACTTGGTAATGATTTTTGAGATTCATGGCTTTGGTAAAATTAAGTGTCAGGGACAGTTCTTGAAGATAAAGCAGATGGTACTGAGAGGAATCTCAGCCAACAGTAATGAAGGATGTAGATTCTTTTGTCTCATGTTTTTATGTGTCCACTTTTTTTTTTTAAAGATTTTATTTATTTATTTGACAGAGAGAGAGAGATCACAAGTAGGTAGAAAGGCAGGCAGAGAGAGAGGGGAAAGCAGACTCCCCGCTGAGCAGAGAGCCGGATGCGGGGCTCAATCCCAGGACTCTGAGATCATGACCTGAGCGGAAGGCAGAGCCTTTTAACCCACTGAGCCACCCAGGCGCCCCTATGTGTCCACTTTCAATCATTTGTGTAGAGAACAGATTCTTTTGTTATGGCAGAATGTTTTAGATTTTTTTTTTTTTTTTTTTTTTAATGTTTTAGATTCTTGTGCTCTGATATTTAAAGCAATAGGAAAACTTAGAATCAGTCAGGAAGGTAGCTTTGGCAATTATAGACAGGCTCACAGCTTTTGTTTCAGCAAAAAGAGTTTTTCACAGTCATTAGGCTTGGCTATAATAAAAAATATAAACTGTAACAAGTATTGGCCAAGATGTGGAGGAGTTAGAATTTTCACACAGTGCTGGTAGAAATATAAAATGATAGGTAGCCACTTTGGAACACAGTTTGGCAGTTCTTTAAAAAGTTAAACACAATGTTACTGTATGACCAAGCAATTCCACTCCATTCCATTTAGGTATATACCCTAGAGAAATGAAAATATGTCTACACAAAGACTTACACTTGTATGTTCACAGCAGTATTATTTGTATTAGCCAAAAAGTGGAGACAACCCATATGGTCGTTAACTGATAAATGGATAAATAAAATGTGATACATGCATACAATGGAATATATTCAGGTATAACCACAAATAAAATCCTGATACATGCTACAGCATCAATGAACCTGAAAAATAATCTACTAAGTGAAGAGAACCAGAGACACAAGGCCACAAATGTGATTCCATATGTATGAACTGTCTAGAAGAGGCAGATCTATAAAGACAAATACATAGATTAGTGACTACTGGAGTCTGGGGTGGAGGGAATGGGAGGAATGCTGAAGTTTCCAGGGTATCTTTGAGATGATGAGAATGTTCTAGAATTGTTTGTAGTAATGGTCGTGCACCTCTGTGAATATACTAAAAGTCATTGAATTGTGAACTTTTAAAGAGTGGATTTTATTGTATATGAGTTGTATCTTAATTATAATTTCACACACCCACCCCCAAATCATTAGGATAAAAAGATGTCACCTAAAAGACTGTAGGAAATGTGTTTCAGTGTTTGGGCTCTGTCTATCTAAAATTGGAGACTTCTCAGTCTTCTTCTCAGTTCACTGAACCTTGTTTAAATGAATTCTTTCATTTCACATTTATCTTCTTTCTGGAACTTATCAGGGATAAATTATTTGAGGGCGACTCCTGCTGGAAACTGAAATTAGATGAATAAAAATCAAATGTAGTGGTTGCTTTTTTCTATTTTTCATCCAGAATGAAGATGATACCCGAGCCAATGACAGCAAGAAACCCAAAACGGAGGACAAGAATTCGGCAGGTCACAAGCCATCCAGCAACAGAGAGTATGTCCCCAAAACATGTCACATGTGTGTTAATACGTGTATGTCATTTGCCATTGGGTACTTTCTAATGTGCTCTTAGAATGTTCCTTTCAGTGAATATTTGTCGTATTCATGTATATGTTGTGCATATACCAACCAGTAGAGGAGGGAGATTTTGCTGTTAGCTAAATGCAATGGAAAGTTTTTAAGATTCAGTCTCTTCTTACTTTTTTCTTTCTGTAGTGGAGTAGGATTGAGTATAGGATAAGAATTAAAGTAAAGCTTTACCACTTTCTGGCTAGATGACAAGCTTATCTGGATCTGTCAAGAGACCAGTTTCTAACTTAGGAACGTCATATCTTCATCATTCATCTTCTCATTTATGTAACCAGTATTTATTGAATACTTGTGTGGCAGGCCAACATTTAGGCACAGGGTATACATACAGCCATGGGGTGGAAAACAGGTAAGATGCCTGTCCTCATGAAATGTGCACTCTTATTTTGTTTTGCAGAAATCCTATGTCCTAATACTCAAATAGGGAGAAACAAATTTGTCTTGAAAGCAGGCAGAGAGAAATAGAAAAAAACCGATCACCCCTATATGCTGGTGTTAGAGAAATGAAGGCATTTGTTTGATTTGGCAGGTCATCTAAGCAAAGTGCTGCAAAAGAAAAGGATTTGTTGCCTTCTCCCGCGGGGCCCGTTCCTTCAAAAGATCCAAAAACAGAGCATGGCTCTCGGAAGAGGACTATTAGTCAGTCATCTTCTTTAAAGTCAAGTAATAATAGCAACAAGGAAAATAGTGGCAACAGCAAAAACAGTTCCTCCACATCAAAGCAGAAGAAGACTGAAGGGAAGACTTCAAGTAGCTCTAAGGAGGTCAAGGTAAGGCATTGGGGGTCTGAGCCTTTTGAAAAGCAATCTCATTGCTATAGGAATTCCCTAAGGTGACATTGTGCTTTGACGATCTTGTAAATCTCTCATTAAACTTATAGGCCTGTGTATTTTTACTCTCAAAATGCCATAATCTTGATAATAAACATATGCAGTTGACCTGAGACCATGAAAGCAGTACTTCACCTGGCCACATGCATATTAAGACAGAAACCCATAATTGGAAAAGTTGGTTTTGGAAGAAAGTAGTCAATTATGATCGAATTATAAATCGCTCCAGTTCTTATGATTGAGTTGTCTGTGATTTGAAGTTGGCTTTGGATTTTTTAGAATTAGGTTGTACAAGCAAGTGTATTACATAAAGTGATAAAGCAACCAATCTGGCTTTGATTCATGAAGAAGAAAAAATTCTTTAGCTGAGCTAGTACTGGAACTATTCCTGGAGCACGATCTTAATGTAGGGGACTATTCTTAAAGTTCATGAGTGGAGAAATGGATCACAGAAGTTTTTTCAAGGCTGTACTTTATTAGACCTTCACCCTCACTTTATTTACCAGGTTATTTACATTACTTTCTAAACTGTTTTGATCAGGAGCAAACTGACAAAATTAAGAAAACACCTAGATTTTTTTTTAAAGATTTTATTTATTTGACAGAGAGATCACAAGTAGGCAGAGAGGCATGCAGAGAGAGGCGGGGAAGCAGGCTCCCTGCTGAGCAGAGAGCCCAATGCGGGGCTCGATCCCAGGACCCTGAGATCATGACCTGAGCCAAAGGCAAAGGCTTAACCCACTGAGCCACCCAGGCGTCCCAACACCTAGATTTTTAAGAATATAATTCACTGGGTTGTTATTTGTGACTTGAGTAAGCAAAGGGTAGAGAGTTGAAAAAATTGACCATTAAAGATAGTTACTCATGCTTATTAAAATGTGGCAATTTAATTAAGTCTTTAAAATTGAGGTGATTTTAATTATGAACAACGGCTCAAATTGAGATATACAGATGGCTTTTTCTCCAGATGGACACCCTTACGTAGTAGTTTAGAGGGTTAGTCCTAGTGTCCTTAAGGAACCTGAGTGTCCTCTTGGCCTCCTTCACCGTCCCAGTTCTGTGTCTACCTGCTAATGGGCTCTTTCTCCATTTTTCATACTTCACCTACAGGATTTGAGGCCTGAATGCTTATTTCTTAAAACCCCACACCGTTCTCTCTCTGTCTTTTTTTAAGATTGATTTATTTGTGGGCACCTGGGTGACTCGGTTAAGCGTCTGCCTTCAGCTCAGGTCGTGATCCCAGGGTCCTGTAATCAAGCCCCTTATCAGGCTCCCTGCTCAGTGGAGGCCTGCTTCTCCCTCTCCCTCTCCTCTGCCTGCCATTACCTAGATTTGCATGCTCTCTCTTTCTCTCTCTGTCAAATAAATAAATAAAATATTTTTAAAAATATATTTATTTATTTGAGAGAGAGGAAGTGTGTGCCCCAGTTGGGCCAGGGGGAGAATTTCAAGGAAACTTTCTACTGAGCACAGAGCCCAAAGTGGGGCTGGATCCCACAAACCCAAGATCATGACCTGAGCTGAAATCAAGAGTCAGAGGCCTAACTGAGCCATCCATGCACAACCTCCTTCTCTCTTTAAATGTATTCTTTAAGTGAGCTCCCCTGTTGATTTGGTTTTTGTGATCTCATAGGTAAAACTGTGTCTCCTCTTTATTGGTTTGTCAGGTCCTTGAAAGCAGGGATTTTATCTTGTTTTGTGTTTTCTCCGTTGCTGCTTAGCTTACTGGGTAATCAGGAAATATTTGTTGGACCAAATATAGTTTATTTAGTACTCTATTGTTATTGACAGAATATAAAATATAGGCCCTGACCACTTTGATTTCAAGATCTTAGGGCTTTTAACAGTTATTAAAATCATTAATGTTCGTCTTGGCAATTTCCAACTTAGGCAATTATATATAGGTTTATTAAAGAAGAATCTGTAATTTAGTTGGAAAATCCGCTTTTTCTTATTTTAGCTAAAGGAAAATTACATATAATGGAAAACCAAAATTACATATAATTTTTATATATGTTTTTCTACATATTTGCTTATATATTAAATATTTGAAATATGTTGCCATAAAGTTGTTCATTATAGTCTCTTACTGTGCTTTTGATATCTGTAACATCTCTACTTATGTTCCCTTTTGTTCTTAATATTAGTTCTCTGTGCCATTTCTCTTTTTCCTTGATCAGTCTCATCAGAGACTTATTAGTTTTACTTGTCTTTTTAGAAAATAGCCTCTGTTTTTGTTCATTCTTTGCAGTTTATTTTTTGTTTTCTATTTCATTAACTTATAGTCTTTATGATTTCCTTTCTTATTCTTTCTTTTCGCTTTGCTGTTCTGTTTACTGACTTTTAAAAATGGATACTTAGCTCATTAATCTTTAAATTAGTTTTAAGCCTTTTTTCTTTCTCTAATATAAGCAGTTAGGCTGTATGATTTCCTCTAAATACTGCTTACGTGCATCCTGGAAGATTTGATGTGTTCTTATAATTCCATTTAAAATCTTTTCTAATTTCCAGGGTGATTTTATCTTTGACCCATAGGTTATTTAAAAGCATGTTAGTCAATTTCCAAACATACTGAGATTTGCTAGTAGTCTTCTGATTCGTGTTTCTACCTTAATTGCATTGGGGCTGGAAAGTAAGCTGCATAGTAACAGTCTTTTGAAATTTGTTAAGATTTGCTTTATGAGAGTATGGTATATGGTAGATTTTTGTAATGTTCTATATTTGTTAGAAAAAATGTATTCTGCATATATTGTAGACAGGGAATCTGTGTAATTGAATTAGATTAATCATGTTTTCAAACCTTTATGCTGATATTTTTGGTCACTTTGTCCTTTTGTTCATATTTCCACAAATATACAAGATTTATCTTTTTCTTCTTTTAGTTCTGCCAGTTCTTTTTTAATTGAGATATACTTGATATATTAGTTTCAGGTGCACACCATGATTCAATATATGTATATATTGTGAAATGCCCACTACAGTAATTTTAGTTAACCTCCTTCGCCACACAGTGATTTTACATATCCCATACATATAATTTTTATATGAGAAAAGTATGTTAAAATACGTAAACAATTTTTGAATGTAATTATAGTAACTTAATTTTCCTTCAGCACAATTAGGCAACTGTGGAAGTACTTAGAAAACATAGAGGGAAAGCTGGCCTAGTAACATTACATTCCATCATAATATGCAGGAAGGGGCGCCTGGGTGGCTCAGTGGGTTAAAGCCTCTGCCTTTCGCTCAGGTCATGATCTGGGGGTCCTGGGATCGAGCCCCGCATCGGGCTCTCTGCTCAGCAGGGAGCCTGCTTCCCCCTCTCTCTCTGTCTGCCTCTCTACCTACTTGTGATCTCTCTCTCTGTCAAATAAATAAATAAAAATCTTAAAATAATAATAATAATATGCAGGAAGCCATTTCAGAAACATGGGAACTTTACTATAGAAAGCGTAATATTTTCTCAAACCCCAGGGCTTTTATTTTCATTCCTTGAGGTAAGCTGTATTGGATAAAACTGAAAAGCTGTTATCACTTAAGAAAAGAAATGGTTTATGGAGTCTTTTCAGTAGATTTTTAAGCACAAGCAGTAAAATTACATATTAATTGGGTTTTTTAACGTTGAAACATGCATTTATAGGATAAATTCTGCTTACTTGTGGTGTTTTATTGTGGAAAATGTGTGTAGGGAAGCAGTTGAGAAGACAGGCTCAAAAGTCCCCACATAAAGGGCTATTTTGATAGGAGGTGAAAATAAAGTTTGAGAAAGTGGCTAACCTTTTAAAATGTGACAGATCTGGATTTAAAGTCCAAATTCCAGGAATGCCACTTAAAAGCTGTTTGAACTTGGGTGAGTTACCTTCCTTGACATTCCTTTTTATTTTGTCCCCAAAGCAGTACACCTTCCCTAAGGTTGTGGAAGGATTAATGACTGTGCTAAGTACCTAGTTAACTTACTGCCTGGTAAGTAGTAAGCACGTAGTAAGTGTTAGATCTTATTACTGCTGTTTTCATTGACCAGTAATTATCAGTAAGTTTTGTCTTAAGCAGTACTCCTATTCTCAGAGTAGGTTGTATCTTCCTTAGGGTTTAACTAGTGTCTAGCTCATTGCCTGGTACATAGTAGACATCTATTAGAATGAATATTTTTGGTTATATAAAATGGACCTGTTCTGTAAAAAGCACTTTTACATTCTGAAATTTAAAAATTTCGTAACAAGGAAATTAATTACTAAAGGCAGTGGAATTTTGTTGCATTTCTACTCGTGGCTCAAAAAATACTTTGAGTTTAATTTTAATCACCTGAGAATTTTCAACATGCATACTTTTTCAACATTATATATTTTCAACATTATTTACAACATTATATTTTTTTTTTGGTCAGGAAAAGGCTCCAAATAGCTCTTCTAACTGTCCTTTATCTACACCAACTCCTGATGCTTCTAAGCCTCGGAGAACAAAGCTTGCCTTTGATGACAGGTGAGAGAAATGTTTTTTTATTCCAGTCAGCATATAAGAAACTGATATAAATTACTGTCCGTGACCAGAAGAATTCATACTTGTGGTGTGCTCCATAGAACATTCACATTTTAATTTGAAAGGCACTCTTCTAGTCCAAGTATTGTTCCTTTTAACTGAACTCCATGACTCCTACCTTCAAGTGGAACCTGACTGCTACTGGTACCACTGTTTAACATGAGGGCTTTCTTAAATAAGTGAGAGGAGTGTTGGGGTTTTTCCTTCATTTTGTTAAAAGGTTATTTCTCTTACCCACATTCCCTTTATTCCAAATCTTTCAAACAACTTGGGAAAATTAGCATTTAATACTAGGGAGCTTGATCTCTATTTTCCTAAGTAGAAAATTTGTCATGAGTTGGCCAACACAATTTATGCTCTTAACCCAATAAAAACATTTGTCAGAAAACCTGGAACTGAATGTTTAGTATGGGTCATTTTCTTTACTTGAAGACATAAAAACTGAGGGATGCTAGAGAGTAACATGAACAAGTAATTATCTTATGAAAAATATTTACTATTTTATTTACTATAAAAATTTACATTGCAGAAATTATTCAGCAGACCATTATTTACAAGAAGCAAAAAAGCTAAAGCACAATGCCGATGCATTGGTATGTAAAGATAATCACATTTATTTATTTAATCAAAGTAACTTAAATTTTCATTTATTGTTTATTCTCATAGTACCTCAGTGTATCTCTCATTACCTTTATTCTCCTTTCTTCAGTCTGATAGGTTTGAGAAAGCTGTATACTATCTTGATGCTGTGGTATCTTTCATTGAATGTGGGAATGCATTAGAGAAAAATGCTCAGGAATCCAAATCCCCATTCCCTATGTATTCAGAGACAGTGGAGCTCATCAAGTAAGTGGGAAAACTTAGCTGCAACGTCATTGGCACTATTACTTCTTTGGTTTATCTAGGAGGGGGCTGATACAGCTGTATACAGTAAAGATGTGAAGGATCTTAATACTTTATTGTCCGGGAATAAGGAGAATTAGATATTTCAGTGGGTATTTTCGCCTTTGTTTAGGTTGGGTTCTAATGTTCTGAGGACTAAGGAAGTCCTAAGATCAAGGTGAAGTACTATGTTTTGTGTCATTTGTTGCTTTAACTCACAGATACACTATGAAGCTGAAGAATTACTTGGCCCCTGATGCTACAGCTGCAGATAAAAGGCTCACGGTACTTTGGTAAGTGTTGTGTTCCAGCCTCTGCTAGATTACAGGCTGTTACCTAAGAAATTATGCTGTTTATGCCCTTCTGAAAGTTATCCTTGAATCGGCCTTTCATAACCCAGGCATAAATGTGTTCTTGATGGGTAAAATAGAAAATAAGTCAAAATTCCTAATGAAAGATTTTTAGTTGTTATCAGTCTCTGATCCATTGCACTCATGGCAAAAGCCTTGGTAGAGTAGGACTGATGGTAGAACTCCCCATGTCTCACGTGGTCCCTTTTCCAGGCTTTTCTTCGGTATCCTCTCTCCTTATTCACATATCCTATACCTTCCCTTAGGGAGCAAATGTTTAGCTTATTCAGAATAGCGAATGTGGCTTGGTCCCAGGGAGACATTATCAGATTGTTTGTTGAAAGTATTTACTTTACCTGGCACTGGCTTTAACAGCTAGGAATGTAGCGATGGATAAACTGACATGGTCTTTTTTGTCATGGAGTCTAGTATCTAGTGTGAGGAGACACAAATTAATCAAGTCGTCACACAATTATATGAATTCAGTACTTTGAAAGAAAAGTATAATAACTATAAGAGAGTAGAGTGTGGAGACACCTGGTCTTCAGATAAGGGGATATGTGCAAGGGCTGGATAGTGGAAAGAAACTGGGAACTATCAAGGAACTAAAGGAACTGCAGAGAAAGACCAAGGAGAAGTGAAAGTGACTAGAGAGGTAGGTGATGGTGAACTTGCAAGGCTTTTGTAAGCCATCGTAAGGTTCCCATATGTTGCCTCAGAGTTGTACTATGCATAGTTGAGTTCCCTAGTTTTTGTTGTTGGATTTTAGATATTTATAAATTGATCTAGAGATTCTGCTCCTCAGTGATTTCTTTGAACGCATATGTTATAATGACATGTTGGTGTCTTGTGGGTGAGGTTTTGATTCTTGATGATCAACAAATAGGAGACTAGTCCTAAGGCTCTTCCCCGCCTTTGGGTATGTACCATAATCAGAGCACGTCTTCCAGTTCTGCCCGAGGGTTAGTGTCGTTGACCTTATGCCGTGGTCTGTTCACATGAGCCAGTCCTGTACTCTTGGACAATACAAAAGTTGTCTGTGCAGATGTGGTTAGAGTCCACTGTGCTGGTAAATAAGCTGCCCTTTTCCATTGGCTAGCCTGCGATGCCAGTCTTTGCTGTACCTGAGGCTTTTCAAACTGAAGAAGGAAAATGCTCTGAAGTACTCAAAGACACTGACGGAGCACCTGAAGGTAAGTGTGGAAAAGAGGAAGGTTCCTGTCCTAGGAGACAAGATTTGTTGGTGAACTTTCAAATAGGTTTGAAACTTCTTGGAAAGTTTTTAAATGTACATATATCTGATTATAGAATCTGTGTAGCCATATGCAGTAGCTCTTCCTAATATTTCAATAGATGGAGCCTCTTTCTATCATGAGACCTAGTTTCTAATTCACAGATGGCCTTCTGTTTTCACTACCACCCTTCCTCAGACTGTTCAGTTAGTTTCCTAAAATGTCTATGTGTTTTCCTCACACCTCCACATCAATCTTCTTAAAATCCTGCCCTGGTTCTGAGTTCAAACTCTTCAGTAGCTTACTGTTGCTTGCCAGGTCAGGTCTGAGCTTCTTACCCTGAACTCAAGTCGTTGAGGTCTCTTTCTCTTGTTCCTTACCTAAACCTCTGCTCCAGGGAAACTGTGTGGGTCACATTTGTGCACAGCCTTTGCACATAGTATGACTCACCTCATGTCTGTCTGAGTGTTACTCATTCTCTGTCCTTCCATTTAAGTCTTCCAGAACCCCCAGCTCTCACCTAAATAGTCTTTCTGTTGCACATTTACACACATACATATTCTCTTGCTCTCGTGCTTATATTTTGGGTTCTTAAATTTGTAAAGTGTCTTAAGGAGCAGTTCTGGCCCAATGTGCTCTTGAATATATTTAATACTTCAGAAGTAGTATTTTTTTAATTATGTACATTTTATTTTTTCCACAGAATTCTTATAATAATTCTCAAGCACCATCACCTGGCTTGGGAAGGTAGGTAAACTTGAGTTTATAAATTATTTTTTGTGACAAAATGATTTAAAGTTTTCAGTTTTCCTCTTTATTTTTTACTAAGTTGAAAATGTAATGAACACAGTCTTAGAAGGAGTAGACGGGACATTTCACCTGTAGAAATCTGAGTTTTTTGACAGCACCTCAGTCTTTCTCAGAGTTTAATTTGTACAGCTAGTTGGATTTTTATCATTGAGCTTATCTTTATTTTACTCAAGTCTCGACACGGACAGAAATTAATAATAGTGGCATGATTGTGGTTTCTCCTCCATCCCACATCACCCCTCAAAAGGAGGACAATTACCCCAACAGCTTTTGTTTTGTAATTTTTTCTGTTATTATTTTTATGTTAAATGACTTTCTGTCTTTGCTCTTGTGTATTTTCTGAACCTAATTTATAGTGCTAAAAGAGAAGATAAAAAATAGTCATAACAAATCGCTTTTGTCCCCCCAACTTTTGTTTAATTTTCCTTTTTTTTTGTGGTCTTGGGCACTTCCACAAATTTTAGTACTGCTGAAATGAACCTCCCCGATTTCAACATGTGTTTCCTAAGAAATATTTAATTGACAGGAAGCTTGAGATAATTGCAGTTGATTGAAAAAGCTGAACCTCTTTGTCAGCTTTGAATAACTTGGTTAAACTAGGAAAGTACCAGAAATAATGGAGTTCCAAATAAGACGTTCCTATCTACTACTACAATTTTCTTGTGTTAAATTGCAAATTCCTCCCAACTTTCTACAAAACAACTTGAAAAATACCTATTACCTGCCAGAATAGATGGAAAGTGTGTCGAGCTGGGAGTGAGGTGAACTGCTGCTGTCAAGGTGTGTGACTTCCTCAGTTCTTTGCCGTCTTTTTTCTGTTGCCATTCATTAAAACAAAGAGTCCAGATATGATGATTAAATACTTACTTAGAAGAGATTGTACTTCTGTGGGGACTCTTCTAGTTTAAAAAAGTCTTTAAATTTTAAAAGCCTTCATGGATGCAGAGCCAGTAGAAAACCTGGGTTTCATCATGTTCACCACATTCACATGAATAAGCTTCCTGTTTCTCTCTGTGTAGCAAAGCTGTTGGGATGCCTTCCCCTGTTTCTCCAAAGCTGTCGCCAGGCAATTCCGGAAATTATTCTTCTGGAGCCAGTAGTGCTACAGCAAGTGGTTCTTCAGTGACCATTCCACAGAGGATCCACCAGATGGCAGCCAGCTATGTTCAGGTTACATCCAACTTCCTCTATGCCACTGAAATTTGGGACCAAGCTGAGCAGCTTTCCAAAGAGCAAAAAGGTAGGAAGGTCTCTGGAGAAACTTTGAAGGATGACATCGTTAAAGGAGCTTTTATGACCTAGTTAAATAAGCGTCTGATCTGCATTTAGTTTATTATGTAGTCTGGAGTTGACAGTAAAGAGTTTTCTAATCACCATTGCTTACCAGTCATACCGAATGTATGGAGTTTGGTCAAAAATACCTCTCACTGTACCAGTGACACACACGAAACTAAAAACAGCTTTTGCTCTAGGACATACGTGCCTTTGTTCTTGGCACATTAAGTGCAGCTCCAATTATAAAAATAATAAAATGCCCGTTCTATTTTAGGGTGGTTAACAGTAAATTTGGCTTAGGCATAGGATTACATGCAGACATCTTGTACGTATGAAATGTTTAATATATAAGAAATCACATTCAGGGGCAGCTGGCTGGCTCAGTTGCAGGAGCATGTGACTCTTGGTCTTAGGGTCATGAGTTTGAGCCCCATGTTGGGTGTAGAGATTACTTAAAAAAAAAAAAAAAGCACACATTCACTGGATTTTTAGGTGGCAAATTGGAAAACTTATGTGATAAAGGAGACCACAAAATAGATCAGTTTCTAGCATTCTTCAGTACTAGGTTATATGAAGCTTTTGTACCTTTGTTATCTCCCAAACGAAGAACATTGATAATTATAAAGTATTTAAAGATCCCAGGGAAGAATCACTATATTGTACACCTGAAATAAATGTCACAGTATATGTTACCTATACTGGATCTTATTTATTTTTTTAAAGCGCATGCACGCATGCAAAGTGGTTCAGGGAGGGGAGAGGGGCAGAGGGAAGAGAGAGAGAATCCTAAGCAGGCTCCACATCCAATGCAGAGCCCGAAGTGGGGCTCGAACTCATGACCCTGAGATCATGACCTGAGCCGAAATCAAGATTCGGACACTTGACCAACTGAGTCACCAGGGTGCCCCAACTATACTGGATTTTATCTTATTTTTTTATTTTTTTATTTTTTTAAGATTTATTTATTTGTTTGACAGAGAGAGAGAGAGACAATGAGAGAGACAATGCAAGCAGGGAGAGTTGGAGAGGGAGAAGCAGGGTCCCTGCTGAGCAGGGAACCTGATATGGGGCTCGATCCGAGGACCCTGGGATCATGACGTGAGCCAAAGGCAGATGCTTAACTGACTGAGCCACCCAGTCGCCCCTATACTGGATTTTAAATTAAAAATAAGTAAATAGGGGCGCCTGGGTGGCTCGGTGGGTTAAAGCCTCTGCCTTCGGCTCAGGTCATGATCCCAGGGTCCTGGGATCGAGCCCCGCATCGGGCTCTCTGCTCAGCGGGGAGCCTGCTTCCCTCTCTCTCTGCTTGCCTCTCTGCCTACTCGTGATCTCTCTCTCTCTGTCAAATAAATAAATAAAATCTTAAAAAAAAAAAATAAGTAAATAAAGGATCCTAGGGAAAAGTACTATATGAACACCATCTTATTTTCATAGTTGTTATTAGCAAATGTGTGTGTGTGGCAGCTATTCAGGTAGACCCTTTGTAGAGAAACACTACGCTGGTCAATCAAGTGTCCTTTTTTCACAGAGTGTACTTAAATATTTGTAATATAAACAGGTAATCAGATGAAGATGAAAGATTCTTACCCCTAAAGAACGATAATGGTGGGAGAAAGGTAGAAGAGGAACCCCAGCATCTAACATAAAATTGTGTCTCTGAAAACCTAATTCTTTCCTAAAATTTTAAATATTGTCACTATTGCTCAGGAAAGGTTACAAAGCAGAAACTCTTATTAAATCACTCCTGCTTTACTTTCCATTTTTCTTCCTGATGCCAGTTTTCTAGCCTCGTTTTTCCTTTTTAAAATTTTCTTTGTCCTTTCATGTTTACTTTTTTGTGTGGTACTTCTCAAATATTGACTAAAGGAAAGATAATGGCATAATGATCCCTGCACATCTTTCATTCAACTACCGACACATTTTCCTAATCTTGTTTCACTTCACTCTCTCTCTCTGAATCATACTTTTCTTTTTTTTTTTTCAACATTCCCCCACCCTGCCACCCACCGCCCCCCCACACACACAGACAAACACACAGACACACACACCCCGAGAGGCCAGCTTAGGTGTGGGTGGGCCTTGCGGCCTGGAGGTGGAAGGGCTGGGTTGTGGCCGCCTGCGGTTGAGCAGGCCGCCCTAGAGGGCCAGGGGACCACGGTGCGGGGCTCAGGTGGCGCGGGGTCAGGGGGTGAGGGGTGAGGGGTTGAGGGACTGCTTGGAGGCAGCCACGTGGGCAAGGGTGGGGGGCGGTGGCGGCCAAGGGAGAGGGAGGGAGGCAGAAGGGGAAAGAAAAGAAGAACCCGCAAGAAAAGAGTTTTGAAAAAGCCTACAGCACCCGGTATTCCCAGGCGGTCTCCCATCCAAGTACTAACCAGGCCCGACCCTGCTTAGCTTCCGAAATCAGATGAGATCGGGCGTGTTCAGGGTTGTAGGCCGTAGACTGAATCGTACTTTTCTTTCCCCGCGGAAGTATTTAAAGCATTTCCCCTGAACATACTTAGGTGTATGTATCCTTGGGTGATACGGATTTTTCAAGAACATGATTGTCATGCCTTTAACGCAGTCACCAAAATTAATAATAATTCTTTTCTGTCACCTAATACCTCGTCTATCATCCAGTTTTCCTTGTTGTTGCAAGTATGCCTTTTTTTTCTTTATGGTTTGTTTTTAACAGGATCCAAACATTCCTTCATCAGTGTCCGAAGTCTGTCTCCTTCTTCCAGTTTTTGGTGTTTGGGGGAGTAGGGCACTGTGCCATTTACATTGAGGAGGAAATGCGTCCTGTTATGCATTTGACTGATTCCTTCCTCTTGGTATCGTTTAGCTTGCTTCTGTGTCCCCCTTATTTCCTTCATACTGATAGTTACATTTTGAGACTTAATTAGATTCAGGTTTTTAAATAACACTTCATAGGTGCTGCTTTCGATTTCCTATTATATGATATTATTGAAGCATTTAGTTAATGGTTATCTCTTGTTTAGTGATACTTGGATTTGGCCATTGAACAATCCAGGTGGTTTCAGCCTGACTCAGTTTGATGTAAGATTCCCTATTAAACTTTAACTTAGGTTTTAGCACCCACTGATGGTCATTACTTACATCCATTATTGTATTAGGAAATAGGAATTTTCAAGGCACCTGGGTAGCTCAGTTGGTTAAGTGTCTGGCTCCCAATCTCAGCTCAGGTCGTGATCTCAGGGTCATGAGTCCAGGTCCCACATTGGATCCTACTTTAAAAACAAAAAAAAGGAAACAGGAATTTTCTATTCTGATATTGCACCTGCATTTATTATCTGGAATTCTGTAAAGAAGACCCTTTTCTCCTCTTCTCTTTGATTGCTTCTATTTGGGTAGGCCAAGGTGTTTATCATGAGAATGATCCCTTTTTCTCTGCATGTATAAAAACTCTCCTATCTGAGTCCTATATCCCCCTCTCTTCTCCCAAAATTGCATCGGGATCAAATTTAGGACACTGTCCTTCCTTCCTCCTCTCTGCACCCACTTCACATGCAGATCAGCCTATATTTGTTCACAGAGGAAGAATCCTTTCATTTTCCATCCTTTGCACTTTTAAACTATACTGTCTAAAACATGGGATAATTTATTAGTGTTGCATGGCATATGATTACAGCAGAAAGTTTGTCATAAATGTCTAACCTCACAGGAGCTCTTATGGGGAACCATGCAAAGAACTTTTTGTACTACTTGCTTCTTACACAAAAACAGTACACACAGACTGTTTTGAGTAATAGTACAATATAGTACATTGTCTCCATTTCAGTAATGTGTACTCCATATTAGCAATTGATAATTTCCATCAGTGGAATTCTGCTTTTATGTATAACACTTAATTCCTAACCATACAGTGTGTTTGAAACGTTTCAAGACTTAGGGAAAATAATAGAACTTGAAAGACAGACTAGGGTTGGTTTGTTCTAAAACATGGATGGTCATCATTGTAGTGCAGGAGGGAGTGTTTTTTTGACTTCATTTGACTACTGTTTTATAATCTAGCCTAAAACTTTTCAAGCAGTATTCCAGGAGAATGTGTACATCATTTAATGACTGTTTTTGGTTTTCTAGAATTCTTTGCTGAACTGGATAAAGTGATGGGCCCTCTCATCTTTAACGCGAGCATCATGACAGACCTAGTTCGATACACCCGGCAGGGACTGCACTGGCTTCGCCAGGATGCCAAGCTGATATCTTGAACTGAACACATTCTCGTTGCCTCTGATTTTCTCCACAACACTGTGTCACATCACGAAGGAAAACTGCCATAACATGCCAACCTAGTCGACACTAAGAATGAGGAATGGTTTTCTCCTCCCTGGTTCATGTGTTGTTATTATTTATAACCCAAAGCCATGATGTCAGTTGACCCCTTTAATATTCCCAATATGAAAAGTTATTTAAACGTTTTTAAATCTGCAGCACATTGATAAGATGGTTTCAGTGATCTGTAGTAAGATTGAAATTCCAATTGCAATTCATAACTAATCAATTGAAATTTTATTTATTTTAATTTTTTTAAGTTCCCAGATTGGGGCTAGTGTAAAACTTAGTTATTTCTGCCTATAAATTTACTTTATTGAACATTTACCGTAAATTTAAGGTAGGCGTTTTTATTTATATACTTGGGGAGCTTTGTTACCTAATGTCTTTTTGTGGTAGCTCTTCTAAGAGTAAGAGTTGATTCATCTAAAATATGGACATGTTCTTTCTATACCTACTACCTGATATTATTTTAAATCTTAACTACAATTTTATTGCAGAATTTATGCTTTAGTATTAAGGATATTCTTCTACACATGAAAAATCATTTAAATATGAGAAGATGGCATTCTACAGATAGAAGATGAAATGCGTCTGATTTGGTATGCATTATGTCAAGAACTGTGAATGTGTTAATAACACTATAGCAATCACAAGGTGACTATAGCTTGCATTTAATGCATTACAAAAGAGGGCAGGCAAACTTTCTAGGAGAAGGATATCATGTGAAGGGTTTCATAAAAGGACAATCTTGAACTTCATGGATTTTATTAAAACCGTGTGTTCTTTTTTGTTGCTAGTAATTTGACGGTTAATTGAAAAAGAGTAAGTTACTGTGGAACAAAGGATGATCCCCTCCTGAAGGTTGCTGCTTACATCTCTTTCAGTGATGATGTTTGAAGGGTTAAACCTCTCTTCGGAATTCTTGTTTCTAAACTGTTTTTGCCACACTAGATTGTGATGCTCTCATGGGAGCATGCAGTGACTGATGCAGGAATGGGCTGGAGCTTTGCTGTGTGTGCTTTAGCTGTACAATTTAAGGTATAATGCCTGAGGTAGAGATGAAGTCCTCCTTTTAAACTTGTCTTGTACTGACTCCCTTTGTATTATGAAGGCCCTCACCAATAATTTATGTTTCTGATGGGATGAGAAAATTCACACTAGAAAAGTACCTAATTTGGTTCAGTGTTAGCTCTCTTGGGAATGGAAGGGGAGCAAGGGTAGCGCTTAAGCCAGCTCTGTAAGAGCTGTATATCAAAGTACCTTTCCCTGTAAGGTGCATATCGGAGTCAAAGGTGAGAAATGTACCCTCTGTCATGCCCCTGTCGTGTGCCCCTATCATGTCTGGTGTGCCTTAAATCTTACCTTTGAATGAAAACTCTATCGATTGTTTACAGATGAAGTTTTACACTAGGACCAGATCACCCAGTATGGCTGGTCTTTGGCAGTGGTAATGTTCAATTCTCTTTCTTTTTTAATCTTCCTTTAGGGTCACATAAAGATGAATTAGTTCAGAAAAGCTAATGCTTTGGTACATGACTTAGTCTAATTGGGTAATGGCTGCTCCAAAAAAATTCTCATTCTCCCCATTCCAAAAATGAATTCATCCAATCCGAAAAAAAGATTGCCCTGCTGTTTATAGATGATTGCTAAGGTTTGAAGTGGGAAAGAAAAGATAGAAAATCTCCTAAGTTCAGTGGTGCAGTGAATCCTCTGTATATGAGTCTTTTTTACGCTTACTTCTGAAGCGAGTGAACCTTCGTTGTCCTGTGGCTTCATATTTACGGAGCTTTTTAACTGTTCTATACCTCAGGTGGTTTTTGCATGTCGCTGGGGATTGGAATCCAGAAATTATGCTGAAGTTAATCTTTTCCTCGTGGAGAAATTGCCTCTGAAATTTGCTAACTTATTCGTATGTTTTAGGAACAGTTTTCCTTAAGAGGACAACTTCTCAGTGATTAGGGTAGTTATTCGGTGAGAGACTTGCCCCTGTTGAGCAAGTAGCTATATGTCCTGTCCTCTGATTGCTCTTACTCTGATTCCTTCCTTTGCAGTGATGTCTTAGAAGCGGATAAAGCTTTCAGCCACAGCAGCCAGCGGGGCTCCTCTGAGTTCCAGTGTATTCTAATCTCTTGTATGTCCTGAAAGGCAGCAGGAGTGTTTCTGGGGTCACACTGGTATTTTGTTAAAACATAGTTTCCTGCATGTTTTATGGTGCTGTTCTAAGTTAATTCTCTCTCTGAAACTGTGTTAATTCTTTGGGAATAAATTTTCCAAGCTTTTCATTGTGGAGAGATTTTCCCACCAGGTGGTAATGGGCAGTGGATCAAAATCCTGTCCTAAATAATTGAATTTTCAATGTCATAGTCTGTGGAAACACCACTCCCTTTCCTCTGTGTCCATCTCCTCAAAAGTTGTCTGTGTCTTCATCTGCTCCAGCACATACTTTGGACTCCCTTTGTAGGCCACCATTCCTCCTTCCTCAATAGGTGTCTTCACTGTTCTCTAACCATTTAAAACTGAATTTAACAAGTGGCTAAAAACTTACTTCGTCTGAGACTTGTACTTAATATATAGTTAATTATAGAAATAGCAACTATTTAAAAAATCACTCTGTTGACTGCTTTTTAAGACCACACTTGTATGCCAGGAGGCAGCAGCCTATGCCACCGGACTCTTCACAGGCAGCCGGTGAACAGTGGATGAAGTCACGTGGTAGTTTTGCCCAGCCTGGGCTGGGTTGTGGGGAGCACTCCCCTCCAAGTGATTTACCTGCCACAGTCCAGCCTGGGTCCAGTCTGGCTGGGAGTGTTCAGCCCGTTTCTTGCCTCAGTGCCACTTTTTCCTGGGCAAGTAGCCAAGAACTAACTTTGTAAGCGATGAGTACTCCAGATAAATCTTCAGCTATAGTTGCTGAAGAGTGGAGAAGGTTGACCATCGCCTGATTTAATTCTGCAGTGCAAAAGCGGTGTAGAGTAATGTGTGCACGTGCCCTCACATGCCTGTGCTCTGGCTAGCTCTCCCACTGGCGGGTCCTTAGGCATCTGGGCCGCACTTTGCATTCACTTGTGGCTTTATTAGATTCACTGTTGTTGTTGTTGTTGTTTTTAATTGTTGTTTGTTTCTTTTTATTAAAGAAAGGTTTAATCAGCTAAATCAGACAAGCATCATTTTGTATTTAATGACAGAAACTTTGGGAACTTATCTTCATTGAGTGAGCTTGCATTGTGAAGCAAGAGCCTACAGAAGGCACCTGTTCTAAATGAAAGTTCTGGTTCTGGAGGCTGGCAGCACCCTGGAGTTTCAGAGCAGCCAGTGGTCGCTCCAGTCAGTGATGCCTAGTTGTGTAGAGGAGAGGTACACTGTGCACTCTTCTAGGTGTGAGGGTATGCAGCTTTGGATTTTAAAATTATGTACACATACACACTTTATATATATGTATGTATGTATGAAAACATGAAATTAGTTTGTCAACAATGTGTGTGTTTAGTATTTTAGCTTAGTGCAACTATTTCCACATTATTTATTAAATTGATCTAAGACACTTTCTTGTTGACACCTTGAATATTAATGTTCAGGGGTGCAATGTGTATTCCTTTTAGATCGTTAAAGCTTAATTACTATGATTTGTAGTAAATTAACTTTTAAAGTATATTTGAGCCCTTCTGTAGTATAATAGGGCTCTTACAGGGTGGGAAGGATTTTAATTTTCCAGTTGCTAATTGAATAAAATGGCCTCATTATGTATTTTGAATTTTAGGAGTTTGCCTCTGGGTCCCAGGAACATCTGATGGGAATGACAGTTTTAGGCAGATTGTGATGATTTTTTTTTTAAGCTAAGTAAATTGGGAAGCAAAGCATTTCACATCCATGTAGACTCCTATCACCCATATTCCCTAATTATGTGGAGCACAGATTTCATTTTGATTTCACATATTAATGTGTTGGAGAGGCAGACTTTTTTCCAATAACAAATAACACTGCACATCTAAGGTTGCTATTCAGTAAAATAAAGAAGAGATAAGTGTCAAATGATTTGGAATATGTAGAGAAAGAGCCCAAATTGGTCATGTGTTTGTGTGCTTATCTTTCACATACTCAGTGATGGAGAAATTCAGTTTAGACCAAGCTGGCAAGTGACCGGAAGTAAGTCATTACTAGTAGGTAAAGCGCATGCTGATTCTCTTCATTTGAACCGCCTGGGTTGTTAAAAAGAAGTCACTTTCTCTAGAAAAGCAATGGAAAAATCTCTTAATTTATACCTTTTGATGGAATCTGGTCACAGAATAAGGCATTACAGTTAAGTCTAAACTGAGTCTTCTAGATGTTTACGTATCCTAAAATAGCAGCCTAAAAACAATCATTATGTAATGAAGTTGACTTTAGAAAATATCAGCATTGACTTCTCCGTGCTACCATTGCTCAGCTAAGCATAAATTGCCATTCTTAAAAAAGAAACAAAAAAGCTCTCTAAATGTGCATGGAAAGAAAAGCTCCCACCCAGAAATTCTAGTAATCTGCAGTTTTTGACCTATTACCGCTTCCACGTGGGGTTTCTTTTCAGCTTTTAACCACTGGAATTTTCTACCTGCTGTGTTCCTCCCTGGAAAATATCTGTTTGGAAATGCTGCCTTTCAAATCTCTGCCATGGTTATCCATACTGTTGAGTTTGTTGTTGCTGTTCAAGAAGTGTCCCCATTTTATAACTTTATGCACACACCTGGCAAATCATTGACATGAGCGTTCAACAGTACTGGGGTTGGGGTGGGGCGGGGCGGGGCTCACCACCAGAGCTGGCCCAATTGGCAGTGCCTGAAAAGGCACTGCTTTTGAGGACCAGATGTGAGGTTGGTTATCATGGTTATGAAAATTTCTATCTAGCCTCCGTTTTGAATGGTTTTAGGAAATTTTGTATATGGAGGATGGAAATGCTTATATATTTATTGAATCCTTTTATCTTATTTGAAATTAAAAGTATTTGGTGAATAACGGTTTGATATTTGGGGAGGATTTTGGAGGGGAAGTAATGTCGCTGATAAATTAAAAGCCTTGTTGATTTTGCAGAAAGGTACTGTTAGTGTCTGATAGGATGCCTTTGTTTTTGTACATGATCCAAATCTTCGTTTTACATTTCTTTTATCCAAAATATTTAGGCATCTGACATTTTCAACCAAAATTTCAATTATATACTGTGATTTTTATTTGTTGCAATACATTAAAATTTCAGAGGTACTTTGGGGCTCAAAAGCTAGGATTTCTAAGTATGTGCATTTCACATAATAAAGCTGTTAATGGTGAGCAAAGTATTATATACTAACTAGATTTTTCCACATCTGTATAGTATATTATATGTATTTTGTGGTATTGAGATTATAGAAAGTTTAGAGTGTCAAACATGCGTTTAATGTGTATTTTTAAACAAATTTATGGCAATTAAAATATTTGGAGACAAGGGTATCACATTTCAATTTGTAAAGATCTTTTTAACTCTACTGTGTCATTAAGATGCTTTGTATAATGCCAAACCATAGCTGGAGAAACTAAGTTTAATAAATATCAAATAGATTTTCTGTATTAAAGTTTATAAACACTGTGCTCTTTAAACTTCTTCAACTCTTACTTTGCCTTTTCAATGTAATTTCTGTTTTGTACCTTAGTGTCCACTGCTACTCTGCCTAAAAAGTCTGGACCCCCAGTCCAGCTCTCATTTCCTGATTACAGAAATTCTGAACTTGCTGGCCATGTGTCCTTTTGCCTAGATCACAGTTCGCCCTGCTCCAGCAGAAATCTCAAAAAAAGTCTTTTCTGCTGTTCTTGGGGCTTGGGCTTTTATTTTATTAAACTAGATTCTTCTTCCAATTCTGCCTTCTGTTCAGTCCTAGGCAAACGTGGGCACATCATCAGGTCGAAAATGCCAGTCTATCTCTTGACACCTCACTGAAGAGTTCTGACATGGAGTGAAGGGCCAGGATCCAGGGCCGGGGCCACAGCATGTGAACTTGCCAAGGCTGAGCACCTGGCTTTTAGGAAACTTTGGTCTTTCAGCCTCACATCGTGTTCTTTGTTTCTTAAATGTTCACTTTCACTGCGCTTTTACAATTGAGAAGTCTGCTCTTAGGCAATGCTGGGCATTTTTCTGTAGCATACAAAATGAATCCTTTCCAAACCCTCAAAAGCTTGAATTCCAGACTGCAAAAGTTTTGAGACATTTAATAGTATACGTGGAAAAATAAACTCTAAATTGACAAGTTTAATAATGCTTATCTACATAACATTCTAAGAAGAAACGGAGACCAGTTTAAAGCATACATCTGTCTTTAAATATTAAAAATACAAGACTGCTTCACTTAAGTGTCTCCAGCCAAAATGCAGTTAATCAATATTCCATAGAACGGAGCATTGTTGTTGGTGAGCGCTGTCCTCTTTTCCCCTGGTTTGTACATCATTCCTGGGCCACACTTAGGGAACAGCGTCTTTTTCTAAAGGAAAAGAAAAGGTGGTTTTTAAGACAAAGGTCTAGCAGTGCCCAGAGCCAGCCACCTCTTCGCATTTCCTTGCTCTGCTTGCTCTAGCCAACCTCAGGGTAAACTGCAGAAAGCAAAGGCACCACTCTTTGGTGGTACCCACATGGAGCTGTTCTTGGTTCTTGAATCCTGAGGGATTCACCAGGGAGCTCCGGGCTACAGCCCAGGCAATCGCCTGTTCCATTTTTATTCTTAGGTAAGTGTGTGTGCTCATCTTTCCTCGGCCTTGCGCTCAAGTTTGTGGAATACCTGCACAGCCTCGTGATACACTCGGAATCGTCCCGACAAGAGGATCCGATGGGCCTGAGGGAGACCCCTCTCCAAAACGGGGTCATTCTCCGTGACCTTCTCTTTGTTGAACTCAGTTCCAGTATGGGGGAGCCATCTACCTGTAGGGCAAAGACAAATTAACCTCAGGTATGGAAGCGCTGACACCCTTCTGCACACCTTGGGAGAATGACCACCCCCAGGATGCCCCTCGAGAGCAGAGGGACCCGTCCTCAGGGCTGAGTCGCGTTCTCAAGTTCTGCTTACGGTTTCCCCACCAGCACAATCCCCGCACATCCACTTCCTACCTGGTTCAACAGCAGCAAGCAGATCATGAGCGCTGCAAAGAGCTTGAGGTGCCACATCTTGCCGGAGGGAGGTCGTTGGAGCCCGGAATCCAGCGACAGTTCCCACTTGCTTTTATAGACTGAAATTCACCTCTTATATAGTTGCCAGGTGAGATGGGGGCAAAGTTTATATTTGCAGTCAGGGTCGATTTAATAAGTTAATGTCTACCAGAGGAATGTGCTCAAGGCCTGCCTTTCAGGCATGTTGTATTTACTGATCCCTCAACTGGACTTTGAGTGATTATGTTGCTGGCTTGGACCCTTTTACCAAAAGTCAGCACCACCCCCTCCTTCCCTTTGAAAGCCACGTGAAGCCACTGAGGGAAACCAGGCACCTAGCCACATTTTGATGCCAAAATAGCTCCATGAGATCACTGTGATCAAAATAGAAGTCTCATAATGAGGTCTTCATGTTGACCCCTTTCAGCCTTGTCTGGGAAAGAAGCACCAATCTGGTGTTACAGGCAATTGGATAAAAAGCCCTTCTCTCCCTTCCATGGGAGGTTGCTTCAGCAAGTGTGATCTAACAGTGCCCCAGATCCCCCTTCTGTACAGATGGCCTGTCCTCCCAGTTACCTGCTCCAGATCATCTCCCTAGAAGAATGGACCGAGCTGTGGCAAGTTCAAAGTCCAGCCTACCTGCCTTCTCCCAGGGGAAAGGCAATCGAGACTGATGTGGGACTCACTTGAACTGTGGGTGAATAGAATGGAGTATAGGTTTTTTGTTTTGTTCTTAAACGTGAATGAGGAGTTAGCAGGGGCTCCTAAGTCAGTGGGATTGCCTGACAGTCATGACAAATCACACTACAATCCTTGAATTATGGGCTTTCCTCACAGTAGCTGACTGGGTCCTTCTGCGGGAGCATAGCCTTCCAGCAGCCTCAGGGGAACAGGCCGGGCACTGAGATGTTGCTGGAGCCCAAAACATCCATCAACTTAAGTAGGAACTGCTGCACATTGCTAGAACAAGAAAGGGCATGTGCCTGAGTCTTGAGGTGTTGTGGGTAATCGTTAAATGACATGGGCATTTTAATAAATTTGGGAGAAAGGTGTAACTTTTGAGTAAGATTTATAGGACTTAGGAGCCTCCTATGACCGGAAGGATGAGCCGACAAGACAAAGGTAACAAGATTATTTCTCTGACTGGTGTCTCTGTAAAAAGGTGGCTGATACCTCTTCCCAAGGCCCTTATCATTTTCAGAGGTTGGATATTTGGTATGAGCCTGCCTGTTCCACCAGGTAGAGGGGAGGAGGTGAGGCACAGCTAAAGGTAGAACAGGATGGTTGCCAATACTCTCGTCAAGGGAGAAGAGGGTGGTAAGATGAACCTCAGAACTGGGACGGGAAGACGGGGTGTGATTCCACAGATCTATCTGTTCTGCTTCTGGTCCGTTAAGGACCATGGAGCCCAGCCCGGAGGGGGACACCCCTGCGCTTGGATGTCGAATCACCCCATGTAGGGGCTTAACTAGGAACCTCTGTGGGGTGGGGAAGAAGCTACGTGATGACCTAGTGAACATTGGGTAAGAACACAAACTCGATTAGATAAGCAAGAGACTGAACAACGTGATGTCCTAGGGACAGTGGGTCTGGTGTGGCCTCGGTGCCAGCCTGTTCTTAAGAGAGGGATATGCCAAATGGGACTTGGAAACTGCTAGTTCCAAACATGGGTACTTTCTCCTAATCCTCCATTTCTGCCTTCCGCTATTTCAGGCAAAGTCAAATTAGCCTTTTGTGTTCATTTATTATACAGCCAGTAACCCCAGCCAAGGAAAGGGCCTGAGGCTCCAGTGAGCATAGGGGAAAAGAATGTACCATTCATCATCATGAATGTGACAACACTTCAGAAGCCTTTGGGGTTTGAGCCTCTATTTTGTATGCCACCCCTCCTCCCGAAAGAAAAAACCTATTAGTTACTGCCCATGGAAGGAACCACTGCTAGGAAAAATATTTATTTTTTTGTTGTTACTGTTGTTAGAGAGACAGAGAGAGAGAGAGAACAAGCGGAGGGAGCCGCAGGCAGTGGGAGAAGCAGGCTCCCTGCTGAGCAGGGAGCCCGACGCGGGACTCAATCCCAGGACCCTGTGACCACGACCTGAGCCGAAGGCAGACGCTTCACTGACTGAACCACCCACCCAGGCACCTCAGGAAAAGTTTTCAACGTATGTCTACATTACCTCTGTCACTGTTTTAAATCAACCATGGAGCAAAAATCAAAGCTTTGAAAGCGAAGTGTCATCCAGACAGCATTAGCTGAGGTGACAGCAGTTGTCCACACCCATCCCACAGCCCTTGAATAGTTGTAAAATCCTATTCCCGAAATTAATAAATTTAAAAAATTCATGGGCTCTCTACAGTCAAGCATTTCGCTGAATGAATAAACACACAATTCCATATTACTTCGTCCAGCAAAAAGGTCTAAGCAGGCTTTACTAATTTCAGCCATAAAGAGAACGCTTGGCTGGGAGGCAGGAGCAGGGGGGTCTAGGTTAACTGACCACAGGCCAACGCTTTCCCTTAGAGCTTTAGTCTTTTGTTCTCCCGACGAGATGGAAGTAGATCTGAGGCCTCTCAGCCACTGACATTTGGGGGTTCAAATGATTAATTTACAGGAAGAAAATCAGAAGCATGTTTGATAGCTGATTGCTTGGTAACAACTCCCAGGGATTTTCTGCCGCTGAGCTTAAGTGCGCAGGATGAAATGGGAGAAAGTGGGTGTAGCTCCACGAGCAGTTTGAAACATTCCAGGGGGAGAGGGGACCATGAAGGCTTGGCAGTAACTGGAGACTTTTTCGCTGTCCCTGAGCGGGACGTGCCTAATAAAAAATGAAAGACTCTGAAATGGAGAAACTTCCAGGTAAAACTGCAAGGGTCAAAGTGTATTTGCTTTTCTGCTGTCTGGACCTGGCACCAGCCTACACTAGATAGGCCTGCATCTCCAGGACTTGGTTGGCAAACTGGAGTTCACTTTGCCACATTGTCCAGCACAGAGATAAAAGCCCTGGTGGGGGCAGGGCCCTGCTGAGGAAAGCAGGGTGAAATGAGTGAGTGACTGTGCCCAGGAAGCAGAGGAAGGCGCCACACCCAGGGCTGGAGGCTCCACGTGGATGGGTTACGGGCACTGGGGCCCACAGCAGTGGTCCCCTTCTTCCTTGACAGACTTCACCCAAGTTTTTCTTTTCTTTGTAGGTTTCGGCAGATAGAACGGTCCCTAAAATCATCCCAGATCCTTATCACGTACAGGAGCACTGAGCTATACAACTCACCACAGTCCAGCCCCCCACCGACCTCAGCACCCTGCTACACAGGGCTCCATGCCCCCCAGCTTAGAGAAGTAAGCCCTTTGGGGAGAGACAGGCTTCTAGCAGACTTTCATAATTTTCTTCAAAGGCAGAAGCTCAGCAAGTCAAAGGGCTTACAGCAGGGTCTTCTCAGAGCCCTCCTGGGGTAAAAAGGATTCAGACCCAGACTTGGTGCCTGATCGGAGCTGGGAAAAGCAGTTATCTCCAAAGGGGCCAGGAAGAAATAGTCTTGGGGTAAAATGAAGCCAAGATGATGGGAGAGGGTAGCCAGCTCCTGAAGCTTGGGGCTCGTCAGAGGGAGAAAGAGTAAAGGCCTGTCAAATATTTGTGGCTCTCGCCGGTGCCTGAACCTGTTGAAACTGTGCAGTCGGTTAAGCGCCTGCCTTTGGCTCAGGTCGTAATCCCAGAGTCCCAGGATAGCCTCACATCAGGTGCCCTGCTCAGCAGGGAGTCTGCTTCTCCCTCTCACCCTCCTCCTCCACCCCCGTAATCTCCCTCTCAAATAAAAAAATTTTTTTTAAGATTTTATTTACTTATTTATTTGACAGAAAGAGATCACAAGTAGGCAGAGAGGCAGGCAAAGGGAGAGGGGGAAGCAGGGAGCCCGATTCAGGGCTCAATCCCAGGACCCTGAGATCATGACCTGAGCCACAGGCAGAGAGGTTCAACCCATTGAGCCACCCAGGCGCCCCTCAAATAAATAAAATCTTAAAAAAAAAAAAAAAAAAACTATGCAGAATTAAGGATGGGTGGTGCATTTACATCTTCGGGTCCACAGCTTCATCGGATTCTCAACAATCTATGACCCAAACATGCAGCAAACCCTGAGAACAAATAGAGAGCCCAGGAAAACTGGACCATGTTGGGTGAGGCAGGAGTTTCCATCATACAGTTGTTCTCTCTTAAGCCTGCCAGACTCCTATGGATCACTCATTCCACCATTACAACCCTATGTGTTTGTTTTTTTTTAAAGATTTTATTTATTTATTTATTTGAGAGAGAGAGAAAGATCACAAGTAGGCAAAGAGGCAGGCAGAGAGAGGGGGAAGCAGGCTGCCCGCCAAGCAGACAGCCCGATGCGGGGCTTGATCCCTCGACCCCGAGATCACGACCCAAGCTGAAGGCAGAAGCTTAACCCACTGAGCCACCCAGGCACCCCAACCCTATGGTTTTGTATTAACACATCATCTTGCCAACGAAAAGGTCAAAGTTCAGGAACGCAGGTTTCTTTCTTGTATCATACAGTGAAGTGGCACAGGTTAAGGGTATGGGCCCAAGTTCACCAGACTCAGGTTTTTTATCCTACCTCCCAATCAATGCAATTTATATTACCTTTTTTGATTGTTTTGAAGTATTTTAACTTCAGTTCCTAACAGATGAGAATAATCATTAGAATAAGAAAAAATAATACAGCCAGAAGCTGAACTACACTGTGAAAGTTACTGCTCTGGACAAGCAGCAAGTGTCCTAGAAGTAAGGAAATTTCGGGAAATGGAGCAGAGAACCAGAAGCATAAAACTACCAACACCTACCTCTACCATCTCCCGGTGGAAGAAAAAGGGTACCTTTCTACTAAAAAGATAATTCAAAGGCTCTAAAACTGGGATAAACTTTTCAGTGAAGGGCCAGAGAGTAAGCATTATGGCCCACTATTACCAACCTGGTACAAACACAGGGAGTTTAGCTCTAGAGGCCAAGGGGTGACCTCACCCCCTCCTTTTATAGCTCTCTTCCTTCCCCTCAGGCTAAGGCAGGCCTGTCTTAGGAGGAAAGGCAGTCTAGGATAGCTTTAGGAGCAAAAACTTTAGTGCCAGACTCCACCATGGATTAGCTGAGTCATTTTGGTCAAATTACTTACTCTCACTGTGCTCCCGGGTCCTCATCTGCAAAAGACTGCAATAATGATACTTAATTCAAAGGTAGTTGTGAAGTTTACAAGTACTTATTTGTGTAAAGGGCTAAATACCTGACACATAGTAATTATAGTTACCAGATCTTATTGTTATTATGGGAGGAGACCACTGGGAACCAACCCCACAGTTCATGCCACCCACAACTGAAAAGCTGCAGGAGTAGCTGCCACTAATTTCTTGTAGATTATAGAACAAGCACTGAGTCCAGATCCTTCACCAAACTCACAGACCAGCCAAACTGTTCAGGACTCACGCTAGAAGGGGAGGTCATGAACTTGAGCATCAGCAGTCACACCAAGGACTTGCTAACAAAAATGCAAAATCACAACAATGCAGTCCATAAGAAGTTTATTACGTCTTCAAGACACTACAGTGTAGACTCCTCTCCCAGAAAAGGGTCCCTCAGACACTGGGAATCACTATTCAGATGAATGGCTCATTTGTCATTTTCATAGGCAGCTGGATTCTTCCTCTTGGATTTCTCAAACTCCTGGGTCCCCCATGTGTAGACAAGATAAAACGCTACAAACGCTTTAAAAATCAAAAGTGAGAATTAAGTAGCAAGCCCATGGAAGACACCAGGATCCCCGGTCTTCTTTTCTAACTCACTGCAGGCTCCCCCCTACTGTCTCTAGTTTCCAAGAAGCCATTTTTAAACCAGATGATCAAGGAAAGATACACCACACACCCATTTTACAGGTGACCAGAAGAAATGCCCATTCCAGGAAAATCCGTCACCAAAACTTCCCTCTCCCCAGATGCACATTTTTAAAAATGTTAATGTGATAAGTGAGACGTAATGCACATAACATATACTTTACCCTTTAACATTCCAGTGCACATTTCTATGGGCTTTGGGGGGGGGGGTTGGGGCCATTTCACAATCCTCTGCTATTATCATCACTATCTGCTACCCATTTCACACAGGACAGTTCATCGCTACGAAGTGGGTAAAGATGACCTCAGAGGGAGACGCTGGAATCACACAATTGACCTTTGGCCAGCTGTTCGTGACTCAGTTTGCTCCTCTGTAAGATGGGGAGGATACACTCGTGCACGGGCTTTCAGGAACACTGAAATAATGGAAAATGTGTGTGTGGCAAACAGAGGGAGCTCTGAGGGGGCCCGCTGTCACTCAGTGTCTGAAGGGAGTCCAGCCCCCCCAACCGGGCCAAAGCACTCACGGGGCACGACGCGAAGGGCGCACGCTCGCGTGCGGCGAAGCACGTTGGGGATGCCCTTGCTGAAGTAGTGCGGGAAGGCGCGCTGCTCGAAGGGCGACAAGCTGTAGGTGATCACATGCCGCATCCGGGTCAGATTCCCAAACGTGCGGCCCATGGTGGCGGCGGCGCCTGCAAGACCGAGGGTGGACGGGCGCTTGCCTCAGTCCCGGGACGCGCACCCCCGACCCAAGACGCCGTCCCCGGAGCTCCTCATCCTTCCCTGCCCAGGTGGCGCCCCCACCCTCCCACGGACTCCCACGACCGCGGGCCCGGACCTCACTCCCGCGCGGGAGTCACCTCGCCCTCCACAGTCCCGGGAACCACCGACCTCCGTCCGTCACTTCCGCTAGGTTTGGAAGCCGCTCCAGGAGGCCGTGAAGTCACTTCCGGGGAATACCATTTTCCGGCCGTCTCCAGGGGGAGGCGCCGTTGCTCCCCCTTCTGCAGGGAAGTTCCCCGGCCGGGGGTGGTGGCCCGGGAGTGGGCGGGGCCCAGCGCGAGACTCACAGTACCGAACGGGATTTGCGGCCCGGGGGCGCCCCGCGGAGTCCCCGTGCTTTCTCTCAGCCTCCTGCGCTGCTGTGGAGCCGCAGGGAGCGGCCGGGGCCGGGGGGCACAGAGAAGTGTAGAGAAAGGGCCCAGCCGGCGTCGAGGGCGCGTGGGCCGGGCCGAGCCCTGAGAGCCTGTGAGCCCAGCGCTTGTGGAGAGCGCCCTGAGGCCGGAGGAGGGGCCGCGGCTTGCGGCCTTCTGCGCTCTGGTCCAAGCGCCAAAGGGGTCGGTTATTTTCAGAACATCAGCGACTCAGTACCAGGATCAGGGACGCGCATCTGGGGCTTCTCTCGGCCGCCGCGGTCCAAGAATCCACTGGCGAGGCTCAGACCTTGCCCTGGTAGAATAAAAACGTTCCCTCAAGTTCCGCCCCAGGAGGAGTCCCCAAGGAATGGGCCAACAGTTGATAACCGGCCGTGGGGGGCGGTAGGAGGGACAAGGCGACCTCCACAGCCGCCGGCTTGCCACCACCTCCCATCCAGGTCTGGCCGGGGGCGGGCTGCGGTGCGGGGTGGGGCCTGCACGCCGCCCACGCTTCTCCACTGCCCCGGGGGCGTTCTCGGCGTTTCCGAAAGCACTTTCTGCGGAAGGATGCTGCGGGCCTGGCCCTTCTGCCTGATGCAGAGCGTCTGTAAATGTTTTGTTCATGGATTTGCCGGCCATATGTGAAGTTGGAGTAAGCTGTCATTCAACAGTCTGCGTGTGTTTTATGGAACCCTGCCTCTTAGCCAGGGGGCCAGCGAGTCTTGGCAGGCAATAAGCTTAAAATTTGCAAACGTCCCTCAGTTTCATCAACGTACATACTGCACTGACTGCTTCTGAATCTTGTACCATGAGTGTGGGTCGACTTCCTTCCAGCATGGTTTCCTCACGGGTGCACTGGATATGCCCTCATTTCAGTCTTTCATGGTGCACCTTTGTTTCGTTTTCCTAAAACATCATCTCTAGCTTTGTCTCAGCTCCAAGAACGTAAGTCCTTATACAACGAACAAAAACACCCTAGCGAATTAAATTTAATTTTTAAAAAACCGTGAAACCCTGCAAACATCTCCAAAGCTTTCAACCAAAATATATGCACATAAATGTGCAGACCAAAGTAAAGGATCAAGATACTATATTTAAAAACGAGTTAAGGTTCAAAGCGATGTCCTTTTTAAAGCATATTTCAGTATCCCAAGTACATACTCTATAGGAAGCTCCCTGAGAACTGGGCAACCCAACAGTTCTCTGCTCTCTGGAATTTCAATGCCAATTGTGACTTGTTCTCACTCTCCAAATCAGCATGCAGTGAGTAATTATTCTAAGCACCTGGAAGGAGAGAAAGAGTGAATCCAATACATTGCATAGCAACAGACCTTCCTATTATCATGAACAGCTTTCCCACTTGCTTTGGAAGTTTCAGCAAGCACCTAAAGAACATTTTAAGAATACTAATCTCAAAAAATGGGTGGTTTTGAGATCATTTCTCAATTCTCTTGGCCTTTCGGCTTGCATAACTAGTCCATTGGCATAGCAGTAAGTTAAAGGGTTTTAAATAAATGCCTCTTTAAAAGGAAGGGGGAAGGAAGAGGAAAGATAAATAACCACATGCATCCATATCTAATGAGGACAAATTGGATAAATAGGATGTTATCAGCAGTTAGATGCACAGCTGATAAAAATTATCTTCAGCTAGGCATCCTTGAGGTCTGATTACAGAAGTGACCCTAGCATACCCACACACCTAAAACTTATTTAAAAGACTGACCTAGGCTCTTCCTGGCTTCTTAGCAAGGAGACTGGTAGGGGGAAATGTATCCCTTGCTAGTTCTTCCAGGCCATGGCGCTTCTCAGCAACGTCTTCCTTTGGTTTTTTTGCTTTTCCTGTCTGTGTTTTCCTACTAGCCTTGGTTCTCAGGCTTCTAGAGGAGAAACTCAGATTGCAGTTGGTGCTGAGTTGGAGGCTGAGGCTGAGGCTTGGTCCTTGCCGCGGCCTCTAGATGGAAGAAACAGGTCTGGCTTCCTTTCTCCTATTTTTAAGGTTCTGTATGATGGGCAAGGTGGCACCCCTCGGCTGCAGCCAGACTCCAGAGCTTTGTGCTACATGAAGAGGCTCTATAAGGCATACGCTACCAAGGAGGGGATCCCTAAATCCAACAGAAGTCCTTTCTACAACACTGTTCGGCTCTTCACATCCTGTGCCCAGCACAAGCAGGCTCCTGGGAACCAGGCAGCAGGTGTGTGGGAGCAGATTGGTTAATGGGCAGTGGGAAGATGATACAGTTGTCTGTGTTTCAGTTACAGAAGGGAACTGGGCCTTGCTCCTTGAATTACTTTTTATTTTGCATGATACTCAATATCCATATTGAAACAAATCTGGTATTTGACCTTACTGTTTCTTTCTAATGCCCTCGTGGATTAACGTGGCCTCATATGGTAGAAGTTTTTTTTTTTTTTTAGAAGTTTATCTTTTTTTATTTGAGAGAAGGGAGAGACTCAGTGGGAGAAGCAGACTCCCCGCTGAGCTGGGAGTCCAATGCGATGCGGGATTTGATACCGACATTCCTGGATCATGACCTGAACTGAAGGCAGGTGCTTAACCAACTGAGCCACCCAGACGCCCCCAAATATGGTAGAATTTTAGAGCTAGAAGAGACTTACTGGCTCTAAAGACTGAGCAGAGTGTTGCTGGAGGTCAGCATCTTGTCCAAGGTCACAAAATTGAGACTGGAAACCAGGTATTTTAACCTCTGTTTTCTTATTATTCTCATTCTATCCGTGCTGACCTGGAAATGTGTCTAACACGTCTCCTAGCTACTGGTGTATTGTGTTAAATAGGATGTTTTCCTCTTGTTGCTTTCTGTGCGAGGAAAGCGGAAGACTGCATTTGTAGCAGTAGGTCCTTCCAAGTACAAAGTGTTAGTCATCAATTTGACTCAGCACCTATGTGTGTGAGAGAAAGGAGCGGTGCTTAAAAAACAACAACAACAAAAACCAGCACAACAAACATACCTAGATTCACTAGCTCATGACCAAAACCGTTCTAATCCAGTGGGTCAGCTATGGCTGTTTAAAACCCTCCCATCTTCCTTGAGGTCTTTTTACTAGGGTGGTTTTAGCTTCCATTTGTTGTCAATCTCAAGTGTTCCATATTAGACCATTAACTTCTTTACCGACTCTGTTCATTAGGTCTTAGAAAGTCTTTTTAACAAGGCTGGTAAACATGTTTATTACAGTTACCTCTCTAGAGACTCTCCAAGAGAAAAATAGAATTTACTAGCTGCTTCTATATTTGGAGCCAATGACTGAGATTGGGAAACCAGAGATTGGGAAATGTAACAATTCTCCGTCGTTTTTGTTCACCACCAAAACTATTGTGAATTTCTGGTGATAAAATAGCCAGTCGTACTCACTGGCATTTAGTTATGGTATCTATCCCCCGTATTTTCTCTAAAACTGACCTCCCCTTTCTTAGAGCTGGAGGATGTGGGGAAAGAGAAGGGAGAAAACGCATGATGAAGGACACATGCCTTGATTTGACTTGCTGTTCGGTTTTTGTATTAAAGCACTGCTGGTGGGTTGTTTCTCTTCTCAGGATCCGTTCCATCAGTCGACCTACTGTTTAACCTGGATCGTGTTACTGCTGTTGAAAACTTACTGAAGTCAGTCTTGCTCTACACTTTCAGCAACTCCATTTCTTTTCCCTCTGCTGTTAAATGTGTGTGCAACCTGGTGATCAAAGAGCCAGAGTTTTCTAGCAGGACTCCCCGTAGAGCTCAGTCCTCATTTACCTTTAACTTACAGTTTGAATTTAAAAAGAAATACAAATGGTTTGAGGTTGATGTGACCACTCCTCTTCGGCCTCTAGTGGCCTCCAACAAGAGACGTATTCACATGGCTGTCAACTTAACCTGCGAGAGAGGCCAGCGGCGGGATCCTTCAGCCCAGGACAAGCCATTGAATGTAACGCTTCTGGTGCCCCCCTCACTGCTTCTGTATCTGAACGACACAAGCGCTCAGGCTTATCACAGGTGGTATTCCCTTGGCTATCAACGGAGGCCTTCACAGCGTGCTGGCCAGAACGGTGGTCCGTCTCTCTGCGCCAAGGGAGAAGGGTCGGCTGAGGGTGTAAGATCTTCCCGTCACCGGAGAGGTCGGGAAACTGTCAGCTTGGCATTGAACAAGCCCCTGGTTCCAGCTTCTTTGAATCTGAGTGAGTACTTTAAGCAGTTTCTTTTTCCCCAACACGAGTGCGAGCTCCATGACTTCAGGCTCAGCTTCAGCCAGCTGAAGTGGGACAACTGGATCGTGGCCCCGCACCGATACAACCCTCGATACTGTAAAGGGGACTGTCCCAGGGCAGTTGGACACCGGTATGGCTCGCCGGTTCACACCATGGTGCAGAACATCATCCATGAGAAGCTCGACTCCTCTGTGCCAAGACCGTCGTGTGTTCCTGCTAAATACAGCCCTCTCAGCGTTCTGAC
>CM052895.1:19342174-19389958 GCA_028534135.1 Potos flavus | reverse complement strand
TGAAGTGGGACAACTGGATCGTGGCCCCGCACCGATACAACCCTCGATACTGTAAAGGGGACTGTCCCAGGGCAGTTGGACACCGGTATGGCTCGCCGGTTCACACCATGGTGCAGAACATCATCCATGAGAAGCTCGACTCCTCTGTGCCAAGACCGTCGTGTGTTCCTGCTAAATACAGCCCTCTCAGCGTTCTGACCATCGAGCCGGATGGCTCAATTGCTTACAAAGAATATGAAGACATGATAGCCACTAAGTGCACCTGTCGTTAACATACGGTTCTGGAAGCTAAAACCTTGAGCCTCTTCTGCAAAGGAAACACCGTGTGCCTCTCTGTGCCTTCGAGGGAGAGCGCTGTGTCACATGACTCTGTGTTGTGTAAGGACATTGTAGCACACCCTGGGGCCTCCATCAGTGTAAAGTGGTAACATCTGCCTTTGTTATTTTCAAATGTAAATGAAAATTTTTTTTTGGAGGGCTTCATATTTTTGTTCCTGAACGATTTTTTTTTCTTTGCGTTGGAATCTTGTTTTTGATGTAAGAAAAAAAATCTTAACGTAAATCTTGGTTGGAATTGCAGCTCTAAATGGACAGTTCAGAGTGCTATAGTTTTATTTAACGAAAGAATAAATCCCTCTCACTGGCATAAATTGACCATGTGTGTGCTTTGCTTTTAAATGGTCTCTGGGGAGGGAGAAGTAGTATAATTTATAAGCTAGGTTTGGCTTAACTTTTTAGTTAAGAGAGGTTAGCTTTTTTTTTTTTTTTAAGATTTTATTTATTTGTTAGAGGGAGACAGAGGGAGAGGGAGAAGCAGACTCCCTGCTGAGCAGAGAGCCTGATGTGGGGCTCGATCCCAGGACCCTGGAATCATGACCTGAGCCAGAAGCAGACGCTTAACCGACTGAACCACCCAGGCGCCCGAGAGAGGTCAGCTTTTCTACTAAAACCTAAAATCTGGTGAAGGACATTTACTGGGACTGGAAGCACGTAACCTATGTCTGTTTTAGTGTGATACCCTAACGCAGCTCTTCAGGTGGCATGTAGAAAAAGGGTGACTCACATCAAAGTAACATTTGTCCCATTTATTTAACGGAAATTGCCTTGCATATTTTTACAAGAAAATGCAATGTTCAAGACTTTTAGACTATTTTCTCCTTTATGTATTTAAAACCTCTGACCCTACGGAAGGAAGTCAGGGAACATTTTTTCCTCTTTTCATTTTTGTTTGTTTTTGCAGATTTCCCTCAGCTCCCATCACTCCACCCCCACAAATTTTTTCCAGGTGGATTTGGGAGTGTTGCCATTAAACGAACCTGGCAGTGATTAGGTCACATTACAGAACAGGCGTGGTTTGGATATCAGGGCTTATATGTGAGTTTTCAATAAATCCTACCTTGGGAGAGTCCTAAAGGTCCAGAGTTAGGACTGATGCAGTGTTGCCTGTTGGAGCATTCCTAACACTCTCATCTACAAACCAAAGTAACTCCTAAATGCAAGATGTACTTTTAATTTTTTTTAAGTTTTTTTTTTTTTTTTTTTTTACTTGAGTAGCCCCCTTCACCCAACATGGGGCTTGAACTCAGAACTGTAAGATCTAGAGTCGCTTGCTCTTCCAAATGAGCCAACCAGGCACCCTGTATCTTCATTCTTTTTTTTTTTTCTTTCAAATATTTTCTTCATGTGACACAGAGAGAGGAAGAAAGAGAGATAGCATGCACACAAGCAGGGGGAGCTGGGAGGGAGAGGGAGAAGCGGCTCAATGGGGGCTCAAGGGGCACCTGGGTGGCTCAGTT
Organism: Potos flavus; assembly: GCA_028534135.1. Taxonomy (NCBI): domain Eukaryota; kingdom Metazoa; phylum Chordata; class Mammalia; order Carnivora; family Procyonidae; genus Potos; species Potos flavus. The sequence continues at coordinate 19,388,162 of CM052895.1, read as the reverse complement.
GGTTAAGCGTCTGCCTTTGGCTCAGGTCATGATCCTGGGGTCCTGGGATCGAGTTCCGCATCGGGCTCCTTGCTTGGCAGGGAGCCTGCTTCTTCCTCTGCCTCTGCCTGCTTGTGATCTCTCTCTCTCTTTGATAAATAAAATCTTTAAAAAAATTTTTTTTCTTAAAAAGTTTTTATTCATTAGGGAGAGCACAAGCAGGTGGAGGCGCAGAGGGAGAGGGAGAAGCGGACTCCCCACTGAGCTGGGGCCTGGGCATGGGGCTCAAATCCACAACGTTGAGATCTTGACCTAAACGAAAGGCAGACACTTAACCATGGAGCCACCCAGGCACCCCTCAAATAAAATCTTAAAAAAAAAAAAAAAAGCTGTAACAAAGGTAGTTTTAGGTGGCCCAGTTTCCAAGTAACTTTGCCATCTTGTTCTTTAACCTGAAGGAGTCTTTATTCTGTTGTGAATGAGGCTGCCAGTCTAAGAGATGGTGTTTCAAGGGTTTTGTCTCGTCTTGTCATTCTTCAGGGTAAAGAAATAATAGGCCTGGAAAGGGCATGAGTAACAAATAGTGAAGATGTGCAATTGAAGTTACTTGAAGGTAAGTTTCCCTTAAAGACAGATGTTTTGGGGGCGCCTGGGTGGCTCAGTTAAGTGGCTGCCTACGGCTCAGGTCATGATCCCGAGTCCTAGGTTCAAACACTGCATGGGGCTCCCTCCTCAGCAGGGGAGTTTGCTTCTCCCTCTGCCTCTGCACTCCCCCTGCCCCCACCATGTTCTCTTTCTCTCTCAAATAAAATCTTAAAGAAAGAAAGAAACTGTAATCCCTTTGTAAACTGTAATTATGTTCTCTGTTTGATGGCTTCTTTAAATTTGCCCACCTCATCGTTGAGGTGACTGTCAGGTCAGTTTTAGGTAAGGAAAGCAGACCTACTTCTAAGGCAGGAAAGCATCCACTATTATGACTGTGTGCTGTATTTAAGATTTAAAATAATACCTCATTAGAGTATTAAATAAAGCCCAGCCTACTTGCAATAAGCAATTGGAAGTTTTGCCTCAATGTAGAAAAGTCGAGTTCAGTGTACCTTTAAAAAGGGGAAAATGGGGTGCCTATGTGTCTCAGTTGTAAAGGATCTGCCTTCGGCTCAGGTCATGATCTCAGGGTTCTGGGATCGAGCCCCCACATTGGGCTCCCTGCTCAGCGGGGAAGCCTGCTTGTGTTCCCTCTCTCGCTGTGTCTCTCTCTGTCAGAAAAGTAAAATCTTTTAAAAAAAGAAGAAAAGGAAAAAGATGGCTGTTTTCAAATGGACCACATGAAATATATAAGTTAAAGTATTCCTCATAATTCCAACTAAATGGAAAATTTTCCCCTCAAAACAGGAGTTTGTTTTATTTTTTCATGGCCTAGTTCTGGTTGAGTATGGATATGGTCTGCAGTTTGAAGCTTTAGAAAAGAAGAAAAGGAGTTGTTCTGATGGAAGTTAAGTATTAGGGTCAACGCCAAAATTGGGGGCAGCTAAAGAGTTCATCTTTATAGGTAATTTCTAAAGTTGACTTGTGAATAGTATTTAGATCCTACAGTCATGTAATGATAGCGTGAAGAACCATAAGTTGGGCTTCCCTGTTCCTTTGGGAAGTTTTTTTTTTTTTTTTTAAGCTTTACTTGTTAATCTAGTTTCCTCATTCATAGGACAATATTAATATTAAGGGATGATATATCTGCTAAACTTAAGTTTCAGAGATTCATTTCTGCCCAATAGAGGAGGCTATACTAGTCTGCCAACTGCCTCCTCCAAATGAAACCTGTTTCTCATTGGTTACACTTAGAAAAGCTGCCACTTTAGAAAAGAAATGAGAAAGGACAACGGTGATAGAAATCTGGAAATTCAAGGATGAGGCTACATGTGCCTTAAAGAGATGCATTGAGCTTCGGTATTTAGTTCAGATGAGATAGGAGGTCAGCTAATGGGATGACCATTTAATATGCCAAGGAACAATGGGGCACGTCAAGAGCTGGTTTTACCTTCAACTCTGAGTTTCCTGCTCCTTATCTGTTAAAATCAACTCCTGTGTTAAATTGAATACTTGGTGTATTGAACTAACCAGGTTCAAGGGCAGCAGCCGCTGGACTTGGTTTAGAGCTCAGTTTGGATGGTCTGTGGGGAAACGCGGGGTAAAGGAGGAAGTGTTCATGGGTACATAAGTGATCCAAGAAAAATGCTCAGAACTTGATATAAGTAACCAATTTTAATTTGTAACTTTAGGGTTATAAGTGATAAAATGATAAATGAAATTAAAATACTTAAGATATTCTTTTAGAGGATGTTAGTCCACAAAACATTTGTTTTTTAAGATTTTATTTATTTATTTGAAAGAGAGAGAGAAAGCATGAGAGGGGAGAAGTCAGGGAGAAGTCAGAGAGAAGCAGACACCCTGCTGAGCAGGGAGCCCAATGACGGACTCGATTCCGGGACTCCAGGATCATGACCTGAGCCAAAGGCAGTTGCTTAACCAACTGAGCCACTCAGGCACCCCCACAAAACATTTTTAAATATGTCATTGGCTGAAGGGATTTTTAAAATAGAAAAGCATTCTGTTTTATCCATCAACTGTTCTCTAAGTGGAAGGAAAAAATCAACACAACCAGGAGATTAAGACATTTCATCCTTGACCAGAATTGATAAAGTATTCTTTGTCTGTGTAATTACTTCCTGATGGAGTTGTCCTTCCCAAACCACAAATTCACTAGTTAATGTTCGGAAAGGGCCCTAGTATGTTAGACCAAGGCTATTTCAGTAATTAAAGAACAGGATTTTTTAAGTGGTCTGACAGTATTTCTTTGTCCTACTTTAGTGTGTAATGCAATTTGTAGGGAACAATTGAGTAATCTATGTGGGTAAGGGTCAACTGTGCATTTTGGGCATTTTATTGCTTAAGCATAGTGCTATGTGAACAGTTTAGAGTCGGTGTCTTTCCCTGTTGGAATGCTGTGACAGGCAGTGTTAGGAGTTCACAGCTTGTGCCTCGGTCATTTTGGCTTTCTCAGAAATAATTAGCTCACTGAATAAATATTTATTGAACACAGACTATGGGCCAGATGCTATGTGTGGTTAAGAACGGAGTCTGATGTTCTCAGCAGCAGGAAAAATATATCACGTACCGGAAACAGAGACTTCCTTTATATTACTCTAAATTCCAAGAGTGAGCTTTTGTCACCAGAGAATATTCATTGGAAGAATACATTTTGGGGTGGTACTACAGAAGCAGGCTGAATGAATAGTATATTCAGGTTAGAATTTTTTAAAATTTTATTTTAAGGTAATTGTAGATTAATATGCAATATATTATTGTAAGAAATACCAGAGAGATCACGTTTATCTTCTGCCCAATTTTTGCAATGATAATACCTTGCAAACCTGTAGCATACTATCATAATTAGGATATTGTCATTGATAGAATAGATTTTTTTTTTTTTTTTTTACATTGAAACCTGCTTGGTCAAGGGAAGGGTTCATCATAATGTCAATAAAATTTTGATAGGTCCTGGTGTTTTGATAAACTAATATTTTGATATTACTTAGTGGTTTAATATTTTGTCATCTTCTGCCATTTCACCCCTACCCTTAAAACTTTGAGCCCTTTAAACTATAGTTTTATTAATTCAATAAGTACCTATTGGGCATATACCACGCATTGGATACTCTTGTAAGGGGTGTAATAGGGGTGTAAATAAGAAAAACATGGTAAAAAAAAAAAAAGAAAAAGAAAAACATGGTACTTGTTCTCATGGAGCTTTATATCAGTGGGGCAAGATGGACGATATACAAATACCCTGAGCAGGAGGGCCTGGGTGGCTCAGTGGGTTAAAGCCTCTGCCTTTGACTCAGGTCCTGATCTCAGGGTCCCGGGATCAAGCCCCGCATCGGGCTCTCTGCTCAGCAGGGAGCCTGCTTCCCCCTCTCTCTCTGCCTCTCTACCTACTTGTGATCTCTCTCAAATAAATAAATTAATAAATAAAATTTAAAAAAATAATACCCTGAGCAGCCATATCCAGGAGCTTCTAGGCAGAACGGAGGTGAGAATGAACTTGTGTTCTAAGAACAGAAAGAACTGGGTGTGACTGGCAAGTAGGAAAGGAGGAGGAGGGGGTTGAGTACCAAGTGGAGTAGGAGGACAAGAGATGGAAGAAGCAGACCAAGACAGATGATAAAAAAACTTGTTAGGCCAGCACAAGGGGATTGGCTAAGAGGCCATGGAGAATGTTAAATCAGGGACTGGAAATGGTTGGATTCATTTTTTTTTTTTTCTCAAATATCTCTCTAAATATTACATGTAGAGTTGTTTGCAGAAATTAGTCTGGGGGCGCCTGGGTGGCTCAGTCCGTTAAGTGTCTGCCTTCTGCTCAGGCCATGATCCCAGGATTGAGCCCTGCATTGGGCTTCCTGCTCAGCAGGGAGTCTGCTTCTCTCCCTCTCTCCCTCTCTCCTTCCCTCCTTCATTCTCCCTCTGCCCCTCTCTACTGCTCATTCTCTCTCTCTCTCAAATAAGTCTGAAGCGTGAAAACCCTCTGGGCTTTAGGGGGCCGTTGTCAGGGTCCAAGGGAGAGATGCTGACTTGGATTATGTCCGTGGAGATGGGGATGCAGAGAGGTGAAGAACTTGGCATATATTTTCGTGGGTTCTTGCTTTTGTTACTCAGCAAATCTCTGAGGTTGTAGGATGGCAACCTTTTAGACAGAGTAGAAACTATGATCCACATGAACTGCCCCCGAATTACAGTTTTTCTCTGCTCTGTTTTCTTCTTGAAAATTTCTTAGGAGTTTAATTTGTGTGGGGGCACCTGTGTGGCTCAGTCAGTTAAACGTCTGCCTTCGGCTCAGGTCATGATCTCGGGGTTGTGGCATGGAGCCCCAGCCTGGCTCCCTGCTCAGCGGGGAGTCTGCCATCCTTCTCCCTCTGCTCTCCCCCACTACTCAGGCATATGTGCACTCTCTCTCTAAAATAAAATCTTTTTTTTTTTCCCTTAAATATTTTATTTATTTATTTGACATGGAGAGGCAAAGCGAGAGAGGGAACACAAGCAGGGGGAGTGGGAGAGGGAGAAGCAGACTTCTGGCCAATCAGGGAGCCCGATGGACTGCTGGATCCCAGGACCCTGGGATCATGACCTGAGCTGAAGGCAAACGCTTAACGCCTGAGCCACCCACGCTCCCCTCAAATAAAATCTTTAAAAAGAAAATATTTTTTTAAAAGTTTGGTTTTGGTCTTTGCCTTTCATGTTAGAGGCTTTTCAAAAAAAATCTTCTGTTGTGCATCTGTAAGTATATGGCCCTAGAAAGCTGAGGCAATGTCTTCTGCGTGAGAGGGCCAGAGGTGTTAATAGGTTTTTGGGTTTGAGGCTCCTAACAGTTGCTATAGGTTTCTGCAGAGAACAATTACTGTATCTTTTTTTTTTTTTAAGATTTTATTTATCTATTTGACAGAGCGAACACAAGCAGGGTGAGTGGCAGAGGGAGAAGCAGGGTTCCTACCGAGCAGGGAACCAGATGTGGGCCTCAATCCCAGGACCCTGGGATCATGACCTGAGCCAAAGGCAGATGCTTAACAACTGAGCCACCCAGGCGCCCAATTACTGTATCTTTTGATGGGAGGAAGAGGGGACAAAATACAGACTTAGCAGCTGGTGGCTTTAGACCCCAGCAATGCAAGGGGCTATGAGCTTTCACCGAATCCTGTTATCCCGATATGGGGGCTTTTTCCCAATCTCCACCACACCTGGAGTTGAGTGCTCTGGAGCCTCTTTGATTCCATACTTCCACAGAATTCACCCTCCTTCTCCATTGGGGCAGAGTTGGTCACCTAGCTGTTTGGGGTGGGGGGAGTGTCATGGGGTCTAATTATTGCATCGACAGAGTCTGTCGATACCCACTTAGAATCCTAGGGGGCACCATTGCCTTCCATGGCACATGGACTCTTCATTTCCTGAGATTTCCCTAGCTTCTGTGTGCTCCTCAGGTAGCTTCTTGTTGATAAGCCCAGCCATAGCAGCTTTAGGTTTCCTTTTTCATGAGCTCTGCTCACACTTGAGGCCAGTTTCCACCTCCCAAAAATTAGTTCACACTCATCTGCTAAACTCTCCTCACTTATTCTTTGCCTTTAGGGGGGTATATTTGATAATCACTTGTTCCAATGGCAGCGGGAGGGAGTGGAGATGAGGGCATGTGTTCAATGCCCCACATCAAGAAGAAGTACTTCTTCAACGTGTCCATCTTTTTGCTTTTAGACATTAACACTTAAAAGAGTGGTTAGAGTGCTTGGAGGTTATCTCTTGTTCTGTGTGTGAAGATCTTGAGCAAGAATTGGCCAGTGTTGGCAACAACTGTTAACTTTATGTGCGTATGGGGCGCCTGGGTGGCTCAGGGATTAAAGCCTCTGCCTTCGGCTCAGGTCATGATCTCAGGGTCCTGGGATCGAGCCCCGCATCGGGCTCTCTGCTCAGCAGGGAGCTTGCTTCCCTCTCTCTGCCTGCCTCTCTGCCTACTTGTGATCTCTCTCTCTCTGTCAAATAAATAAATAAAATCTTAAAAAAAAAAAAGTTAAGAAAAGCTTTATGTGTATATATGTGTATATCCATACATACACATACAGAGAAAAGTTCATATGCCATAAAATTCAGCGTTACAAACTGTATATTTAGGGATTTTTAGTCTACTCACAAGGTTATGCAACTATCACCACTATCTAATTCCAGAACATTTCCATCATTTCACCCCAAAAGCTTCATACCAAATAATACTCACTCCCCATCTCCCCTCCTCCCAACCTCTAGCAACCTACTAATCTGCTTTCTGTCTCTCTGGATTTGCCTATTCTGGACATTCCTATAAATAGAATCACAATAAATGATCTTTTTGTCTAGCTTTTTCCATTTGGCATAATCTTTTCAAGGTTCATTCATGTTGTAGCATGTATCAGTACTTAATTTCTTTTTATGGCTGAATAATAATCCATAGTCTGGAAATACAACATTGTTTATACATCTGTTGAAGGCCATTTGGGTTCTTTGTACTTTTTGATTATTATGAATAATGCTATTATAAACATGTGCAAGTTTTTGTATGAATGTGTTTTCAGTTCTGTTGGTCATATACCTAAGAGTAGCATTGCTGAGTCACAGGTTAACTGTTTAATTGTTGGATAAACTGTTTCCAAAGCAGCTGCACCATTTTACATTCCCACCAGCAGTGTGCGAAGATTGCGATTTCTTTATATTCTTTGCCAACATTTGATGAACATCTTTTCGATTCTCGTCATTTTAGTGGGTGCTAAGTGGTACCTCACTGTGGTTTTGATTTGTATTTGATACTGAGCATCTTTTCATGTGCTTATTGGCCCCTTGTATATCTTCTTGGGAGAAATGTCTGTACAAATCCTTTGCCCATTAACAAAAAAAGCTGGATTATTTGTCTTATTGTTGACTTGTGAGCCATTAAGCATATTAAGGTAAATGTAATTTAGATAAAGCGCTCAGTGCTCCAGGAAGACCAGAAGGCTGCAGTTTGGCTTTATTTTTAATTCTTTGCAGGCATGTGTTAAGTTTTTTGAAAACACCATTGTTTGGGGGATTTTTTTCTTCCTTTTTTTTTTTTAATTTTAAAATTAACAAAAAAAAAATTGTTTATTTGAGAAAGAGCACAGGGAGGGGGAAAGGAGGAAGGGGACAGGGAGGGAGAAGCAAACTCCCTGATCCTCCCTCCCAATGCAGGACTGGATCCTAGGACCCTGAGATCATGACCTGAGCCAAAGTCAGATGATTAACCAACAGAGCCACCCAGACACCCAAAAACAACCATTGTTTAGAGACTATCTGTGAAATAGCACCTACTGCCATCACTAATAAAGATTATTAATTTAATCCTAAGAATCAACACAAAGGCTTTGGAAACACTATTGAACACTCTTGGAAATCCTTGATTCCATCCTTGGCAGCAACTCCCCAGACTTCTTTTGATTGTGGCCAAGCAAGAAACTGAAGCAGCTTCTCTGAAAAGACAGTAGTCCCTTCTAGTATGGTAAGTCACATCTTTTTGTTAAAACTATCAAAAGGAGAAAGTGAAGCAATAATGATAGAGACCTGAAGGCAGTGACCAGTCCAGAATCGAATGTTGCTTTAAAGTTTATTCCCCCAGAGAGCAGACAGATGATACAAGACCTTGTTGGCCAGCCCAAGGGGAATGGCTAGGAGTCCAGCTCTCACTGGACACTCCCTCACACCTCCCCCAAAGCGCACACACACACGTACACATAAACATGCTCTTTACTGCATCCTGGAGGCCAAGGCCATCCTTGGGATGTTGCTACCAGCTGTGAACTCCCAGAATGGAGCAATGACACAGCTGTTCACCAAGGATCAGCTCTCTCAGAGGCATTCGTTCAATAAGCACTGGTCGTAGTTCTGAATCTGGTAGGCCAGGCATCCTTTCTTTCAAGAGCTCAACATCTGTCCAATGGGGCAGACAAATGAATGACTATTCTACAATGTAGCATTAGATGGGGCAGAGAACGATGAACTCTGCCTAGAGATATCAGAGAAGCTTCACGGAGGAGAGGATGCTTGGCTCAGAGGTTGTATAACTCAGTGTTTAGATGGATCCTTACTGGGAAACTTCAGCATACGCCCAGCCCTCCATATGAAGTGGCTATGTGATGGGAACCTATGCTTCTGGGTCTCAAGAGAGGCCCACCTTGGCCTGAAATCTGCTTTGACCTTCCGTCCATGCTGGTGTGAAGAAACAGGTGGAATTCAGGTCAACCCTCCTTAGTGCAGGAATAGGGAAAAGAAACTGATTGCAATTTTCCTGTCTTTGATTCTATGTTTGTTAAGGGAAATCTTGTTTGCGTTTTTATAGCAAATGTTCGTGACTTTGAACCAGGAACTTGCCTGCCTTGTGTTTCTCCTGTGCTGCTTTATCTTGTTTCCTGAGTTGGTAGTTTTGAGGTTGTGTAAGACCTGCTCAGGGGTCTCCAGCCACATCAAAGGGCTGGGATGGCAGCCCCTTAGCCCCAGGGCAGCTGTGTGAGATCTCTCTTGCTCTTGTGCCTGGTAGTTATTGCTTCCAGGGAAAGAGTAGCTTGCAATACCCAAGTCTGGCTAGATTTCTTCCTGACTGACGTTGGAATCCCAGTGTTGAAGAGGTCTTGGCTCTATATCAGAAACTTGTTAATTTCAATTACCGGCAACCAGTGATGCCTGACTTGCTCAACAAAAGGAATGTATTGGAAAGAAGTGTGGTAGTTCATAGAACTGACTAGAAAGCAGGAGGCCCAGACTGTGAAAATAGACAGGAACCAGAAGAGACTGGGCAGCAAGAGCAGGAGACAGGTGGTCCTGACCTCCACTGTCACTGAACCCGCAGACTTTTGGTAGTTTCTCACCTGTCCTTGTGTCTTTCTGTCACTCACATGAGAGTCCTGGTGGGGGCATCAGATTGGTCAAGCCGGGGTCTCGGGCCTAATCTGTGGTTGGCTGGCTTTCAGAGTGGGATGAGGGGCCCTGTCTCTCTAACACAACATGAGATTCGCCCCCAAGAGGGACGTGTTTAGAGGTCTACTGCAGCCCTGTTTGGGGGTGCAGTAAGCAACGTTGAGTAGTAAGCTAGCAACAGCGTGACCAACACCCACGGGAAATCTCTGGTGTATAAACCAACCCTTATAGATAAAATTGAGGCTGGGAGGGATGCCTGGGTGGCTCAGTTGGTTAAGCGTCTGTCTTCGGCTCAGGTCATGATCCCCGGGTCCTGGGATCAAGCCCCATCTCCGACTCCCTGCTCAGCGGAGAGCCTGCTTCTTCCCTCTGCCTGCTGCTCCCCCTGCCTGTGCACTCTCTCTCTCTCTGACAAATAAATAAACAAATAAGATCTTTAAAAAAAATTGAGGCTGGGATTTAGGGGAGATTGTACTCTCCACAGGGGAGGCTGAAGTGAGGAATAACAGCTGATGGCATTTACTGACGGCCTCCTACAAGTCTGCCACCAAATATATGTGATGAAATCTCATTTCGTCTTTACCTGGCCAATCAATAGTCCTCTCCCTGTTCTAGGGATGAGGAAATGGAGGTCCAGGAAGGTTGGGGTTTCTCCAGGGTCCTACCGTGACTGGTGTTCACACGTACTCTGCCAGGCTGTGAACTCACGCTCTTCTTCCCACGATGCTGCTTTTTCTATACCTGGGACACGTGAAATGGAGAACACAGGCCTACTGTGTGGTGAGAAGTCATAGGGTGGCCAACAGGCCTGTCTCTGAATCCACATCTGCTTCCTCCAGGCAATTACTGTTAGTTGCTATCAAACCCCAGAATTCCTTTGGTGTTACCCAGTAAATAGGTAACTTCCCCCTTGCTCTTGTTAGCTGATTGGCTAGGAAAGTCAAAAGTAACTTCATAACTCGGTTTTTCTTCCCTTTTCTCTATTTTTTTCCTAACTTGATCCTTCTCTGGAAGCACAAAGAGCAGCCAGCTAGAGAGCGTGTATCACAGTCACCCCTGGCAGAGTCCTGAAAATGCGGGGACTGTGATGGATGCTGGACATAGGCACCCACAGGTTTTAGGGTGAAGTCTCCTTTGTGTGAGTAACTGATCGGATACATCAGTTAAAATCAATATTTCCCACCTGAATGTCAAGTACCTGCACGATCTACTTCCAGAGCCAACCACGACCACAATTCACCCCACATGTACATGGCATGCTCTGACCTGGTCTTGCCCCCAGGCCAGCACGCGGCTTTTGTGTGCAGTTCTGGGCCCAGAGCTCTAGAATTGGATTGCTCTCCCCTTAGAAATGCTGACCAGGTGACTTCTTGGCAAGCAGAGACCTGGGAGATTGAGTCTACACAGAGGGCCCTTTTAGGAGAGGGCCTTTTGGAGAGTATCTCATTACTTTGTTAGGGCCGGAGCACAGAAGGGGCAGTTTGGCCATTCCTGGGCTTGAACCAGCTGTTGCCCTTTCTGGACAATGCCTTTGGGGGTTTTGTTCAGAGTCTGAGTTTATATTCTTGAAAACCAACATGAAGCTTAGCCGACACTTTTCTTCGGGGTCCCAGGAGGCCAGAAGAGCAAAAGAGAAATTCTCACTTCACCACCACTTACCTCTCCTGGGTCCACTGGGGCAGGAAAAGAAGATAGGCTTCTCTCCATCTATCTCATTTAACCTCTCTTGTCCAGGGGTATGTAGGTAACTGCTGAACGAAGGTAGACCAGGAAGATGGAATGGTCCCAGGACTGAGGCTTGGAGCCAGGTTAGCGGAGAAAAGCTGAATTATTTTGGCCATAGCAAACAGAGATTGAGATATTACCCACTGTCTGTAGGGAAAAGGCGATATGTGTGTATGCGATAGGAATGTGACAGCCCAGCATTCCTTCCCAAGGACTGCTGATCTGAAAGGGAACTTTTGTTTAATCCCATGACAGCCAGTCCCTACCCAGCCTTGCCCAGAGGCCTTACCTGTCAGAAGCCCCCACAGGAGGGAGTGCGCTCCATTCTCTATGTGCTTGATTCTCATGGCCGTCTTGCTGTGAAGTCCAATCTTTAAACAAGTGTGGTGAATTCAGTGCAAACAAACTTGCTGTAAGGGAACCTTTACAACTTAAGTAGAGATATGTGTATAAGCAATGACTCAAGCTTTGTTGGATTTCTAAAAATAGGCAACATGATTTTGTTGAAAGCTTTCTAGCCTCTAGTATATAACTATCTCTGAATTACTATGACACCTATGTAGCTGCTGTCTAAAAGAAAGATAAGTCTTTTGATTCAGCCAGGGATTATAGATTTATTGCCACCACAAATTCAAAAGACACAACCTTGGGAAAACATTTGCCACACATAATTGCCTTAATATATAAAGAGATCTTAAAAATCAATAAGACCAATAATCAAATAGAAAAATGGGCAAAGGGAATTGACAGATTGCCAAAGTGAATACAAATGGCTTTTAAATGGACAAAATGATGTGCAATTTCATTTATTTAAGATGTAAATTAAAGCAGTGAGATACTATTTTTGCCTTTCAGATTACAGGCATCAAATTTTGATAATACTCTATATTAGTGAGGATGTAGGAAAATGGTCACTCTCCTACATTGATAGAAATGTAAATTGGTACAACCTCTTGGTAAGAAATTTAACAATATCAACCAAAATTGAAAACTTACGTACCTCGTTACATTTATCTATTAGGGTGTAACAAACTACTCCAAAACATAATGACTTCATTTATAATAATTTTGCTTGTGGTTTTGAGGGTCAGAAATTGAGGAAAGCCTAGGTTGGGTGGTTCTTTTCTGATCCATAGGGTGTCAGCTGGGGTGCCTGGGAGGATCTACTTCCAATTCATCTTTTAGGAATTTATCCTACAAACAAATGTGAGCAAAAGTATATGACCAAGAGTATTCATTACAAAATTACAAATAGCAAAATGCAAGATTAACCTAAATGTCTATCAATAACCCAATTTATTTATGCCCATGTAACAAATAACTATGCACCTATTAAAAAGAATGATACAGCTCCAAGTACAGATAGTGAAAGAGTTCCAAGATATAACTTTGAATTAAAAAATCAAGTTGCTGGGTGTCTCAGTAGGTTAAGCATCAGACTCTTGATTTCGGGTCAGGTCCTGATCTCATGTTGTGAGATCGAGCACCCTGTTGGGCTCCACTCTAGGTGTGCAGAAAATATGGGCAATTTTGAATTGGCTTTTGGTTGCTGGATTGTGTTCCCTCTATTGTGATATTACTCTGAGCCCAACCAGTTCAGTAACTTAAAAGAGGCAGGCTTTCAAAGCCAAGAGGTTCTAAGCCACTGTCTTAGAGCCCAGGGCTCCAGCTCCAGCTGAAGCTGATGCCTGGGTGGGAGTGGTGCTTAGAGAAGGAGCAGAGACAGGGAGGGCACCAATCAAAAGCCAGGTGCAGGTGCCTGCTGTGTCCATCCCTTAGAAGACCCAAGCAGACAGAGTTCCCCAGGCTCCCAGTGCCCCAGAAAGTGGTAGCTTTGATCTCTGGTCTGTGTTCTGGGTCCTTGTTATTGCCACCAACAAAATTTGTCATGTGAGTATGTCAGGATGGGGGGACCCAGTCCCCACCCTCAAGCATGCTGATTCTGTGGGAGACCAAGGGATGCCCACACCAGTAGCAGAGGAACTGGAGAACTGAAAGGTCTCAGCCGAGGGCCCCAAAGTCCCTTCCGGGGATGGAGCATTTCTTGGTGGAGCCAGTATTCGAGGATAAAGGTTTGGGAAATGGGGGCAGGGAAGGCTGAGGACATGGCAGGAAGGAAAGCACAGTGGCAGATGAATTTAGAGCATCCTCTGAAGTCTGGAGAACCCCATAGGCAAAGACCTTGAGAGCCAGACTCTTAGGCTGGAGTGAACCCTATCCAAGCCATAGGGGATGTGTGCATACGTGCGGCACGTAACGGACCCACCACCCACCGAAGGCAGCAGGAGTGGATACACAATGTGCCCGCTGTGATTCAGGTGGCTGGCCAGAAGGGCCTAGACGATGCGGGATAGTGGGAGAAATGGAGAAAAGAGGGGCAAAAATGGGAGATAAGAGCCCACAGTGGGAGTCAAAGAGCTGGAAGAGTTTTGGGAATGGAGGATCTGGAGGGAGAGTTGGAGACTTACATCTGAACTGTACTCAGAGGGACAGGAACAGACGCACGAACTGCAGGCGTCTCTGTGTACTCGGCCAAACTTGAAAGGAAGTGTGGCCGTCTGGAGCCCTTGGGGTCCGGCCAGGGCTTCCCCACCGAGGGGTCTATTGGGTCCCCTAGGGCCCCGAGCCCGCGCACCGCGGGAGCTGAAGACACACCGGGTCACAGGCGGCGCTGGAGGCGGGAGGGCGAGTGCCGTGGTCGCCCTTTCTCTTCCTCTCCCGCTTCTCCTGCCGGGAGCGGGAGGCCGGTGTCCGGCGGGAGAACGAGTGTCCACCCCCTGGGCCCGGGGCTAAGGCGGGAGAGCTGCCACCACGGGGCGGGGGGTGGGGCGCGGGCGATCCCCCGGGCAGCGCCGCCACTCCGCGCTCCCGCCCCCCGGGCCGGACGTGGCACCTCCCCCACGGCGGCCGGAGCCGGGAGGTGGGGTCGGGAGCAGGAGCCCGGGGCTCTGATGTCACCGCGCGGCCATCGGCGCCCAGGGGTGCGTCTCGGGCTGGATTTCAGGTATGCTGCGGGGCCGGGTGGCGGGGCGGGGGGGGGGGGTGATTCAGGGCAACCCGGAGGGGGGCAGGGCGAGCCCCGCGGCCAGGAGAGATGGAGGGTGGGGCGCCGGAGAGCGGCGGGCGCGTGGTTCCTCTGGGTGTTCGCCCCGAGCCTCGTCTGGCGAGCACGGGTCGAGTCGGGCCCTTGCGTGCGGGAACTCTCGCGGGGTGGCGGGGGCTGTCGGCGGAGCGCGCCGTGTGGCCAGCGCATGCAGTGGGGTCTCCGAGACCCCCCTGCTCCCGCCCTGCTCCCGCCGAGTCGCTGTAGAATGCGGGGGGCCCCCACTCCCAAGCTCGCGCTGTCCCCGCACGCGTCTGAGTCCTCCTTTCCCTACGGGGAACCCAACAGGAAAGGCCCCGAAATGCGCCGGCCAGCGGCCATCGGCTCCCCCCGCGTCCCCGGAGTCCCGCTGCCGCGCCACACCGCGTGACTCTGCCGCCCCCTGCGGTCGCCAGGCTAGTGCCTCTCTCCCGCGTCGACTTTCAAGAGCCTGAAGCTCCAGGTATGTGGTCCGCCCACGACCGCGGCCTCTTGTCCCCGGCACAGCCAGCACGCCGCCTTTTCTGCTCGCCCGGCGCGGCACCCAGCTCGAGTCTCTGGGGACTACATCTGGGTTAGAGCAAAGCTGAGGGGAGGCTGCGCGGGCTGCACTGTCTGTGTGGACTCACGGGGACAAAGGGCCCGCAGGGGACTGGAAGAGCCATGCAACTTCCCGGCATGCCTGCTTGGCCAGACTAGCCTGGGGTGCTGGCATTGAAGCCTCAGCCCAGGACCCAGAAGCTCCGTGTGGTAGGGACACTGCCGTCCAGGCAGCGCCCCCACAGTGAGCGTGCTACTGAGGGAAGTCCGTCGGAGAGGGGCGGCCTGGACACCCTCTCCGCAGAGAGGTGGGATGTGAGGTGGCCTTTGGAGAGTAGGCTTTAATTCCTAGTCATTGTTGATCATTTGAGGCTGTCTGCCTTTCTGGTCACCTCACCTGGATCTGCTTCGGGTGTGTTGGTGTGGTTTTACCAGCCAGAAGCTGTCTTCCTTTCTTTTTTTTTTTAAGATTTTATTGATTGATTGATTGATTTAAAGATTTATTTATTTATTTTGACAGAGAAAGAGATCACAAGTAGGCAGAGAGGCAGGCAGAGGGAGAGGGGGAAGCAGGCTCCCTGCTGAGCAGAGAGCCCCGATTCGATTCGGGGCTCCATTCCAGGACTCTGAGATCATGACCTGAGCCGAAGGCAGAGGCTTAACCCACTGAGCCACCCAGGTGCCCCGGAAGCTGTCTTCCTTGATGTCCCCAACAACCCCGAACTAAAAACCTGAGTCAGCCTGCTTGCCTAGTCCAAACTGTTTGCTGAGGTCTAGACGCACACCCCAACGTCCCAGCTTCCGAGACTTGCCACAGACACTGCAGAGCCTACAGGCCCCAGACTGAATGAGCACTGGACCCTGGGCCAGTCCCCATAGCAGCTTCCTCCTTCCTGAGACTGACCCCTCTACCTCCAGCTCTGAACACTGAAGTCATCTTTGTCTCCTTTTCCTCTCTTGCTCTTTCATTCAGGGGACAAGGGTATGTGACCTCCCCCCGCCCTACTGCAAGACCCCAATCAGAGGTTTTCCAGCAGGGATTCCATGCTGCTCCCTCTACTCTGGCGAGGCTTGGCCAAAGGCCTGAAGAGCTCCCGGGGCGCTAGTCTCTGGACTCCAGTTCTTTGTAGGCCCTGCCTCTGCAGCCCAGCCCACAGCTGACACTGATGCTGAGGCTAGGGCTCCCGGGGCCTCGCCACCCCCAGCCACAGTGGCTGGCTGGACTGCAAGCAGCTCCCTGCAGCCAGACAAGTGTGCAGACTCCTTGCTCTTTGTGTTGAGGCCCCAAAACACTAAAGGAGCTGCTCCCTCCGAGTCTAGCAGATTCTGCAAAAGGCACAGTGTGAGCATCTGTGTGGTTATAGGCCTACTGAGGCCACCACTGCAAAAATATCCTCGAGACAAGTTAGGGGCAAACAGCAAACATGTACACACAGTTTTATTATCTATCAAGCTGTTTTTATGTGTGAACTCAGAATCTTTTGTGAACACAGTAACTCGCAAGATAAAATTTTCAAGGAAATGTCTTTGTCTGTGGATAGTTGCTGGTGTAGACGCAGGAAGCCAACAGTGGGCAGGCATGGGTGGCGGGCACCAGGGAAAACACGGCTCCCAAGCTGGGCTCAGACTAGGAAGAGAGAGGGCTAGTGCCTGGGTGTCTAGGGCGGCTTTCCTAGAGGAGGCGACTGTCCTCCCAGGAGCTCCTAATCAGAGTAGCTGCTCATCTTCCTCAAGTCCAGAGAGTGGAAACACTCTGTGGAAGAGGTCCCCAGACCTGAGTGTGAGGACCAACCTGCAGGGCCAGTGTTAATGGGCATAAAGATACCTCCAAGGAGGCACTGGCAAGATGTTCTGGTTCCAGATCGCCTGCGAGCTCCTCCTGAGAATACTGCTGATAGTGCCTCTGCTTTTTAGGAAACGCCGTATCCTTACACCACTAACCTCCCCTCCCTCCCCTGACCCGAAATCTGTAGCATCTGCGGCCTTGGGGAAGGGGGTGGAGGGTGACCCTGGGTTCCAAATAGTATTCAGGAGGCTCAGATGAACCTGCTTTTCAGTTCCCACCCCAGCTGCTGGTCACCCTCCTCTGCACCCCTCCCCAAGCCAGCTTAGGGAAAGCAAGCCCTCCCACCTCCCCAAAGTCCCCATAGCCCATTAGGAGCCCCAGGTTCCTAAGACTCACAGCTGCTCTCACCCTTGACCCATGCACACCCACCCAACTCCTCCCGTGACTCACCTTGCTCCCTTCTTGGCTCTGGGGAGGTACTGATTTCTGGCCTGTGCTGCTCCATCTGTGCTTGCCTGCTATTTTGTTTCCTAATAATGCATGAGTAACCTGGACAGTGTCCACATGTCAGCTGCCTCAGTCATTCTGTCCCCCTCGCCAGAAAAGACGAGAGTGGGCAGAAGCCAAGGAGCCCTCTTCCTTCTCCACCAAAGCTAACCCCCTTCCACTCATTGCAGGTTTTCCTCTTTTCCTTGCCATTCAACAAATATTTCTTTAACATTGACTGCATGCCAGGTACTGAGGGTACAGAGATCAGTAAGTACAGGGCCTGTTCTCAGGAAGTTCACGGGTGGGAATGGGAAGAGGGAATCACAAGCAAGCCAATTATGCTGCAGGCTGATGAGTACTGTGTGGGGCGTGAGTTGTGGGGAGAGCTCAGGACACAGTAGGGGGTCCCAAAAGGTCAGAAGACCTCTAAGCTGGGCCCAGGAGGAGGAGTAAGAGTAGCAGGAAAAAGCTGGGGGTTCGAGGCTGCAAAGCAGAGACCATATTGTTGCGGTATCTGCTAGTATTTTGCCAGCAGGTGGGAGTGACTTTCCCACAGCGGAGTTTAGGCTTTGTTGGAAGCTTCTGGCAGTTGCGGGGGGTGGGATGGTGGTGGTGAAGGTAAACTGGTTTTCAGCAGGGTTTGCTTCTAGGACATTGGTTCTGGCTGCAGTAAGATTGGAGACAGGCCCGGATTCCAGACAGGGCTCTGCTTCTTAGTGGCTGTGTGCCCCTGGGCAAATCACTACCCCCCCCCCAAACCCCAGGGTCCTCATCTCTAAGATGCAGGTAGCAGTTCTGAGGATCAAGATATTTATATGAAGCACCTGGAAAATAACTGACACAGAAGGAGGGGGGAAGGCTGTGAGGCTGCCCCTGCCCCCTGACCTGGGTCTTGCCCCCTCCTTTCTTGGCTCCCCTGTGATCTCAGAACGTTCTTGGCCATTGTTTATTAGGGAAAGATCACATGGAGAAGCTAACAAAGCCGCCAGGAAGCTGCCAGGGCGGGACTGGGTTGGGGAGGGCAGGAGTATGGGTACATTCTAAGCACTTCTGGAGGTGCCAGGGTAGGGGGGTGCTGCCAGCCAGGAGAACCTCAGGGAGGAGTGGGCTAGTCGCCAATTCCTTCACCGGAGCTAAGGGGAATAGCTAACGCCTTCGAACTCCAGAGTTGCTCCCAGGGCCTGGCCCTACCCGTGTCATCCCCGACCCGGGAGGGGGCAGCGCTAAAGGCCGTGTGACCAGGGAAGGGATGTTCAGTAAGCGCCTGGCTGTCCGTGTTGGAGGGGCCAGCCTGACCCGGGGCTCCTCCGCCACCACGCCGTCTGTGTCCTTCCAGGCCCTGCGGAGCTGGCCTCAGCACTCACCTGCGCAGCCATGGAGGCCCCGGGGCCTGGGGGCAACCGCGCCTCCCCAGCCTCGTCCACTCGCAACTTGGACCTGCGGCGGCTGTCCGCGCGCGCCGACTCGGCCTACAGCTCTTTCTCCGCGGCCTCCGGGGTTCCCGAGCCGCGCACGCCGTCGCCTGGGACCGACCTCCTCCCTTACCTGGACTGGGACTACGTGCGCGTGGTGTGGGGTGGCCCGGCCCCCGCCAGCAGCGTTCGCACCTCCCCGCAGCCCCCGCCCGCGGCCGCCGCGCGCAGTGGGCTGCGGCCCCCGGAGGTCCGGGGGACGCCGGGGCCGCTCAGCCGGCAGGCCACCCCGCTGCTGTTTGCGCTGGCAGCCGAGGCGAAGGCGGCGGCGCGGGCCGTCGAGCCGCCCAGCCCACCGGCCTCGCGGGCCGCCTACCGGCAGCGGCTGCAGGGCGCCCAGCGTCGAGTGCTCCGGGAGACGTCCTTCCAGCGCAAGGAGCTCCGCATGAGCCTGCCCGCCCGCCTGCGCCCCGCGGCCCCCGCGCGACCCCCCGCAGCGCACCCGCGATCGGCCTCGCTCAGCCACCCCGGCGGTGGGGAAGTGGAGCCAGCGCGCTCCGGGGCTCCCTCGAGGGGAACCGTTGGCCGGGGGCCCCTAGCCACCCAGCAGCGGAAGTGGTGCTTCTCCGAGTCGGGGAAGCTAGACTGCATGGGTCGGGGCGGTGGATTCGCAGGCCAATGCTCGAGTGAGGCCGGCTGCAGTTCTGGCATCTCCAGGCCCGAGCCCCAGGAGCGTAAGGTGCCAGCAGAATTCGAAGGTCACCAGAACAGATGGCTCCCTGAGAGCCAGCCCCGGGGCGTAGAGGACGCAGAACCTCGGTCCCTGAAGCTCAGTGACGCCTATAGGCCTTCCAGTTGGAGTAGGAGCGCTTCAGGGGAAGCCTTGGCTCCCTGGGGAGGCCCAGGAGGGGTCATGCCCATTGTCCAGGTGTGGAAGATAATGGCTGCAGGCTTGGGGTGGGGGACAGCTGGGAGACTGAAAACTTGAGTTACATATCAAGCAACTGTTTGCCTTTCCAGGCTGTTCCCCAAGGAGCAGAAACCCCCAGACCATTGTTTCAGACCAAACTTGCCAGGTGAGAGACATGGACCACTGGGGGACTGCAAGTTGGAGGAAAGCAGTTTTCATAGCTCTTGCCCAAGAAAGAGAAGACCCCTCAGTTTGAGCCTTCTGATTCTGTCTTTTGCAAACTACATCCCAGAGAGTCTGTCGTCGTCCCCCCCTCCCCGCCCACTGTGTTTCTGGTGCAGCAGCAAGAGCTTCCTTCCTGGTCACTGTGGTCAGTGTGGGGTCCCTTCCTTCAGGTTCCTGAGCCAGAAGGAGGCTGCAGTGGTGTGTCCTGCAGAGTATCCCCAGAGCAGTCCCGCTGACTGGGAACAGAGGGTGTCAGAGACATGCATGGGGTCTGCCCGGCTCCCATCCCTTCCAGATGATGAGGTTTTCCTGGAGGAAGTCCCCCTGGTCAGAAGGAGATCACCTCCAGACACTCATGCCCCCCCAGGAAACCCAGCCAGGTGAGTTGCCTCTTGCTTCCAAGCAAAGTGAGACATCCCCTTCCCACACTTATCAACAAAATGCTAGAGGGACAGAGAGCCCTCTCCTAGCTGGAACCTGGGAGCCTGGCTGGTGGGGACGGGGACAGCTGGCTCTTGGAGGCCACTGCTTGTCTTTGGACAGAGCTTTTTCTGATTCAGTGTCTCTTCCACTTCCAGTGTCCATGTATCTGAGCAACAGTATGGAACTGGCTCGGGCCAGCGTGCTGATCAGGCTACGGTCCCCCCAGAGCACCCGCTCCGTGAGCACCCAGGGACTGCAGGGGCAGATGACTGCTGGCAGAGGATAAATGGTTCTATGGGGGTCTCTAAGACTGTAAACTATAGCCCGCCCGGGATTGCAAATGGTGACATCACAACCCTTGACCCCAATGGACTGCTGACCGTTGACTCACTTGCAGCTGCAGAGAGTGACCCTCTCAAACCTCTCCCAGTTGATGCCCCGGGACCTCCAAGCAACAATACCCCAGGTGCTCCTGGCCATACTGCCCTGGCTTGGGGCACTGGCCAGCCTGGTTCCAGGCCATCATGGCCCAGTCCTCGCCTTGAGGAGCTGGTTCAGGAGCTGGCCAGACTGGATCCCTCTATGAGTGACACTCTCACTTCCTGTCCCAGCCCAGAGCCACCCCTGGACCTGCTAGATGGGCTGATTCCTTTAGCAGAGGTCTGGGCTGCAATGAGGCCAGCCTGTGAGGAGGCTGGAAAGGAGCCTGGTGGTAGTCCTGAGCCAGGGTGAGTGAGGGGCACCAGGGATGCAGGGGATTCTAAGACCCTGCAGTCTGGGGCAGGACAGCCCAGGGAGCTCTGGCTTTGTCCCCAGGTTCTATCTATTTAGCTCCAGCCAGCTCCTGCCAACTTCTCAGGAGGAGACGAGGTTTGAAAACCATACCACCCAACCTGTGCCTGACCAGGCCTGTGGCCAGGGTCTCCCTGACCCAAATAACAGCATCCAAGCCAAGAAAGTGAGTGCCCAGGGGCTGGTGGAGATGAGGTGTGGCAAGAGCCCAGAACATGGGCTAAGGAGTCCGGGGTCTGGCCTCACCCTTAAGTACCCACGCCTTCCCTGCAGGTGGAGCTAGCCGACCTCCTCCAAAAGATGCTGCGGAACCTTGAGGCCCAGCAGGAGGAGCTGCAGGGGGCGGCCCAGGCTTGGGCCAGGCGCGGGGCTGCTCTGGAGGCTGCGGTGGGCCAGGCCTGTGCTCCGCGCGACCTAGAGCGGTTCAGCAGATTCATGGCTGACCTAGAGCGCGTACTTGGCCTATTGCTGCTGCTGGGCAGTCGCCTGGCCCGCGTGCGGCGCGCCCTGGCCCGGGCGGGCGCAGACAGCGACCCAGACGAGCAGGTGACAGAGGTTGGGGCTGGGGAGAGCGGGGCGGTGAGGGGCCTGCGGGTTCCGGCTGGGATGGTTCCGGGAACGGCGGCCGCCTCGCCTGGCTCACGGCGCGCTCTCCCTTTGGCTGCAGGCCTCTCTGCTGCAGCGACTCGGGCTCCTGCAGCGGCAGCAGGAAGACGCCAAGGAGCTGAAGGAGCACGTGGCGCGGCGCGAGCGGGCCCTGCGCGAGGTGCTGGTGCAGGCCCTGCCCGCGGAGGAGCTGAGCGCCTATCGCGCCCTGCTGGCCGGCAAGGCCGCTGTCCTGGCCCAGCAGCGCAGCCTGGACGAGCGGGTCCGGCTCCTTCAGGACCAACTCGACGCCATCAGGAGCGACCTTGGCCATCGGCCCTTGCCTCCCAGGCTGGCCTGGCCTCCAGAGACCCTTCTTCCAGATAAACCGCCCTTCCTTCCGCCCCTCTAATTACAGGCAGTGGCTTTGGGCAGGAGGAACACCGCCTCTGCCCCTCACCCACATCACTCGGCCTGACGCTGGTGGATTCGGTGCTTTTCCCAGGCAGGGTCTTCCCAGGATACTTCTAAGTGTTTTCATGTAGACTTACCCAAGGCTTGTGGGTTATTTGGTCATTAATTTATGGATTTTTAAAACCGCAGTATTCTCCCCCTTTTTCTGAGGAGAGAGGCTCTGTCTGGGTTGGTGGGAGGGAGAAGAGACAAATCAGAGGAGCATTTCAGTTTAATATGCAAAATGGTCTTTTTTTCTTTTCTTTCTTAATAATAACTGATGTGAGAAGTGTGTGTGTCACCTAGAACCTCGCTTGGAGCAGGAATCTTGTTTACAGACAAAGGACACCAGCCTTGCCTGACTAGAGCAGAAGAGGGATTTGCTGGAGAACCTCAGTCAGGTCTGGGAATCCCTGGGAAGACTGGGATACAAGCTTGAAACCAGGAGAGACCAAGGGGATGCCAGGCCTTCCGATTCCACTGCCACCAGTAATCCCTACAGTTCCGGTGACTCCATCACTACCACAAAGGCCTAGGCCTGACTGGCCAACCCCAGGCCTCCTTTGCTGGTTTTCACCGAAGCCTCCACCCTCAAAAGTAGAAGTGGAGGTGACTGCTTCCCTTCAAGACTCAAGAGATAGGGAATTTCCCCATACGCAAAATAGGTTCAGTTGCTTTGCTGCCTAAAAACCTTGATGAATTCAGGGACAATTATGCCAAGACTCAGAAAGAAATATATTATCAAAAGTGGGTTTATCAAGGAGACCCCATGGGATCCTCCAAGCTTGAGGAGGACTGTTGGGCATGGGAGGTGAAGGTGAGGCATGGGAGACCTGGAGACTTAGAATGGGGCGGCTGAGGACCTGGAGAGGCAGCTTTGCTTGTGCGCTAGAGAGGCTAAGCTGGGGGTGAGCTGGGGTTGAGAGTGGGGAGTTAGGTGCTGGTGTGGAATGGAACGGAGGACACGCACTCCCCTCTGTTTGGGCATCAGCCCCGTGTACACAGAATCAATGTTAAGTTCTCAAATACACTCATGAAAATGTGCTTTAGTATCTGCAGCTGCACACGCCAGGGCCAAGAACATTGTTGATGCAAACGTTGAGTGTATTTTTGGAAGCTGGGCACATTAAAAGGCATGTGTATGTGTATTTAAAGCCAACTGACCCCAAAGTGAGAAATCTCTGCTTCTGGGCTTGTTTTCTGATGCGTATTGTCACTAAATGCAACTGGTTGGGAATTTTAAATGGTCGTATTCATACCAAAAGCATTAGTTCTAACAGTCGGGCCATTGAGCGCTAGAACAATGCTAACATTGTGCCTCTTTATAAAACATATGGGGCTCCTGCTGAGGCAGTTGCGGGTTCTAACTATGCTTTGCTTCTCTCCTTTGAACGCTGTGGGCGGGGCCTCCACTCCAAAGTCCTCAGCCTAGCAGGGCAGCTGGCTTTGAGATAGTCTGGATGAAATAAACTTATTTCTGCCTTTTGCCCTGTACTGCACCCCGTGCATTCTCCCACTGTGATATTCTTAGAAAAACACTTAACGGTCACCATTTAGGCCAATGGAAATTGTGTGCTGTTCAGACAAAGCACTTCCAGCCCGGGATGGGCTTGAGGAGCCATGCCTGCCGTGGTGCCATTATGGTGGTGCCAACGTGCCACTGCATTTTGGTCCTGTGCTGGGTTTTTCCATAGACAATTTTGAGGCTTCTGTGCTTGTCCTTACCAGATGGGGAGAGTAGGGCCACACCTCCTGCACCCATCCTTTCATCTTGACCCTGTGTTCTTCCTGCCCCATTTTATATCCTTTCCACACTTACTCTGTCAGAGTGCAAGAATGAGTACCGTAGGTG
Organism: Potos flavus; assembly: GCA_028534135.1. Taxonomy (NCBI): domain Eukaryota; kingdom Metazoa; phylum Chordata; class Mammalia; order Carnivora; family Procyonidae; genus Potos; species Potos flavus. Next base: position 19,364,414 of record CM052895.1, on the reverse strand, counting down.
TTCAGTATTGGCATCACAGAATTTTTTTTTTTAAGATCTTTATTTGAGAGAGAGAGCACTGTAAGAGACCACAGGGAGAGGGAGAGGGAGAAGCAGACTCCCCCCTGAGCGGGGAGCCTCACAAGGGGCTGGGTTCCAGGACACTGAGATCATGACCTGAGCCACCAGGCGCCCCCAGACGCCAGACATTTGGTGGTGTTTGGGCCGGTGCGGGAGGCCCGGTGAATTCCACCGCCAGGATGCTGCCAGCAGAGGGCACTGTTCGCCCTGTGATGACGCTGTGGTGCTACCTACACCACCGTAGTCTCCTCCCCAGGCAGTACGCCCTCTGGGCTAAGCACAGAGGCTTTGCCTTCCCCGCAGAGCAGCACTCGTTAAGCTTGAAGGCTGGATCTGAGCCTTTTTGCTTCTGTCGGAAAGAAATTCTGGCCAGCCGGCCACGGGAGAGCCGGCTTGCTTTCCTTTGCCACCAGGCGTTGGTTGAAAAGTTGTTGGTTAATGAGAAGTGGAGAGGAGGGAAGCCGGGGGTGTTGATCTCGAGTATCAGTATTAAATAGAGCCTTATTTAATCTCCCGGGGGTGAAAAAGAGGGTTTCGTGGGTCTCTCTTGGGGTTTCTGCCCCCACTTCCTCAAGCCGCCAGCGCCCCCGCGGGTCCGTTCCGCCCCCAGCCCGGCTGCCTGCGGCGCGGTCCCTTGGCTTTTTGCAAAGGGCAGGCTTCGGCTGGCGTTGTTGCTAGGCAACAGGCAGCCCGCAGCCACCTCCCCCGCTCGCCTCGTCCCGCCCCCGCTGCTCCTCCTAATATGGATTTAATTAGTGTACTTTCTACCTTCAGACTGTAAAAAATTGCAAGCCGAATAGGGAAGCGGAGTTCCGCGGCGCCCCAAACCCGCGCGCATTCTGTCTGGAACAGCCTGCTCGGTACACCGCGTACCTCCACGAGCGGCGGCTGTAAACCTCGGGGATCCTCGCAGGAACAGATCGCGGGGCTGTTCATTCCCATGTAAATCAGAAGCTCGGGTGGAAATTTAGGTCAAATGTGCTTGAGCACCGCAGAGAGAAGAGGTGAAAGGGGAGTGTGGGGGCAGAAGGAGGAAGAGGGGGTGGCCAGCAACTGCTATAAAACAATCTTCTCCAAGACCCCGCAGTGTTACGGTCACAGCCAGGCTACTGGTTAGACCCGCAGAGCAGGTGTTTACCTGTTGTCGAAACTTAAAATCAGCACCACCATCCCCCTAGGAAGATTCCACCGCCCCCCCTCCCCAGGAGACGTCTGGACATATCCCCACCCCCACTCTCACCACACCCTCCCCCCTTGTTTCTCTGTCTCTTCCTTTTTCCCACTTCCCTGCAGAAACACCTGAGGCCTCCCGTGCTTCACAGGTTCAAGTTCAGAGGTGTGGCTGTTCTGGAAGGGTAAGGCCAGGGCGAGAGGTTCAAGGCAAAAAGCTATCCGGAGAGCAATAAAAAGTCTATCTATCAAACTGTTTTAAAAGGCCAAATAATTTCTTCCAGAAAAAGGTCAAAAAAGGCGGAGAATATGGGTTCTGAGTGAGCCCAGCTTTAGAACTGTGTTGAGGGGTGCTTTCAGTTGAGCTGGCTGGATGACATTAGGTCTGGAAGACAGGGGTAGGTAAGGGAGTGTGCATTAAGAAAGACATCGTAATGTCTATTTGTGTGTGTGTGTGTGTGTGTGTGTGTGTGTGATATGTCTATTTTTAACTAAAGTGATATCATACAGAATGTGAGATAATCTCCCTTTGGTGGGGATACATTTTTCCCATCAGAGTCCATTGTTATTTATGTATACAAATACTAACATGGTTAAAGAGTGATGATCTTGTAAAGCAAAGCCACGAATGAGAGCTATTTGGTTTTGGAATGCAGCCAGATACCCCTGTGGGACCAACTGGGCACTCCTGGTAATATTTCAAGATGGTGTTGCAGTTCCCAAGGAGCTCTACCTACTCCTTCCCTAGTCTCCACCATCCTGGAAGCCTGCAGGATAGATACTGCCAGTCTTACGACCCACGAAGGAGGGAGATAGTGCTTGGAGAACTGGGTGACTTGCCTAAGGTCACTAGATGAGTAAGGGCTGCGATGAGACCACTTTGCTTTTCTGCAGCAGGACAATGATGGAAAAGAGCACCAGGAGGCCATCCCGCAGCTCAGACAGTTATAGCTGTGAAGCCTGGACAAGTTATTTACAGTTTCTTGAGGCTTCCATTTCCTTACTTTAAATTCAAAATACTAACATGCTTTGTAAGGTTGAGGTTAATACCTGCACAGGGGTTAAAACTGTGCTGGTGCTTAATAAACACAGGCTGTATGTGCATCACGCATATCCTGGTCTCCATTAGGTAAGTGAGACACGTTCTAGAACAACCTCCAACCTCCTTTAAAGGAAGTATAAACCTTTATTTAAAAGCCTGCTCTGGATGACTCATACAGATCTATATAACAATTAACTTCTCCCCCATTAAAAGGAGTGATTCTCTTCCCTATGACAATTCTGGCCAGCTAAATTACCTTAACTTATAAGCAAATTTTTTTTTTTTTGGTCACTTGTTGAAAATATCCCTCATAGGTGTACCTCGTGCTAGCCAATATATGGTTCTTGAAAACTTTCCATATGCATATCAAAGTATAATTTCTACTGACTTACAGTTTCAGAAAGTCTTGACCTGCAAGGAAAAAACAGTGGTTTCTAACACCTCAGTTTTAGGCTTATTGATCCTAAACTCTTGCCAAATGTTTTATTTCACTTGGAAGGCTTGTAGCATGCCTTTCTGAAACACAAAGATTCTTCTGGCAGTTTTAGTAAACCTCCTCTGATTTAAGTGTGTAATAGACATTAGTTATTGTTCTTACTACTTTGCTGGTTTAAATTTTGTCTTTCTCAAGGCAGGTCATACCTGTGTTTGTGATCTTTGTTATCCTGTCTCAGTCAAACCTCTCTTTTACCATGGAAAATCTCTAATATTTTATTCTGTCTTCTAGACCTTCAGCAACTGAGATTGTTGTAACTAATGCCTCCCACAATTTTTCTGCAGAGGCAGATTTAATTTGCATTTTAAAATAATTTATGCAGCTTAGCTAGAGTTCCAGGCAAGGAAGGTGGGAAGGGTCAGATCAGGGCCTGCCAGGCAAGGAAGGTGGGAAGGGTCAGATCAGGGCCTGCATTCATCTGTTTTTTTGTTTATTTGTTTGTTTGTTTTGTTTTTAATATCCACGTGTGGATGCAGCCTGCATTTAGCTGATCAGTCCAAACTCTTTCAATAATAGGATGCCTGGAAGAGGCAGAAGAGGATGAGGAGAAACTGAAGAAGTTTAAGTAGATAAAAAGACAAGAAAAATACAGTAGCAAGAGCTGGAGAATGTTTAAGGGAAGTACATTATCACACAAGCAGGAACAAAATGGGAGACTTGTTTATTTCATTTCTTAAAACATTCCATTAAGGACAGCCTTAAATAATGTCAGAGGCCTCACTGATAAGTATATATGGAAGAGAGAAGCCACACTCCCCAGTGGCACAAAAACTATTTGATATAGCTAATGACATGCAAACATAATTTGCAAAAGCAGAGCATTACCATAATATATTTTAAAAAGGTGGTTGAGTAAATAGAATTCCCATCTTTAAAATAGAAAAAGAGACATTATAGTTACAGTGTGTTGAACCTGGGACCTCTTGGTAAATAGCTACAAACCTTCACAATTACAGATAGGAACAAAGGTCTAGAGAAGTTAAGCCATTCCTCTAAGGTCAAAGAATTCTGCATTTGCTATTTTGGAATAAGTTGTTTGCTTTCAGATGGGTTTTAAAGGTGGATATAACATACTTTTTGTTTCTATAGAATTTTCGTATAAAATGGATGCTGTTTGAGTATACTCACTTAACCAGTTATTTTTCTGGTGTAATGCTATGATGTATTTTTCTTTGAATATTCACCTAATGCATTGAAAGGCTCAGCCAGAATGGAAAACCAGATTCAGACCCATGGCACAATGGTGCATTCACAGATAAATCACACTTAAAAAATTCAATATTCATGCCAAATCAAAATAACCACCCACCAGTGCCAAAGAGGCTGTTTATATTTCATCATAAAGACAACCAGAAATTAAAAGTATTTGCCAAAATGTCTCTTTTCTGGCACTGTTAAATCATTCTCACTCCCAAGATGCTCTTGTTTCCTAATATTAAGCATTCACAGTACAACTGAAATTAATTACATTCACAATGGTCACATTCTGTGTTCAAGTCTCTCTAGAATCTTGAGCGTCTAAAATGAGGTAGGTAAACGTTTAAGGGTTTTGTTTTTGGAACTAATTTCCTTTAGATCTTGATCATCTGTGTGTGTATGTGTATGTGTTTTTTAAGTAGAATTCCAAAATACTTAGCAAAAGATTGAAAATGAGCATTTTGTCTAAAAATGGAAAAATATAATTTCAAAAGGTTATTATGAAAGTTGTTTACCTCATTTTAATTTAAAAACAGGATAAAAGCATCAAATTACAAAACCACTAGGTATCTTAAAGCTGACAAACAATCCAGCAGCACACCACATTTAAAGAGACCCTTGCTCTAGTTCTGGCTTGGGAGCGTGTAGATGCAGAGGTATTGGGTTAACTCATTCAGGGCCTTAACTTTGATCCTAAAATTTGAGCCTCCAATGTTCAAGCCTGATTTCCGGAGTTCTTTATAGAAGGTTCTCACTGAGATCTTGACTTCCATTCCAGAGACAGGTCAAACTTCAGGCAGAAGCTAGAGGTGTTCGCCCACGGGGGTAAAACAGGCTTCAGTGGACAAAGCTGGGAACAGGTTGGAGCCACGAGTGCTGAGCCGCTGTTTTGGGCAGGCTTAGACTGCGAGGGGCAGGCCGGGTTACATCAACCAAGCTGAGCTTCAGGGACCCTCAGGTTGTAGGGGGCAGGCTGGGCACTAGACCAGCCAGGGCTCCTGGAGTAGGTCGACGAGAGATTTCTGAAAAAGCCGGTAGGCCACTGCGGGCCTTAGTCTTTTTACGTGGAACCATGGGCGAGGCACCCAAGAACTTGCTAAAGGAGCCCGACTTCCTCATGCCTCGAGCCAGGTCTTGGAGCATCAGGTCGTCGGCCAGGACACCCAGAAACGCGCTGGTGGTGGAACTGAGGATGGTGGCGGCCACTTGCACTGGGCGCCGGGCCGCAAAAGTGCCACCACCAGCACCGGTGGCGTCCGCCTCGGTAGAGCCTCGAAGGCAGGGGTCGCCGAGGAGGCGTCGAAGCGCGTATGAGGCACTGGGCTGCAGGTACTGGTAGGCGCGCCGCCCGCTGTGGTCACGCACGTGCACCTGCGCGCCCAGGCGCACCACCAGCATCACCGCGGCGTCCTCGTGGCCGTGCAGAGCGGCCAGGTGCAGCGGCGTGTAGCCGCCATGCGAGCGCGCGTTCACGTCCACCGGCGCGCCCCCGCGTCGCGCGACCTCCACCAGCTGCAGCGCCATCTCGCGGTCGCCGCTCTTGGCGGCCCAATGCAGGGCCGTGAAGCCAGATATGAAGTCGCGCTTGGCTGCCAGGCCGCTGTCGCGCAGCAGCAGCCCGTGCAGCTGGTGGGTCCAGCAGCCCCCAGACGCCCGCACTAGCCACTCGTGCTCGGTCGGCTCCAGGGGCACGGCGGACGGCGGCGGCGCGGCGGGCGCTTCCTCCGCGTCCGGACTCAGCAGGCGCGGGCCTGCGCGCGATAGGCGCCTCAGGTGCGGGGAGCGGCCCGGGCCCAGGCTGAGGCCCAGGCCAGACTCTTCCACCGACAGCCGCCGCCGCAGCAGCGGGGAGCTCCGCGGGCTCGGCTCTTCCGACAGCTGCCGGCGCAGGCCCTGCTCCTCGGCCCGAATCCGGAGCGCGGCGGGGACCGGGACGCAGCGCACAGGCAGCATGCAGGGCTTCGGCGGCGGCGCGTGCCGAGGGGGTGGTGGCGCTTCTTTCGTCGCCTCACGCCCAGGTTCCGGGGCTGGCGCCTCTGCATGGGGCAAGGCCTCCACCGACCGCGACCTAGACGGCGGGCCCACGTGGGCAGAGAGTCCCTCAGGGGGCAGGGCCAGCTCAAAGCCTGGAATCTGGGGGTCGGAGGGCCCTCCTGACTGCTGAGCGGGACCTAACGACAGCTCCCCGGCCGGCTGAGTGGGCACAGAGGCCGGAGCCCCCGGCATGCCCTGTGGCTCTAACGGCGGGGCCGGGTCCTCACGTGGTTCCACCGCCTGCTGCGCGGCGGCCAGGGATGCAGCCTCCCGGCCAACCGGTTCCCCCTGTGAGACGGAAGTGATCTTCGACGGCAGGGCTGGTGCCCCGAGCGTGCCGGGAACGCATGAGGGCAAGGGCTCTGGTACCTCGCGGGGCCGCAGCTTCTTCTTCAGCACCACGAACTTGACGCCGTCGAGCTCCTTCACCACCGCCACGTCGTTGACAAATTGCTTGAAGCGGTCCCTGCGGGCGGCGCGGCCGCGGGGGTCGCCCGCATCCAACAGGGGCTTGAAGCGGCTCAGCAGATCCGAGTTGCGCACCTTGCCGCCGTGCTCCAGCAGGAAGCCCAGCACCGCCGCCTGGCTCACCCCGGCGGCTGCGGCGGCGGCCGCGGCGGCTAGCGCCATGGTCAAGCCTAGCTCCGCAGGGGAGCCGAGGCCGCCCCTTCCCACGCGCCCTAGGTACCTGGCTGCCGGGGCAGGTGCAAGTCTCCGCGCCCGCTGGGACAAGCGGGAGCGGGGGTTCCGGGAGCGAGGTCCTCCTTGGCCAGGCTCACCTGATCGTTTTCACCGAGGCGGGACGGGCGTGTCCCTGAAGCTGGACCTTGGTCACGCCCGCGCGGTGGAGCCCGGGTGTCTCCCGGAGGAAGGCGCGGGGGGCTGCATAGCGCGCCCACCGCCTCCGCCCCGCCGGGCCCCCAGCCTTCGGGGTAGGTTTCTACCTTTGTATTGTGTCCAATAGGCGCCAGGCTCCATCCCCCGTGCTCGGTGCTCGCCTTACAGGTGACAGCTGCCACCAGGGCCGTGCAGGGAATGGGGGAGCGGAAATTATCCACCGCCCCTTCCCCCACCCGGGAGTTAAAGGCGCAGTGCCATACTTCAGCTGGCTCCCGGTTGCTAGGTGGGTGTGTTCCTCAGGCATGCCGCGGTCGACCAGGAGAGGCAGGAATTTTTATTTCTCTAAGGAATAGTTCACCACCACAAAATATTGGGAGGTATTTAAAAGCAATAATTTATTTAAAGACCATCAATACCTTTTCCCTTGTGGACTGCGTTTCGCAAGGAAAACGACTTCTTACTTGCAGCAAAGACAACTCGCTGTGCATGGCAAGGTACGTTACCCGAGATTTAGAAGAGATTTTTTTTTTAAAGATTTTATTTATTTACTTGACAGAGAGAGAGAGATCACAAGTAGGCAGAGAGGCAAGCAGAGAGAGAGGGAGAAGCAGGCTCCCCGCTGAGCAGAGAGCCCGATGCGGGCCGGGGGGGGGGGGGTGGTCGAGGAGGGGGCCTGATCCCAGAACCCTGAGATCATGACCTGAGCTGAAGGCAGAGGCTTTAACCCACTGAGCCACCCAGGCGCCCCTAGAAGAGATGTTTTAAAAAGCAATTGTGTCATAGTAAAATAGTACATTTTCACATGAAATTTTGAAAATAAAACCACAGAAGAACAAGGAGACATATCACTTGAAGTAACCATTAACATTTTGAAATATTTTTCTTCTCCCCCATATACATGTGTATACATGTTTTTGTTTTGAAATAAGAAAGCGAAAATCATGCTATATTTTAAAAACTTAATTTAATCCATAAATATTTGTTGAGCACCTAGTTTGTGCCAGTACCTTTTCAGGCTGTAACACCCCAGTTAGCAAGACAGATAAAAACTCCTAACCTAGTGGAGATCGCATGACTGGTGGGGAGGGGGACAGAATTAATATGGTGAATCTGAAAATTATATAATATGCTAGATCAATACAATGAAGAAAATAAAGCAGAGTAAAACAGAGGAGGGGTAGATTGCAATTTCGCACCCTGTTTTCAGGGTACGACTCATTTGAAGGTCCCAATTATAGAAGGACTTAAAGAGATCAAGTACTTATGCAGCTAGATGGGAGAAGAAGCTTTTTGGCTGAGTAAACCACCAGGGCAAAAAAATGGGATCAGTTTCTTAATTTACAAGCACCATACTACAAGAGATACCATTTCTTTGTAGTTAAAGAGAACAAGCCTGGAGTCAAAATTGCACCCTTGACTCATAGCTCTACCTTGGACTACTTGATTGACCTCTCTGTGCCTCAGTTTTTTTACCTGCAAATTGGGGACGATAATAATAGTGCTTACCTCATCAGGTTGTTGGGAGAATTAAATGAGAAAATAAACACAAGAGACTTAAAACAATGCTTTGCCCCCAGTAAAAATTCACATTATTATTGGTTGTATAGCAACTACTATACCATTATTACTGACCCGAAGAAAAAAAGAGAACAGTAAAACGTGAAAGGCTATCCTTTCCCCAATCCCATTTCCCAAGGCAATTTCTGTCTTTAGTCCTATTTCCAGAATGCATATCATTAAATCTTTTTTCTCCCACTTTGTATTATATTGTGAACATTTTCCTCAATGACAATATCCTTTAAAAATGTGTGATTTTTGCTATAGCATCAAATAAATGTAGTAGTATTACACTTGTTTTCTTACAGTTGGTAATCTATAGTTTCCAGTTTTTAATTCTTGTTTTTTTTTTTAAATTTTATTTATTTATCTCACAGAGAGAGAGAGATCACAAGTAGGCAGAGAGGCAGGAAGAGAGAGAGGGGGAAGCAGGCTCCCTGCTGAGCTCCTGCAGGGCTCCATCCCAGGACCCTGAGGTCATGAGAAGGCAGAGGCTTTAACCCACTGAGCCACCAAGGCGCCCCACAGTTTTTAATTCTTATGAATGGTGGTGCTCATATATAAAACTTTGTGCACATTGCTGATTAATTCCTTAGGATAGAATCCTACAGGTGTAATTACTAGGTCAAAGGGATTTATTTTCAAAACTCTTGAAACTTATTTCTAAATTATTTTCCAGAAAAGTTATAGCCCCATGAAAGTACTTTGTCTTTCCCCAATGATATCAAGTAGCATCTTTTAATTTGTCAATTTGGAAGGTGAAAGCTTGTAGCTCATGCTAGTTTCCATTTATTTTATTACTAATAATGTTAAACTTTCCCCTGGTTATATATTGTCCAGTTGAATTTGTTCTTTTATGAATTGCCTTTTCCCCCCTTTACCCATTAATATTTTCTTGTTGCTATGTAGTTATTAACCTTTTATTATATATGTTGTCAAGATTTTCCCATTTGCCATTTGCCTTTTAATTTTATTAAGCACAACTAGTTTTTAATTGTAAATACTGTATCCTTGTAGCTTAAGAATGTTAGTGCAAAATAAGAAGGTACAGCTCCCATTTAAAGGAGAGCTTTTAGGATCAATTTACTCTCTAATATTAAGCAGTCTACATCAGAATGATAACAGTGACCTTGAGGAAGTCCTTGTGTTTTTAACATACAATGGTAACTGGAATCAGCTATAATTTCTATCTAAATATTACCTCTTCTTCAAACCCACCTCAAATCCCCCTCCTGTAAAGTCTTCTGCAACTAACTGCCCCAGGGGCATCCTCCTCCTCACTTCGATCATCTATTTCAGCAAACGCTTATTGACTATCTTTGGATGCAAAGCAGTGAGCCAGGTACTCAGGGGACAAGGCGTAACCTGCCTTTGGAGAGTTTACTGCTTGGTGGAATAGAGAAAAATACAATTAATTATGTTACATATCCAGATGAAATCAATGCTCTATGGGCTTACCAGCAGATAGGTTCTAGAAGGCACTTGAGGAACTCTTTAGGAGGCAGGCTGTATGCACAAGATGGGCAAGAGCTTGCAAGTCAGCTGGGGAAGACTGAATCCAGGGTACAGAGTCTAGCGTGTTTTCCGTTTCGGGTACGTGTCAGAGGTACAGAAGACAATGTCGGGGAAGTAACCTGGGATCATGGATGGAGGACCTTAAATTCTAGTTTGGACTTTATCCTGTTTGCGGTAGATTATCATGGAATGCTTGCTTTCTTTTTTCTTTTTAAAAAGTAGCTTCAGTTCTTTCTTTTGTTGTTGTTGTTGTTGTTCTCCAAAAATGGTGGGTTTATTTTTTTTAAGTTTTTATTTTAATTCCTGTTAGTTAACATACAGTGTTGTATGAGTTTCAGGTGTACAATATAGTGATTCAACACTTCCGTACATCACTTGGTGCTCAGCACCACTAGTGGGCTCCTTGATCCCTATGGCCTCTTTCACTCCCTCATCGCCTCCCCTGTGGTAACAACCATCAGTTTGTTCTCTACATGCTTGTCTTGTTTTGTGATTATAAAATGAATGATTATGTTTTCCCAGTTTTCAATAATTTCCAAAATATAAAAGGAACATATCACATGTTAGAGAATCATTGTTAATATTTGTTGGTTTTTGTCTGTGAAGCTTTCTATATACATCCCTAGGCATAAACGCAGCCGCAGACACGTTCTCTGCAGATGGCATTAGACCACACATTGTCTCGTAACCCACGCTGCTTTACAGCCTGCTCGAACCCACGCCGGTGTGGGGAAGGGATGGAGGAGCGCCGCTGCTGGGGGTGGTGCCGAGTCTCTGGCCGAGATGGTGCGGGACACGGAGCTAGGGCAGGAGGGCAGGAAGACAGGAAGACAGGGATGGAGGCCAAAGCTATATCAGAGGCAGAATTTGCGTTCTACTGCCTGTTTTCATTTTTAGTCACATTCCTTCCGTTGTGATTTTCATTGCCATAGCTCCTTTTCATATGACAAATTGCTGGGTGCCTTGGAAAAATCATTCTATGATCTCAGAGGAAGTGGAGCCTCCACCAAGTTGGCCTTTTGTTACTGCTCCCTCTCTCCAAGAGGGGGCGGGAGAAGAACCCCCTGTTAAAGACCATAACTGATTTCTGTGGTTTGAACTCATTCTGACTCTGATCACTGCGAAGAGACAAGGGATTGCATACTGACTGACAGGCAGTTGCTGGCACAAGCAGAGTTTATTGATGGTTCTGAACAGGCTTCAGGCTCGGAGCGATACAAAGCAACGTGCCCAAGGTCACGGCTGATTATTGGCTGAGCCCAATACTAATTTGTACTCGTTTACCACTTCAAATTGGGATCACCGATTACTTAAAAACAATGTTCCAAATGGTTAATAAGGAGAGGGGGAAACCCCACATAAAAATGTAGCTTCAACCTTTATACTAGTGCATCTGGACATACCCAGCTTTAACTTTTTAAATGATTTGTTTATAATTTGGGCAAACGTTAGGGCGAGGATGCCAATGACATCCAGTTCCCCAGGCTGCTTTTAAATTTTGGTGCCCGGCTGACAGCGAGGCCACTGAATCAATTCTTTCAGTGACCCAGTAGCGTGCTCATAATTATTAGGAAAATCAAATATAAACTGTCCATTTATAGCAAGGGTACAATTTTATAATGAGTCTTGAGCATGAGAGAAAGCAATAGAAATTCGTTTTCTATCTCATTTCTCTCATTTCTCCTATCTCTCAAACGTTTTTTTCTATCTCAGTTTCTCAAATTTGAAGGTCAGGATAGAAGGCCTTTTGTATTTTTTAAAGCTACCCTTAAAAATAAATGTAAAATTAAAATCCCCCATGCTCTGTGTTATATCATGTTGTTACACTGTTTCATGTTATATTGTATTGCCTATACCACCACACAGTATCCTTTGAATCCTATGCCTGGGCTCTGCAGAGATCCAGAGTGGATGTTTCATTTTTGTGACCGTCTTGTCCTGTCATGGGACAAGGATAGGCCCCTTCTGTTAAGCTTCGTCCACCAGAGTCTGGCTCCTCTGCCTCTTGGTGTCTCACCAACGTGTCATCATCAGTAAAGAGTTTCTGAGGCCCCTGTCAGTGGGAGCTCCAAGGATATGAGGGGGATGGGCTGCCCAGAATGCCTGTAAAGGGACTTTGCCCAGAAAGCAAGCTTTTGCAGTCACGACTTCGGGAACAAATCATGTTTTGTTCTTGCTTACCAGCCCAGGGGGAGCAAAAGGGCCTCTTTCTCATGCCCGTGACTTGGGAAGCACCTTCTTCTTTGAGGTTGAGGGACTTTCTTTATTTCTAAATCTTAGTGATGAGTGTCAGAGCCCTCCTTCTAAACTGAGGTTTTGTATCTGTGATTCATTTTTCAGGATGCTTATCAGATTCCGCAGACTTGCTCGGTTGGACGGTACGGCACCTGTAGGCCTAGTCCGTGGAGACTCGGAAAACTGTCCTGCCTAGGCGAATCATGAGCCGATGTGGTTCTTTGCTGCCTTTAGTCATCCCTTCCGCCTGCTTTCTTCTCATAGATGAGTTTTGACTCGAAAATGGTTACCCCCCGGAGGGATATTTTAGGGGTTCCTTTTTATTTTCAAGGGAGTCAGTGTCCAAATTAGGAGAGCTTAGTTTGAGAGGCCTGCAAAGTGCTGTTTTAACCATTTCCTGAATCGTAAATTGGAGTTCCTGCTTGGGTCAGGGTGAACCAAGCAGCAACCCAGAGGCCATTCCACCGTGGACTCCCCATCACACGGGCTTGGAGAAGACAATGCCAAGTGTATGGACATGTGAAATCCACCGACAGCATCTGGCTTTAAAGATGGACAGGTAACAACTGTTCAAATCTTCTCTGAATTCTAGTACTATGTACACTACTGAGTATACTATTTAGTATATTATGTTTAACTTGCCTTCCATGTGGCAACATGGCTAAAGATAGAAAGGATTCTTAGATACCAACTTATCCAACTTCCCAGACAGTGGTTCCAAGAACTCATTAGCCGAAGGCTCCAAATAAACTAATTTGAAGTAAGTTATACAAAGCCCGAAAGCTATGCGTTGACTGAGACCCTCCCTTTTAGAGGGGTTGTGTTGCTGGGGGTGGGGGGGCGAGGGGAGTCAAACTGAGGTCTGAGGTTGGGAGTGGTGGGAGGGAGGTGGGAGGTGGGAGGTGGGGAGGGGAGGCAGCCAAAGGGCTGGTTCCAGGTCCTCAGCCAGATCTGCTTGCTTGCTGCTTCGAGACTATCAGCTAAGTAAATATCGAACAGTTTTATTAACAGCCCTCAGAGTAATTGGTGACAGTGAAGAATAGGCAGGAAACAGGAAGATGAACCCTGCCTCTGAGGTTGTGTGGTCTGGAGAAGAGGTCATTAACAGTATGGGTTTTACTTATCTGACTGAGCATCAGTGAAACACAAGCAGTGCTAAATGGGAACAAGGATAACACAGGTCCTTTCCCTATATGATTTCCTATATTCCTACTCCCGAGATGGCTCAGGCTCCCGGGAGAGAGATGCCGTGTTCACCAGTTGGGATATAACACTAAATGTCCCATAAATATTGATAATGATGGAATGGCAACAATCTGTCACATAATAGTGACTTTCACTGCTTGATTCTTCTGTTTCAGAGTGGGGTCAGAGGACCCTGTCCTGGATAACTATTCAGTGGTTATTCCGTGTGTTCAATAACTATTGATAATGGTGAAATAGTAGCAGCTTGTCGCGTGACAATGACTCTCATCACTTTGTGCCTTTCCAAAGCGGGGCAGAGTTACTGTCCACACAGCTGGCTCTCACCTGGGCTAACCCACGTGGACACGTTACCGTGCTTCCTTGGCTCAAGAGGCCCATGATTGCCGAAGCAAGGAGTGAGGCCGGGAGAGGTCTGCTTTTCTTTGGACTTTTCTGAATAGAAACTTCTAGTTATCTTCTCAGATATGGATTGAACAGAGGTGAGCCTAGCAAGGCTAGCAACACAAGCCACACTAACCCTGCAGGCTTCGGTTCCAGATGGAATGGCTGGAGCAAGAGCAAGGGACGAAAATGCAGAAGCGCTTGACGGCGCTCGGCAGGAGGAGAGGTTCCCTTTTGGCGTCCAGTCTCGAAAACACAGATGAATGAGGGTTTCTCTCAGAAAGAGGCGAAGGCTGCAGCTCAGTCCTGTGTTCCTTCCTCTTTCCTTCCTTTCCCGATCTTTCTCTTCTTTAGCAATGATGATAGAATTTCCTGGGCAAAATAATCCTTTCTTTTTTAACTGGAACTTTTTGGCACAATGTCACAATGTCCTACTGTCCTCAGAGCTCAACATACTGGGCCTTAGAAACTTTCCATGGGAGAGACAATAAGGCCACAGTCTGCACAGAGCCTTCTGTGTGGCTGTGACAGTGAGGACAAAAACAATCATGTTAATGTTGTTGGTTAGGATTGGGCTATTTTTTCCCGCTGCTGCTTCTTTGTGATAGTTTTCCACTATTCTGTCTACGTTTTTAAAGAACCCTATGTATGTCCCCATTAAGAGAAATTGTTTATGTCTCAAAGTCAACAAATCCTGTGTCTTATTGGTCATTTTCCATTCGGAAGGTATAGGGGGTTGAATGGTGGCCCCCCCAAAAAGATATGTCTTGGTCCCAGAACCTGTGAAAGTGACCATGTTTGGAACAAGGGTTATCACAGACATAATTAAACTAAGGGTCTCAAGGTGAGAACATCCTGGGTTATCCATTGGGTACTAAATCCAAAGACACATGTTCTTGTAAGAGACAGAAGAGAAGACAGTGGAAAGGAGAAGGCCATGTGAAGACAGAGCCAGAGATGGGAACGATGCAGTCCCGGAAGTCCAGGGATGCCTGGAACCAGGAGAAGCTGGAAGAGGCAAGGAAGGATTCTCCCTTGGCGACCTTGGGAGAGTGCAGCCTGCTGACACTTTGGGCTTAGATTTCTGGTCTCCAGAACTGTGAGTAAACAAATTTCTATTTTAAGCCACCCTATTTGTGATAATTTGTTATGGTAGCTACAGGAAACTAATATAGAAGTTTAGGAAAAAAAGGGGGATTTATCCAAATCTTGCTGGACTGAAAGATTCCATCCTGAAATGGCTTTCTCCAGGTCTGTAGGGCTCAGATGACCCAGGGCTGTGAAGAGATGTGGTCCAGGCATGTCTCAACTAAAATCCGTGGTGTGGCTGCATGTTGGAGAGTTGGAGTGCGTGCGGGTCAAATGTTGGGAGCCAAAATTCCTGGATAGTATAAAGGTATCCAGACCCCAAGGCAGGCCTCTCAGTCTGTGAGGCATTGTAAGTGATGAGATGGCAGGCCAGAAGACGCTTTTTACTCCACTTGGGAAGGGTGTTTTTGTTTTTTGGTTTTTTTTTAAACATTTTATTTATTTTATTTAGAGAGAGAGTGAGGGGGAGGGGCAGTGGGACAGAGAGAGAGAGATTCTCAAGCAGACTCCCCGCTAAGCATGAAGCCTGATGTGGGGCTCGATCCCACAACCCTGAGATTGTGACCTGAGCCAAAATCAGGAGCCAGACGCTTAACCCTCTGAGCCACCCAGGTACCCTAGGAGGTGTGTTTCTTGATAGTTCATTCACTGAACTCGTGGTCCCTCCCTGTTCCTCCGCCACCCATGACAGACTTTCACTTTCCCAGAACCCCACCACCACCTTGCGCCGACCTTGCATCTGTCCAGAATCATCTACAATGCAGCATTCTGGGTAATCATCAGCAAGCGGAGAGAGCTGACAAAGTAGATGAAGTATCTTCACACTTTAAGCATGAAAGAGAATAGGTGACAGTTCCTATCCTCTATAAAACAATTGGTCTGGAAAGTGGACATATAAGAAGAGATCTATGGGAGGACGTGCTCAGAGCTAGACAGAGATCTGTTAGCGTACTGGGGCACCCAGAGGATGGGGCACTTCTTGCGAGAATCTGAAAGCTTTCTGAGAAGACCAGAGTAATGACCAGTAATGACCAGAAACTGCAGGCTGAGAAGGGGGAGGGAAGGCATTCTCAGCAGAAGCATCAGCAGAAGCAAAGACATATAGTATGCTTGTAGAAAAGCAAGAAGCTCAGGGTGACAAGAGAACAGAGGTAAGCGTGGCAGGGGGTGGTGAGTGAGTGCAGAAACAGGTTGGAGAGGGTGGTTGGTGCCAGACTATTAAAGGCCTCACGCATCCTTGATGACTCAAACTGAACGTGTCCAAACTGAACTGGTTATCTTCTTCTCGAACCCTCCTGTCCCACCCCCAGGGTTCTCCACCTCGTAAAAGGGACCGTCCCTCACTCAGCTGGCAGGGACCTGGGCGTCGGACATGATTCTTAGTACCTCTTGAATCCATCCAGCTCTCTCTGTTCCTGTGCCACGCCATCGCCGGCCTGGACATCAGCAGCTGTCCTCCTGCCCTGCCCCACCCCCACCCCCACTTCCACCTCCTCCCCCACCCCCACTCCCTGGCTCCCATTCTGGCTGGCCTCCATTCTATTCTCTGCTGGCAGCCAGAGCCATCCATTTATTTATTTTATTTATTTATTTTTTTAAAGATTTTATTTATTGCCAGAGAGAGAGAGAGAGAGCACAAGCAGAGGGAGTGGCAGGCAGAGCAGGCAGAGGGAGAAGCAGGCTCCCTGCCTGAGCAGGGAGCCCAATGTGGGACTCGATCCTAAGACCTGGGATCACGACCCGAGCCAAAGGCAGCTGCTTAATCAACTGAGCCACTCAGGCGCCCCCAGAGTGATCCATTTAGAACACAGATCTAATCCTATCACCTGATTGTCTGTGTAAAACTCTAAACTCTTTCAAATGGCTCTGTGACCCTCTATGATAGAGCTGAGGATCAAAGCAATACAGGGTCAGAGGAGCGGATCGTGGAAAGCACTTGTGCTCGGACATAGCCTTCCCCCTCCTTCCTACAGAAATTTTCAGCAGTTCTGGGTCTTGTACGTCTGGTGGCTACCCCCACATCTCCAAATAGTATGCTTATACTGAAATTTCTTGATTTATCAATCTTGAAAATCCTAGCATAGTAGGGATATAGTAAGGTTTCGTCAATTTCTATTACCTTTGTCTCTCTTCTCCAACACCAGACTATTGGTAGTTCCTCCTCAGACTTGTTTTGAAACCTCAGAAAGTTTACTTAAATCTTAACTTCTTGCTTCATCCATCTTGAACAGATTTACCACTACTTTAGCCCTTTGTAAGATGGGGACATTAGAGCTCCCAACCTACTATCCACCTTCCCTGCCCCAACCATTCTGTGCCTTATGCATTATGCATTTTTATGATTTTTTTTTCATTTAACCATAGTGAAATCTTCCATAAGTTTTTTCCGAGTTGATTCTAAAAAGCCAAAAAAAGGGGTACCTGGGTGGCTCACTCAGCTGAGAAGCTGCCTTGGGCTAGGGTCATGATCCCAGAGTCCCGGGATCGAGTCCAGTGTCTGGGTCACCACTCAGCGGGGAGCCTGCCTCTCCCTCTGCCTCTGCCGCTTCCCACTTATGTTCTCTCTCTCAAATAAATAAACAGAATCTTTAAAAATATATAAATAAATAAATAAAAAGCAAAAAAAGATTGTTTATAATAACCACGAGAAGCTGTTCAGTGCTGCTCATGTCTATGCTATTTTCAGTTTCCTTCATATTAGACTCTGCCTTACTTTTTAAGATTTTATTTATTTATTTGCGAGAGAGAGAGAGAGAGCAAGAGAGAGCATGAGTCATGGGCAGAGGCAGAGGGAGAGGGAGAAGCAGGCTGCCTGCTGAGCAGGAAGCCGGATGAGGGTCTCCATCCCAGGACCCTGAGATTATGACCTGAGCCGAAGGTGGATGCTTAAATGACTGAGCCACCCAGGCGCCCCTTGACTCTGCCTTTCTTGTCTACTTTTTTGTTTTTCTGGATATGCCATTGTCTTTTCTTTCTTTCTGTTCTCTGAATTTCCCAAGCCATTTCCCAAGCCATTGATCGTACTCCCTATCCCAACTCCCTTTCCCCCACCTCTGGTCCATCCAGCCATCTGGCCACACAGCTCTGGCCTCTCCTCCTGGGGACTTCCCTTCACTGCTCCCCACCGTCAGATGCACTGTTTCTGAATGTTGCTGTATTTTTCTCTCGGTAACTGCTGGAGCTCACTATTGTTATGGAGTAACTTCCTAACAAATAATGCTCAGGGGATGTTTTGTTTTTGTTTTTGCTTTTTACCTTCTTGTTATGGGAAACTGCAAACACAAGTAGAAGGAGGGAAAATAATACAATGAACCCTTATATACATGTCAACTCTCTCCAGTAGTTATCATTCATGGCCAACCCTATGCCACCTATACTCCTGCTGCTTCTCACCACCCCCAGATTATTATTATTTTTTAAAGATTTTATTTATTTATTTGAGAGACAGAGAGAGAGGAGAGAGCTTGAGCGGAGGGGAGAGGGACAGAGAAGCAGGCTCCCCACTGAGCCAGGGCTCGATCTGAGGACCCTGGGATCCCGACCTGCGCTGAAGGCAGACACTTAGCCATCTGAGGCACCCAGGGACTCTCCCCACCAGCACCCGCCAGCTTATTTGCAAACAAATCAAATCCCAGATAGCACATCGCCAGTATATATTTAAGACTATATCTTGAAAAGGGCTCTCTCTCTCTCTTTTTTTTTAGAGAGGGCGAGAAGGTGGGGCAAGAGGGGCAGAGAGAATCTTTTTTTTTTTTTTTTCCCCCAGTGTCTGAATAAGCCATTTATTGGGAGAGAGAATCTGAAGCAGGCTCCATGCCCAGCACGGAGCCCGACATAGGGCTCGATCTCACAACTCTGAGATCATGACCTGAGCTGAAATCAAGAGTCAGATGCTTAACCAACTGAGCCACGCACCTGCCCTGGGCTTTTTTAAAAAACATAATGACTATACTATTAACATACCTGAAAAATAGCTATAATTTCTGAGTATCATCAAATAACCAGTCAGTGTTCTGATTTCCCAGATGTATATAAATGTTGGCTTGTCTGAATTGGATCCAATTGCTATTGTTTGATGTGTCCCTTGAGTGTCTTTTACTCCATAGTTCCCTTGTCTCTTTTTTTCCTTCTAGTTTATTTGTTGAAAAAAGAATTGTTTTTTGCTTTTGTTTTTCTTGTAAAGTTTCCCACAATCTAGATTTTGCTGATTGCATTCCTGTTTTGACTTTTGACACGGTCTTTTATCTCTTGTACTTCCTGTGAATTAGTAATTAACTCTAGGTTCTTGATCAGATTCAAGTTTGATTAGTTGGGGGCACTTTCATAGGTGGCATCATACATTCCCAAAAGGAGACACATCGTATCTACTTGTCTCTCCATTACCATGTGAGTGACCATTGGTGATCCTTGCCTACAGGCATTATTTTTATTATTATTATTATTATTATTATTTTAGATTTTATTTATTTATTTGACAGAGAGAGAGAGAGATCACAAGTAGGCAGAGAGGCAGGCAGTGAGAGGGGGGAGCAGGCTCCCTGCTGAGCAGAGAGCCCGATGTGGGGCTCGATTCCTGGACCCTGAGATCATGACCTGAGGTGAAGGCAGAGGCTTTAACCCACTGAGCCACCCAGGCACCCCCTACATGCATTATTTAATTGCAGATTGCACCATGGCGATATTCTGTCACTCCTTCACTTACTAACTGGAAGACTTCTGTCTACAGAGAAGCTTCCACTCATTTATTATTTAGTTACACTGAGGTTCCTATGGAAAGGTTGGATACATTCCTTTCATCTACCATTTTTCAAAACAATGAATCCCTAGCATCTTCCAAAGGCAACCTGTCAACGTTTAAAATTTTAGTTGTGGGCTTAAGCATGTTTGATGTGTTTCAGTTCATTACAATTGTTGTTATTACTGACGCTCTCATCATCCCTTCTTTTGCCACTGCGAAGTTTTTTCAGTTGGCTCCTGAGATTCTTACCTTTTTTCTTCTTTGGTATCTGGAATGATAGATGTTTGAGTTTTCAGCTTATATATTCCCTGTCCTAGACAGGGAATGAACTATTTCTCATTGCTCCTGGGTTGGTCGTCATATTTCTAGGCCCTTTCAGTAGATAGAGCTAGAAATGCATTTTTATTTTTTTAAAAGACTTTATTTATTTATTTGAGAGAGAGAGAGAGACCAAGAGAGAGCAAGAAAGAGTGAGAAAGAGCACGAGCAGAGGGGCTAGGGAGTGACAGAGGGAGAGGGAGGAGCAGACTTCCCACTGAGCAGGGAGCCTAACCAGGCTCAATCCCAGGGTCCTGGGATCATGACCTGAGCCAAAAGCAGACGCTTAACCAGCTGAGCCACACAGGCGCTCCGAGAAATGCATTTTTAGAAAGAGAAAATACATCATGACTTTACATCGAAATTTCTTTTTTTTTTTTTTTTTTTTAAGATTTTATTTATTTATTTGACAGAGAGAGACACAGCGAGAGAGGGAACACAAGCAGGGGGAGCAAGAGAGGGAAAAGCAGGCTCCCCGCCGAGCAGGGAGCCCGATGCGGGGCTCGATCCCAGGACCCTGGGATCATGACCTGAGCCGAAGGCAGACGGTTAACGACGGAGCCACCCAGGCACCCCCATATCCAAATTTCTAAATCCAACGGAAGACTAAGGATTTTGACTTAACTTCACAGATCTTATATCTCTTTTTTCCCCACATCCAGTATGAAGTAAGCTTTTTACCTTTTGAAATGTCTGAACATTTCTTTATTCTCCTTTATGCTGAACTGACAGTTTCACTTAGTATAGAAGTCTGGGTTGAAAATAGTTTTCCATGAAAACTTTGAAGACGTGCTCCATTTTCATCCAAGCAACCAGTGTTGCTATTGAGAAGTCTAATGCCTTTCTGACATTCTCTTGTATGGGGCCTTATATATTTATTTATTTTTTCATTTAAGGGAGCTTTTAGTATCTTTTCTTAATCCTTACAGCTCTGACCTATCACTATGTTGTTGTCTAGGTGTGTGTCGTTTAAAATTAACCCAGATCCACACTTGGGGAGTTGGATAGGGCGGTAGATAGGGAGAAGTATTCAATATGCAGGTGGCCAGTTAACCTCTGGCTTTTAGCTCCTCTTCTGATGCCTGCTTTCTGTGACATCAGGGGTCCCTGAGGACAGAGGCTGGGAGGCTGTGTGAGCCGGTGGGCGCAGCCCTCTCTGGAAGGTTCTGGTCTTCGCCCACTCTGCTTTATCCCTGAGCACGCACTCTTCCACTTGCTGCCTTATAGAAATGTGTTGAAATCTTACAGATATCTCCTCCTCTTGTTTTCTGTACTGAGGAAGAAAAGACTATACTTTACAATTTTTACTTATAGTTATTATCCTGGGCTCTTGGAAAGCGCGGAGATGGAAATGAACTGGGAGTCTTGGCCTTGACATCAGCATTCTTCCCTCCCCTCTAGCTCTTCTCTGTCCTGCAAGGGGTCCTGCTTTCTCTGAATTCTATTCCTTCACCCCAGACTATCTCTTCTTCCCCGCCTGCACCCCACACAGACTTTGTGCCTGGTTACTTCTGCTCATCTTCTACTCTGTGCCCGTTCCTCAAGGTGATCTCCTTGCCCCTTCGGTAGGTCTGCTCCCCCCAACTTGTGCTCCCCTCACATTCTCTGCTTTCCCCACTGTCACACATCTCCCTCTACTCTCATTATGTGCCCGGTGGCTGTCTTCCGACTCTGAGCCCCTTGAAGTCAGGATCTCATCTGCCTTCTCATGCAGGATTATACTCCTGCTTCAAAAATGTTCTCTGTGGGCAGCCTCGAGCCAATGTGTGGCCAGTGTGCTTTCGAGGATGCTATCAGGAGGCGTGTGGGGGATGAGCTGGAGGGAGTCATGTCAGGGAGACTGATTGGGAGCCGGAAAAGCCCTGGATGAGGGCAGAGGCAGGGGGGATGGAGAAGAGAATCTGGCCGTGGAGAAGTTTCTGAGGATGCAGGATTTGGTGGCACTTCCCACAGAGGTGAGGAAACGGGAGCATTCAAAGGTGACTCCACTGTCTTGTGAGAAGAGGGAAACAGTGTTGCTGTTTCCTGAGACCAAAAAGATTAAAGAAGGGGAAGGTGCAAGTTGAGTTTGGACAAGTTGAACTTTTATGTTAAGGGGTGTTTGGGGGTCACCTGGGAAGTAGCTGCAAATGAGGACCTGGAGCTCAAGAGAGGCATCTAGGCTGGAGCTATGGGAGTCCTGAGCTTCTAGATGATGCCTGACTTGAGGGTGTGGACGAGCCCCTCCAGGGAGAAGGCGTGGAAGAGCTGGAGGGAGCGGGTGGATCCCTGGGGAATCTCAGTCCTACAGGGGTGGGTGAGGGAACAGCTCACGGAGGGGAAGAGGAAGGAATGGACACAGAAGAAGGAGGAGAGTCACAAA
>CM052895.1:19323215-19341674 GCA_028534135.1 Potos flavus | reverse complement strand
AGGAGGAAAGGAAGAGAGAAGAGGAAGAAGATGAAGAAGGGGAAGGGGAAGAAGAAGGAAAAAAAAGAAATTTAGGGTTTGGGAAGTAGGTGTAAATTCCCCTAGTAAAGTAACATATCCCAAGGGAAGGAAGTCAGCTGTAATTTGGGTTGTTCCTTTTCACAGCCATCAGCTGGGACTACTAGAAGTAGACATTTTGAAACATGCCCAACTAGGGAAAAAAAGATTATTTTAAAGATAATTTAGGGGGCTCCTGGGTGGCTCAGTTGATTCAGTGTCTGCCTTAGGCTCAGCTCATGATCTCTGGGTCCTGGGATCAAGCCCTGCACCAGGCTTCCTGCTCAGCTGGGAGTCTGCTTCTCTCTCTCTCTGCGTCTCCCCACCGCTCTTTCTCTCTGTCTCTCAAATAAATGAATAAATAATCTTTTAAGAAAAAAATTTAGGGCCAATCTCAGAGAGTTGTAATGCAGAAAATGGCATTTGTGACAGATTTCTTGCCAGTTATGGAGGAAAAAAGGAAAGAGCAGATATGGTCTAGGATGGTCAATTCAACATTGATCTCTGTCTCTGTCTCTCTCTGTGTGTCTGTCTCTCTCTACTCTGACATTAAGGCCTTTATAGTCTTTTTATTTTTTTAAGATTTAATTTTTTAAAGATTTTATTTATTTTTAAGATTATTTATTTATTTATTTATTTGACAGAGAGAGAGAGAGAGAGATCACAAGTAGGCAGAGAGGCAGGTAGAGAGAGAGGGGGAAGCAGGCTCCCTGCTGAGCAGAGAGCCCGACGCGGGACTCGATCCTAGGACCCTGAGATCATGACCTGAGCCGAAGGCAGAGGCTTTAACCCACTGAGCCACCCAGGTGCCCCAAAGATTTTATTTATTTATTAGAAAGAGAGAGCAAGAGAGAGAGCACAAGTAGGGGGAGTGGTAGGCAGAGGGAGAAGTAGACTCCCCGCAGAGCAGGGAGCCTGATGTGGGGCTCAATCCCAGGACTTGGGATCATGACCTGAGCTGAAAACAGATACTTAACCAACCGAGCTGCCCAGGTGCCCCTAAGATTTTATTTCTAAGTAATCTCTACCTGTAATGTGGAGCTCAAACTCACAACCCAGAGATTAGGAACCTGTCTCCAACGATTGGTCCAGCCAGGCGCCCCAAAGCCTTTATAATCTAGAGAGAGAGATTTTATTATGCATTTTATTTCAAGTATAGTTTAAAGCCCTTTACTTATTTTGTCTCATTTAATCCTGTAACAGAGGCACTCTACTTCTTGTTTTTAAGATGAGGAAAAAGACGAACAGTTAATTGTGTAAGGTTAAAAAGTTAGCAAGAGATTGGAGGCAGAATTCCAACCCAGGAGGTTTGCCATTGGTCCAACTCACTTTACCACTGCTCTGCCTATTTCTTGTAGATAACTACTATATAGCATATGAAACACCACAATAGAGAGGAACAAAGTGAATACATTGAGTCCAAAAGGACCACTGGAGTCAGTTCACTTTAGTGACAAGCTACAGTTTGCCTGGAAGAGAAGAGAAGAGAAGAGAAAGCCTTTTCAGGGTAAGAAGGTCACCTACCTACCCGCAAACCAGTGGAAGAGGCAGGAAGAGGGCTCCTCCTCAATACAGATGTGCCAAGTCCAGATATGGTCTTTGGGCACCTTCAGCCAGCACAAGTTGCTGAGCAGGAGGGAGAGGCCAGGTTTTTTTCTCAGGAAGACATTGGGAGTGATGAGGGGGAGGTATGGAGGGTGGATGGACCCGAGATGAGGCCAGTGGAGAAGCAGGAGGCAAACCCTGCCATATTTCCAAAGAGAAAGAAAGGCAAAAGGAAGGGTAATGAAAAAGGAGGGTTTTAGATTTGGAGCTGGATTTTGTACTGCTGGTCAGGGAAAAGGACCAGAGCTCACTGAAGCCATCGGCTTGGGCAGAAGTGGTTTTTCTGAGATTTGTGCACATTTTGAGTAGTGAGGTTAGCAGAGAGAATGTGCATGCATTGAGATCTGCGATTCTCTTTGCACAGGGCCCAGATTCCATTAGGACGTCGCCCCAAGTCCCTGGGGCAAGCAGGGTGATGACAACTTGCAATCTGGTGCCTTGACCGTCGAGGTGAAATGAGCATCCTGCGCATTCGTTGCGCAAGGAGTCAACTTGCAAGAGCGGAAGGCTGGTCCCTTCCCGGGAAGGCCGCCTGGCCGGACTCGCGGGTCCCGCCCCGGGTCCCGCCCTGGCTCGGATCAGAGCATTAGGTGGGGCCCAGGGCACGGGCACTCCAGGCTCAGGCGGCCTCTCGTGGTCCCGATGGGCAGCAAGTAGCCCGTCGACACTCTGGCCGGTGGTCCCAGGGCATTTGCAGGCTCCGACGGGGTGGAGACGCCTTGGTGAGGGACACCCCTAGGCGCTCGCAGCACCCCACTCTCTTCGCCATGGAAATGGCTTCCTAGAGCGCGGGGCCCTGTCACAACCACCGGGGCTCGGCCCCAGCCTCCCAGAGAGACGCGCATCGGCCCTTGGCCCCCAGGCACTGCCCTCCTGGCCCCCCAACTCGCGGACTACAAGTCCCAGCAGCCCCCGCAGCTTGCACCTCCCGCCTCGCAGCGGAGACCCCCGGCCGTCCAAGCGGGGCTCTGGCTGCGCTCGTGGCGGGGCCGGGCGGGGAGGCCGGTCCCGCGGGCGGGGGCGGGGGCGGCTCCGCGACTTCTCCCGCCGCCGCCGCCAAGGGGAGTTTCCAGGAAGTGGCCATATTGGATCCATTCAGCCGCAGCCGCCCCGGCGGAGCGCGTCCCGCAGCCGGCTGGTCCCCGTCGCGGCCCGGGTGCTCGCCCCGGCTCGCCCGCCCGGTGCGGAGCTCGCCATGGCGGCCACTGACCTGGAACGCTTCTCGGTGAGGGCCCTGCTGGGCCGCGGCGCGCGCGGGAGGCGCGGGGCGCGGGGAGGGGGCCGCCCTGCAGCTGGCCAGGGGCGCCAGGCGGGCTGTCAGCTCCGCGCGGCCGGGCCTCGACGCCGGGCGGGCTTGGGGACACCCGACCAGGCTCTTCGCAGCGCTAGCCTGGGGTCCCGGGGCGTCGGGCGGGGGCTCCTCCCTTGCGCGCACGAGAGGCAGACCCCGTTCGCGGGAAGGAGCAAATAAATACCTGCCTGGTTCGGGCTAGGTGCGAGGACAGCCTGGGGCCCCAGGAGCCGGAGGAGGGGGGAGGAGGGGGGAGGGATCCCGAATCCTCCGGACCCCCACATCTCCCTGGGTGTTTTTGCACTGCTGGGGAGATTCCTAGCCGCGCAGGTGCTGTTGGATGTTGCTGTGAGGATGAAGCCCAAAAGGATTCGAGGGAGTCCTTCAGATGAGCTCTGGGTAGTTGCAGACTTGGATCCTGAAGACCTTGGGCCTGCTTTTTGCCTTCTCCCTCCACTCGTCTCCCATCCCCACTCCTCGCCTAAGCGCCCAGATCCTGGGGGCTATTCTACGCAGGTCCCGCCTCAGTGATCCGGTCTGAGGCAGCCATTCCCCCGGGAAGAAGCGATCCTAGATTCAGCCAAGTGGATGTTTGTTTGGGCCTCAGTCTGGGTTTGCCTTCTGCAGGGCTACCGGCTCGGGTGGTCCCTGCTGGGGTCTCTGTGGGGCCGAGCCCACCAATAGCCAACTTCCTGAAGATGTTTATAATTCACCTGGGGGAGGGGAGCCTTTTGGGGATTGTGTCTGCCTGTCCCCTGGTGTCTAAGGCTGGATCTGGGTGTGTCTGGGAGGCTGGGCTGTGACAGTGAAGGGAGCTGTGTCCTCTTGCCAGCATGTGAGGCCCTAATCGGGGCGGGAAGTGGGGAGGGAGGGCCCGGGGCTGTTAGGGGAAAGGGGGGGGAAATGTTGAATATGTGACTGATAAGGAATTGGTTCTGGGGCTAAATTAAGGAGCTAGGACTTATGTAATTAATGCTATAAATACTATCATCTGAATTTATGTATGTAAATTTACCCTTTAATCTGAAATACATTTGTTGGTCTACTTTGGAAATATGCATAACTGAAGCAGGAGCTTTTGGTTTCATAATTTCTAGACTCAGGTGTTTTATTCCCATTGAGGAGGGGGCTCTGTGTCAGTCAAGTAAGTTTAAATACAGGAGGAGCTGAATCAGAGGTTTACCTCACCCCTGCACTGTAAATTGGAATTTATGTACCCAAGGAGGGCTCTCCCTCAATTCCCAGAGACCTGCTGATTAGCTGGAGGCCAAGGGATCTGTGAGTGTTTTGCATCTGTACATGCGTGTCTGTGTACATTTTCTGTGCCCAGCTGACCAGAAAGTTATGTCTGAGTCTTGTCTGTGGCCAGAGGTTGCTCTGTTGGTCTTGCTGGTGGGAACGGTATGTAGAGTAACTAGAATCAGACTGCCTGATATGAATTCTAGACTACTACTTATCGGCCATGTGACCTTGAGCGCGTTAGTTAACCCCTCAGTGTTCTTCTCTGTGTACTGCGATAAAAATATTACCTTCCTCCGAGGGTTATCGGGTGGATTCAGTAGGAGATTCCAGGTACTTAGAGCAGTGTCTGGCACGTGGTAAGGATTCAATCAATGATGCAGGGTGCTGAGTGTCCCAGTGGATGTGGACACTGGCCCTCTTTGTAACAAGGCAGTGGAAAAGGAGTTGGCTCCGTCACATGGTACCCTCCCTGGGGCTCCCATCACTGCATGCCCAGAGATGGTCCTTAGACCCCGAGCTGAGACGACTGATAGCACTGCCAGGAGGTGGGGTGGCAAGGCCCTTCCCCTCAGATTCTCGTGTTGGCATTTCTGCGAGGATTTGGGGGATTATCTCCTTGGTGGGGCGAGGCACAGAGAGGACTGACTCAGGTATGGTTCTACGGCCTGAGCTCAGGGGCCTTGATGACGGTGCCAGGTTAAGCTGGCTGGAGGGACGCCTTCCACACCCTCCACGCTCTGAGCCGTCAGCCTCCTGGGAGGACTTGCATAGGGTTGAATTTGGGTGGAGACCTTGGGTGGGGTTTGGCCTGAATTTGGGAGTCTGGACTCCATTCTCCTCTCCTGGCTGGTCATCCTGGGAAAATCATTTCTCTTTCTATCTTGCTATAAAATGAGCCCAACCATACTAATATTCTTCAAAGAGTTTGTGGAAGGTTAATTGCAGTCTATGGCATGTCTAGAGATACGGTTAGATGTCTCTCCAGCCTCAGGGTGGACTTTGGTGCTAAGCATTGGCATGGGGCTATGATTTGATGGAGCTTTGGCAGGTC
Source organism: Potos flavus (assembly GCA_028534135.1). NCBI lineage: Eukaryota > Metazoa > Chordata > Mammalia > Carnivora > Procyonidae > Potos > Potos flavus. The sequence continues at coordinate 19,336,428 of CM052895.1, read as the reverse complement.
CACACTCCCTGCACCCCCCACCCCCACTCCCCCACCCCCTAGGCTGGCTTGGTGGTCAGCCCAGCCATGGCTGGCCTGGGAACTGTCCCACCCTGGAGCTTAGATGAGTATACAGAGTTGTACCTCGAGGTCAGTATGTGCTGGGTTCCTGTTCCCCACATAGCATGATGTACATAGGCTTGGCGGCCTTTACATCCGGGGTAGGCTCTGCTCAACCCTAGGTCAGTCATGGGGTCCGGGTTGACATCTCCTGGATGTCAACATGTCTGGGACAGTCCTCTGGGGAGTTTCTGGTGCCTTTTGTCTTCCTTGAGCAGCCAGACTCCTGTGCACTCTTGCTGTCCTCCTCCTCCTTACTAGGTCACCCCCGCCCCCCCCCCCCACTCCTTTCTGGATCCCAGAGTTTCCTGCCCCTAGGGCCATCTCCTGTGTTTCTTCTGTCAGAATCTCATGGGGGCAGGGTTCAAACTCCAAGGCGAGGGAGGCTTTAGAGTCAGGAGAAAGTGCAGGTATGAGGGGGAGAGGGAAGAAGCGTGCAGCATGGCAGTGTCACGCCTGGCATTCCTCCCAGCCAGTCACCTCCTCCCCCCCTCCCGCCATCTCCGCTTTATCCCCGGCACCATCTGTCACTTCCGTTGTCACCCTGTAATCTTGACACTTCCCCAAGAAGCAGGCTATCCAGGGAGTGCCTATTCCCTCCTTAAAGCAAAAACTGGTGGGAAGGGGTGTGTGGGAGGCAACTCTCTCGTGCAACAGGGCTCTGTCATGGAGTGGTATCTTTCTGTCCTGTAAAAATGGCCAGGAACCTTCTTCGTGAGGCATTCTGAGAGAGAGAGACAAGAGCTCAGCAAGGGACGTCTGCGAAGCCCTCAGTGCCTGGCGGTGTTGAGAGGTCATAAGTGAGCACCACCTGCAAGGCTGCAGCTCTGCCCTGCCCCCCTGGCTGCCAGCTTTAGGAAGAGGAAGGTCTGCCTGGGATCTTGTCTGCAATGGGTCAGGGCGGGGAGGCTGGTGGGGAGGCACTGGTGATCCAAGGGAACACATGATGAGGGACTGAGCAGGGTAGGAAGAGAGAAGGTGGCAAGAAGGAGCCTAACTACAGTGCCAACAAGATGGGAGAATGGATGGAGGCTGGGACCCCGGGCCTAACTTTGGATGTTAGGGAGGGCTGTGGATGTTTCGTGCCCAGCAGGTTGCTGACGCCAGCAGCCCGCAGTTGGGTGAGGCTGCAGACGCTGGTCATTGGTACGTTTAGGCCTGAGGAGCAACCCTTGAGATGGGAAAGAGGGCGAAGCCCTCTGAGTTTTGGGCTCTAAGATGGACGAGGTGGAGGTACATATTTGGGGCATTAACTGCCATGAATGTCTCTGTGGCTTGGGTCCAGCTACCAGAAGAGAGCAGCTGCAGGATGACAGAGCAGAGGGCCTGAGGGCCGGCTGACCTCTGTGTGTCCCCTGCAGCCTCTCCAGCCTTTCTGCCCCCGCGCTGCCAGCACAGGTCTTGGGATCCCCAGGCATGGCCCCCAAGGCACAAGCTTTCCCAGACAGCCAGACGTGGAACTGTGCAGGCAGGAGGGAGACACATGTGACCGGGGAGGGGATGTTTTCCAAGGGGAGCATGCCCTCACGCTAGAGTCGGAGTGTTCTTTGTGGGAACCATCTGTATCCTTCGGACTTACAAGAGGAACCGTGGCCGGGGAGAGGTGGTGGAAGATAGGGCAAGGAGCATCTTGGTCGTATCTTTACTTTAATGGCCCTGAGTGGTCTTGGGGGAAATTAGATATGCTCCTCCTCAGGACACGTGGCTTCTAGGTGGTTCTTGGTCCCTCTCCTGGAAGCCGTGTTAGAGGGATAGAGCCAGGGGAGGGGGGAATAAAGACCTGTTTCAGATTGCAGGCATCAGCTACTCTTAGGGGGGCCTCCTGGGCTTGGGCCAACTGGGGCCCAGGGTTCCAGAGAGGCTTTGGGTATGAACCCAAGTCCACATCCCGGACCTGGTTGTGGGGCCCAGGGTGCGAGTCTGATACTTTGCCTGGGGCTGGGGTGAATGGGCAAGCAGCAGAATTATAGTACTGCAGCCCTGAGCCTCCACTGGCCCATGCTGGTGCCCTTGCATTTCTCCACCCCTTCCCAGCACCGGCATCCATCCTGGGATTGGAGAGGGGGAGGGTCACCTTCACTGCCCACACCCCCTCTTCCAAGGGTAGAATCTCATTCACTGTGGAACACACTCTTGTTTCCTTCCAGTGATGTCCAGACTGCTTGCGGCTTTCTCTACTGCAAAGCAGTGGGGCCTGTGGCCGGAGTCCCTGAGCCAAATGGGAAAGTATGAACAGATGGGTTTCCAGTGTCTTCTGAGGCGCCGAGCGTCTTTCTCATCTGCTCCATGGTGGCAAGGACCCCTCCTTCTCAGACAGCATCACAAAGCCCAAGAAAGTTGTATCCTAAGTGTGGGGCGAGCTGCTTGGACCTAGACACCAGTAACTGCGCTTGGCTTCTTAGAAACCTTATTTTGACAGGAGGAGTGTGAAACAAACTATCCTGTATTGCTAAACGGCAGCCCTGGTTTTCTGTGTGCACGAAAAGGGAGGAAAGTGCCTGGTGGTGAGACAGGGAAGCAGAGAGAATGGAGTCCAGGCGAAGGGGCGTGGGGTGGCCTTAGGCTCCTGGGGGTAGTTTTGTTCCTAAAGTCCCTTCACTTCCCAGGAGGGAGGAGAGGATGACTGGCCTTTCGAGAGTGATGGTGGCCTCTTCCTGGGGCCTAGCTGCCATGGTGCCATCATGCAGGTACCGTGCAGGTTGATCCCTGCTCGTGTCTTCTCCCCAGGTTTTTGGGTTTTTTTGTTGCTGCGTTAAGAGAGAGACATTTTTGTTCACAGGTTCTTTCTTGATTATGGATAGGTGAATCCCGCCTCTGTCCTTCCCTCCTGGCCCAGGAGAGCAACATTCCCCCCAGCTCCCTCCCGCGCACATCCCTTTGGTTATTTCCCGTAACCTTTGACCTGGGCTTTGAGACTTGCTGTGGATTCCTGGGATGTGAGCCTAAGCCTTTCCTGGGAAAATTCCTAGGATTCCTTTCAGACTCAAGGACAGTTGTGCTATGACCACGGGTTCTGGCCAGCGGCCTCTGCTCTGGCTATTTAAGGCCCAGGCTGCTGAGAGTAGCTAGAGCTGGGGGTAGGGTGGTTTGGGCTAGGAACAAGGATGGAGAAGGCTCCCAGTGGGACAATGACTCCTGGGTCCGTTGCTCAGCATTAATAGGGCTTCCCTAGGGCTGGGCCTTTCCTGGGGAGTGGGCTTCCTGTTTGCCTGGCAGGTGCTCATGCCAATGGGTTCTAGGCCTGGGAGCCTGGGGGAACAGAGCTGTCTAAAGACCAAGGCCCCGGAGAACTCTTTGGAAGGCCTAGGGTGGGGAGTCGCTCTTTGTTCAGGGTTCAGGAGCCAAACACCCGTACAGCGGGGTACTGTTTCTCCTTCCATCCCAATGACCAATCTAGTTTGGGACGTTTGACCTCAGGGTTCTCTATTCACCCACACCTTCTCCGGCTCTGTTGGTTCAGACATTCAGTAGATTTCTAGCTTCTTCAGGATAAAACCGTGCTTTTGTGCGGCCAAGCTATCAGACATGGTTTCTCCCCGAAACCCACCTCTCTTCTTGGTGAAAGGAGTAGCTCCTTTTGGCTGGCAATTAGGGCTGCTCCCGAAAGCTCAGAGCATTTCCTGGTCAGGAAGATGACGTCCTAGTTATCCACTGGGCTGCATAACAGAATGCCATTCTCTACTTTGTTCTGGACAGCCGAGCACGGAGGAGCACGGCCGGCCCGAGCAGTTGTTATTTTGATTGTCGACTTTGATGTGCCAAAGAAATGATGACACACAAGCCTGGGGCCTGGCTCAGGAGCCAAAAGCTTGTTAGTGATTAGAGAGGGGATAATGGCGCTGTGGCGTTGGCCATTGTGTGTGCAGAGCTCAGAGCTGCCAGCTCTCTGCTCTGGAGCTTAGAGGACAGTTAGACCCCTGAGCCAGCACCCCGGGGACCAGAAGCTGGGCCCGCTCCTCACCAGGGTCTGAGCTGAGTTGTCTAGCCGAAGGCTCCTCCTGCGGAGCTCTCTCCCGCCGGTCTCCGCGCCCCAAGAGTGGAGGCGTGGGTGTGTTGTCCTTGGGGCTCACTCTCCTACCAGACGCGCTGTTGGGGATTGTCAGGCCACGGACCGGGTACAACCCCCAGACAGGTCGTGTTGGGCCCCATGACATTCTCAATTTGTATTGGTGGCCAACCTTTAAAAATTAGGGGATTGCACGTAAAAATCTAGATTTGTGGATTCTCTTAAAAAGTTGTTGGATTCGGCAGCACCAGGCCCTCATTCCCACAGTTGGCTGGAGTTGCAGCACCATGGTGGTTGTGGACCGAGCACGGGCTCTGCAGTTCCCCGGCGTTCCCGCCTCTCCCTGGGGGACCCCACTCCCAGCCACGTCAGCAGGTCTCGCAGCCGGCAGGCCGAGGAGTGATGTGGCTGGAAGCGTGGCCTTTGCAGTCATCCTGTCTCTGTTCAGATCCTGGCTTCACCCTCCAGAGCAGTGTGGTCGTGGGCAGATTACTGAATCTCTTGGAGCCTTAGTTGTCTCATCCTTTTGATGGAGGTGAGACGATGGGCCCGCCTCACAGGGCTGATGCGTGGGCGAAACGACACTCAGTTAGAGCCCTACGTGGTAAGCTCGCGGTAGCTGTTGGCTAGTGTTGTCCTTGTTATGACTCTACTTTTTCCTCTCCACCCGTGGACATTACCTGCCTGGACTCTCTAGCCCTTTGAATTTAAACTGCGTGCAATGGAGCCCCCGAGGTCTGGGATCCGGTGTCCTCATTTTTTCCTTGGCAGCCCTCCCAGTGCCTGGCACATGCAGCAGCCGGGCCCTGTGCGCGAGCCGAGTGACTGAATGATGGGATCGGGAGCCTTAGGAGAACGGGGGAGGCAGTATGGCCAGGGGCTTGGGGCCAGGGCTCGGCTACTCTCAATTCCTGGCTCTGCCCTGATTTGTTCTCTAAGCGTCCGTGCACCTCAGTTTCCTTACCTGTAAAATGCGGATAGTAATGATGTCTGCCACACAGGGTGGGAGGGACTGTGTGGGAGCCTGTAAGCCACTTGACTCAGTTCACGCAGAGCGGTCCTCAGGAGGTGTTGGGTCATCATTTGACATCTCTCCCTTTCTTTGGCTGTAAACACTGAGACGTTTTACTTTGCACACTCTTTCCTTCCTGTCCTTACTTTTCCTTGCTTTCTTTGTTCCTCTGCATTCAGAGTATCACTCTGGAAACCCTAGCAGTCAGGATGTTCTTAGTTGTGAGTATGGGATAAGTCCACTCAACCAGCTGAGGCAGTAGAGGGCGTGTGTGGCCAGGGGTCCAGGGAAAAGCCCGGAGATAGAGCAGAAACTGGCTTTCTCTCTCCTGTGGTTTTCCTGGCACCACTATCCTCTGAGTGGGCTGCAGCCTGATGCTAGCTCCCCTCACGTTACAAGGTGGTCATGCAAGTTTAGTCTGGGTCACTTGCCTGTCCCTGGGCCAGTCATGGGATCGTGCTGATTGGCTCGGGGCTATTAGGACCACCCATAGAGGGGGAGCTGAGGTCTTACCTGCACATTGCAGGGCGTGCGCAGGGTCAGCAGGCAGCCACCGGGAGATCTGCGGTTTCTTTTGGAGTTGAGTTAGCTGGGACATGCCGGTGATGCTTTGGGGGCTGCTGCCTCCTCTGGGGCTGGGTCAGCAGAGATACCCCGTTCAGGCACCTTGGAGTGAGCGGTGCACTTTGGATCCCATGTTGTTGATGCCAAATATGAGATCAGAGAGGTTGGCATCAGTGAGCGTCACAGCGCAGCAGAGCAGGAAGTCACATCAGTCTCCCGGGCCCAGGGAACACCAGTCTGTCCTCCTCAGGACCGGTGGCCCTTCTTCTGTGTGTATGCGTTTGCGTGGAGATCAACACTCCCATGAGCCCTGAGGCTCCTGGGAAGGCGTCGACCGCCCCAGTCTGTGGTCCCTGAAGGGACAGAGTGCAGCCTGGGCAACAGTCTGGAGACAAGCACCTCCCCAGACTCCGCACGCTTCTCTAGAGAGCGCTGGGCGTTGTGTGGGTGCAAGGAGCCAGGGCTAGCCGAGTGACGATAGGTGGGCTTCCGCGAGACCCCCGCATGCTCTTAGCCTTGGGAGCCTAGAACTGTGGGAGAGTGGGGAAGCTCAGGAGTGGGATGGCCTCTGTTCCCGGGCAGGCCCTCTGCGGCCAGCCGAGTGTGCGCGTTTCCAGACGCCGCTGGCTGGGTGGGTTTTGGCTGCGGGCTACAGGATGTTGGATTGCATCCTGATTGTGTCACCCTTGGAAGAAGAGGATGAATAAACACAGAGCCTTCTCTGCAAGCACAGCACGCCTGAAATTTTGGAGATTTTCAGTCTGGCCTGAAAAGAAAACCGCTCTAGACTAACGTTCTGTTCTCCGTTTGATCCTGAAGCTGCGATGAGCAGGTGGAACCGACACCGCACAGTGCAGCTCTGTGCGAGGTGGGCAGATGCCCCCGGGGCCGTGGCGGCTGAAGGCAGCGTTCAGTGGCTTCTAAATGGCGGCGTTGTGCGGCATGTTGGGCATACTGGTGGGAGGGTGGGCAGAGCGGGCAGCCCGGCCTCCCCCAGCCTGCAGCCAGCCTCGAGGAACTTACGAAAGAGTTGGAAAACGAGGATGCATAAAGAAAGGACAACGCAGAGTGAAAGGAAATGGGGTCACAGCCAAGAGAGGGGTGTGAGATGGAAGTATGTAGGGCCAGGTCGGAGCAGGTGCCCAGGGAAAGGGAGAGAGAGCTGTAGAGCCCAGAGAAAGGGACCAGTTGGAAGAATGAATTCAGAGTTAAACTGGCCGAGTCTGTGAGGAAGGCCTCAGACTGTGAAGGACCTCGAATGCCATGCTGGGGGTTTTGGACTTGACCCAGGATGTCCTATGCTCTCTTTACTGTTTCTGATGTGGGCACCGGTGAGAGGAGGCTGCCTCTGGGGCCTCGCTGTTGGGTTATGTTTGCAGTCCTGGGGAGCCTGGGCTTGAGTGGGGAGGTGGTAACGTGGTCCCCTGGGGATGGAGGAGCTGGAGAAAGGGTCAGCTGCAAGAACAGAGGCTCTGTGGAGAGAGGGTTATCAGAGAGCAGGTGTTGGGGTAACCCTGACGGGTTGGAGGAGATGGTGCAAGTGCCCAGAGGGTGCGCATGGAGTCCAGGCTGTCAGCACACACACCTGGCCATCAGCAGTGCAGGGCTGCAGGGACTGAGCCGGTGTGTGTGTGTGTGGGGGGACGGGCATCATTCGTCAAGGAGGGATGGTTGAGTGCTTGTGCCAGAGGGCTGTGGTGGGGAGAGAGTGGTCAGAGGGGTTCGAGCTGAGACAACAGGCTCAGGTGCTGAGCCGATCCCTCTGTAGGAGGGCCGGCAGCCAGGGCCCACTGTCTGGTGTCCACATTGGCGTGAGAGCTGCCACCATCCTACTGACCAGCAGCTCCCAGGGCTGCCTCCATTCGGGCCCGTTTCCTCCCCTCTGGAGCAGTGGGCAGGACGGCAGGATGGGACTCACACCCTTTGCCTTTCCCTGGCCTTGGTCTTTCTCGTGGGCAGCCAGGCCCAAGGGGCTTGAGAATAGTGTGAACCTGTTTCTGCCCAACACGGGGCTGTCTGAGGCCTGCCCTCACGAGGGCTGAAGCTGGAAAGGCTGAGCCTGGGAACCTTCCCTTGGAGGACAGCATTTTATCCCCATTCCCAGAGAAGCAGAGAAGTCATCCGCACAGATTGGAGTCTGACTTTGACCCTCTGCTTCAGGTCCTGGTGATTTCTTTTTATAGTGCTGCGGGCCAGCTCCAGTAGCCCCAGCTCACTCAGGAGCTGCCGTCTGCCTCTCTCCTGAGGCCAGGCCTCCATATTCTCATCCAGAATCCTCTGTCTAAACAACCAGGGCTGGAGTGGATGTGGGAGGGTAGCATGGGGCAGAACCTGAGGGTCCCTAGAGAGCACCACTGAGGCAGGAGGGGTGAGTGAGGCCTCAGTCACAGAGTCTCAGAGACTAGCCCTGAGACCCAGTGGAGGGTGTGAGGGAGCCCTGGCCCCGTTAGCAGGGCCCATTTGTGCACTCCATGCTTGGGTGTGTGGGGAGCAAGGGGTGCACGTGGAGAACTGTGAGCCCAGCCCATTGGTGGGGGGAGGGGGCCCTCAGACGGAGAACTAGTGTGAAGGGATCAGGCCAGACCTGTCTCTGCCTGAGTCCTGCTTTTCAATTGGAGTGTCTGAGTTCTGGGAGGGAGCTGCGGGAGCATACACGCTATCCAGTCTTGGCCTCTTGAAATCTTTATTTAAGATCTGGGGACCGTCTGGGGCCTCCTCTTGGGCAGGAGGACAGGCGAGCCTTCAGGGGTCACAACTAGGGTAGATGGTTCCCTGGACCCTCCGTGCCAGGAGACGCCCCGGGCCCAGGCATCGCTTGCTAGCCCAGGCAGAGAGGAGGCAGGAGTGAAAGCCCTTTGCTGGGATGGAATCAGGCACCCTGAGGGGCACTGGGCGTCCTCTCTGGATGCTCCTGCTGGAGTTGGAGCTCTGGTGCGCTCACACGGTGTCCTGAGATTTGCCGAGAATTCAGACGGGGGTGGGGGGGGCGTGTCACTCGGGTTTGGCCTCCCCCGCGTGACCCCCATTCCCCAGTGGGCTCACTGCATTGCCCCGTTCCTCTGTTGGCAGAGTGCAGAGCCGGAGCCTCGGAGCCTCTCCCTCGGGGGCCACGTGGGCTTTGACAGCCTCCCGGACCAGCTGGTCAGCAAGTCGGTCACACAGGGCTTCAGCTTTAACATCCTCTGTGTGGGTACGTGTCGTGGTCTGGCCGGGGGTGGCCTCAGATGGGGGGGGACAGGAGCCGTCCAGGACACGGGGTGCTGCTGCCCTGTCCACCTGTGGAGCTACCAGGGACCTCCCAGGCAGAGGGACTCTGGGGTCAGGGTGAGGCTTTGACTGGTGTCTTTGCCAGGGTCAAGGACAGGACTGGGAGGGCCTGACTGATTGAAGAGGGAGCCAAATTAGACATGTGAACATGCTTTGTAAACTCAGAGCATTTATCACAGAGGTGTAGATTTGTGTGTTTAAGAACATTTACTGTCTTTCCTACTGTGTGTCAAGGACCCTGAGGTAAACGAAACGCCCCTTCTATTACGGTATCATGCAGTAAGAGCTCCAGCGCGCATGAACCACTAGAGCCCCAAACAGGGAGGCTCTGGGAGGTTCCGTGTGCCTCGAGGCCTCGGGTTCCCAGCGGGCACAAAGAACTCTGCCAGACCCTCTACAGGCGCTGATGCCCTGACATCTGCTAGGCTGTGGGTGCGCCTCAGGGAGCAGCCTGTCCTGAGCCCGATAAAGCTAGATGGATCAGGAGGCCACTGGTGGCTCCACCCCCCAGCCCTGCTGGGCCCATGACCAGCCCGGGCCCAGGAAGGGTGGTGTGCAGAGCAGGTGACTGGGCCCATTGAGGCCAGCAGAGCTACTGCCCAGTAGTTCCCACAGCTGCCCTCATGGCCATGACTTATGACCGAGTCCGCCTTCTGGCCCTTGCTTCCACACGTTATATTTGAGGCCACCGAGAAGGGACCATTCCTGGGGGTGGAGTTAGTGAGGGATGGAGTTAGAGGCCTACCCCTCTCTCTTGTGTGGAGGCCGAGGATGCCTGAGCCCCACCCATCCTAGCCGGCAGCCAGGGATAGCCCTGGCGCCAGCCTTTGACACCCTCTCTCCTCCACTCCTTGCTCCCCAGGGGAGACTGGCATTGGCAAGTCCACACTGATGAACACGCTCTTCAACACGACCTTCGAGACCGAGGAAGCCAGTCATCATGAGGAGTGCGTGCGCCTGCGGCCCCAGACCTATGACCTCCAAGAGAGCAATGTGCACCTCAAGCTGACCATTGTGGATGCTGTGGGCTTCGGGGATCAGATCAATAAGGATGAGAGGCAAGAGGCGGGAAAGGCGGCCCTGCCTAGGCTCGTCCCCCTCTCTCTGTCCCTTCCCCGCCCCCCCACCCCCATGCTGGCCTTGGTTCTGACACTCTGCCCCAGAACTCTTCATTCCAAGCTGCCCCCATATAAATCAGCCAGCCTCACACCTCGTGGGGGCCGGAGGAAGGCCTCTCGGGGAATACCCGAGGTCCTGAGGACCGCTTTGGAGCTTAGGAGACAGGGTCAGCCACCTGTCCTCAGACAGGGACCCCTGGGCAGAAGCCACCTGTCCTCACAGAGGGAAGGCTAGTGGGCAGCCCCGCGCCCTGCGGCTCAGCCCCTGCCTCCTGGGTGATGGAGCTGTCTGTAGTTACAGGCCCATAGTCGACTACATCGACGCGCAGTTTGAAAACTACCTGCAGGAGGAGCTGAAGATCCGCCGCTCCCTCTTCGACTACCACGACACGAGGATCCACGTCTGCCTCTACTTCATCACACCCACGGGGCACTCCCTCAAGTCCCTGGATCTGGTGACCATGAAGAAGCTGGACAGCAAGGTATGTACCCCCCAACCCCCAGACTTGTTCCCTGGGCTTCATGGTCCTCCCCTGAGTTGGGGGCTGCGGTGTGACTGCCCGCTGTGGTCCCTGTCAGGGGCTCTGCTGCTTAGGGGCCTGCAGATAGGCCCGTGGGTTGGTCCTCTCTCTATCTTCTCTTGCGTCTGTCTCTCCTGCTCCAGTGGGCTCCCCTCACTCTGGGCTCTTTCTCTAGAGCTCTCTCTTCTGGGCCTGGGCCTGAGCCCCTTCCTTTTAGCTGTATTGATGCTTATTCTCAGGTCAAAGCTGGGTTTGCCCAGAGGATTAATTTTGGGGATGAATGGTGGTTTGGGGGAACCAGGGCTATACGAAGGAACGTAGGTGATTGTTACCGCCCATTAGAAAGGCCCCAGTGGCCTGGTTCAGGCCGGGACCACCCATGGCGCATCTCCATCTCTCTGGCCTCCTGCCCTTCTGCGCAGGGATGTGGCCTGGGCAGGGCTGTCCACGGTCAGGGAGAACTAACCTGCTGCCCCTCTCCCCTAATCCTGACAGGTGAACATTATTCCCATCATTGCCAAGGCTGACACCATTTCCAAGAGCGAGCTCCACAAGTTCAAGATCAAGATCATGGGCGAGCTGGTCAGCAATGGGGTTCAGATCTACCAGTTTCCCACGGATGACGAGGCTGTTGCCGAGATTAACGCAGTCATGAACGTGAGCATTGGTCACTGGCCTCGGGGCCAGAGGGCTTGCCGCCAGCACAGATCTGGGACACACAGCCCCAAAGACTCTGGTTTCCCAGGACTCCAGCCTTAGCTTCTCCAGGAAAGACGGGTGGGCATCTAGGAGCCAGCCGGCCCAATGTCCTGTGGCCAGGAGATGGGAGGAATTGGGTATTGGGTTGGTACTGGGCCTTCCTGGAGTTTAAGTTTCATAAGATAAGGATTCTGGGCAGGAACGGAAACCTGGAGGAGTAAGCAGGCCAGATGCCAGGCCTTGGGAGCTTGGAAGAAAGCCAGGCTTGCAGGTCCTGTGAGGGAGCTTCTACTGGCCCCTGGGGAGCCCAACGGCTAAAAGGACCCCTCGAACATGAGGAAGAGGGGGTGCAGGTTCAGCCTACTCCCCTATTTGGAGGCTCTAGGATACTTTTCCAAGAGAGAGCCAGGAAGTGAGCCCTGAACAAGTCAGACCTGAACAAGGCCTGGCCACCCCTCCCTGGGGCCCAGGACAGGGTCTGTCCACTAGTCTGTCAGCCCAGTGCTGAGCCATCCTTGGGCTCCTTTCCAGGCACACTTGCCCTTCGCCGTGGTGGGCAGCACCGAGGAGGTGAAGGTGGGGAACAAGCTGGTCCGAGCGCGGCAGTACCCTTGGGGCGTGGTGCAGGGTAAGTGCAGTGGGGAGAGCACATCCGCTCTCGGGGGCCCAGATGTAGTGTCCTGTCCTTCCTGCCTGCAGCCTCTGTCCCGTGTCCTCCCTGGGACCATCCCTTGCCTGTCCTGCCTCCTCCAGAGTCTGCCTGTAACACTTCGACCACTGTCCTGTGTCCTTTCCTCCCGGTGGCCGTCTGCGTGCCCGCCTGATGGCCCACATGCCGTGTGCTTTCAGTGGAGAACGAGAACCACTGCGACTTTGTGAAGCTGCGGGAGATGCTGATCAGAGTGAACATGGAGGACCTCCGAGAGCAGACTCACAGTCGGCACTACGAGCTCTACCGGCGCTGCAAGCTGGAGGAGATGGGCTTCCAGGACAGCGACGGCGACAGCCAGCCCTTCAGGTGACAACGCGTGCCAGGAGGGAGCCTGTCTCCACAGCCGTGCCGGCATCTGTGCCTGGGGTCTCGCGAGCCAGGGAGGGGGGCTGTGGGGCCCCAGCATTGCCATCGCCCCCTCCTCCGGGCCTACGCGATCCCCCTTCTCTGGCTCTGCCCCACCCCAGCCTGCCGCTGTCCCACCCTTGGCCTCCTCTCTCCGGGTCTCTACAGCCTGCAGGAGACCTACGAGGCGAAGCGCAAGGAGTTCCTGAGTGAGCTGCAGAGGAAGGAGGAAGAGATGAGGCAGATGTTTGTCAACAAAGTGAAGGAGACGGAGCTGGAGCTGAAGGAGAAGGAGAGGGAGGTGCGTGCGGGCTCGGGTTTGTGGGGAGTTCAGGCGAGGGGGGCGGGGCCTGGCGGGGTCCCCACGAAGCCCGAGCTCCCCCACTTCTGCTCCCAGCTCCACGAGAAGTTTGAGCACCTCAAGCGGGTCCACCAGGAGGAGAAGCGCAAGGTGGAGGAGAAGCGCCGGGAGCTGGAGGAGGAGACCAACGCCTTCAACCGCAGGAAAGCGGCAGTGGAGGCCCTGCAGTCCCAGGCCTTGCATGCCACCTCCCAGCAGCCCCTGAGGAAGGACAAGGACAAGAAGAAGTAGGTGGTGGGCCCCCTGTCCACACGGGCTCTTTTTCCCTCTGGGCGCCCACTCCGTCCTACTCTTGGCTCCTTCGGTTGACTTTGGTTCTCTCCTGTTCACTGTTTAGCTCTCATTCCCACCTGCGTTCCCACCTCACTCTTGCCCTCCTCCCGTTCCCCCTCACTGGTGGGCTAGAGATCTCAGGGTACTGGGTATTTGTGCACTCTCTGTCTTGCACAAGTGACCCCTTGCTGCCCCCCCCACCTTTCCCTCTTCTCTATCTGTTTCTCTTCTTCTCT
>CM052895.1:19306536-19322715 GCA_028534135.1 Potos flavus | reverse complement strand
TCTGGGGTTCTGCGCCATAGATGGGCTGCCCTTCAAGTTAGGGTTGGAGAGAGAAGGACGGGGGAGGGCAAGGAGGCTTTTCCCAGCCTCCAGGAGTGCAGTAAAGTTCTTGGCCAGGTGGGGGCAACTCTGAGTCATTTCTCCTTGGCTGTTTTCGGAGGCTCTTTCCACATTCTCAGCTAGAGTCTAGATGCCCTGGCTCCTGGGGATCTCCTCCTCCACCTCACGTCATTCAGCGTCCCGTACCGCATCACAGTGTGGGATCTTGTCCATCCCTGCTTCTCCCTGCCCCGGCCTGTGTCAGGTACCCTCTTTCTCTTGTCAACTGAGGAACTAAGTAGATGATTCCATTTTTATCATTCTTGGCCTCCTTGGACCCCCCATTTCTTCTTGGAATGTTTGGGAATGTGTGTCCAGGCCCTCCTTTCCTTGCTCTGTGGTTAAGGCCATGCAGTGCACAGGAAGCTGTCGGCTCTGCGATGCTGCTTTGTGGCCTTGGCACTCTCCCCACCCTCAGTACTGCACTCCCCCTCCCCAACACACACCCATCCACACACCCACACCCACACCCACAGGGTCTGTCTTACTGTCACTCCTGCCCCATCACACACACAGATTCAGGCATATATCTACCAACACACACAGCCCCCAAGACACACAAAAACAGAGGCATAGACACATCTAAGGAAAAGAAACTTTATGAGCTGCTCCCTGGGGCAGGTGAGGGGGACAAAGCCAGGAATTTAAGAATTGAGTTCTAGTTCTTATGCCTAAGGCCTGTCCTCTGCTTTGGGACAGACCCTCCTCCTTTGTATAGTCTCCCTCATCCTGCTCACTGGTGCTCCCGCTCTCCCCGCCCACCCCATCCGAGGTCACTCCTGGCAGAGATGATTCCCTGCCTGTCCCCAGGGAGGACAATAGCCCACATTCCCCCCCACCACATGAATTTGCTCTCTGCTTTGCATTTGTTTCCAGCCCCGGCCCCATGTCTAGCTCCCGGCTTGGTGAGCCTGGGGACTCTGTGAATTAGAATCCATGTGGGTTTTAAGCGAGTGGCTTCTCCTGGAAAGGGGTGTGTGGGTCTGTGTCCTAGGTGTTGGCACCTAAGAAGACTTTGCCCTGCTCCCTGCCTACGGGGCCCAGGCCATCTGGTTTCAGAAAAGGCAGGTAGAGTTCGCTAGGAAGTAAGTCATGGAAAACCCCCTTAGAAACGGAAGACAAGGACCTGTGGCCAGGTCAGGGCTAGGTCAGGGCCAGGTGGTGGAGTGTGGGCTGGCTGCACGGGCACCGGCACAGCCCTCAGCGTGGACATCCATCCCCAGTGTCCGGTCTCCCTGCTTTGCCCGTGTGGCCCAGCTCTGAGACAGGTGTTCTCTGCTTGCTGGACATGCCAGAAAGCTTCAGTCAGTTTGGCCCCCGGGAGAGGCCCTATGCTCCATGCTGGCCTTGCGAGGGGCCAGGAATGAGCTAGGTAAGGTGGCTAGGAGCGCTTCTTCCTCCTGTCCTGGTCAGGGGAAGGGGGTCAGCGCAGAGTGTGTTGGAGGTGGTGGTGGGGGGTTGTTTTTCATGACCATTTCGTTGAATTGCTTTGCTGGGTTATATGTGGTCTTCAAATTTTAATCCATTTTTGCAAAATTACTTCCCAATCAGATCTTGACCCTCAGCCTGAGATGCCGCAAACTGAAGCGAATTCTCTGCTTTGCTCGTCACAAATGCCAAACTGACTGCCCTTTCCCAGCGTCCAACTTGCTGTCTTTTGTTTCTGTTTGATTTGGTCGTCTGCGTAGCTTTTAATGTGTCTGTTTTTGTTTTGTTTGTTTTATTTTTATTTTTCAGTTAACGCACGCACAGACTTACATGTCAAGAGCGGACTTTAGACTTTCATGTGTTAAGTTGCTTGAGTTACACCTTGTGACCCTTCTTCTCCCATAACATGGTGCGAGGACGGACTGGGAGCCGGTACAGACTCCAGTGTTTACAGCCTTGCCTTGTCCCTTGCCCCCACCCGCGGGCCGCCCTGGGCCTGGCGGGCCACCCCTCTCCATGCAAACACGTCAAAGCCATGAATGCTGGAATCCAAAACTGACGAGGTTTATTTTTTTCAGAGCCAGTGGCTGGTCTTCCATTTACAGTGTCACTATTCCTTGACGGAGCAGTTATGTGCCACTCTCGCGAAGGCCCGAGCCGGCGAAACTTGGCCTAATTGTTCAGCGTCAAGATGGCAGCTCACGCGGCGCCCTAGGCGTGGCCGTGTGGTCTGGTGTACGTGCTGCAAAATTCACCCGATTCCCTTCATTTTAATTTTTCTAACCTATAGCTTCCTTTCAATAATAACTTTTAGGATACTTCTAAATTTTTATTTTGGCACAAGCGTGAAGACAGATAATACCCTCTCCCATTATTTTCATAAGTAACCCAGATTCCCTGATTTTTAAGAACTAAAAATATCTCTAAAGCTTTCTTGTGTATAAAGCATCCCTATAATATTTAGGGAGAGGTGGGCAATAAACGTCCTGTAATGACAGTGTTTGGAATTTCTTTACGGGATGAAAGTGGATCACGAACAAGACCATGTCCAGTGTTTTTCATGAGAATGTAAATGGAACAGCAGCCCAAAGTCGTTGTCTGTGTGCTCCAGAGGTGCTACCTGGAAACAGGGACCAACTAAGTGTCTGACTCCAACTAAGACCCCCCCCCGCCCAGACCAATCCTGCATGTTCCCAATGCAGAGGACTCAGCTGGGAAAAGGTTTTTATCTCAAGGTCGTTGTTTTCTGTTTTCCTGGCTGAGTCACAAGGAAAAGAGTTAAAGGTGTCTGATGTGTGTGGACAATTTCAGGAAACACTACCAGCAAGGGAGTTTTCCCCTCTATACCGCATTCTTCAGGGGATCATTTTAAGAAAATAGTAGCAGCATTGATTCTTCTCTGTTCCTGTTGGTTTGCGAGCCACTGGGAGTGTCAGGGCTGAGAATATGGCATGATAAAGTAGGAGATGAAAAATGAATAGCTTAAAGGAAGGATCTCATTTATTGTTGACGGCGCACTGTGCTGGGCACAGACTACCCGGAGGAACCCGCAGCCCTACCCTCAAGGGGCTCACAGTCTAGAGCGCTCCCTAGGAGGAAGCCTTGGGAGGCTGCACTAATTTATTGTTGGATTGGTCGTTTGTTTTCCCTTGTCCTCCATCCTCCTTCCCATCACCGTTTCCCCCTTTCTGCCTTGGCCCGCTTTACTGATTTCCAGGACCAAGTCCTGGGTTCATGCTGTGCTTCTGAGATGGGGCTCCATTCAGAGTTGGGAGGAGGGGGGAGCCGTGTGTCCATAGAGGCCCCGCAGGAAAAGGCAGCCCTTTCCTCGTCACCAGGACCAGAGCAGGTTTATGGATGCCCGGAGTGAAACTATTCCAAGTGACCTGCCGTGACCAGGGGTGGATCCAGATTTTGAGGGGCTTCAATGTGGCCATTCAAAAGGCAAATCGGCCTGTACCTAAAGCCCATGTGGGCCGCAAGTGACTTGGCTTTAGGGGGATTGTATGTCTGAGAGTGTCTTCAATAGGGTTGAAGCGTGACCTTTAAGATAGCCTCTGTCAGTTAACACATTTCTGAAGATGAGGCTCAGTGACCCAGCGGATTCACTGGGTGTATGGGAAATGGAGACTCCTGGTTCGTGGGCCAATCTGGGGACTCTGGAGTGGACATATTCTGCCACCCATCCACCACTGCCTGTGGGCTGTACCCCAGGCCCACTGGAACGCCAGGATTGTGGCAGGTTAACCTGCCTGCGGGTGCGGGCCTTTCCAGCATCTCTGGGGAGACCTGTCACTTAAATTTTCTGGGGTCTGAGATGCTCCCACAGGTCCCATTGGCTTTAGGGAGCCTCACTGCCCTTCTCTCTCTTTGCTGCTTGTGTTTGGAAGTTTATCATCTTTAGCTGAGACCAAATTAGTCCTGAGAGCACAAGGTGAGCTTAAAACGTGCCGTCATTTACCAAGCTCCCCGGCCCGGGACGTGAGCCTTTCTGCGGGGCCTGATGTGCCGCTCCTTTTCAGAATCCTTTTTTAGCATCACTGGGGCTGTCAGCGGGCTTATGCTGGCATTGACTATCACGTCTTTCCTAAGCCAAGCTGATTCGGGGTAGAATCATGTAATTTATTGTCCCAACTGAGACTTTGCAGAGCAAAAGAAGGTCCTGTTAATAATTATGCCAGATCGACGGTGTGAGCTGGAATGGCCTCAGACACACCAGGCTGTATTGTCGCCTGGTGATGGGCACCCCGAGTCTAGGTGGTTTGTAACCATGCAGACTGCATGTATGTTTCCGTGTGTCTATGTGTGGGTGCTCATTAAGTGGGGCTTGTATTACCGGGTAGGAGGCCCGAGGGAAGTGTGGCTTGCTCCTCTGTTATGTTAACAAGCTTTTCTAAAAACTGCTTCACTTGTTAATTCATTTATTCCTTCATACATTGACTGTTTTTGTTCTTTTCCATTCACTTTGTACTCTTTTTTTTTTTTCCCATTAAATTTTGCATTTATTTTGAGTTTTTGTGGTGTCTTTTTTGGGCAACAGCTTTTCTGATTTAACATGTTTCCTAGCCTATTAATCTGCTCCAAGTCCGGTAAAATACAGCTTGTCTTTTCTGTGAACTTTGTGGGGTTGATCAGCTTCTATAGGAGCTATGTTTTAATAGCGACTCCCGCTCTGGGTTTCTGTGAAAGGCTCTGGAAGGGGTGTGGGATGGAGGAAAAAGTTAGAGAAGAGAAGACACAGCCTATGGTCCAGGCATCGTCAGTGGGCAGCTGGGTGCAGGACCAGGAGAGCGTGAACACTGCCTTTTCAGATGTAAAATCTGAAATCCTTGTGGAGTAGGCTTGACACGGGACAACTAACATTTGAGTTCTTGCGGTGTATCCGCCATTGCTCTAAGTTGCATTAGGTGCATCAATTCTTTTCATCCTCATAATAATCCTATGATCAGGTACTCTTTTCCCCATTTCATAGGTAAGGCACTGAGAGGTAAAGTAACTACCCAAGGTCACACAGCTAGTAACTAGGGGAACTGGGATTTGAATTGTTGGTAGCCTGTATCCTTAATTCCGGAGCTATAACTCCTCCGTGGCAACCTGATGGGATGACAGAAGAACAGTGAAAATGTAGCCAAAATTCAAGTGTGCAGTTTGGCAGTGTGGGTTGGTGGACCCGAGACGGTTTCGTAGAGGTGGGATGCCCTGTTGGTGACTGTTTGGTTGAAGAAGGGCAGACTGGTGGTTGAGGGAAGCGATGACAAGCTCGTGGATCCACTTGTAGAGGAGCTTTCTCTGTTGGGCCCTAGATTAATCTCTGGGAAGACCAAAATGAGGAGAGGGAGACTAAGATCAGGGAGCTGACAGCCCAGCGGGGAGACTTGTGTGCAGACGTCGCTAATGAAAGTACCGCTCCACTCTGCCTGCAGGGAGGCAGGTAGCAGGGAAGCAGTCTCTACCGAGCTTCGAAGGACAGAGACTCTCCAGGAAACCAGGGGAGAGAAAGGTCTCGTTTGATGGAGGGAACAGCACTGTACAACTCAGCTCACCCATCTGGGGGAAGTAGTATTTGGACCAGAATTAAAAAGGCCCATGCTGCTCCCCTACCCTGCCCTCAGCCCATGTGCCCGAGTCTCCACACAGCTCCATTTTCTGCAGCCACAGCCCCTCACCGGCCCCTGTCCTTCTGGAGATGGGGACAAGAGCAAGACAGACTGTGTGCCTATTTCTCCCACCACAGTGATCCCCAGTCTCTGATCTGAGGTGGGAAAGGAGTTCCTGAAGGAAAAAAGAGGAGAGTAGGATGGGACCTGGAGTCCCAAGCACGCTTGCGCGACGTAGCAACTTTTCTTAAACTCACGAGTGCCCAGGTGTGCTTTCCCTGAGAAGAGGAGTGTGGCTTCCTGAGAGGTGGAGCAATAGGGCTGTGGTGCTTATCCCAGTCCAGGGCTCACAGGTCGCCTTCTCCTTTTTCTCATTTGCTCTGATCGACAGATTAGCTCTGAGGGCCCAGTTTACATCTGGAGCTATCTGATTAAGAGACTTTGCGGTTCTTCAAAGTCAGAAGACAGCCTGAGGTGGGGTGAGCCCGCAGTGTGAACCTGTGTTTCCCCCCGCTGGTGCCACTCCCAGTGCAAGGAAGGAGGCAGAGGGCAGCCGTGGCCCCCAGTGGGAGTTGCCCTGAGCAGCGTGCTGCCCCCTAGCCCCCCGTCACTGCTGAACTGTAGCGGGTGGTTGCTAGGACCCAGGAGATGATGTTCCAAGGATACTGGACTCTCAAGTCCACATCCGTGGCATCTGATACATTGAAAATAAGATTCTGACAAGGTTGAAAGGAATTCAAGTTTTTGTTGTTGTTGTTTTACAAAAGCTCCAGAAAGCAAATTTGTGTGGAGAAAAGGTAGAGATTTGCACAGACGCTAGTATAGTTTATCTGGTCTCTGCCCACTCTGCAGCTACTAGCAGTCCCCGTGGCTTAGCGCATTTATAAGAAACTGCTCAGGGTGGGAAGACTTGCCGAATGACTGGTAAATACGTGGCTCAGTCACTCCTATCCTCGACACAACTGACATGGCCCCAGCTGGTGGAGATGGCTGCCTAGGGAACGTCTCTATGGTGTCACTGTGTCGGATAGCTGGCTTCTCCCTCACAGCCGTGCTGGGACGCTCCTTCCAGCAGCAGAACCTGCTCATCTTAACCCAGAGCTCTCGGAGCTGTGTTTCCCCCTTTGGGGGTCGGTGGCTAAGATCATTCTTTAGCACAAAATTCCTCTAATTAAGCTAATAGACTACTTTCAGAGTAACAAGGGAAAAAACATGTCTTAAGCTTGATCAAATTACTGTACATTAAACAAAGCATCCTTTATGATCTAGTGTTTGTAAGAGAATCCCTAAGTCAGGACCAAGTCAGGGGAAATGCACCTGGAGAGATGGTCCCATTTTTGCAATGATGGGCAGGGTCATTGGGGCTTGAAGTGCTAGGTTTGTGCTTGCTATAAACCTGGGAAGCTGGAAGAACCTGGCCAGCTCTGGCGAGTGGAGCAGGGAGAACTGGACATTCAAAACCAGCCCGGCCCTTCACACCCGAGCAAGGCCCACTGCTGGCTTCACTCCAGCTCCCCGAGGGGCCCATACCAGCCCTTGCTGAAGAAGGAAAACCAAGCTGCACTATGACTCTTTATTCCTTCACCCTAGTCTCAGACCCATGGGAGAGGAGAGAGCAATGTCTTGATTTTTCAGACTACCCTTCCCACCAGTGACCGTGACCTGCCTTTTTTCTCTTTGTTGCCTTCTAAAGACTCAGGAACTTTTTCTCAGTTGCTTTCAGTGCCTTCTTCCCTCCTTGTCACAGGATCCATAAAGCCTAGCATTCAGAGGAGTCCCAGCAAGAAGGGGTTGCTATTATGCTCTAAAGGATAGTAGGGGTAGGGGCATAGAGGCTGGGAGGTGGAACGGAAAGTTGTCTGAGCGGGAGGAGGACTACACACTTCCCAGACGCTGCTTTAGCAGTCCCTTGCAGTGAGTGGCTCAACTGCTCAGTACTGACCTGTACTTAAAATAGAGTGGTCATCTTTGAAGCAGAACCATTTTACATTCTAAGTCAAATTTTGAGTGCTAAAATGTTAGCATAGAGCAGTTCCAGGAAGGTCTAACCACTCAAGAGCATTAACCCCACCATCTCAGGGACATCCACCTCCAACCTCAGTAAAGCTGTCATTAGTCTAACTATGCATTCCATCTTACCCTGTCCATCCTCAGGGATCCTGACCCTTCCATGCCTGCCTCATGGAACCCCCGCACCTGGTACCATATAGCCCTATAAAGGGTGAGGGGTCTGAAATGTAACCTCTCCCTATTAAGCTCAGGGTTGCCTCCTCCTTAGCTGTGCATGTCCCCCTGACCTCACCCCATCCTCTTGACTACAAGGGCTGCCACTGAGATAAAGCTCTTCTTATTGTCAGAGAAACCCATCAACTGGTCCAGTAAAGGAAACATATATCCCATACTCATCCAGAGGGCATGCCAAGTGTGCAAAGCCTAGGCCTTAGGGAGACTCTTCGCGGAGTCACTGTGGCCAGAGCATCTTCTAGAGCCCACAAGGGCCAAGAAGGGTAATGCGTACCATTTTGGGGGCAGAGTGTGTCAGCTACAGGGGCAAAGTGGAGCGCCTGGTCTGGGGCAAAGTTGATGTGTACCTGTGCTTTCTTTAGCAGATCAGATATAGGAGTACACCAGTCGGGCATGAGCCTCTCCAGCTCTAAGGTGATGATGACCAAGGCGAGTGTGGAACCCTTGAACTGCAGCAGCTGGTGGCCCGCCATACAGTGCTGCAGCTGCCTGGTCAGGGACGCGACGTGGAGGGAAGGATTCCTCTGAGGCAGCAGCTCCACCACGTGGGGCCAGCCCACAAGCACCAGGGCGTGGAACTAGAGACCGTGGTTTTTAATGTTAGAACACAAAACCCCCGACCTTTCATAGATAAATGACCAAAAGTGCAAACAACGTCAATTTCCATCAGGGAACATCAAATGTTGCCCCACCCTTTTCATTCCCATCCAGGGCCCCCCAAGGGACGTGAGGCTTAATACTCATTCTCTGGCCAGGCTGAGCTTCACCCTTGGAGAGGAAAGACAATCTGCTTCATGACATGGTCATTATGAGTTTAAAGTACCTAGATAACAAAGTTTCCATGCCGAAAAACAGAAGCATACTATTCAAGATTAAGATAGCAGAAAAGTTACTTGTATCAGTTTGACACCAGAAGAAACTGCAACTTGGCAACCGTGGCCAGTTTTCATAATGAAACAGCTCTTAATGATTTAATCTCCATGCTTCATAACAGACCAAAACCCATGACATTTCCACATTGCGTAATTTTGCCTTACTAACGGAATCATATCCTTAAGGATGACCATCATTCCCAAACTAAAAAAATACCAACTAATATGACGTTTTTTAAGTGCCAGATCAATATGGTCTAAAGCCTCAATAAGGATTGTGTGTAGGTGAATAAAGACAGCTAAGTGAATGTGTGTAAAGCATAGCAAAAGCAGACAGCTTTTTATGTACAGTATTCATAGAATGGAAAGCTCAATATTTTTGCAGTGTGTATTTAAAAGAGAAACTCACCACAATAGTGCCGTCTAAAAATCTTTATAAAGTTAATTTAATGTCTTCTACAAGTGGGAGTCTGGTGGAACTGTGTTGGATTTAAGATACATTTTCACTCTTACATATGTCGTGAGCCTTGTGGGTCACCTCCCCGTGGTGCATGCGCAAGGGCGTGTGCCCGCCTCTGCTTGGCTGTCCTCCGTTGGGAACAGCTGGTCCAAAGGTACGGATGAGTCTAGGGTGGACTCTGCCAACTCCTCGTACTCACTATGGTCCCGAAGTCCGGTGGCGTCGCAACACAGAGGTCCCAGCGCAGTTTGTCCAAGATAGCCAGCCCCATCCTCAGCAGCTCATTCGGGATACAGCCAGAGCCATAGTGCTTTAAGAAGTCTTTTCCGCGTGGAAGTAATAAATAAAGAAAATAAAGAGGCCAAAGCCCTGTATCATGTCATGGTAACTTGCTTTCTTATCCATGGGAACTGGGCATCCATGACCCTGGTGGAGTTGTCTTCTGGTGACCTGCCACAGAAAATGCCGCAGGAAAACCAAGTCAGATCTTGGCCGTGTGTCGAGTCCCCAGGTGGTTACAACAATGGGCAGTGAGTGTCACATGCTCACCCCGTGCAAACAGGTTTTTATTTTCCTTCCAGTGGAGTTAACATACAGTGGTATATTAATCTCAGGGGTACAGTATAGTGCTTTAATGCCAACAGCTCTTGATCCCCAAATGCACTCCAGCTCATACCCAAAGGTGCTTTTGAGGGTGGGGCTGTGCTGTGTCCCCTATTCAGCTGCACCAACCCACCCACGGTTTTTGTTCCTATCATTCCTGTGCCTGATTCCTACCATGATTACTTGTCCCAGAGAGGAAAAGTATGCCTTTGAGCTTCCTGGTCTACACCAGACAGGCTCATTCACAAAGCCTCTCATGGTTTTGGCAACACTGTAGCTGCAACCACGTTTCCTTCAACCTTCATTTAAGGCAGTTCGTTTCTGGAAAAATGATGACTTTTTCCCAGAAGGACCAGTAAGGTTTGTTTATGAGTACTCATTCAAGTACAGGTGCTTCAAAGACTATTTTCCTTTCTTAGATAAACAAAGTATTACATAGCTTCCACAAATGCTTCTTTTAAGGGTCATTTACTTGATTTTTAGTTGGACAGAGGCAACTTTGGGGGAGCACAATTATATTCTAAAGAATGGGGTTCAAAGCATGTTTATGGAAAGTTTGGGACTGGATACACAAATGATTTGTTTTTCTGACCCTTCAGGCCCTGAGCTCAGCCAGGGGGGACGCTGTGGAAATGACAGAGGCTTCACTATCCCCAAAGGGGGACAGGTTCTGGAGAGGGAAGGAGGGGGTTCTGGGAAGGGTATTGGGAGAGAATCTTCTGAACAGAAATCACAGTGAAACTGCGAAGTCCAAGCAAGCCTGAAGCACTTATAATAAGGGGGCATCTCCTCTACCCCTAGCACATGGCCCTCCTGCCCCTCTCAGAGAAGGCCCCGGAGTCCCTGAGGACCGGCTTCATTGACACAGACAAGTCCTTAAGTCTCAAACAGGTTTCTTCGATGTAGTTTCTAGGGGTGGACAGGAGGCCACATGGTTTGGGAGGCCTTTTTCCTAGGTCAACAGCAGCTGCTTCTGTTCAGCGGGAGGCGGAATTGGACATCAACCAAGGAGGTAAGGTCCACCTGCTAGGAGGTCAGGCCTCTGGGTCTGCCAAACCAGGAGAATTCAGCTGTTCTAAGTGCCCATTTGTGGGGTCCTGGGGTGCAATAAGGCTAAAGAAGGGACAGAAGAGATCCTGGGAAATCAATGAATTTTCCAACAGGCCCAACATTCCTAAGGACACAGACTTTTCAGGAAGCCTGGGTGCTCCGGTGTTACACTCCTCTACCTTGAAAGCCGCTCAGAGCAGACTACTACGGATGCCTACCTCTTTTTCCTTAACTTTGGCAGCGGGTCTCAAGGATGTAATCATGGCACATTGGAGTATTCGCTCTCTTATCTGCAGTATGGAACAAACACATTTGAGCAGATCATGAATGCCAGAAACAAAGGGTAAAGCATTGGTGCGTTTCTTTAGGAAATTACATTTTTTCCTTCATTCAGAAAGAGATTGATTGTATTCCTCCACAAGTTAGTGCCATTTTTAGATTTGACCAGTGAATATGCTCCTGATTTCAGAACCAGGAGGGACTAGTCGATAGTCTTTTGTTAGGGGAATGAATGATCGTGGGAAATACAGCACCATCTCAGGGAACACACCGTCCCATCCTGGCCTCAGGCTGCACTGGGCCGGTCTAGACAAGCACTTATCTCATCTCGTAAGGCTGCAGGACACGGAGCCAGACAGGCAGGGGAGTGCGATGTAAAGAGATTACTATTACAGTTCTACCATTTCGAGCAAGTCCCTTAGTTTACGAGCCTCTGAGCATCTGGGATAGCAGAGGTCGGTTTCCTCTGCTACCCCATTACCATCCTCACAGGCCTCCCTACCTTTAATGAAATCAGAAAGCCAAAGGTAGTGAGAGCCAAGTTAAAAGTGGTCTGGGAGAAGTCGAAAATGTTCTTAAGCTCCAGGAGCCACAACACGAGGTCCCGGACCTTGCGGCAGATCTCGACCTGCCAGAAAGAGTGGGTAGGAGCGGGCGGGGACGGTCGTGGGTGGCCAGTCTCCGTGCGCCCGTGGCGCAGGTCCGCCGAAGGTGACCGGAGGGGCTGTGAGGAGTCCCTGCACCTTAAGTTGCGGTGGGCCTAAGTGCTTTTCTGTAGCCCAGCGGCTCAGGGATTGGGATGGCTCTCCTCCTCCGGGAGAGGGGCTCACGATTCCCGCCTCGTGCCTCGCGCCGGGCCCGCACCTGGGGCAAGTCCCGGCACGCGCGGTGCGGCTCACCCGGGCGCGCGCGCAGGTGGAACCCAGCCGCGCCCCCTGCGCGAGCGCAGGGAAGGGGGGGGGTGAACGTGCTCCCTGGAGGCCCCCGCTGCGGGGCGGGCTACCTGGGGTTGGCCGCGGGGACCCGGGACCTGGAGCGGCGCCCAGGGCTGGGGCCACGGCTGGGCGTCCTCTCTGGGCCGGCGCGGGGAGCCGCCCTCCCGAAGCCACGGCGAGCGCCCAGCCCCAGGTGTGAGACCCGCCAGAGCCGGCTTTTATAACCCGGTGCCCGGGACTTGCAACTGGGGCCACGCGGGAGCGGGGCGGGGCAGGGCAGGCTCTCCCGATCCCGCCCAGCCCCGGCCCGCAGCTGCCCCTGGAGCGCCCAGCCGGCCGGGCTTTGGCCCTGGCTCCCGGGACGCGGCGCCCAGAGGGATCCCCTCTCCCCGAACTCTCCCTCCCCCCTCCACGCCACCCACTGTGAGCTGCTTCCCGCCCAAAGCCCGCGCCCCAGGACCACAGTCCCGAACCCGGGACCGGCAGCTGGTGACCATGCCCGCCCTGGAGAAGGACACCCGGCCGCGGACCCTGCGTCTTACCTCACAGTACGTCTTTGGGGGGCACACAGGACCCGGTAGAGAAGCGTCAAGAGCTCTCCTCAGTTAGACAAGCTTGAGATGGGATTCCGACTCTGTGTGATCTGTAGGTGACTTGAGCTCTCAGTCTCGGTTACTTCGTCTCTTAAAAAGTGACAATATCTTCCTCACAAAGTAGTTTCTTCATGCGTACATTTTTTCCGATCAGCAGTTAGTGAAGGCCTACAATGGGTTAGGACATGACTGAATAAAATAGACATGGCATTTACATTCTAGCCAAGAAAGAGAGATAATAAGCATAAGTAGAATCCCAGCGATTTCACTTCGAAGAATATGCTCAACAGAAATTCATATATGTGTACCAAAAAGACACCTACATAATGTTCAGGGCAGCGGTATTTGTAATTGCCCCAAATGGCCATCAGCAAGTGAATGGGATAAACAAATTGTTGTATGTTCACACAATGGAATACTACATTACACTGAAAAAGAATGGACGAATGCTGTACCCAACAAGAAAGAATCTCACAAAGATAATACTGAATGTAGAGGGACAGGTACAAAAGACATCATAGTGGATGATTCCATTAAGATAAAGTATAAGAACAAGAAAAAAAAAAACTATGACGTTAAGAGTTAAGACAGTGGTTACCGTTAGGGGGCAGTGGATAGTAACTGGAAAGGATCGGCAAGGAGCTTCTAGAGGGCTGGTAATGTTCTGTTTCTTGATTTAGATGCTGATTACACACAAGTTTGTGAAAATTGACCAAGTTGGGCATTTATGATTTGTGCACTCTTCTTTATTTAAGATATTCTTCATTAAAAATGTACATTATATTAAATTTACATGAAAATATGTGGGAATGTCAGAAGGAGAGAAAGAGGAAAAGGAATAGAACAAATATTTCAAGTGGTAATGACTGTGAATTTCCCCAGGTAATATCAGACACCAAAACGCAGAACCAGGAAGCTCCGAGAACACCGAGCAGGATAAATGCCCCCAAAAATGATACTTAGGAAAATCAAAGATAAAGAAAAAATTTTGACAGAAGCCAGAGTAGGGGAAAGAAAGTTACCTATAAAAGAGCAAAGGTAAGAATTACATTGCACTTCCCTTCAGAGATCATGCAAGCAAGAAGAAAGTGGACTGAAATATTTAAAGTGTGGAGAGAAAAAAGCTATCAACCTGGAATTTTGTATCTAATGAAATTATCTTTCAAAAGTGTTGAAGAAACAAAGATCTTGTATGTAGAAGATCCTACAGAACCCACTAAAAAACTCTTAGAAGTAATAAACAGGTTCATGAAAGTTCAGAGCACAAGGTCAAGGAAAAAAATCATTTTTATTTCTATACAACACCAATGAACAATCTGAAAATAAAATTAAGAAAATAATTCCATTTCAGTATCATAAAAAAGAATGAAATATTTAAGAATAGCAAAAAAGTACAACATTTATACACTGAAAATTACAAAATATCACGGAAAGAAATTAAAGAAGACCTAAAGAGATGGAAAGACAGTCCATGTTCATAGATTAAAAGACTTACATTGTTAAAGTGGCAATACTTCCCAAATTGAGCTGTAGATTCAACATAATCTATTAAGTTTCCAGCTGCCTTTTTGTGGAAATTTACAAGGTCCTTCTAAAACTTCTGTGGCCATGCAAGGGTGTCAGACTAGCTACAACAGTCTTGAAAAAGCAAAGATGAGGCCTCAAACTATATGACTTCAAAACTTACTACAAACCTATTGCAATCGAGATAGTATAGTACTGGCATTAGGTTAGTCATTTAGATCAATGGAATTGAATTGAGATTCTAGGAATTAACAGTCACATTCATGATCAATTGATTTTTGACAAGGGTGCCACAGTTCAGTGGAGGGAAGAAAAGACTTTCAGCAAATGGTGATGGGACAGCAGGATATTCATAAATAGAAAAATGAGGCTGGATCCCTATATCATACAATATACAAAAATAATTCAAAAATATATCATAGATCCAAATGTAAAAGCTAAAACTATAAAATTCTTACAAAAATAAGGCTTCATGACCTTGGTTAGGAAATGTTTTGTTAGATATGTACCAAAAGTACAATGAAAGAAACAAAAAAAGAAAGAATACATAAATTGGGTTTGATCTAAATTTAAAACTTTTGAGCATCAAAGAACACGCTCCAGAAATTAAAAAGAATGGGAGAAAAATTTATGCACATTATATATCTGAAAAGAGACTTGTATTTAGGATTTAGAAAGAACTCTTGCAACTTAATAATGGAAAGATAAATAAAATGGGCACAAAAACTTACAGCAGCAGTGTTTCTAGTGGCCAAAAAGTAGAAACAACCCAAATATCTGCCAGCTGACAAATGTATAAAATGTATAAAAATGTGGTATATTCACACAATGAAATATCTATCACTCAGCCAGTAAAAGTAAAGAATTAGTGGTATATGCCACAATAGGGTTGAAGCTTGAAAACATTACTCTAAGTGATAGAAATCATTCAAAAAAGGCCACATATTACCTAATTCAATTTATATGAAATGTCCCAAATAGGCAAGAGAGACAGAAATTACCTAGGGCTGGGATGTTGACGAAGAGGGGGTAGGGAGTGAGTGGGAGTGACTGCTATGAATATAGTTTCTTTAGGGTGATGAAAATGTTTCAAATTGATTGTGGTTATGATCTGTGTATATAATAAAAACCATTTATTGTTACAATTTAAATTGGTGAGTTGTATGTGTGATTATATCCCAATAAGGCAGTGTATATGTATACACATAATATATATATTATATATACAGTATATCAGATGGTGATAAGTACCAAGGAGAAATGTGAAATATGGAAAAGAGCCAAGAAGACTGGGTCTAAAAGCTGAAATTTTAAGTAAAAAGATCATGGTAGGGCTCATTGAGATGGTGATGTGTGATCAAAGACATTCTGAAAGGGGCGAGGGAGTCAGGTGGATATCTAGAGAGAGAGATTTCCAGGACCAAGGTAGGGTCTGGGCTTTGTCGCTGCCCCTATATCTGACCTTAGACAAGTAATAGCTCTGTGCTTGAGTTTCTTTATCTGTAAAATAGTTGTTCCTATTTTCTAGTAAAATGATTACTATACCTATTTCAGAAGGTTATTTTATGGATTAAATTAATAATAAAAAAGAAAGTAAAGCACTTAGTACACTGGCACCAAGTCAAATGTTTTTATTAGCTCCTACTGCAAGTGCAAAAGCCCTTGCCTTCTAAGATGGAACCATGCCCAGAATGTCTGTTGAATCAAGGAGGCCAAGTGGAGCTGGTGCAGAATAATGAGCAAGAGGGAAGATTGTAGGAAATGGGGAGAGGGCCTGTGGCTTTTAGTCTGTGAGATAGATAATCATCGGCAGGTTTTGAATACAGAAAAAAACGCTATCTGATTCATGTTTTAACACCATCACTCTGGCTCCTATGTTGAAAACATACTAAAAGGGGACAAGGATGTACTCAAGGAAACCAGTTTTGAGCTCTTGTAATACAGACGCGAGGTGGTGGTGGTAGTGAGAAGTGGTCAGATTCTGGTTCTCTCTCT
>CM052895.1:19200960-19306036 GCA_028534135.1 Potos flavus | reverse complement strand
TTTTTTTTTTTTTTTTTTTACATTTGGGGGGTAGGGATGGGCAGTGATATGGTAAGTAACATAGTGTGTGTGGGTGGGGGCGGGAATCAACCTTTCGGTTTTGCACATGATAATCTTGAAATGTGCTCTTGCACATCCAAGAGCAGCGGAGCAGAGGTTTGGGCAAGAGAGAGGATAGGTTCTTTCACAAATACTTATTGAAAACCTGTCCTGTGCTAGGTCCTATTCTAAGTCCTATTCTAGGCTCTGGAGATACTTGTTAGAATACAGACAAAGCTCCTCCTGACTTCATCTGTAATAGAGATACGGGTTTTATAAACAAGTCAGCGATCAAGCCCATTAATGTGTGCGAAGTCTTTAGCTGTCTAGCTGGACACAGTGTACACTTCCTTTTTTATTTTTATTTTTTTATGGTTGTTTTCAATATTTGAAGTACCGCAAGAGCCAGGAGACCAGTGGTGCGACCTAGGAGGACCTCCTCCTCGCGACCAGTAGCAGCCAGGTATCCATCCCCGCCCCAATGCGGGCCAGATCTCAGGCGCAGCCGACCGGCAGCATTGCGCAGGCGCGGCCTCAGTCTGGCGTCCTAGGAGACGGACTCGGAAAGGCTCCGCGCAGGCGTAATTCAGGAGGCTGTGGAAGCGTGTGGCCCCGGGATGGGGCGGGGCGAGCTCGGAGTGCGCTTGCGCACTGCTTGCTCTCGCCCGAGGAGCCGCAGTCTCGAGAGCGCCAAGGCGGCGTTTCGGTAGTCTCTGGCAAACTTCTCCGGTGAACCCGGCGCCGTTGGACTGCGCCCAGGGCGGCGACCTCCGCCGGGCACGGGAGAGAGCCACGATGCCGGTGAGGGGAGTCGCTCAGCCGCTGGGGTTCCTCATCCCAGCGGCCTGGCTCGGGGGCGCGGTCGTTGCTATGGAGGCGCGGATCAGGCTGGCGGCCGGGGTGGGGCGGGGCAGGGTCCGGCTCGGCGGGCCTGAGCGGTTGGGGAGCCTGGCGGGTGGGCTTGGGACCCGCGGGGTTCCAGTGGGTCCTGGGAGGGGCCCCGGACAGGCCCTGCCGCCTCCGCGGGTGCTGCAGCCCGCAGGGCCTGCGCTGCTTGACATAAAGGCACAGCGCCAGAGGATGCGCTCTCGCTCCCAGCCCCGCTCGCTGAGTAGGGCGTCTGGGAGCGGCCCTGGGGGTTCGGCTTTGGATGCTCCGCACCTGGTGGGGTCTCTGCGCCGCGGAGCCGACCCTTGGAAGGTAGCGAAAGGGGAGCTGCTTGCTTTTACTCCAGCCCTTGACTCGAGCTGTCATTTCTTTCGTGGTGCTTTAGCTTACAGTGCAGAATGTAACCCGTAGGTGTCTTTGTGTGTGAGGGGGGTGGGTGGTGGTATGTTTGTCTTGTCGGATTTTACAGAGTGTTACCGTCCACTTAACAGGGGGCGTCCTAAGTCCAATATAGGGTCATGGAGAACACGTGAGCTTTTTGGTCGGTTTTGTACTGGTTGCGAGGCCTGGGACAATTAATCTTTCTGGGTCCTTAGTTCCCACATAATTAAACTGTTTCTCATGGGATTTTTTCATGAAATAAGGTAATGTACAGCGAAATTGGACAGTGCTTGACATTTAGCCTTAAATGCTCAATATTTGCTCCGTGTCGTTGCTTTCAGGTTATTAGTTCATTCAGCAGATACCGGGCATCTACCACATCTTAGGCACGGGAGGCAAAATACTGAGCAAAACCATCCAGTTTCTTGAACTTGGGAAGACAGAAGCTTGCCTTCGTGGGCAGAGGTGAAAGTCATGTTGGTAGAGAAAAGATGCTTAGGGTTCATGAAGTGAATGAGTGGTACATGATAGAAAGTAGATTCTGGTGAATTGTAAAGTGTTCCCGTGTAGGAGTGCTGGCCTACAGATGTCAGATCATCTTTTTTTCAAGAGAATCTAGAAGTTGTTATTTTTCTGAAATTTCTCTATTTTTAAATTTTAGCAACTAATTAAAAAATATTGTTAAATGCTGTGAGCCAAACGAAAGATACTGTGGGCTCAATTCAGCCCCTTGACTACTAATTGGCAACCTCTGGTGTAGACAGCGCAGACATTAATCAAATAACGAGCAAACAAAAGTAGTATTGAAACCAGTTGTAGATGATGGAGGGAGGAGGGTGCTCTCAGGGACTATACCAGGATTTGACCTAGTTAAGGAAGTCTTCCCAGGTGAAGTGGCTGTTCTGCTGAGATCTGAGAATAAGTGAAGGGGAGAGTGAGGAATGTTCTAGGCAGGAGGAACAGCACATGGAAAGGCCTGTGGTAAGAAAGCATAGTGACAAGGAAAGGCTTAAAAAAAGCTAATGTGGCTGTGGTTAAGAAAGCCAAGCAAGGTAGCTTGTGAAATAAGGCTGGGCGAGGAGACATGGGCCAGAGCCAGGTCTTAGAGACCGCCTTAAGGACTGTGATTTTTATCCTGAGATCTGTGGGAAACCACTGAGTTTTAAGTAAGGGAGCAACATGATTAACTTTGTGTTGAAGCTGACTGCCCCATAGAGAACAGACGGTAGGAGAACCTAACTAAATGCGGGTGTTCAATTTAGGGTGGGATCATGGTGACCCAGCCTTCGGTGGTGAAAGTAGAGATGGGGAGAAGTGTGTCGTATTGATACTATTCAACTAAACTATTGGACTTCACTTCAGTAATAGGATTGTATTACTTTAATCAAAGTATAATTGACATATAACACAATGTCACCTATACAATATGATTTGTTATTTGTGTGCCTTGAGAAATAATCCCCACAGTAAGTCTTGTGACCATCCATAAGAGTTACAAAATTTTTTTCTTATGATGAACAATTTCAAGATGTACTCTTTTAGCAACTTTCAAATATGCAGTGGAGTACTTTTGACTATAGTCACCATACTGTATATTATTTATACATGACTTATAACTGGAAATTTGTACCTTTGATCTCTTTGACCATTTTGTCCACGTCTATACCCCACTGCCCTCTGGCAACCACCAGTCTGTTCTCTGTGAGTTTTGTTTTGTTTTTTAGATTCCACATGGAAGGGAAATCATACTGTGTCTTTGCTTAGGATTTTATTTTAACATAGATGGTTAATCATAAAATTTCAAAAAATGAAACTTTACATATGTAAATATTCGTAAGG
Organism: Potos flavus; assembly: GCA_028534135.1. NCBI lineage: Eukaryota > Metazoa > Chordata > Mammalia > Carnivora > Procyonidae > Potos > Potos flavus. The sequence continues at coordinate 19,302,889 of CM052895.1, read as the reverse complement.
TTAGAGGGATAGTAAAACATCTCTCTGCCATTGGACTCTGTTTGCTATGTTTCATTTCATGTTGTCTTCTATGGAGAACTGATGCATTGTAGAAGTCTCGGGGAACACAGGATCTACTACTCTATTCTTGATTACAGTTGTTAACCATGTTCACATGTGTTTTCCTTCAGGCAGTAAGCTCAGAGGGAATCAGGGACTTACGTGGAGAAAGACAGTCCATAATATACTGATTCATTTTCTGCTTGAACAGCATTTATTTACTATAAATGTAAATTAGGCTTTCTTTCTCCTCATTTGTATTGTAAAAGAAACTATTTGTCTTTTCATATCTTTTAATAAGCTTTTTCTGTATATCTGTAAGATCTTTAATTGCATTTAACAAGTATTTGTGAAGTGCTTAATGTGTGCAAGGCCCTGGGATGGCACAGTAGCCTTTTTCAAATGTGAAATTTAATTCGCTGAAGGTAAAAGTGAATGTTTTTTTTCATTATTTGTGAATATTTTCTCCACCAGATCAATAAATCAGAGAAGCCTGAAAGCTGTGATAATGTGAAGGTGGTTGTTAGGTGCCGGCCCCTCAACGAGAGAGAGAAATCAATGTGCTATAAACAGGCTGTCAGTGTGGATGAGATGAGGGGAACTATTACGGTACATAAGACTGATTCTTCCAATGAACCTCCAAAGACGTTTACTTTTGATACTGTTTTTGGACCAGAGAGTAAACAACTTGATGTTTATAACTTAACTGCAAGACCTATTATTGATTCTGTTCTTGAAGGCTACAATGGTGAGTATATTGTTCACTTTTTCTTAAACTTTATCAAAGTGTTGATATCTTATAAATTCATCCATTATAATTGTACTGTTTGATGGGTTGTAGTAAATACATGCAGTTGTGAAACTGTTACCACAATCCAGTTTTATGACCCCCCCCCCCCAAAGTTCCCGTATGTCCCTTTGCAGTCCCACCTCCAGGTATCCATTGACCTGCTTTTGCATATAGTTCTGTTTTTGCTCGAAATATCATATAAATCAACTCATGCCCTATCTCATCTTTCTTACCTGTTTTCTTTCAGTTGTATAATGTTGTTGAGGGTCATCCATGTTGTATGAATTAGCACTTTGTTCCTTTTTAATGCTGAATTGCATTGTATGAATATACCACCTTTTATGATCTTCAGTGAAAATCTGGATTGTTCTAATTTTTGGGCAATTATATATAGTGCTGCTATGAACATTCTTTTGTAGAAAGTTCTTTGTGTAGATAAGTTTTAAAGTTTGTCTTGGGTAGATACCTAGACGTAGAATTGGTGGGTCATATGGTTAATGTATAATTTATCTTTTGAAGAAATTGCCAAACTGTTTTCCAAAGTGGTGACTTAAATTTTTTCCCCCGCCAGTGTGTTATGAGGGTTCTTTTAGTTTCTTCACATTCTCACCAACATTTAGATTGTTGGCATTTTTAATTATAGCCGTTCTAGAGGATCTATAGTGGCATCTCATTGTTTTAACTTATATTTCTCTATAACTAACAATGTTGAGCCTTTAATCACGTACGTATTAGCCCTTTGTATATCTTTTTAAAATATTTTACCCACTTTGCAGTTTCATTGCCTATGTTCTTAGTCATGCTTTTTCTACATTCTGGATTCAAATCTTGATCAGATAAGTGATCGGGAAATATTTTCTTCCAGTATGTGGCTTGTATTTTCATTTTTTTAATGGTGTCTTTTGAAGGAAAAGATTTTGAGTTTTGATTGAGTCCGGTTAATCATTTTTTTCTTTTATCATCATGCTTTCATTGACATAGCCAAGAAATATTTGCTGGACCCAAGACCAAAAAGATTTTCTTTTATGTTTTTATCCAGAAGTTGTAAACATTGTATGTCTTACATTAAGGTCTGTTACTCATTTGGAGTTAATTTTTATATATGGTGTGAGGTAAGTGTGTACATTCTTTGCCTTTTTTTCCCCCCTCTTCTTACCTATGGATATCCATTGTTGGAGCACCATTCGTTAAGACTCTGCTTTCCTTATTGAATTAACTTGGTGCTTTTGTAAAAAATCAACAGACTACAGTTGCATGGATTTATTTCTGGATTGTCTATTCTGTTCCAAGTCTATCCTGTTTTTATTACTGTAGGTTTATGTGTTGAAATTAGGTAGTGTATGTTTTCTAGCTTTATTATTATTTTTCAAAATTGTTTTGGCTTTTCTGGATCCTTTGCATTTTCACATAAATTTTAGGATTGCCTTTTCAATTTCCACAAAAAAACCAAAAACCTACTGGGATTTTGGTAGGGATTGTGTTGAGTTGTTATTCTGACAATATTGAGTCTTCTAATCCAGAACATGGTATCTTTCTTCATTTATTTATACCTTGTTTAATTTCTCTCATCAGCATTTTGTTGTAGTTTCTAATGTACGGGTTTTATACTTATTTTCATAGATTTATTCCTAAGTTTTTTTTTTGTTTTTTTTTTTTACCTGTTAGCCTTTTCTTAAAGATTTTTATTTATTTGTTAGAGAAAGCGAATGTGCCCGCACACACAAGCAGGGGGAGTAGCAGAGGGAGAGAGAGAAGCAGACTCCCTGCTCAGCAGGGAACCCCATGTGGGGCTTGATCCCAGGACCCCGAGATCATGACCCCAGCTGAAGGCAGGTGCTGAACCGACTGAGCCACTCATGTTCCCCAAGACTGCATTTTTAAATGGTCAATTAATACTCCATTGAATGGATATGCTGTATTTATCCATTCATCTGCTCACGAACATTTGGGTTGTTGCCATTTTTTTTTGGCTATTATGAATAATGATGCTGTGAATATTCTTGTACTTGTTTTTGTGTAAATGTATATTTTCCCTTTGCTTAGGTAAATATCTAGGAGTGGAATTGCTGGGTCAAAAGGTTAACTGCCAGATTATTTTCCATAGCAGCTGTGCCGTTTTTATATTCCCACTAGCAGTGTATGAGGTTTCCAGTTTCTTCACATCTTTGCCAAAACGTGTTGTCTTTTTGTTACAGCCATCAAAGTGGTTATGAAGTGGTACTGTGTTTTGCAGTTGATTTTTGTATATTGACCTTGTTAAACTTGCTTATTATTTCCGGTAGGCTTTTATTTATTTACTGGTAAGTTCCCTAGGATTTTCTATGTACAAGAGTAGGATACCTTCAAATACAGGTAGTACAATTTCCTTCTTTCCCATCTTTTTGTTACCTGAATTGCACTGGCTAGAACGTCCAGTACAGTGTTGAATATGAGTGGTGAGAGTGGACGTTTTTGTTTTGTTCCAGATCTTAGGGAGAAAGCATTCACTGTTTTACCAGTAAGTATGAGGATATCTATAGATTTTTGTCTGATTAAGTTCCCCTTTGTTCTTTTTTTTTTTCCCCCTGGGAATGGATTTTGGATTTTGTCAAATGAATTTTTTTCTGCACCTATTGAAATCATCTTTTTTTTTAAATTTGTTAGTATGTTCATTTATGTTGATTTCTAAATGTGAAACCAGCCATGCCACTTGGTCATGGTATATTATCCTTTTGTATGTTGTTAGATTTCATATGCTAAAATTTTGTTTAAAGTTTTTTTGTCTATGTTCAGGAGGGATATAGTAGTTTTCTTGTAAGGTCTTTATCTGGTTTTGTTATCAGGATAATGCTAATTTCATAGAATGAGTTGGAAAGTATTCCCTCCTTTTTAATCATATGGAAAAAATATGTCTAGAGTTAGTATTATATCTTCCCTAAGCATTTGGTAGAATTTACCAGTGAAGCCAACTGGGCCTGGAGTATTTTTTTGTGGGAAGGTTTTTAAAGATTCAATGTCTTTAATAATATAAGGCTTTTCGAGTTACCTGTTTTTCTTTTAGTGAGCTCTGGAAGTTTATCTTTCATGGGATTTGTCTCTTTCACCTAGATTGTTGAATTTATTGGCAAAAAGTTGTTTATATCACTCCTCTGTTTTTCTTGTGTTAGAATGTGGTGATATGATCTTTCTCTGATATTGATATATGATATATGGTAATTTGTGTCATCTCTTTTTCTTGTGATGAGTCTGGTAGAGGACTAATAAAGTAGGACTAGGTTCTCCTTTATTCCTCTTTCTCTACTTTCTTTTGGTGGAAGCTGAGGTCATTGTTTCGAGTCCTTTGTAACTTTCTACTATGGAGATTTAATGCTATGAATTACCCTCTAAGTACTGCTTTAGTGGTGGTATACAGATTTTGACATACTGTGTTTTCATTTTCATGCGGTACAAGATACTTTCTCCCTTCCCTCTTGATTTCTTCTTCGATCCTTGGGTTATTTAGAAATGTGTTAGTTTCCAGATAATCTGAGATTTTCCAGAGCTATTTCTGTTACTTAATGTCTAGTTTAATCCTGTTTTAATCAGGGAATGTACTATGTAAAACTTGAACCTTTTGAAATTAGAGGCTTGTTATATGACCCAGAATAAATTTATTATGAAATGTTTGTATATTCTTGAAAAGAATGTGTCTTCTGCTGTTGTTGGATGGAGCAGTCTATAAATGTTCATTACATCAATTTGCTTGATAGTGTTCAAATTTTCTATCTACTTAATTATTTTCTACTTGGTCTATTGATTACTGAGATAGGTATTAAATTCTCTTACTGTGTTTTGTATTTGCCTTTTCCTTTCAGTTCTGTCACTTTTTACTTGATGTATTTTGAAACCCTGTGAGTAGGTGCATAAATGCTTAGGTGTTTGAAGTCCTCTTCATGCATTAACCTCATTGTCATTATGAAATTACTCTCTTTATCCGTAGTAATGTTCTTTACTCTGAAACCTACTTTGATACTAATACAGACATTTTAACTTTGATGTAGTGTTAACATGGTATATCTTCATCTTTTTTACTTTTAACACATTTGTGTTTTTATATTGAAAGTACATTTCTAGTATGTAGTTATACTAGACGTCACTAAGATTATACCAGGTTCAGAGGTTGGTAGAAGTCAAGGTACAAACTTCCAAGAGTCCTCTCCTAGTGGGCACACAGAATGTGCTTAATTCTTCTACCATCGAATGTGACAATACTTGTGAAATCTTGTCTGTCAGAGAAGCTCTGTAAGAGACACAGTGTCCCGGGTTTTGTTGGAGTCTGCTCACGTGGGTACCCTCAGCCTTGCTCTTGGCAAGATGCCACTCTCGCAGAAGAAGGAAAGCAGGTGTTTAGCATAAACCACCTTGTTTATACAAAGAGTTTAGGCATAATGAGCTACTCTACTTGTTAGGGATTGGCAAGAACCTTCCCTAAATCAAATTCCCAGATGCTAGTCAAAGGCCAAACTTAAAAGCAGGCCTCTCAAAGAATAGTAGCACCCCAGAACTGTTGTTCGCTCTCCTCTGCATAGCATTGTATAGTTGGTAGTGTTTTTTTTTTTTTTTGACCCATTCTTGCTGTCTCTGCTTTTTAATTGGGTTATTAAAATCATTTATGTTTTGCTGTTTTCTCTTTATGCTCTTATCCTTTGTATTATTTCTATTCCATTCTGTCTTTTCTGTTGGCTTATAGTGATACAACTTTGTTTTATTTTAGTGGTTGCTTTAAGGTTTATGGTATAACTCTTTATCACACTTCACCGTCAAGTGATATTATGCTATTTTTTGCATAGTAAAAAAAATTTTTTTAAACTATACTTCTAGTTGTCTCCTCCCAAGTTTTGTGGTGGTGGTGGTGGTGGGTTTTTGTTTTTTTTTTTTAAAGATTTTATCTATTTGTCAGACGGGGCGGGGGGAGAGAGAGAAAGCACAAGCTAGGGGAGCTGCAGGCAGAGGGAGAAGCAGGCTCCCTGCTGAGCAAGGAGCCTGATGCGGAACTCTATCCCTGGACCTTGAGATTATAACCTTAGTCAAAGGCAGATGCTTAACTGATTGAGCCATGCAGGCATCCCCATGGTGGTGGTGCTGTACATTTACTTCTACATGTTATAAACTCCAAACCACATTGTTGTTATTTTTGTTTAAGCCATCAGTTGTTTTTACAGAGATTTAAATAATAGAAAAAAACTTACATATTTTCTTACTTATGTACTCACTATTTTTGGTACTCTTTTTTTCTTTTTTTCCCCCAAATACTTTTATTTTTTTCAGTGTTACAAGATTCATTGTTTATGTACTATTTTTGGTACTCTTTATTCCTTCATGTAGAGCCATATTTCCATCTAGTGCCATTGTTTCTGCATTGGATAACTTCCTCAGATATTTCTTAGAGTGCAAATCTACGGGTGACGAATTCTTTCAGCTTTTGTAGTCTAGAAAGTATTTTGCCTTTGTTTTTGAAAGAAATTTTCACCAGATGGTGGATTCTAGGTTGATAGTTTCTTCTTTTAATACTTGAAGGATAGTCCTCTGTTGTCATTTGCATTTTGTTCTACTGGAATTCTTTATTTGGTTCTTCTTTACATAACACATCTTTCTCTGGTTACTTTTAAGATTTTCTTATATACCACTGGTTTTGAGCATTTTGATTATGATGTGCCATGGTTTATTTTTCTTTGTTTCTGTGCTTACAGTTCATTAAGCTTTTTGGATCCGTGACTTTGTAGTTTTCATCAAATTTAGAAAATTTTTAGCCATATTTCTTTAAATATTTTTCCTGTCCCCACTCTCTGCTTCAGGGCCTGCAATGACATGTATACTAAGCTGCTTAAAATTGTCCCACAGCTCATTGATGCTGTTTTTCTTATTTGTATTTTTTTCTTTTTTGTATTTTGTATTGCATTTTTTATTGTTTCTGTTGGTATGTGTTAAAGTTTACTGATCTTTTATTCTGCCGTGTCTAATCTACCATTAATCTTATCTATCATATTTTTCGTCTCGTAGTTTTCATCCCTAGAAGTTTGATTTGGGTCTTTGTTGTATCTTCCATCCAGATTCTTCCAAACTTCCATCCAAAGTTTCCAGTTAACTTTTTAACATATAGAATATAGTTTTATCTGTTTCAATGTCCTTGTGTGCTAATTCTAACATTTGTGTCAGTTCTGAATTGGTTTTGACTGATTGATGCATTTCTTCATTATGAGTTGTATCTTTTTGCTTTTTTGCAAGCTGGGCAAATTTTGGTTGGATGCCAAACACTCTGAATTTTACCTTAGCTCTTTGATTTTTTTTATTCCTTTAAGTTTTCATGAGCTTTGTTCTCAGTGGCAGTTATTTGAAAATGGTTTGATTCTTTCAGATCTTTTGTTTTTAGTTGCAGAGGTAGAATTTAGTGATTTATCAGTTGTATATAATACCCAGTGCTCATTACTTGAAGTGCCCTTCTTAATGCCCATCACCCAGTTGCCCCATCCCCCCATCTCCCCTTCAGCAACCCTCACTTTGCTTTCTAGAGTTAAGCGTCTCTTATGTATGGTTTGCCTCCCTCTCAAATTTCATCTTATTTTATTTTTCCTTCCCTTTCCCTACGTTCATCTGTTTTGTCTTAAATTCCACATATGAGTGAAATCATGTGGTATTTGTCTTTCTCTCTTTCAGATCTTTTTAAGATCTTTAGTTAAGACTGGAGCAGTGCTCAGTCTAAGGTTATTCTCCTAATTCTGAGGCAAGACCCTTTTGTTTGGTGTACCTAATGTCCTGTGCATCATGAGGTTTTCCAATCTGGCTGGTGTAAACAGATACAGTTTCTGGCCTTTGTGAGCCCTGAGGACTCTCCCTTCCAAATGATTCCCCTCCCCTCATATTTAGTCCTCACACTCTGGAGATGCTTAGTACTCACCTGAATACTTGAGGAAGACCTGCAGACCTCTGGAATCTGCAGCTTTCTGCACAGTGTTATCCTTTCTGCTACTGTGTCCTACAGATTGTAGCTGCGTTGGTCTCTCTCGACCCTGGGCTCCTTCTTGACTCAGGGAATCTGCTCATCACTCCTTGGATTCCCCCTCCTGCTCTGTGGCTGATTCTCACAAGGCAGGTAGTTGGGCAGTCATAGGGCCCGCCTCATCTGTTAGCCAACTTTTGGGCGTCACAGCCCTTTGTTGACTGAGTCCATTGTCTTGAAAACTGTTGCTTCATATATTTAGTCTGCTTTCATTTTAGTCAAGAGGGTAAATCTGGTCCTTGTTACTCTATCCTTGTTGGAAGCAGTAGTGTCACTCGTTTAGTTTTGAAATAACAGAATTGCGTATTTTAAAAAACAAATGTTGTACAGAGTAGTATGTAAATGTCAAGGGACTTTTCACCTATTTTCCACCTATTATGCTGGCTGAAAATTGTTGATAGTAACATAGAACAGTATGTTTAAAAAGGACAAAAATCAGGAATGCTGTAACATCCGGTATAGTTTACTTGGCATTATTCAAATGTGCAATGGCAAGTACATAATCCTTCCACCATTAAAAACTTTTTTTTTTTAATTAATAAACTTTGTTCTTTAGAACAGCTTTAGGTTACAGCAAAATTAAGGAAAGTACAGAGATTTCCCGTATATCCCCCTTCTCTCCAAACATATACAAAGTTCCCCATTGTCAACATCCTGCACCACAGTGGTACATTTGTTACAATTGATGAACATACATTGACACATCAGTATCATCCAAAGTTCATAGTTTACATTAGGGTTCACTCTTGGGGTTGTACATCCGATGGGTTTTGACAAAAATATAGTGATGTGTATCCACTATTGTAATATCATAAAGAATAGTTTCACATCTGTGCTGCTTATTTATCCTTCCTTCCCCTTCCTTCCCCGGCTAAACCTAGCAACCACTAATCTTTTTACTGTCTCCATAGTTTCACCTTTCCTAGAATGTCATGCAGTTAGAATTGTATAGTATATAACTTTTCAATTTGGCTTCTTTCACTTAGTAATATGCACTGAAGTTTTCTCCATGTCTTTTCATGGCTTGATAGCTTGTATCTTTTTTGCGCTGATAATATTCTCTTGTCTGCATGTATCACAGTTTATTTATCAATTCACTTACCTACAGCAGGACATCTTGGTTGCTTCCAAATTTTGGCAGTTATGAATATGCACTGCTGTAAACGTCCATATGCAGATTTTTTGTAGGCCTTCTACCATTTTTAAGATGTAGTCATGAAATGGGTAGGTTGGGTAAAATTTCAGGTCATATTCAGTTTTTAAAAAGTAAAGCTTTTTTTCTTTTTTAAAGATCTTATTTATTGGGGTGCCTGGGTGGCTCAGTCGTTAAGCATCTGCCTTCGGCTCAGGTCGTGGTCCCCGGGTCCTGGGATCGAGCTCCGTATCGGGCTCCCTGCTCAGCAAGAGGCCTGCTTCTCCCTCTCCCATTCCCCCTGCTTGTGTTCCCTCTCTTGCTGTGTGTTTCTCTCTCAAATAAATAAATAAATAAAATCTTAAAAAAAAAAAAAAAAGATAAAGATTTTATTTATTTGTCAGAGAGAGAACAAGAGAGCGAGCACAAGCAGGGAGAACAGCAAGCAGAGGCAGAAGCAGGCTCCCTAATGAGCAAGGAGCCAGATGTGGGACTCTATCCGAGGACCCTGAGATCATGACCTGATCCGAAGGCAGATATTTAACTGACTGAGCCACCCAGGTGTCCCTTAAAAAGTAAAGTTTTAAGAGAAGTTCATATTGAAGGAAATGCTAGCGTTAGATTGTTAGGTTGGACATACAAAAACTAGAAATTTGGAATCTCATCTCTGAAAATGAGATGAGATTCTTTATTCTAGGGGATTCCTGGTCCTCATTTCTCAGCTTTAAAATTATAGATCAATATCCTTTTCAAATCAGTAATCTTTATATATTTAATGAATTCATAGAAATTGTATTAGGAATTAAGTTTGAATTAAAATTTTGGCCATTACATAGTTTTAAAAAATAAGAACTCTAGCGCCAAATGGACTTTGTTCACATCTTGTTTCTACCACTTATTATGACATTGAACAAGTAACTCAACTTGTATAAGTAACTCAACTCAAGTAACTCAACTTCTGTAAGCCTTTGTTTCCTCAGTTAAAGCATGGGAATATAAATGGTGTTTTGCTCTTAGGATTGGGGTGAAAATTCAGTGAGGATGATGTAAAGTACGTGGCCTAGCACATAGCAGATGATGCGTAAGTGATAGCTGTTGTGTCAGCTCTCACATGTGTGAGTTCATATTTTCAGCTCTTTCGAAGGCAGTATGTTACATTCTTAATGGCATAGTTTGAAATATTTAGCGAGTTAGAAAAAAATCAAGACTTTTTTATTCCCATGTGTAAAAAATGGCCTCTGTTGCGATTAAGTATTGCGATGATTGTCACAGAAAGTCTGAAATTGTTAGTGACGTAAGAAGTTACTTGCATGGGGTGGAAGTAGTTGAAAAGCCATGTTATTTGTGCGGTCTTCTCACACTACGCTGTCTCCTGTAGAAATTGCACCCACTCTCAGGGCTTCACTGGGTAAATACATCTCATCCCTCCACCTGCCTGCTTGACACATGCATTTGGGTATGTCATGGGCACTTTATATGCCCTCAACTGAATTCATGGTCTTTCCCTTCAAACCGTCATTTCTTCTGGTGATGTTCACCATCTCAGTATATGGCATAGCCATACATCCTTGTTCAAGCCAGAAGTTGAAAGGCATCTTGGATTCTTCCTTTTCCCTGGTCCCCTGGCTAGTTATTTCCCAGGTGCTGCTGCTTCTAACTGCTTCATGTCTCTGAAATCCTTCCACGTTTCTCTTTCCCTTCTGTTGTCAGCACCGTCTCTTATCTGGCTAACCCCTCCAGCTCTTTGGTTTCTTCACATCTCCCCTTGCTTTCTTCCAGTCATTGTACACAGTGTAGCTAGAGCGATCCTGATGTCACTCCTAACTGCAAAATCATTCTATGGCTTCACTTTGCTTTTAGGATACGTTCTTAAAACAGTATGGCCTTCATAGCGGTGTGCAATTAGGCCCCTGCTGGTGTCTTTACCTCTCTGTCCATCGCCTTCATTTTCCATCTCTTTTTTCCATTCTGATCTACTTTCATTTCCTCAAAACCTCTGTTTTCTTTCTTCTTGCTGTCCACTCTGTTGCTATCTAACTCTTAATCATATTTCAGATTGTGTCTTAAACCTTACCTTTTCTGGAAGGCCTTTTTTGACCTCTCTCTACTTTCCTCTTATGTCATTTCTCCTGCCTAGATTACATCCCTTTACTCTCAGCTAGAACTCCATTTCTTATTCCCAACATTCATCCTGCTTGTAAGTATTTGACCAGTATCTCCTTCTAAGATGATGCACACCATACGATTAAGGATTGTTTGTCTTGTTTGTCACTGTGTCCCTGGTGCCTAGCATAGTGCTTACTCAGGTATGTGCTAAGTAGTTGCTGAATGAATGAATTTAGATATTTAGAAAGTTTAAATTGTATCTATAATTATCTATAATAATTGTATTGTCACATTTTTTAACTCCCCTATTCCTTACAGCTTTTACTTAAAAAATACATATTTTTAGGGGCGCCTGGGTGACTCAGTTGTTAAATGTCTGTCTTTGGCTCAGGTCAAGATCCCAGGGTCCTGGGATTGGGCCCCACATTGGGCTCCCAGCTCAGCAGGAAACCTGCTTCTCCCTCTCCCACTCCTCCTGCTTGTGTTCCCACTCCTCCTGCTTGTGTTCCCTCTCTTGCTGTGTCTCTCTCTCTCTCTGTCAAACAATTAGATAAAAATATTTTTAAAAAATACATATTTTTAAAATGAATTTATTTTAGGATTAAGAAGAAAAAAATCCTGCCATTTACTTGTACTCCACTAGGCATCATGCTGGTCGTGTGCAGTAAATTGTTTCATTTGGTTCTTAGTGTTCATGTCAGGTAGTTATGCTTGTCCTCATTTTACCACTGAGACAATCTCTGGGTAGGTTCTTGTCTAAGCTCAGGTGGCTAAAAAGTGGCAGATATATGGATTCACACTGAGGTCTTTCTATTCTAAACCTGTATTCTTTTGTTGCTGCAATTATACTACCTTCTCCAATTTAATGTCCACATTAAGTAATTAACATACACATTATAGTAAATATATTATAATTAGCCATAATGTAAAATTTTGCTTTTAGGGCTTGGGATACTTTTTATTAATAATTAGGAATATCTTATTGACTTGATAACATTAACTGCTTGACTTGTGGCACGGAGTACATATTGTTGATAATAAAAGTGAAATTTGTACTTGAATAAATTTTAAATCCAGGGAAGAAATTGCATCATAGTGTCAAAGGAATTAACGTATAAGAGCTATTTTTCTGTAGCATTAGACTCTAAAAAGTGATTCTCTTCATCATTTTCAGGGACTATTTTTGCATATGGACAAACTGGAACAGGCAAAACTTTTACCATGGAAGGCGTTCGAGCTGTTCCTGAACTTAGAGGAATCATTCCAAATTCATTTGCTCACATATTTGGTCATATTGCAAAAGCAGAGGGCGATACAAGGTAAAAGAGAATTCTTTTATTTTCTAATATTGAGTAGTACAAACACAAAGACATACAGGTACAAAACTTATAAACACATTTGAAAACAGCTCTTCTAAAACTTTCTCTGCTCTTTATACTTTATAAAATGATGTTTTATTTATAGATTTTTGGTTCGAGTGTCTTATTTGGAAATATATAATGAAGAAGTCCGTGACCTTTTGGGCAAAGATCAGACACAGAGGTTAGAGGTAAGGATAATTGAAATTGAAGTACTTTCCAAAGTAGTAGAATGGTTGCTAAATTAAGATTCTTTTTGTCCAAAGATATTTTTAATATTTTACTTATTTTTGATGGTAATGTGATCATGATTCAAAATTTAAAATATTGTGAAAATTAATGCTTTGAAAAGTTGTTCCTACCCCATTTGCCCATTTTTCCCCACCCTGAGAGAACCACTTTCAGTATTCCTTCATTGTTCCTTTCTGTAAGTATCGACAAATAAAATTTTACTTCTGCATAAGTAGTTATACATGAACAATGATCTGCACTTTTTTTTAATTAAAATTCTTATTCATATAAGTGTAGAGTCACATGTGGCTGTAAGAAAGAATATGGAGAGATTACCTTTGACATAGATGTACCTTTTACACAGTTTTCCCCAGTGGTGACATTTTACGGAGCTGCAGTAGAATATCACAACTGTGATACGGTCTACAGATTTGACTCCCAGTGCTCCATTTTTTCTTGTACTCTTTGTGTTTAGATTGATAGATCCACTACCACGTTATGTATGAAACAGTCATATCGCAGAGATGCCTCCTGTTGCCCTTTTATGACCACATCCACCGCTAGCCAGACTACATTGCTCTGTTGCCATCCCTAACCCCGACAATCCCTAATCTGTTTTCCAGTTCTAAAATTCTGTCTTTTCAAAAGTGTTACATAAATAGAACCATACAATATGTAACCTTTTGGGATCGGCCTTTTTCACTTGGCATAAGCCCTGTGAGATTTATCTAAGTTATTGCATGTATTGATAGTTCATTACTTTTTTTTTCTTTTTAAAGATTTATTTATTTGACAGAGAGAAAGAGATCACAAGTAGGCAGAGAGGCAGGCAGAGGGAGAGGGGGAAGCAGGCTCCCTGCTGAGCAGAGAGCCCGATGCGGGGCTCGATCCCAGGACCTTGGGATCATGATCTGAGCCAAAGGCAGACGCTAAACGACTGAGCCACCCAGGCACCCCTAGTTCATTACTTTTTATTGCTGAGTGGCATTGCATGGTGTTTACAGGTATAGTTCAACCATTCACCTGTTGAGGGACATCTAGGCAGTTTATAGTTTTTGGCTATTAGGAATCAAGCATCAGTGAACATTTGCACACAGATTTTTATGTGAGTGTAAGTTTTCATTTTCTGGTATGAATGCCAAGAATACTCTAGAATTGATTTTAAGTCAGAAATTGTTAAGATGTCAAAAATAAAGCTGCTAAGACCTATCATGAATATGGTGAAAAATACTAGTAGTTTTTAATCTTTCTTTTACCTAAAGGAAAAATTAAAATTGCTGATTGAGAAATTGTAGTTTGTACACTTTTGAGTAATAGATGGGCATGAAAGACTATTTTTATCATGCATTTCAGAAAAGGGAAATGTGAAATTACATGCATAAATATTAGAGAATTATAAAATTTGTGAATAGGTACATTATATTTTTAACTTATAAGCTTAGCTGATTCACATCCATTGCTTTTTTAAATAGAGGTGTAACTCACAGAGGATAATATTCACCCTTTTAAAGTATATAATTTAGGGCGCCTGGGTGGCTCAGTTGGTTAAGTGACTGCCTTCGGCTCAGGTCATGATCCCAGAGTCCTGGGATCGAGTCCCACATCGGGCTCCCAGTTCCGTGGGGAGTCTGCTTCTTCCTCTGACCTTCTCCCCTCTCATGCTCTCTCTCTCATTCTCTCTCTCTCTCAAGTAAATAAATAAATTCTTTAAAAAAAGAAAATATATAATTTAGCAGTTCTTAGTATATTCACAAAATTATACAACCATCACTGTCTAATTCTGGAACATTTTCATTACCCCAAAAGAAATCCCAGGCCCATCAGGAGTCAATGCCCATTTCCCCTGCTCCCCACCTTCTGGTAATCGTAACTTACTTTTTGTCCCAATGAATTTGCCTATTCAGATAGTTCCTATAAATGGAATCATATCAAATGTGGTCTTCTGTTCTTCTTTCATTTAATAAAGTGTTTTCAGGGTTCATCAATGTACTTCATTTCCTTTTTTTAAATAGCTTTATTGAGATATAATTTGTATACCATACAATTTACTCATTTAAAGTGTACTATTCAGTGCTTTTTGTTATGTTCATAGAGTTGTACTTCTGTTGCCACAACCAATTTTGGAACATTTTCCTTACCCCAAAAAGATGCCTGTTAGATGTCACTCTCAACCCAATCCTGGGCAACCACTCACCTACTTTTTGTCTCTATAGATTTGCCTATTTTGGATACATAATGTAAAGGAATAATGCAATATGCGTGTTTGATGACTAGCTTCTTTCATTTAGAATAATTTTTCATGGCTCATCCATGCTGTAGCATGTGTCAGTACTTAATTTTTTTGTTACTGCTGAAGAGTAATCCACTGTATGGATATGCTGCATTTTATTGATTGCATCAGGTGAACATTGGGGTTGTTTCTACTTTCCATCTATTATGAACAATGCTGTTATGAACTTACACTTGTACAAGTTTTGTGTAAATATGTGTTTTCAGTTCTCCTGATTGTATACCTATGAGGGTAATTGCTGGATCCTGGGGATCCTGAACTGTATACTTCAGCAAATGAGGAACTGCCAGACTCTTTTCCACAGAGGCTGTACCATTTTACATTCTCATTACCAGTAAATAAGGTTTCCGGTTTGTCCACATCCTCGTCAGTGCTTGTTATTGCCCCTCTTCTATTTAGCCGTTTTAGTCGGTGTCGAGTGGTATCTGTGGGCTCGATTTACATTTCTTTGGTGGCCAATTATATTGAACATCTTTTCCCATGCTTGTTAGCCATTTGAATACCTTCTTTAGAGAAATGTTTGTTCCAATCCTATGCCTGTTTTTAATTGGGTTATTTGTTTTTTTGTTATTAAGTTGTAATACTTAATTACAACTTAATAACATAAGTAGTTGTAATACTTCTTTATATATTCTAGATAGAAGTCCCTTAACAGGTATATGATTTGCACAACTCTTTCCCCATTTGTGGGTTGTCTTTTCACTTTCATGATGGTTTCCTTTGAAGCACAAAATTTTTAAATTTTGACCATGTCTGATTTATCTATGTTTAGTTATGTTTCTTGTGCTTTTGGTGTTACATCTAAGAAGCCATTGTTTTATCCAAGGTCATGAAGATTTATGCTTTTGTTTTATTCTAAGTGTTTTATATTGTAGCTTTTCCATTTAAATCTTTGATCTATTTTGAGTTAATTTTTGTATATGGTTGAGGTAGAGGACCAACTTCATTATTGTGCATGTGGATATCCAGTTGTCATAGCACCATTTTGAAAAGACAGTTTTTATCCCCCATTGCACTTTCCTTTTTTGACTGAACATGGATTGTGGCATTCTTTGCGTATCACTACAGAGAAAGCCTCCTCCTTGTTGTTTTTTCTATTGTCCTTTTAAAAAGCTTGCATATTGTCTTTTATATGGACATAATTAAAATGTATTTAGCCAGCCCTCTCTTGATGAACACCTGGGTTGTTTCTAATCTTTCGCTGTTAAAAACAAATCTGTAGTAAGTAGTGTTGTACATACATGATTTCATACATGTGCAGGCATATCTGAGGATAAATTCCTGAAGCTAGATTGCTGGGTCAGGTGGTAAGCAATTGGTAAATATTGCCAAATATTTTAGGATATGAGACAAAAAAGATTAGCCTTTAAAATATTAATACTGAAATTTTGTTTAGAATTCCACTGTCAGTAAAAATTAAAGAATAATGTGCATATATTAGTTGAATAGAATATAGAATAACAGTAGCCACCTTTGTAGAATGGTGTAGAATACATGTAGAATGACAGCAGCTACTATTATTAAGCTCTTATAATGTGATAATAGGCATTCAGTGTAGTAAATTGTGGTAGTAGTATATAGTTTGTTTCATTTAATCTTTCCTAGCAGTTCAGTTTTGTCGATGTGAAAACTGGAGCCTACAGGGGTTTCCTGACAGTCATGTAGCAGGTGAATGGTGGTATCATCTAGAATTACAGCGGTGGTTTTTGGAGTTCTTCCATCATAGTTTGAGTTCCAGCTTTGATATCTTGAGCAAGTTACTTAACCTATATGAGCCTTAGTTTTGCCACATGCAAATGGAAGTAGTAACAGTATCTACTTCGTAGGATTATTGCCAGCATTAACAAATTAATACAAACTTTAAATCAAGGCTTGACACATAGGAAAATATTAAATAAATGTTAGCGTTTGTTTTTTTTTTTCCCTTAGAGGGAAGGGAGGGGGAGAGGGAGAGAGATTCTTAAGCAGGCTCCATGCCCAGGGCAGAGCCTGACATGACATGGGGCTTGATCTCAGGAACCTGAGAACATGACCTGAGCTGAAATCAAGAGTTGAATGCTTAACCACCTGAGCCATCCAGGAGTCCCTAGCCTTTTTCTTTTTAAGTTTATTGTATAAACTGACCTTTTGGAGCAGTGTATTACAGGCTTAGGTATTGTTTGTTGGACCTTAGTGAAGGCTTATTCTGTAATGATGATGTATACATAGGAAATGTCAAGATTAGTTTTTTTGCTAGTTGTCATCTTTGATGTCATTTTTTTAAAAGATTTTATTTATTTGAGAGAGAGAGAGAGCATGAGCAGGGGGAGTGGAAGGGAGCAGGGAGTGTTCTGAGCAGGGAGCCCCATGTGAGACTGGATCGGACCCCGGGATCATGACCTGAGCCGAAGGCAGACACTTAACCTACTGAACCACCCAGGCGCCCCTTGATGTCAGTTTTGTTGGATACTTTAATTCTATGCTTTTACCTTTTAAAAGTTTCTCATCGCAGAAATTAGTAGAACAAAAATCATTTAGAAAGAACATTTCCGTTTGTAAGAGTAATTACAGATCAGATTTATTCTCAGGAACATTCTTGTCAATGATTCTCAAGTGTATTACACCCAGGTCCCCCTTTTTATAACGTATATTTTGTGATGTCCCTTTGACTATCCTGAAATAAAATTCATAGATAATAAAATCTACCTACACACATGATTTTTAAAATATTTGTATACTGACCAATTGTAATATAAGTGAGAACAAAGTACTGAAAAGATAAAGTGCTAGTATTTCATTATATAAATGCTTGCTTAGCTGTGACCACACTCAATGACTTAATGAAGTAGTCAGAGGCATAAGTAATCATTAGGAATGCAACAGCTTTAAATGCAGACTGTTAGAGATATGCTGTATTGGTGGTCTAAACAACTTGAGTGGTGTTACTGTCAATGAAATGGTTTTTTAAAATAGTGACAAGCTAGGGGCGCCTGGGTAGCTCAGTCGTTAAGCGTCTGCCTTTGGCTCAGGTCATGATCCCAGGGTCCTGGGATCGAGCCCCACATCGGGCTCCCTGCTCGGTGGGAAGCCTGCTTCTCCCTCTCCCACTCCCCCTGCTTGTGTTCCTGCTCTTGCTGCCTCTCTCTCTCTCTCTCTCTAATAAATAAATAAAATCTTTAAAAAATAAAATAGTGAAAGCTCTTGGTAGAGTTCTGAACAAAATAAAGTAGTAGTTCTTTCCTCAGTTTTCTGTATTTCTATACCATCATCATTATTATTATTGTCATTATTATGGAATAGCATTTTGTCTTTATGTATAAAATAGAGTCAGGGTCTAGACTCAGGTAATCATAAATAATTTTTTCCACCCATGTGAATATATGCTAGGACATTCAAAATTGTGTGGGACAGTTCTTCACTGATAGACTGTCCCACCCATTTCAGGATTTTAGTATCCATTGCTCCTGCCTATGAATGCTGATAGTGTCCTCAATGAACCAGAAACTCCCCCTACAAATTTCTGAAACATTCTAGGTTGGGAGTAACTGCTCCTTTGAGATCTGTTGTTCTAGTATTATAAACAGTATTTGTTACAGAAGTTAAATTTCTGTGTTTTTATGAAAAAATTATTATTTTTAAAGATTTTATTTATTTGAGAGAGAGAGAGCGTGCACATGAGCAGGGGGAGCAGCAGAGGAAGAAGCAGATTCCCCACTGAGCAGGGAGCTTGATGCAGGGCTCCATCCCAGGACACTGGGATCATGACCTGAGCTGTAGGCAGACACTTAACCGAGTGAGCCAGCCAGGTGCCCCTGACAAAAATTATTTGATAGCATTATGCAATAAAAAAACTTTCACAAATTTAGAATCATATTTGCTTTCTTCACCTTTCATATCTAATCAGTTTATTTACACTTATTAATTGAATTTTGAATTCATGTCATATTGTGATTGGAAATGATCTTAAGTTTGCAGACTAATGCCTATTAGAAGTGTGTTTCCAGTCTGCAGTGACATGAGTGTAGAATGTGAGAGTAAATGTTTAGAACTTTTACAGCAGTTTGACATTGCCATGACATCAGATGCATGATTTTTATATTTTTCAGAAATATCAATTTGCCAGATTAAAAACACACACATTGTTCTTTGCCTTAGATTTTCTGAGAAGCATTGATATATAACAGTAGTTTCAAACATTTAAAAGGTTTAAAGCTTTTAAATACATTCATCAAACCAGACCTTTACATGGAAGCACAGTGTGCAAAACACACAGAAGTGAAGCTCTCTTCAGAATTTGTCTCGGCCCGAGGACCCCCAAACTCCTACAGCAGCCTCCTCAGGGTCATCATCATGGACTCTGTGGGGCTTTCAGAGTATATTTCGACACCCACTGGCTTATAGAGACCAGCATACTCCTTTACTACTAATAAATTAGGGCGTATTTATATCCCATGACAGAAAAAGAGTAGTTTTTCTAACATATATCTTATAAATTGTTACCCAAAAAAGACCAAAAAACTTCCAAACCCCCAACTAGATCTCAAGTCTCTAAAAATCACCTGGAACTTGTGATTTTTGCCTCTGGGATTGTTTTTTTAAACTTTTGTTTGTCATCTTTGTCTATGAGGTCCTACTACCTGTGGAATGATTCTCTCCACTGGCGGTCATCGACCTCAGCCTCAACTTCACTTTACAGGCATACCTTGTCTTACGGTGCTTTGCTTTACTGCGCTCTCCAGATGCTGCATTTTTTATCCTGTGTCAAACAACCTGTTGGCACCATTTTTCAAACAGCAGTTACTTATTTTATGTCCTGTATCACGTTTTGGTAATTATTGCAGTATTTCAAACTTTTTCGTTATTATTATATTTGTTACACTGGTCTCTGATAGGTGATCTTTGATGTTACCATTGTAATTATTTTTGGTGTGCCACAAACCATGCCCACATAAAACAGCAAACTTACTTAATAAATATGTGTTTTCTGACTGCTCCACTGACTGGCCTTTCCCCATTTCTCTTTGTCTCCTTGGGACTTGCTATTCCCTGATAGACAGCAATACTG
Organism: Potos flavus; assembly: GCA_028534135.1. Classification (NCBI taxonomy): domain Eukaryota; kingdom Metazoa; phylum Chordata; class Mammalia; order Carnivora; family Procyonidae; genus Potos; species Potos flavus. Next base: position 19,282,884 of record CM052895.1, on the reverse strand, counting down.
AAATTAGGCCAATTAACCATACAGTGGCCTTTAAGTGTTCAAGTGAAAGGTAGAGTCGCACGTCTCTTTAAATCAAAAGCTAGAAATGATTAAGCTTAGTGAGGAAGGCATGTTGAAAGCCAGGATATGCTTAAAGGCTTCCTGCACCAAACAGCAGCTTTTGACAGTAAAGGAAAAGTTGTTGAAGGAAATTAAAAGTGCTACTCTAATGTACACACACATGGTAAGGAAGCAAACAGACTTATTACTGATGGAGAGAAAGTTTTAGTGGTTTAGACAAAAAATCATACTAGCCACAACATTCTCCTAAGTCAGAACCTAATCCAGGGCGAGGCTCTAACTCTCTTTAGTTCTGTGAAGGCTAAGAGAGGTAAGGAGGCTGCAGAAGAAAAGTCTCAAACTGGCAAGGCTTGGCTCATGAGGTTTAAGGAAGCCGTCTCCAGAACATGAAAGTGCAAGATGAAGTAGCACGTGCTGATGTAGGAGCTGTACAAGTTAACCAGGAGATCCAACTAAGAGAATTCATGAGGGCAGCTACACTAAACAGTAGATTTGCAATGTAGATGATACAGCTTTCTATTGGAAGAAGATGCTGTCTAGGACTCCAATAACTAGAGAAGTGAAGTTGGTGCCTGGCTTCAAAGCTTCCAAGACAAACTGACTCTCTTGTTACGGGGTAATGCAACTGGTGACTATAAGTTGAAGCCAGTGCTCATTTAACATTCTGAAAGCTCCTATGGCCCTTAAGAATGATGCTAAATATACTTTGTTTCATCTGTAAATGGCACAAAAGGCCTGGATGACAACACGTCTGTCTACAACATGGTTCACTGAATATTTTTAAGTCTCAGAAAAAAAGATTTCTTTCAAAATATTACTGCTTATTCACTGTGCACCTGGTCACCTAAGAGCACTGATGAATGAATGAGTGTTGTTTTCATGCCTGCTAACACAACATCCATTCTGCGGCCTACGGATCGAGTCTTGTTGAAGAAATACATTCCCTAAGGCTATAGCTGCCATAGAGAGTTACTCCTGTAAGGGATCTGGGCAAAGTAAATTGAAAATCTTCTGGAAAGAATTCACACTTCTAGATGTCATTAAGAACATTCATGATTCATGAGAAGAGGTCATAATATCAGCATGAACAGGAGTTTGGAAGAAGTTTATTCCAGCCCTCATGGATGACTTCGAGGAACTCAAGACTTCAATGGAGGAAGTCACTGTAAATGTGATGGAAACAGCAAGAGAACTAGGATTAGAAGTAGAGCCTGAGATGTGGCTGAATTGCTCCAATCTCATGATAAAACCTAATGGATGAGGAGTTACTTCTTAAGGATGAACAAAGAAAGTGGTTTTTTGAGATGCCATCTACTCCTGGTGAAGATGCTGAAGACAGTTGAAATGGCAACAAAGAATTTAGAATATTTCATAAACTTTGTTGATAGAGCAAGTGGCAGGGTTTGAGAGGATTGGCTCCAATTTTGAAAGAAGTTCTGCTGTGGGTAAAATGCTAGCAAACAGCATCACGTTCTATGGAGAAATCATTCTTGAAAGGAAGAGTCAGTCACTGCAGCAAGCCTTGTTGTCTTATTTTAGAAAACTGCCACAGCCACCCCAGCCTTCAGCACCCGCCCCCCACCCTGACCATGAGCAGCCATCAACACTGAGATAGGACCCTCCACCAGCAAAAAGATGTCGACTGGCTGAAAGCTCAGATGATGGTTAGCATTTTTAGCAATAAAATATTTCTTAATTAAGGTGTATATTACTGTTTTTTAGACATAATGCTATCACACTTAATTACAGTGTAATGTAAACATAATTTTAAATAGAGTGGGAAACGAAGACACTCATTTGATGTGGTTTGAGTATTCACTTTATTGTGGTGGTGTGCAACCCAACTTATAGTAGCTCCCAGGATGCCTGTATTTTGTTGATGTGTGGCGGTGACTTCTAGGGCCTTACAAAGTGAATTTTATGTTTCTAACACTGTATTTTAAGTGAATCTATACTAAATAAATCCTTTATATTTGGTAAATAAGGTTACTCACAGGAAGGTAACACTTTTTACGTAGATGTCATAGATCTGATTATTTCACTCATTTGTTTGAAATCCTCTAGTGTCTTCAGGTTGCTGTTAAGATAAAGACCAATAACCATGCTTAGTCATTTTTTTTTTTAAAGATTTTATTTATTTATTTGAGAGAGATCACAAGCAGAGGGAGTGGGAGAAGGAGAAGTAGGCTCCCAGCTAAGCGGGACTTGATCCCGGGACCCTGGCATCATGACCCGAGCCAAAGGCAGATACTTAACTGACTGAGTCACCCAGGCGCCCTGACTATGCTTAGTCTTATCTCTGGCTACCTCTGTAGCCAGATATCCCATCTATTTTACCTGTGCTTCCTACTTGTTCCAGCCAGCCTGGCTTTTTTGTTTTTTCCTTTTTCTAAGTGCCTAGTTTTGGCACATTTCAGGATCCTAGCACATACTCTTCCTGCTACCTGAATCCAGATTGGCTACCTCTTATTTCATAAAGTCTTAGCTTAAATGTCATCTTGGGGGACACCTGGGTGGGTCATTTGGTTAAGTGTCTGCCTTCAGCTCAAGTCATGTTCCCAAGGTCCTGGGATCGAGTCCTGCGTCAGGCTCCCTGCTCAGCGGGGAGCCTGCTTCTCCCTCTGCCTCTCCCCCTGCTTGTACTTGTGCTTGTGCTCATTCTCTCTCAAAAATAAGTGAATGGAATCTTAAAAAATAAATAAACGTCATTTTGGGGAAGCTATATGTCCCTGTTTTACTAACTTAGTCTCTCTATAGTGTATGCTCCTACTGTCGTGTATTTTTTTCTTCATGACATTATCCCAATTGAAATAATTAGTGAATGGTGTTACTCATTCGTACGTTCTTGCTGTAGGTTGTCACCTGCACAAGTGTAGAAATTATGTCTACCTTGTCCATCACTGTATCTTCACTTTTTAGCAGAGTGCCCAACACATAGTAGATGTTTGATAAATGACTGTGGTGGAGTAATGGTATGTGTATAAAATCTTAAGGTCATTTTTTTTCTTTTTTCTTTTTTCTTAGGTTAAAGAAAGACCTGATGTGGGAGTTTATATAAAAGATTTGTCAGCTTACGTGGTAAATAATGCTGATGATATGGATAGAATTATGACACTAGGCCACAAAAATCGTAAGTGTAGTACATAATTGTGATTGAACATTTGTGTGTTGAGAAGGCTTTTAAAAGCCACATTGGTGGGGCGCCTGGGTGTTTCAGTTGGTTAAACGACTGCCTTAGGCTCAGGTCATGATCCCAGCTCTGCATTTGGCTCCCTGCTTGGCAAGAAGCCTGCTCCCTCTCCTGCTCCCCCTGCTTGTATTCCCTCTCTCGCTGTCTCTCTCTGTCAAATAAATAAGTAAAATCTTTAAAAACAAAAAACAAAACTGGTATGGCACTTTGCCCCACAGACACTGGATTTTTTAAGTTTCTGACAACTCTTTCTTCTTGATTATTTACTACGTAGAGAATGTGTATGAATGAAAGAGATCACACCTTGCCTTGTTTGCCGACCACAATTTTGTGTCTTGGTAATACTGCTATATATTTGAAACTCTCATATAGCTAGCTGTCTCTTTTTAGCTATAATAATAGTGGTTACATTTATTGAACACTTACTGTGTGGTAAAAGCTTATGCTAAGTGCTTTCTTTATAAGAAGGATCTTTTTAAAATCCTCAAACTGGACCATGAATGTGCTAAATTCCTATTTTATGATTGAGGAAACCGAGACTTAGTCTAAGTAACTTGTCCAAGGTTATGTACTACTTAGTAAGTGGCAGAGTGAGTATCTGAACCTAGGCCGTTGGTCATCATTAACCAAGCACTTTACTGCCTTTTGTTGACAAAAAAAGCAAACCAAAATTACATGGCATTCTTTTTAATAAGAGTTTGAAGTTTTTGTCTAAAGACTAAAAAGTTGTAGTACTATTTAATACACAGGATGCCCCAGGCCTAGTACTAGTGATGTTGCTAGCAGTAATTAGAGATCAGAGGTAAAAAACAAGAACATAGAAAGTAAACATCTTTTTAAAAGTGTTTTTTGGCTAGACTATAAATCTAGCAAACTCAAGGAAATTAAAGAAAAAAATTAAAAAATCAGTTGCATTCTTATAAACCAAGTAGTAGAGAAAGGTCAAATTGTAACAGAAGAATGAGCAAAAGATGTACATGAATATGTTATTCCCAGAAGAACTATACACAGCAATAAGTATACCATAGGATGTTCAGCTGGGCAAGTAATTGGGAAAATGGGTATTAAAACAACAGTGGGACTTATTTTACCTGTTATTTTGGACGGAGGGATATCTATGTTTGTGACGCTCTGAAGAGATGGGCACTGGTGATGGGAATATCAGGTGCTCCAGCCTCTTTGAAAGGGAGTGTAACAGTATCTGCTGAAATTTAAAAAATGCATTTCTTTTGACCCAGTGTTTCTAATTTTAATATATATCTAGATACATATTGATATATCTATATTGATAAATATCTAGAAAAATATCTTTAGATATAAAAAATGCCTTATTGCACCATTATTTGTAATAGCAAAAAGTTTGATGCAGTCTATCAGTAAAATATTGGTAAATAAGTATGGCACAGAAATACTATGGACTATAATGAAGCTATTAAAAAAACGACTTAAATCTACATGTAGAGACTTGAAAGGTTTTCAAGATATATCATTAAGTGAAAAGAAAGCAAATTACACAATAATATGTACTGCATCATCCTGTTATAGATGTAGAAAGAAGCCAAATTGTTAAACAGTTCTATTTGGGCAAGTGTGTGTGTGTGTGTTTGTGTATCAACTTGTGTGTTTGTTAAATACTGATGAAAGGACATTTAATAGTGGTTACCTTTAGGTAAGGGGAAGTAAGATTGGAGAACAGGGTTACATGGAGCTTTTACTTTATGTTTTTGTATGTCCGGATTTCTGGATTTTTTTTTTTTAATACCAGGAGTATGCTCATGTATTGCTTATTCAAAAAAACCTTTTTTTGACTTACGATTCCATTCACAGTAGTGATTAAAACCACCCCTTAAAAACAAAGCAAAACAAGAAAACCCCACGAAACACCTTCCATTAACAACTGAAAATTTAATTTGGTATGTGAGATTCACTTAAAGAAAACTAAACAATTCTAATGAGAGAAATAAAATGAAGACGAAGGCATTTGAAAACCTAAGAGAGCAGAGGAAAATACTCTTATTTAATAGATTTGAGTCTAAGAATTAGACATTTACGGTATTACAAATATCCAAGTAGAAAATATCCAAGATAATACAGATATCCAAGTAGAAAAGTTCTAACAAAAATACTAATTTTATCATATTGAAATAGAGTAAAATAAGTATTCAGGGGAAAATAGCAGGGGGAGGAAATGTGACAGTAAAAGCTGCTATTTTAAATAGATGAAAAATTGATAAAAATATAAAATTAGCTCCTGTTTTGTCCAGGTGGTCATAGTATAGAAATAGTTAATTTTACACTTAAGAAAATAAGCCTTTCGTTCCATGAACACATACGTGACCTGCCTAGCAATTAAAATGCAAATTTAAAATAGTCCCATTCGCATTGTGGGCACCATTGTAAATTGGCTAATATTTTTGCAGAGTAGGGTTTTTCAGCCATTAAACCATAATCATTTTCTTTAAAAAACTTCTTTCTGAATAGGTAATCCATACACTTGTAAAATTCAGAAGTCTTTCTCCTACCCTTGGGTCTCAGTCACCTAGTTCCCACACCTGGCAGAACTCATTACTTTGTCATGTTCTCTTCCTGATACAGTCTATGTATGCCCAAGCATTTATTTTTAGACAGAGTGCTTGTCCTTTCCTCATGAGTCAGATAATAGTATACTTTCTTCACTTAATGATATTATTTTGGAAATCATTTCACAGTAACACATGGTAGACATTTTAAAGTAACTATATAGTATTTCACTGGATGAATCTACATAATGTATTTACCGAATCTTTTATTCATGGACTTCCGTGTTGTTTTTACTCATGCTGTTATTGACCAATACTGTAGTAAATATTTTTGTATGTATGAGTTTATACACATGCAGTCATATTTCTTTTTCCATACCATCTTGGAAAACATTAAAAATTTAGTTTATTTTCTCCTTCCAAAATAAATATTTCTTTTTAAAGATTTTATTTATTTGACAGAGAGAGGCTCCCAGAATCCTGGGATCACGACCTGAGCTGAAGGCAGATGCTTAACCAACTGAGCCACCCAGGTGCCCCCAAAATAAATATTTGACAAAAATTAAAGCTATGGAACTTTTTTTGTTTTATTTCCATTTTGTGATGTATTAGTAGGTCGGAGCATTGAATCAGCTTGACTGCTGCAAGCGCTTCTCTCCTTAGGGATTGTAATGTTCAGTGTACCGTGTCTGTTGCATTGCTTTGATTTCATAACCGGAAATAAAAATCAGTCACGAATAACATGCTGTACTTAAATTGCAAAAATAATCGGTACTAACATAGTTAATAGGATTTTTTCAAATTACATGTTCTCTCCTACTCCAAATTGAAAAACACTGCTGCAGCGTGGTTTGATAATCACATAGCTATAAAACTATTCCTGCCCTTTGATCTGGTAATTCGGTTTGGAAAATACATCCCATGGACATAATCCTAAAGAGAAAGAATGATGTCCACTCAAAGATGTTCATATTAGTGTTTAATATGTGGACCTAAAATTGAGAAACAATCCCAGATATCTCTTAGGGAGTAGCAAAATCAATTTTAGTAAAATTTGCAAATTGTTTTTTACACGGAAATATAGGAGATAATATTAAATGAAAAAGCCGGAGGATAAAATAATACTCAGTATGTGTATCACTACTGATCAGAAGTTATGAGGTGGTGTTAGATTTTATTTTAGTTTTTTAAAGATTTTACTTTTAAGTAATCTCTGCACCCAACGGGGGGTTCAAACTTAAAACCTGAGATCTAACAATTGATCAAGATTTATTTAAGTATTTTTGGAAAAAATACCTAAGTTTGTAATAGGATTTAAAAGAAAATTTGTGTGGAGTCACAAATCCTTGTATTTTCTTTCACTAATTTTGCTTTTATATTCTTTCATTGAACTTTGCTTTCCTTTATGACTGCAGTTTATATTCTAGTTATCTGACTCCTAATGTAACCATATTCTTATTAAGAGAATACTCAGTCTTCAAATTATAAAATCAGAGCTTGCATGGAAAGTTCTGCATGAATATGTAATAGGAAGATAATTTTGACATTGGCTAAAATTAACAGAATGCTTTTCAAATACTTGGCAATTAAAAAAAAACCCAGTACATGCCTATTATAAAAAAACAGACCTTGCTCTTTATTTACATAATACATTTATGTAAAATATTTATACTTACATAAATGCTTGGTATATTTTGGATGCTTTTGTGTAATAGAAATAGGATTGTACTATATATTCCTTTCTTTATCTCTTTTTTTAGTTCAGATGTTGTGGGTATCTTTCCATGTCATACATACAGATCTGTTTTGTGTTTTTAAAGGACTGTTCAGTAGTCCACAGTATGACTATTTTTTTTAAGATTTTATTTATTTGTTTAGAGAGAGTACGTAAGTGGGGGGAGAGGGAGAGTTCAGTCTCACAACCTGAGCCAAGATCAAGAGTCAGACGCTTAACTGACTAAGCCACCCAGGCTCCCCATGACTGTTCTATAATAGGTTGACCACTGTCCTTTTGGTTGTTTCTGATCTCTTGATATTGCAAACAGTGCTGTACTGAATATCCTGTATCATCTAATGCATATATGCAAATATTTCTGTGATTTAAATTCTTGGAACATAATACTTTTTATAGATAGCTGAAATGGCAATAATTTTTTGAATTATTTAACTTTGTGGGTTTTTTTTTAACCTATGTTATTTTTTCAGTCAGTAATACTTGGGATTGAAATTAAGTATTTTGTCCTAAAATTACCTCTGTAGTATGAGAAACATTACAGATTCTTTTTTTTTTTTTTTTTTTTAAGATTTTTTATTTACTTGGGGGCGCCTGGGTGGCTCAGTCATTAAGCGTCTGCTTTCGGCTCAGGTCATGATCCCAGGGTCCCGGGATCGAGCCCCACATCAGGCTCCCTGCTCCACAGGATGCCTGCTTCTCCCTCTCCCGCTCCCCCTGCTTGTGCTCGTGTTTCTTCTCTCGCTGTGTCTATCTCTGTCAAATAAATAAATAAAATCTTTAAAAAAAAAAAAAAGATTTTTTATTTACTTATTTGACAGAGAAAGAGAGTACAAGTAGGCAGAGCAACAGGCATAGGCAGAGGGAGAAGCAGGCTCCCTGCTGAGCAGAGAGCCTAATGCAGGACTCAATCCCAGGACTCTGGGATCATGACCTGAGCCGAAGGCATATACTTAACCAACTGAGCTACCCAGGCATCCCTACAAATTCTTTTGTTATCAACATAAATTGTCAGAGAAATTTCTAATATTAAATAAATCTATGCTTTTCTGGTTTAGCCATGCTCTCTGGCTCTTCGCTTTGATGAAATTAAGAATTTTAAACCATTCTGGATATTTAATTATTTTAAAAAATACTCCCTCTTGTTATAATTTTTAAGAATTTCCTTCCATTCTTCAAGGTTCTGTTGGTGCAACTAACATGAATGAACATAGTTCCCGTTCCCATGCCATCTTTACAATTACTATAGAATGCAGTGAAAAAGGCGTTGATGGTAACATGCATGTCAGAATGGGGAAACTCCATCTTGTAGATCTTGCTGTAAGTAACAGGACACTACTCAAGGAATAACTCTTGGGATTTTTTGCATTTTATAAGTGAATGAAAATTCACTTAAAAAATTGAAAATGTGTGATTTACATGCAATTTTTAAGTTGTTTACTTGTGTATGTGTTTTTAACTTATTATTTATTATGAAATACTTCCAACATCTACAAAAGTACTAAGAATAGTATGGTCTCCCATGTACCCGTGACCTAACTTCAATCTCTTCATGGCCAGGCCCACTTCATTTCTACCATCAGCCACTTTTTCTATATTATTTTGAAGCAAATTCCAGATACGATAGCAGATTTTTTAGTGTCACATTTTGTTTTAAACTTTCAGAGGAATATTATGTGTTTCTAATTTTAGCTTTATTTCTGTCTTTAGGGTTCAGAAAGACAAGCAAAAACTGGAGCTACTGGACAGCGCCTAAAGGAAGCCACAAAAATCAATCTTTCACTGTCCACCCTTGGTAATGTAATTTCTGCCTTGGTTGATGGAAAAAGCACTCATGTTCCTTATCGCAACTCTAAACTGACTCGTCTTCTTCAGGATTCCTTAGGAGGAAATTCAAAAACCATGATGGTAAGACTTAATTGTAGAATAGTTATCATTTAGGAAAATTTCAGATTTCTGTTTATGCCAATAATTGATATGCATAGCATTTTAAAAACTTGATTATTTCACTTGTGATTTGTGGTTATTCTTTTTCAAGTACACTGTGTGTGCTAATCCATGTAATGGTGTTTGGAAATCCATGTGGTTGATGTTTTCTTGTTCAAGAAGGCCAGAGGAGAACTAACTATGTTTCAAAAATTCTTTTTGATATAGTCATAATGATCATATTAATTTTAACTGCCTCAAGTGTAAAATGTTTTGTATTCCTAATTCAACAGTGTGCAAATATTGGGCCAGCAGATTACAATTATGATGAAACTATCAGTACATTACGGTATGCTAACCGTGCTAAGAATATTAAAAATAAAGCTAGAATTAATGAAGACCCAAAGGATGCTTTGCTTCGCCAGTTTCAGAAAGAAATAGAGGAACTGAAAAAAAAGCTTGAAGAAGGTAACTTTTTCTCAAAATATTAATGTGAATGTTGCCTAAAGATACGTTGCTTGACCACTAAGTGTTCTAATTAAAAAACTTCCTAAAATTCTTTGAGCATCTAACTTTGATACTTAAAGCAATATTTCTGCAAGGTAACTTGATATACACTTCAGCATTTTCATATTAAGTTTAAGAATAATTATGTAATATTTGTGTATGTGATTTTTAAAAATTCATTTAATTTAAACCTCCATCTCAGTCATCCCAGTCCCCATATCCTTTTATAGATTTCATTTGACCACTTACTAAATGATGAATTTTTTTTGTCTTTGTATAAGAGCAAGTTTTACCATATACGTATTTAGGTGAAAATGACCCAGAGTTCTTTGTGAAAGATTTCAGTCACTATTATTCAAAGTAAAGAAACCTATTAGAGGTAAACAGAATTTACTATAAGTAAAAATTCATTGTGTGACTTTGAAAATGTGCTTTCATGCTTGAATTTGAACGTGAGATTCTGATTGAGGAATCCTTTTGTAACAAGATGTTAGAAGGTTAGAAAGTTTGCAGACCTTGTTCATGAGGATGAGAAATTTACGGACTATCATTAAGTACTCAGGTGACTCTCTACACTTTTATGCTAAGAACTGTTTGGCATAGGGCTCCTTTTCATTCCAGGTAAACAAAGGGCTTTAGAATAGGTTTTTTGTTGTTGGTTTTTCGTTTTTTTACAGTTTATGGGGAAACTGGATAGAACAGATGTGAATTGCAGAGATGCCACTGTCACAGATGTTTGGAAAGGGTACTTAATAAACTTGAGTAAAATTAGTGAGGAAAAGCAGTAATTGAGCTGCCTCTTAGATAATGAAATTTGGTATTTTAAATGTGACCACTAGGTGGTATTTATAGTCAATATGTTTTAAAGATTTAAAATTTCTTAGATTTGTTAACATTTAATTCACACCTTTATTTTGGTGCCTTTATTTTTTTTACATTTTTTCAGTGTGACAAAATAAGCATAACGTAAAATTTACCATTTTAACTATTGTTATTCTGTGGCATTAAGTATGTTAACATTGTTTGGAACCATTACCATCATCCATCCCTAAAACTTTTTAATCATCCCCAAATGAAATTCTGTACCCATTAAACATTAACTCTCCATCCCCCTCTCTGCCTCAGCCCCTGGTAACCACTATTTTATCTCTGAATTTGACTATTTTAGATAACTCATATGAGTAGAATCATATAATATGTATGCTTTTGTATCTAGCTTATTTTATCTAGCATAATGTCTTCAAGGTTCATCCATATCATAGCATGCGTCAGGATTTCCTTTTTAAGGCTTGTATATACCACATTTTGTTTATCCATTCGTCTTTTGGTGGACACGTGTATTGTTTCTGCCTTTTGAGTACTGTAAATAATCTGGCTACGAATGTGGGTGTACAGATATATGTTTGAGTTCTTGCTTTCAATTCCTTTCAGTATATACCCAGAAATGGAATTAATCGATCCTGGGGTAATTTCTGACTTCATTTTTAAGACATTTGATTTCACTGATGCTTATGACATTTGTTTTTATAATCCAGTTAACAGAGCGTTATAATATGGTAAATACAGTTGATCATATAAACAATAAAAATCAGGCAAAAACATTAAAAGAATAATTTCCAAAAATTTTTATAGACTTCAAGAAAACTTGGAAGTATACTGAGTTCCTATATACTCATCACCCAGCTTCCCCTTATGTTAACATCTTATATGACTGGAACATCTTACAGTGAACATCTTATAGTTATTGGAACCAGGAATTTTACATTGATTCAGACTTATTAACTAATCTTTTGATCTTACTCAGATGTTGAGTTTGCCTTCTAGTGCCCTTTTTCTCCAGTCCAGGATGCACTGTAGCATCACATACTGCATTTAGTTGTCTCCTCCATTCTCCAGTTCCTCATCTTTCTCTTTCTTTCATGGTCTTGACACTGTAAAAGTCACATATTAGGAGAATGTTCCTCAATTTGGGTCATCTGTAGTTCTCTCATAATTATTCTTCAAGGTGTCTTCACCCTAAATTCTATAATTTCACATTTTCCCATGAACTCAAAGTGTGTCTTGTGGGGAGATACTTTTGAAACTACTAAAAGGTCCTGTTTCTGATCATACTTTTCCTCCACTAATTTGAGCATCCATCGGGTTCCTGCCAGCAACAGTAATTCTGTGGCATTTGCTTCCTGGTGACTTTGTCTTCTCAGCATTCCTTCTAATGTTTAATTCCTTCTAATGTTTGGAATTCTATTGTAAGGGAGAGTAGTCCCTCCTCCCCCACTTGTTTATTTATTTATGTCAGTATTGACTCATGGATATTTATTTTAGTATGTGCATTAGAATACAATAATATCATCATTTGTTTTATTGCTCAGATTGTTTGAGCTTTTGCTGTAGGAGCTCCTGAATTCAGGGTAGTTGCTATATCCTTTCAGCATGCTTCCATCAGTTTTTTGATTTTTGGTTTTGAGTGCTTCTTTATTTCTGGCACCACAGATGTTTTAGGCTCATTTTATACGTTCCCTACCCTGGTGTACAACCATCTATTTCTCCCTAACTCCTTTCAGTGGAGAATGGTATTTAGAAACCAAGACTTGGGCATTAGGTGCACTCTTTGATACCAGGGTGTCACTGTTACTAGGCCTGAAGAAAATATTTTTAATGAATTCTTTCTTCCAATAGCCTTATCTCTTCCTATCCATTATTTACTGGTTCAGATATTATCTTTTGTGATTAGCGTATATTTATTTTTTCCCCAAATACCTGCTTTTTTAGACATTTTATACAGGGACAGTGTTATTTTTATTTTTATTATTTTTTGGGGGGGACTGTTATTTTTAAATAACTGTTTTGAAGGTAATACAGTACTGATCTGCATTACTAGTTTCTAATTAAAATTTAATTATACCTTTTGATTTTTTTTATACTCTTTGTACAAATAAGCCTTTCTTCTTTTCTTTTGATATAGTCCTGAAAGTGGGATCATTGTGTTAGATGAGTTTTATCGTTTTTTAAAAATATACAGGTTGAATGAATTTTTAAAAATCTTACAGGGGTGCCTGGCTGGCTTAGTTGGTGGAGCCTGTGACTCTTGATCTCAGGGTTTTGAGTTTGAGCCCCATGTTGGGTGTAGAGATGACTTAAAGAATATTTTAAAAATAAAATCTTATGCAGAAAACTGAGGAGAAAATACTCCCCCAAAGTGATCACTTTTTTAAAAAACTGAAATAATGACTTTAACTTGAAACTTTTATATATACGTAGAACTTTAATAATTTGAAATTTTAAGTAGATCAGAATTTTTTTTGAAGATTTTATTTGAGAGAGCGAGAGAGGGAGCACAAGCAGGGGGGAGCAGGGGTGGGGGCGTGGAGAGCATGAGTGGGGAGGGGGGAGCACGAGCAGGTGGGTGCACTAGGCTGGGAGCCAGATGTGGGGCTCCATCCCAGGACCGTAGGATCATGACCTGAACTGAAGGCAGACGCTTAACCGAGTGAGCCGCCCAGGCGCCCCTTAAGTTGATCAGAATTTAACTTCTCTTTAGGAACTTTAAAATAAAGCCTCTGTGTACATTATATCTTTTCTTGAGGCTAGCATGCGATATACTGTTTAGGAATATTAAAGTAAGCTTTGATTAGGGCAACAAACTTAAGAAAATTGATGCAGGCTATAATCTGGTATAGAATATAAATCGTTTTGTAAAATTTCTGTTCAAGGGGAAGAAATATCAGGCTCTGATATCAGTGGGTCGGAGGAGGAGGATGATGAAGAGGGCGAGGTTGGAGAAGATGGAGAGAAGAGGAAAAAAAGAAGGGGTAAGTTCTTTTTAGTGTTCTAGAAATTAACTGGGATTGTTGCGGTAAATATGGTTTAACCTTCATCTGAGTGCATGCCTTTTCTTTTGCCATTTTTAGTTATGATAGCAATTCACACAGAGGAAATATGCCACGTACATGATTAACTTTGCCTTATTTTTTTCTCCCATGCTGATCTCCTACTTACAGTTGAATCATCATACCATATGTTCTGTCTTTTACAGTTTAGAATTGTAAAAAGCTGTGATAGCGGTTATACCATGTAAAGATTTCATTCAGGGTTTTAATTTTATGTAGGGACTTTGATTTGTGTTGGGAACCTAAAATTTTTTTTAGGAAATCAAGATAATGAGTTTTTCTCAAGGATGGTTAGGCTTTAGAAGTCACTAAATTTTTAAATGATGAACTTGTATGAGGATTCTATTTTTTTAATTTAATACTTTGCTTTATAAAATGTACTTTCATTCTTACTCTTTTATGGGGCATTTGTTGCCAAGTATGAAGTAAGTTTGTATTTATTGTGATAGAGATACAGATAACAGGCAAAAGAGAGACACATTATAATGGCCCACTTTTCAAACATTTTTGCTCTTAATGTTTATTTGTTTCAGAACTCTCTTCCATTAATGTGGATCATTAATGTGTGGATCATTGTTTTCAAGCTGGTGCATATTTTGCTTGTCTTATTAAAATGATCTTGCTGAAAATAAACCCAGGAGGTCCAAATTTTAAAACCAAAGGTTCTGTAATTTCAAAAGACAGGAAGAGCATGATTTAGAGCAAGAGCTGGCCAGCTGTGGTCTACTGGCCAAATCTGGCCCATCACCTGTTTTTATAAATAAAATTTTATTAAATATCCATGCTCATTTGTTTGCCTATGGTGTACAGCTGCTTTCAGATGAGGCTGTATGGCCCACAAAGCCTAAAGCACTTATTATCTGTCCCTTAACAGAAAATGCTTGCTGTCCCATTATTTAGTTAAATGGCTTTGTGTTCATACTTATTTTTTCACAGACTGTTCATAGCTAAAGCAGATCATAGATTTGTTTAAAATAAAATTTAAAATAGAAAATGCCATTGCTTAATATGTTAAAATATTTATTAGCAGGATACCTTCCTTCTAGACTTAGAGATTTGAAAATTTTTAGTGAGCCTTTCATAGTTCTGCCATGAAACCTGAAACATACATATTTATATCCAGTCGTTTGATGTTTTGGCGGAGAGTGAAATTGGAAATAAACCAAGCTGTCATGATGATGAAGGGTAGTTCATCATCCCTGTAGTTTTAACGGTGCATAACTTTAAATTTTAAAACTAACTTCCTGTAACTTACCAGGTAAATAGTTCAAGCAGACTTAAATGTCACCAAATGCCTTATTTTTTATTCATGTCGTTCCAACCCTCTGAATTACTATGTTGTAAGTGGGTATTGGGATTTGCCCACAGTAGATGCTTAAAGGAATCTGGTGTCTATTTGCCCCGTCTAGCTTTGTAACTAGAGAATACTGAGTAGTCTACCAAGACTGGTATTAAGGGAAAGTACATTTTGGTTCTTTAATGCAAAGCTTGATTGTTCTTTAAAATTCTCTCTCTGGCACTGAATTTTCCTCTGTGTGTGTGTTCATTTTCTTGTTTCCTCTTTCTTTGGTTCCCGTCGGGCTCACTTCTTTGTCTTCCAGGCAGTAGCAGCAGCAGTAGTTCAGACTCCACATGTTCTGTCATAGAGAAACCTCGGGATAAGTCCTTGCCTAGTGAGTGGTAGCTCTTAAATTCTCTCACAGAGCTTTGGCTTTTCCATAACCCCTGGGCTTCATTGGAGAAATGCTGCACTGCTCCCCGTCATTACTTCAAGAATACACGTTGGACTCAGTAGGACAAAGCATGTGATGATTGCCCCCTTCCTCATCGCTTCCAGTTAACTGTAATTGTTAAAACGTGTGCTTAGGCTTATGTTTGAGACAATGGAAGAGAGATTCATGCTTTTGCAATTGAGATAATGTAAAGAGAGCTAGTAAGCTGTATAAAAGAATAATTCTTATGGTTCCTTTTTATGTTTCAGGATAAACTTCCAATCCTAGTCGGTATAAGGGACATGCAGTAATTTTCTGATTTTCTAAAAGTACAAATTACATTTGGCAATACACCAGTGCCCATTATAACATGTCTAAAGTTATAAAGATTTGATGCTTTGGTGTCCCATTCTTAGGGGTAGCTTAAGATTGAAAGCTCCCAAATGAAGAAAAATATAAAGTTTGAAGCAAGTAAAGATATATTGGATAATAATTTTATTTCAAATGGCCACTTTTCTCTTTCTCAACTACCTGATTGCGCTTAAGAAACTTTCTAATCTGTGATTAGAGAATTCAGATCCACAAGAAGTTGTTTATGCAGGATCTGTCTAGACATATTTCAGTCACAGAGTCTCTTTCTTAAACCTTAAATCAGTTGAAAAGTATTGCTAATTTTACTTATATTTTTAGAAGAAAAGGTAATTGATGTTTTTTTCTACTAGATTGCAGCTTACTGCCTTTTAAAGCATTATCTGTGTATTTACTTTTCTAAAACTAATAACAAACACGTTTGGTTATTCTTAATGCATTTAGCTGTCTAGAGGAAGAATTCCAAGAATATTAGGAATCGTTTTCTCTCTTGACAACTCTTACATATTACCAAAACAATTAATTTTATAGGACAATTTATAAAATACAAGAAATCGCTTTAGAAACCATTTAGAGGTATTATTTTGTATTATAAACTGTCAGATTTGAGAAAATACTTGAGTGGCATTATAGTTTAAGTTTCTGTTTTAAAATTTACCTTAATCTTTACAGAGTAGTTATGTGAAAGTATGTTATGAAATGAGCTCAGTTCATGCAGTTTTAGTCACTGTTTGTGTACCTAGCACATAACATTAAGTTCTTCTGTTGTGATGTGGGCGTGTTGGTGAAGTGGAAAAATAGTTTTCCCAGCATGTGGTTGCTGTGTGTAATGTGTATGTCCCTTCCCTTTTAAAAATACGAATGGCTTTTTTTTAAGGTGTTCTTTGCTTGAATCATCAGTTGATCATTTACCTCTGTGGAATCATAATTACCCTTAACAATCTACTAATAGATTGAATGCAAGTTCGTTATTATACAGGTGTACTTCACTTTATGCAATTAATTTTTTTCTGAAAAAATAGCTTATAAATCAAATTGGAAAATCAAATCGGAAAATCAAATCTATTGGGAGAACTTGCTGTCCTTAACATTTCTTCATTGTCCTTTTGTTAATCAAATTATCACTGTGCAAACTACTATAATCCAATTTATCTCTTTAGTTGCTTGAGGTTTTTGTGTTGGATTTTCTTAAAGGGGAGGCACACCTGTATGGGATCTTTATATTAGAACATTGAATTGGGAAATTTTATAAAGTGACAATGCAAATTTTGCTACTTTTAACTTACTAATTTTTTAAATTGGCATAATTTTCTGTTTTGTTCTTTTAGATTACTTCGCAGATCTTAGCAGGTTCCCAATTCCATGTGTACCATTAGTATAACCACTTGGTGCTGAACTATTATATTTGCAGGAGTCTGGGAGTCATTGTGAGCTCTTGAGATTGAGACTAAGATTTCAATTCAAATCAATCTTATTTGCTTAAATTACATCTCTGTGTTGAATATGCTTTTCTTTTTACATAAAGCTGCTCTTCTTCGGTTTTGATAATGATTTGATTTATTTCTATATTTGTACTGTAAATAAATGCTATTAAACATTTTTCTTTGTTTTACAAAGGAAATAATGTTTTTCTTTTTTTCCTCTTCATCTCTGTGCATATGCTTCCTGTCTACGATTTGCTTACTACTCTTACTGAAAGATCAAGCAGGTTGGTGTGATTGATTTGCACTCCATGTGGTACAAATTATTTAAACTCTAAAGAACTTTGTTATTTAACTGCATTACATTTTTTAAATTTAATTTTTTTCAAGGTAAGTATCTGTCTTTTGTATTTAAAAAAATAAACAGTAGCTTTTTTTTTTAACCTTTTCTCCTAAATTAAAAAAAATTTCATTTAAATTTTTGTTCAGGAAGATATTAGGAACATTTTTGTTTCCAAATGATCTTTTTAGAAGAACAATTCAGAAGTATTAGATTGACAGTGACAACCACACTGGATTCTCTAGACCTAATTGACAAAAGAGACAAATAGAACACCAGAAGCAGATGACATGGTCTTTTTTCCTAAATTTTTAAAGACCCATTAAGCCAAATTTTGGTAATACAAATATAAATGATTTTCACTTTCAAGCATTTTTTTTTTTTAAAGCAAGGAATCAAATGCGTGGTTATTGAGTGCTTATGTAATGAAAATAAAATTCAGTTAAGTCTTCCTGAAATTCTTCCCCTTAACTTTATCTTGCCAAAGTTCATTTTGACAGTTTTGGTTGGAACACATGGCAAAGGCAACTAAAAGTATTACTACTCCTGTTTGGCTTAATTAAATACTGTATGACATCACCATTTAAAAAAAAAGATTTATTTACCTGAAATTTTGTGTTGAATTGTGTCGTGCAGTATTAGAAGAAGGGTTTTTGGTTGGTTTGTTTAAGATTTTTAGGAAATCTTTAAAAAAACAATCTAAAAGTGACTTTTAGTGATGTCATGATTTTAAGTGCCTGGTTAGGAAATTCGAAATATATTCACATTTAAGCCTAATATATTATTTGGAAAGAAATACAATGATTTATCTGAATAATACTGGCTAGAAATTCTGTTACTTAAATACGAAACTTTTGAAACTGAGCCTAGCTATAAATGCATGGTCATCTTTATGAGAATGTTGTAAGAGCACATTAAGATTTTTGCTGCTAAAGCATCAGTTGGAAAATACTACCTGAATGGTTCTGAATAACTAATAAAATTCAGGCTTAGTAGTAATTCATCAACAGGTTGTGCATTTGTATTTCTACATGTAATATCTTTTTGTTTTACTGCCTCTTAATGGGGTTGGAAACTGCAGGTTTTTAACTGTTAACCAAACAATTGGAACCCTACAAGCCTAAAAATTAATGTGCATATGTTTATCAGATCATTTCCACTATACGGTTAGTGTATCCATGTCTTCACACAGAGGTTTTTTTGTCTTAACATACTCGCCATTTTTTCTTTAAATATTTGTAATTCTGAGGTGGAAAGTAAGTTATAATTTTTTAATGCATGCACTTTATTTATTTTTAAAGATTTTATTTTTACCTAGTCTCTGTACTCACCATGGGGTTCAAACTCACAACCCCAAGATCAAGAGTCGGATGCTCTACCAGCTACACTAGCCAGGCACTGTCTGCATGCATTTAACTTTATACTCGAATTTACACTTTTCCCCTTCAAATTTCTAAGAAATAGTACTACTGATCAGAAATCCTTTCTAGGAGTTCACTGGGAACAGGAATTAGATTACTTTTTAAAATTATTTTTTTAACAGCATAAATCAGGACATTCAATACAGGTGACTGTGCCAAAGAAGCCAACATATTCAGGTCTACATCCTGACTTTTGGAATGCAATGAATCACACCACACCAAAGCATGAATTTGGATCAGTGCTCTTATTTACTCTTTTATTTAACTGACTTGTTTTGTGGCTTAAGTTTGCATTAGACTTTTATTTCTATAGAAATGAAGGGTAATATATTTTAAACCCTTGGGTTTTTTTAAATATAATTGTATCCTAAAGATTTAAAGTCTATGAGTAATTCTTCATCTCATGGTTCCTGAAAGTATATAGTCAGATATATATCTGCATCCTCATTATCTTTCAGTTCTCTTTCCTTGTTAGCCGGAGGGGCTAGCTTTTGGGTGGAGACATTAACAATTTATAGACTCCTCAGGTTTACATTCTTCTGTGGTCCTTTGGGAAGGAAGTTAAGAATGACAGAAAGCTTTCAGGAGAGCCTCACACCAATTCTACGAAAAGTTTGATTGTTTTTCTAAAGGAAAGTATGTTTCAAAGAAATTGTATTACCAGAAATGAATTATATTTGACTCAGTTTCATAACCAGTTTAATAACCTAGTTTTTTATTTTCTTTTTGATTTTTCATTTTAATTTCATGATTTTCAAATTCATTCAATTAGCTTTGACTGAACATCCGTTGTGTGTATATGAAACACTCTGCTAGGCACTATAGTCAAAATAATCAATTGGAAGCCGTGTTTCCAGCTTTATTATTTGGTAGTATTTCTACTTATATTTGATACTTGGCATATTTAAAATGGCTTAGGTTTAGGATCCTGAGTTTGACAAAGTAACAAGCTATTTTAGTTGCTCATTTAAGATGTGATGATAGATCATGGTAGCTCAGCAAGTATAAAATGCCTGGTTAATTATAATGTAACCATTATATAATTAGTATAGAACTTCGTCCTTTAAGGTATACTATGAGATGAAATACTTCCAAATAATTTTATTAGACATAAATTTTAGAAAAACTCTGAAGATATATATTAGAAACTCGTTGCTATAAATTTGGCCTGACACTTTTGTCTGTGCAATTTATGCTATATGTGACTTCTGTCTATTCATCTATTTTAATAAATTTTGGGGAGGTATTTGGGAAGCCACTTGATTTTATACCTAGTTATCAGAAAAAGGTAACTAAATAAACTTATTCCTTTTTTTTGTTTTGTTTTGTTTTTTCTGTTTGTTTGATCTTACTGCTTTTTTGAATATATATCTTATTTGGGAACCCGTAGATCTTTGTTTTTTTAAATTTATTTGGCCCTTTATTAACCTTTCTCTTTTTTTTCCCCCCTACTTACCTGTTTTGCTTCTCTTTCACGTGCTTTTGTTCTTAGTTATTATTGCAGAGTTACACATTTTGTTTAGCAATTATTCTAGGAACATAATAAATAGAAATCAAATATTTGATTTCCTTCAAATGTTGATATTTTGTATTATTGAGGAATGTATCTTATATAATTGAAGATAATTTATACAAGTCTGAAAAATTGGCTCTAAAGTGATTGTTGGAATTAAATGACTCATATAGGTAAAAAGAAAGTGTCCCCAGATAAGATGGTTGAAATGCAAGCAAAAATTGATGAGGAGAGAAAAGCACTTGAAACAAAGCTTGATATGGAAGAAGAAGAAAGAAACAAGGCTAGAGCTGAATTAGAGAAACGGGAGAAAGATCTTCTTAAGGCCCAGTGAGTATTACTTAATTGAGTTGGATTCGTGATTTAAATTTCTGGTATTTTTCATGGGATATATGAGAAAGAAAATTGAATAGTAATTAAAAGCCTGATTTTTGTCTCCAGAATAGATTTTTTTTGGATAGAGGGTTTTGTTGTATGTGTTCTGTTTCCAAAAGTTACATCTGTTTTTATTATTTCACCTCTATGTCGGAGGAAAAATTATCAGTGAATTTGAGTGTTATAGATTAAATCATAAGTTAATTTATACTACCCTGTGATATAATTTGATAGCGTTGTTACATAATTATATCCCAATTTTGAAATTTTGCATCCAAATACCTGTAAAGTTTTGGGAAATGATATTGGTAGAATAGTAGATAATCGATGGATATCCTCATTTTTAATCAACAGACAAGAACATCAGTCTTTGCTAGAGAAATTATCTGCACTGGAGAAGAAGGTAATTGTGGGTGGTGTTGATTTGTTGGCAAAAGCTGAGGAACAAGAGAAACTTCTTGAAGAATCTAATATGGAACTGGAAGAACGGAGGAAAAGAGCAGAGCAACTTCGCAGAGAACTTGAGGAAAAAGAGGTAATGTGACTTTTTGGTTTCGGTTGACACTTTGCCTTAGGTATTTAACTCCTCTAGTGAAAAGCTTTATATCCACCATCTTTAATTAATTAGGTATAGTGGACACATAGTGTTACACTAGTTTCAGATGTACAACTTCAGATGTAGAGTGATTAAACTTTGTTATTCTGTGCTCACCACAGGGTAGTTGTCATCTGTCACCATATAATCCTATTATAGTACGATCGACTATATTCCCTATGCTGTACCTTTCATCTCCACGACTTATTCTGTACCTCCCACTCCCCTTCACCAATTTTCTTGTTTCCCGCCAGGCCCAGCCATCAGTTTGTTTTCTATAGCGATGGGTCTGTTTCTGCTTTTTGTTTGTTCATTTGTTTTGGTTTTTAGATTGCACATAGAAGTGATATCATATGGTATTTGTCTTGTATCTATAATCTTAGTAAAATTTTAAAGCAGATCTGTGAATTGTTTTGAAAGATATTAGTTGCTAAAGATTTTTATCATTTGTTAAATAATTAAATTTTTGATTTAATGAAGAAAATTCTAAAGTTTATTATTTTTTGTTGTAGCAAGAACGCTTGGATATTGAAGAAAAATATACCAGCTTGCAAGAGGAAGCACAGGGAAAAACCAAGAAATTAAAGAAAGTTTGGACTATGCTGATGGCTGCCAAATCAGAGGTTGGTCTCCTAGAAATTACCTATAAATGTAGCTCTGAATTAAAAAAATTTCTTTGAGTAAGTATGATTAAAAATCCTGAAGAGATCTTAATATATGCTTACAATTTTAAAGAAATAACATTTTCTTCTTTGTGCTCAATTTCATACTTTAGCTATTAAGCTATATTGTATATTTCCAACCTTAAAAACATGGAAATAGACAGTAATGGATAGCGTCATTCTGTCCATTGTTTGTGAAGGAACTGAGTAAGCTCTTACAGGGTTTCTTAGGCCGGTGCCTGTATCAGTTGGAACTGTTTTATATTAAAAATCTTGTTTGCCCTTAATATTTTTATTGATTTTCTGGTAGATGGCTGATCTCCAACAGGAGCATCAGAGGGAAATTGAAGGCCTACTGGAGAATATTCGACAACTTAGCCGGGAGCTCCGACTTCAGATGCTTATCATTGATAACTTCATACCTCAAGATTATCAGGTAAGAGGGAAGTTCCCTGTTTTAGATATTACATCACTGGTTGGCGTGAAGAAATAAGGAATGTAAATTCTAATTTAATTGATGGTAAATATTTACATTTCCGTTGTTGACAGTAAAATTTTCTTGAACTAATGCCATCACGTTTCTGCTGTTAACATTTCTTAAACATAATTCTCTAAGTAGGTAAGTAAGAATTTCTCAGCCCTTTGGAGGAACCTAGATTTATGTAATTGCATTCAGAATCAAGGTATATTCTTACATAATTTATACATTCAGTATAAGTTTATAAATAGAATAAACAGAACTCCTTTGCTAATTTTTCTCCCTGCTTATGGATGCCAGGTGGGTGTGTGTGTGTGTGTGTGTGTGTGTGAGTGAGGGCATAGTGTTGTGTAAATGATAAACATAACATAAAATTTACCTCCCCTCCCCTCCGGCCCGGCCCCCCTAAAATTTACCTTTTTAAACTATTTTTAAGAATACAGTTCAGGTGGGGCACCTGGGTGGCTCAGTGAGTTAAAGCCTCTGCCTTTGGCTCAGGTCATGATCTCAGGGTCCTGGAATCGAGCCCTGCATCGGGCTCTCTGCTCAGCAGGGAGCCTGCTTTCCCCTCTCTCTGCCTGCCTCTGCCTACTTGTGATCTCTCTCTCTCTCTCTCTCTCTCTCTCTCAAATAAATAAATAAAATCTTAAAAAAAAAAAAAAGCAGTTGAGGGGCGCCTGGGTGGCTCAGTCAGTTAAGCGTCTGATTCTTGATTTCAGCTTAGGTCATGATCTCAGAATTGTGAGATCGAGCCCTGCATCCAGCTCTGTGCTCAGTGGGGAGTCTGCTTGATATTGTCTTTCTCCCTCTGCCCTTCCCTCCTCTCTCTTTCTCTCCTTCTCTCTCTCCAAAATAACTAAATCTTGAAAGAAAAAAAAAATATAGTTAAGTGACATTAAGTACATTCACAGTGTTTTGCAGTCATTACTGCCATCCATCTCCAGGTGGATGCTGATTCTTAATTCTAGTAACTTTAAAATCTCAGCCTTTCTTTTTCTTTACTCAAAATTTCCATTTCTCTAGTACATTTTAGGAAACCTTAAA
This sequence comes from Potos flavus, assembly GCA_028534135.1. Lineage (NCBI taxonomy): Eukaryota > Metazoa > Chordata > Mammalia > Carnivora > Procyonidae > Potos > Potos flavus. The sequence goes on along the minus strand of CM052895.1, from coordinate 19,259,133 downwards.
TACTGATTTTTCAAAAATTTGAGTGTCTATATAGCTTAAAGATTTTTTTCTGAAAATAAGCCTTAATATTTTTTTCCTCTGGATCTCAGGTGCACAGAATTAATTATTGGTTAATGGTGCATTCTCCTTATTGGTCCTTGGATAACCTGGTTTTATTTAGTTGGTTAGTTTTTGTATGTTCGTTTGTTTTGGTTATTTTGTAGTGAACTTGTCATGAATAACAAAAGCAAATACCATGACAGTAACCTACTTCTAACCAAATGGTTTCCCTCTTCTCTTTTCCATCCCTTTGCCTCTTCCAACTCAAGGTAACCATCATCCTGAATCCCATGTTCTTCATGTTCTTTCCTTGCTTTTTATGTAAGAATATAGTTTACTTGCATTTACATGTATTCTTTCAAAGTCTACATTTTTAAATGTATTAAAAAGTTATAATGCAGTATATAATGTTTTGAGGCATCTTTTTTTACTTAATATATTAAGATTTTAGTTTTGTGAATATTTTCTAGTATTTCAAATGTTATTAAATATTAAAAGTAGACCATCTTTGACTCTTAAAAGGAAATGATTGAAAACTACGTCCATTGGAATGAAGACATAGGAGAATGGCAGCTAGTGAGTATTACCTTCATCCTTTCATGAAATACGTATGGACTGTTTCCTATAGACTGGATCTGTGCTGGCTACAAGGGGAGAAGGATGATCCCGAGAATGAATCAGATAAGACTCCACTAGGGTGGATACGATGTTTTCCTAATTAATGATATTATAACACACAAACTTTTCAGGGGAAATGGTGTAGTTTGGGGCTTCATAGGACTGTATGACCTGTAAATCTCTTTCTTTTCCAGCCTTCAAATTTTGAGCACGTTTTATAAGCATAACATCAGTATATCTCAAAGTAATTTGCCTTATTTACAGTATTAATTGCTAATTAAGACATTTTTCCTCCCTCCCCTTTTTTTCCTTTTTTGAGAAATGTGTTGCCTACACAGGAAATAATATGAGGAAGCAGACTCCAGCTCCTGATAAAAAGGAGAAAGATGTAAGAGTGTTTTCTTTTCTTTTTTTTTTTTAAATATAACTACAGTTCCTTTTTTAGGAATGTGATGTGGGTCACTAAATTGTGTTATCAATATGATATAAATTAATCAGCTCTGCTGAAAAATAGGCGGGTCTCTTGGGAAAAGAAGCCCCAGGAGGCGTGATAGAGGACTTTCTGCTCCCCTCAGTCACGAGGACAGGCTTATGCTTTATATGACACGAGGGGCATGGCAGCTTCTTCAGAGCACTCTCCACCACCTCTCCAGGCTGTGGGGGGGATAGTTAGAGACCAGAATGGGTCTGTACTTCTCCAAGCTAGTCCTTGACTTGGGTTAGCAAGAGCAGCAGCTGCAGGGAAAACAGCAACAGTTTCCCTTACCTACAAAGGAATTTATAGTGTGTCGGGGTTTCTTCTTTATCACCCCTTGGTGTACATTTGAGACAAATGGCATTAGAAGAAGATATCCTTAGACATTTCTTTGGTCTTGTGTTCAGGCTTTTTCCAGAAGTTTGTTCAGTATTTTACATCTTCCTGCCACATCTGGTTTAAATCCTTCCTGTAAGAGTGTTTTGTGTTTGTTCCCTTTACTTAGCCCTTTGAAGTGGACCTTTCCCACGTGTATCTTGCCTACACTGAGGAGAGCCTCCGGCAGTCCTTGATGAAATTAGAGAGGCCACGGACTTCGAAGGGGAAAGCAAGGCCAAAGACAGGGCGAAGGTAAGGATTGCCTTTCAGTACTAGGAAATAAAGGCAGCAGGATATTCACATTAGCATATTTAGAGGAAAGTTAGTTAATGTAATAAATATTTTAGCTCTATTAAAAAGCTGCATTTTAGATGTATTTAAATAAATATTAGAGTCCTTATGTAGTTATGATTTGAGTAAGTAAAAACTAAAGAATTCAGTCTTCAACTTCTTTAGCCCTCCTTAGTAATAGAGTTTATTTTTAATTTGCTTCATTGCATCCAAATGTATTAGAAGTCATCTATTATCTTAATCCCTTAATTCTTTTTTTAATCCCTTAATTCTTAATAATAATTCTTCTAGTGAGATGCCAATTGATTTGCCCTGTCAACTCCCAAGGTCTTGTATTTGCTCTCTGGCTTTTCTATCAGACACATAGCCCCAAGAACCTTGACCTTCTCAGTCACCAGTTAAAGAAAACTTGTCTGCACATCTTTCCCTTTCCTTTGAGTGCTGGTTTTGACTATCGAGTAGTCTATATGTATCATAACAAGCCCAGGGAAATCAGGGCTGGAGCTTATTTCTTCTCTCCCTTCCCTACATCAGGTACTATTCTGCTTATTTAAACTGATTGTAATACGTGGGGCTCCTGAAATGATAGGAAACAATAAGCTTATTTATTCCCCTACTTTTGAATGTAGAGACTTCTGAGTTACATGTAAGATGAAGTTGTATGGTTTTAATATTTTTTGTGTTACTCATATCATAGGTATAACCTAACATTTATAAATTTGGTATAGTTGAACTTAGGAGGAATCAGTAGCATTTTAAAAGTGTACAAGGTTTTACCTTTTTTAGCATTTAGGTGCCAGTTGTTAAAAACTTCATATGTCAGTGGAAGCGAGGTGTGTAATATTTAGTGAATGAAGAAATCAAAGAAACACAAATCCAGTTAGGTCTTTTGTTTTTCCATTTTTTAATAGAGATATTTTCCTCTTGTTTCTTACTAACATCGTTAGTAAGAAAAATTACAGTGCAAGGGTGATGATAAGCAGTAAGGCAGTTGGCCTCAGCATGGGAGAAAAATAGGCAGTGGCTGGGACTGGGGCGAAGTGGAGAGTGGTCTGTCTGAAGTAAGTGGCTACTACCCCCTGTTCCTAGTTAGTTTGGGGAATAAAGGACCTGTTGTTTCTGGATCTTCTTGTTTCAAAGGAGGAGCAAGAAATCCAGATTATTTACATGACATTTCATAGTTTTTAGTCACTTTTTTTTTTTAACCATAAGGACCTAAAACAATTTGATAAGGTACGTGGTTACAGTTTTCAGAATGCTCAGTTACAAATATTTATTTTATGGTTTAATATAAAAAAAGTTCACCTACATTAGATGAGCCACACTTATTCTCTGTGTACTAGAATTAGCCTCTGTATTATGAAAACAATAGATGGCCATAAACATAGGTAAATATACATAATATAAGGTTTATTGATATTTCATTACTTTACCTGATAATGTTCAATGGGATATCCTCATTAGAAATGCACAGTTCAATGCGCCAAGCAAAATTCCAGTGAACACAGTTCGTTCATGTAGCATTTCCATTGATTGCTCCCCACACATTGTCTGTAAGGTGTTGCTTCAGGTAATTTCTGCCTCTCTTTTTCACTGAATGAATCTGTACCTTTAGCATGCCCCAGAACAGATAGTCAAGAGATTCAGGTCTGACAAGCATGCAGCCCACTTGGCATGGCCTGTCTAGTCCAGTTTTAGAAGTTTTCATCCACTCAGTCCCTTACATTCTGGTTGGGGGTGTGGAGTGCTGTGCTCTTGCTCCTACTTTAGGCTACTTTCCCTGGCCTAAAAAGGTAGGCTTTAATGGATCTCTTAACATAGTCAGACAGTCAAATGTTGGCCTGTTTCTAGACCTCATGGCCACCCTGTATTACCTGCTACCTAATGTAAAGTGTTTGCATTCAGTCTTCTAGGAAAGCATTCATGTTTTCTTTTTCTCTCCTCCGAACAGAAAGCGTTCTGCAAAGCCTGAAACTGTAATTGACTCTTTACTTCAGTAAATGTTACACACTCAAAGTCACAATAAAAATTAGTGATAGTCTTATGCCTGGACAAAATCTTTACTTAAAACCCTGAAGACTATTCTGTAATTTCAAATAATGGAAGCTGTAAGTCATGGAGTAAGACTGGAACTAATGAATTGCCTAATAAGTCTTAGTCAATATAAATATTAATGTCATATTAAAATTGTACAACTGGTAATTCTTCAGATTGTCATATTGTGCTCCAGTTTATACTGTGTAGGGAAGTTGGGGGAGCAGCTAATACTATAGAGAGTTGCAGTTTAAATATATACGTAAATCTGCTAGTGATTTGTTCAACTGCTGTAATAATTAGGTAACTAGATAATAGTCAAAATAGAAGAAAAACGTAAGTCCTGTTTTGCATACAGAAAGTAGCAGATCTCATTGCCCTGTGTTGTGCTGTCTTATATGAATGTGTGGGCTGCATATCTAAGACATTATTTCAATCCTAACACCCGCCTGGCCTGTTTAAAAATGTTCTAATTTTTATACTAACATTTGTTGTGTTTTAAGTATAAGGTAACTCATCTTACTGATCTTTAGAAAATTTTATAATTCAATCTTTAGAAGTATACATATTTAAAATACAAAAATTGGAAATATGTTTCTTTTGGACATCTTGACCTTTTTTGCCTCTTCAAGTCAAATGCACCTTTTTTGTTCTGGTTTTGTGTTCTCTTGAAGCATTGAATTTGTATGTAGATAGAAAGGAGTCACAGTTGTGGAAAATTAAGAAGCTAATATTGGTCACTGGTCTTTGCCCATATGTGTATATTTTCTAAAATTCACTTTGAAGTCTGACTAATGGATGCTTGCTTTCCTGTGTCTGAGTTCTAAATTGTGATGGAAATTGCTTTGTATCTCCCAACTGAGAAAGGTCTCCATTTTCCACAAAATGCAACCAAAGCAGAAAATATATATGTCTTTTAATTCTTTGGCTTTAAAACACTTGGTTTCATTTTTATTCATATTTTATAAAAAGAAAATATTTTTCCCTGAATTTCTTTTATTGACAACTCCCAGTTAGACCATATTCCCCTAAAAATAAGAAATTTTATTTTATAGTGAATAAGTTGTAATAGAATTATTCTTATGTTGGCTGCTTACAAAATTTTAAATTTGTGAGTTTAGCTACTCCTAAACCACTTAATATTATATCTTTTATGAGTTTTAAAATTATGTAATCAGCCCTGAAGTCCATTGGTTGCAAGTTTGAGACTTCACAAATAAGTATTTACTAAGTGAACAGTATTTTAATAAGTTTGGTTAAATATTGGTTTGTAGTCACAAAGCTGTGTATAGAGTGTGGAGCAAAGGTGGCATACTTGTGAGGTGGTGGTAAAAATGTGTCTCTAAATTTAAAGGACATTCCAAAGGTGGTGTACTAAATGTCCTGTGTATAATGAATATTTTCTAGGTAGTAAGAATTGCATTTAACTGGCAGCGTTTTCTTTGTAATGTGAAGATAGAAGTTTATGACTTCTGTGGGGCATTGTTTAGGTACTGTGAAGACTAGAGGTAAATTTGTGTCTTGTAAAAGCTTTGTGTGGACGGAATATCTTGGCAATTGTAGATGCACATTGAACTATTAGTAATTGCTCTAGAGAAATCTTAATTTTACCAGTAGAAAAAACAGATGCACACTTCTTTTCAAAAGTCCTTATTTCTAGCCTTTAACCATCCAGTTAATAGGAAAGGAATAACTTTATTTTTTATTTATTTTATTTTATTTTTATTTGAGTAGAGTTGACCCCGTGTTACATTAGTTTCAGGTGGGCAACATAGTGATTCACCTGCTCTGTTACGCTGTGCTCACCACAAGTGTGGCTCCCGTCTGTCACCATACAGAGCTCTTAAAATACCGTTGACTGTATTCCCTTTGCTGTGGGAAAGGAATAACTTTTGCTTTAAGCTTATTTAAAACATAGGACATTCAAGCCAGTATGTTAGATTTATTTTTCTATTCCACTTCTGCTGCAGTAACTAAAAGGAATCTGTAAAAAGTCAAAACATTGAGGAATTTACGAAACAGGACACTTTAGTAGTTTGGTTTTTTTTTTTTTTTAAAGCATTTACACCCTAGAACTGATTATACTAGATGTACATTAGATATTCATTTTATGAAATACCAAAACAAGATATTCAAGTCAGGCTTGAATATCCATATGAAAACGTGGGATACTGACTTTAGAGCTATTCATTTAGCTTTAATCATAGCAATTCTGTGGTTTCTTCACGTGTACTGTGTCTTTGTCCATAAAATGAAATATTTCGTGACTTCAGTGTTAATTTCATGAAAGGATATGAAGATGAAGAAACCTCATTATTTGAAATAAATAGGCAAATTTTAAATGAGTGTCACATATAAATAGGTTGTTGAGTGCGTATTTTCTCTTTAATTTAAAAAAGTAATTTTTATTTATTAAAAGGAGCCTTGGTAGAATGTTAATTGTGATATAGTCTTTAATAAACCCTGTTGTAAAACCTCAATTATATATACTAATAATTAGAATATTAAAATATAGTAGTACCCCCCCATTTTTATTTAGATTCTTGTAAAATAAAAGCTTAATCAAGGTATGGGGGGGTGGCCTGCATCTATGTGTTTATCTGGCAAGTAGAGTCCATTTGCCAAGGTAGGTCTTCTTTTTTCTGGAAAAAGGGGACCTTTTTTGCAGCAAGAAATTTAAGGTTACTTTGGGGGAGGGGAAGCAGTGCTACTTCGTCTGTAACATGTTTTTAAAAGTTACGATTATGAATTTTGGGTTGTTGTTGTTTGAGTCTTTTAAAAATATCTTTCCCCTTAGCTCTTATATTAAGGGAAATCCCTCTCTTTCCTACAGGGCTGTGAATTAAGGAATGGGTAGAGTTTACATTTAAGCACGCCAGTGTCTGCCCAATTTCTTAATGTATACATTTGTTTTCCTTTTTAGTGATTCTCTGTTCTTAAAATGCTACTAGAAAACATAGATCTTCCTAGTGCCTTTGAACTTACACTGTAGTTTGATTAATTTAAATCATTAATAACTTCAGTAGGATTACTACAATACTGTATACTGGCCAAACCTGCAAATCTTATAATGAGTTCGTTGCATTAATTTCAAAAGCCACACCTTCATTGTATTTTATGTATAAATTGTATTTGTTCAAGTTGTATATATTGATATTGTATGTATACATGCAGCATGGTTAAGTTAGAAATAAAAATCTTTACCTAATACCTATAGTGGTGGTCTGCTTCTTTCCTGAACTGTCTTGTGTTTATGTCCATCCTCATATTAGTAGGTATGGTCTTTGTGCTTGGTATCTGAATTTTGTATGGTTGAGAGATCCCTGTGTCATTTTACACCCCAAACATTTCATGTTGTGAGTCTTGAAACAGAAATCATGAAACACAAACCTGGGAGAAAGGTTTTAAAATGTGCTTCTTCTGGGGTGCCTGGGTCAGTCAGTTGGTTAAGCGTCTGCCTTCAACTCAGGTCATTACCTGGGCTCCCTGCTCAGTGGGAAGTCTGCTTCTCCCTCTCCCTCTGCTCTCCACTGGTGCTTGCTCTTTCTCTCTCTCAAACAAAATCTTTAAAAAATAAAAAAGTAAGATATGCTTCTAATTGACAGCATTTATTTTTGGGGTGCCTGAGTAGCTCATTCAGTTAAGCGTCCCACTCTTGATTTCGGCTCAGGTTATGATCTCAAGGTCATGAGATCGAGCCCTGTTTTGGGCTCTGTGCTGGACATGAAGCCTGCTAAAAATTCTCTTTCCTTCTCCTTCTGACCCCCACCCACCCTGCATTCTTTCTCTCTTAAAAAAAATAAGCAACAAAAAACCGAAAACTTATTTTTACGAAAGATATTTTTATCCAAATTTTGTTATCCTTTTCACTTGGTATTTGAGAACAGAAACTTAAAGGCGCGTATGTAAAATGTATCTGACTAAAAGGTAAAAGGAGACATTTCTTAGTGCTAAGATACCATGATCTCTTTCAGAAATTTTTAATGAGCTTAATCTGCAAAACAAAACGTTGCTTGAATTGTTGTTAATCATGTATTCTTGTAACAGATGTTTATTAATTAGCAGGCTCCATCCTGGGTGGCCTTAAGAAAGTCACGGCAGACACTGAGAAGTTTTGATTTCGTCAGCAAGTCTCAGAGGACTTAAATGTGCTTTTTGCATAGGAGACTCCTCTGGCCCTTTCAGGGCTTGCTCTCTTCCTCTTCCCAACTGCTAACTTAGGTCATACTCCTACAGTGTGTGGAACATGAAAACAAGATGAAAGGCCTGCCGGGGCCTAAGCAAGAGAATAAATAGTGCCGCCTTCGCATCCTCTGCCCATCCTCCCCAGCTGAGTTTTGGAGCTCCGACACTTTCACCAAACTATACCATTAAGGCGCGCCCGCAGGAAACCCATGTGGTCAGGATGCTGCTGAAGACGTTGTCTGTCCCAAGGAAGATCCTGGAGAAATCTCTCTTAAAAAACCAAGTACAAGAACAAAACAGAGCAAAAAACATAGCCGAGGACCAGCTTAGGGGACCACAGTTAGCCAGGGCTTGCCTCTAACTGTCCTGAAGCCACAGCCAAAACTTAAAGTGTGTTGGAGGAGCCTCTAAACACATTTGTTACAACGGTAGCTGAATGTCTCACTCTTAGGCTGTTTCATTTGCAAAGCAAATCAGGTCTTCAGTCCTCCTTCAGAAGTTGAACAAATGTGTGGGAAAATGATTATGAAGAGGCTACTTCAAAAAGAACCTGTTTCCTCTCAGCATTTATCTTGGGCTTCCTGTGACCCAATCTTCAAGTTACTTTTATCAACGTTATCAGAACATCACTTTGTCTTACCCAAACACGTTTATGGCTCTGACTAAAGAATATGACAGATCACACATTCTTCCACACCTGCTCCCCTCCCCCAGCCCTTTTCAGAGGGTTGGGGAAATTTTAGTTTTTAATCAAAGGCTTTATTTCTCCAGTGGTACAAAGGAATTTAACTGGGACTTTACAACTGCATAAAATATTTCTCGGAGTTGATGCTAATCTTAGTGAGAGGATATTGCCCAACCCAACCTAAAAGTACCAGAGTCATTACAGAAATATTATGTTGGCCTTGATTTCTACTCCATCATGAATTGTGCCACTCCGTCACTGGTGTCTTCTGTATTCACTGTGTGCCTACGCAGTACTAGGTGCCCACACGGTACTGGGTAGAAGAAGGTTTTTGTGATGCTCACAGCCTCCCTCAGGAGGGAGAGGTGACCCTGGAAATGAGAATGCCAACACAGCACATCGAGGGCTGTTGTTCAGGAGTGGGAATGGTGAGCGCCCAGGCCCAGTGTTCTTCCTGAGCAGCAAAGATGATATCTTTTGCATATCTACCTGACGACAAGGTCAGAAGAGGCTTCTTCCCAGGGACAGCGCTTTTGGAGATGTCGCAACAAATTGGTAAAGCATCCCAATTGGGTAAAGCATCCCGAATCTGGCTTGCCGGGGGCATAGGTAGGATGTTGGATAGGGCAGAAGGCCATCGGGACAGATGGGACAGTTTTCGTAGGGAATGGGAAGCCACAGAGGGATTTGAAGTGGGTCCCTCATATCATTTGTGTTTTAGAGAAACAGCTTGTGGAAAGGCTGTGAAGGAGTAGCTAGATGGAGGCTGGGACAATGGTGATGTGCACACCCGGGCCCTGGAGGCTCGCTTGGTCCTGAGCCAGAGGAGCCCAGTGCCCTGTCTTCTCAGCTGGCTCCCTCGTTGTCTTTACTCAGGTTGCCTAGCAGGTACCCAGATATGCGGCCTGCCCACAGAACATCAGAACATCATCAAACATGATTGTGTTTGGTTTAACACTGGCCAATAGGAAATAGGGAGCAGACGGCTGAGTGCCTGAAGTGCAGCTAGGAGAAGTTGACCGGAAGGCTGGATGAGAAGCACTGCACTGTGGAGAGCTGAGGAGAAGATGTTTGAGTGCTCAGGGCAAACCCAGTTCAGGAAATGTTGGGCATGGCAGCGAACTAGGGTTTAGTTCTCCACCTGGGAGCGGAACTCCAGCTAGAGCTGATGAATTGAACCAAGGAATCCACTCCAGGAGCCAAGAAAGTATGTGTCTTGCTCTCCGTGGAAGCTGGTAGGAACTGAGGGGCTCACCTTGTGTGCTGTTAGGCCGGATGTACTGTGCTTTGTGAGAAAGGTGCGCACTGCCCTCTGCCCTCTGCCCTGAAGTTCCCCATTCTCAGATGATTTGGGCACCCTGAGAGGCCCACCAAGATGACACGTGGGGGAGGTTCACTGGCGTGGACCAGCCAGGAGCAACAAGAGCCCCTCCCCCCCCATGCATTCCCAACGGTGGTCCAAGAATGCTTCAATAAAAGACATTCAACCATAGATTTGAGTAAAACACGTTTTCTTTTGTTCATTTATTCAGTAAGTGTTTCTTAGCTACTAATGCCAGAGATACAGTACCTTCTTCAGCAAAAGGTGTAGATGGCCGATGGCAGGGAGGGAGCGGTTCAGACGTTGTCGTGTGTCACTCAGGCCAGTCGGAGGCATGTCCGTCCCCTTCCCCCTGAAGCGTTGGCTGCTGCCCAGTTTCTTAAGTGAACGGGCTTAAATGACAACTGTCTCACTTTTCACTTAATCCCCGTTTCTTACTCTTTTTATGTGTGTCCTCGGTTCATGTCCTCTCGCGCTCTGGGTACACTCAAGGGCTTATTATTGGGTGTTTCCATGCAGAGCCCAGAACCCCCCCGTCCGGAAGTAAATAGAAGTGTTAGTTGCATCTTAACCATCGAAACTAAGCTTATGACAGACCTGCCTGGAGCCCGCCTGTCCTTCCGATGGCCCTTTGTAAATCTTTCTTCCCAACAATCTTTCCTCTCAACCATCCTGGCCTCGTACACAAATATAACCCACAACTCATATCCTGTGGCAGACTACAGCTCACATTAGCCATTGTATGCAAATGAGTCTCAATCAAAGAAGAAAGGAAACTAAAGTTTTCAGCATGGCCTTAGAAGGCTCCATGACTCTCTTAGTTACTTGCTGCCCTTGGCATGCTGGTATTTTATGTGGGCAGGGTGAAACTGGCTGTGGTCAGGGTGAGAATTTAAGCTTTTGATTTGTTCCCTTATTTTGAAAGGGTTAAAAAGATGTTACATGTTTTGGTATAATTTTAGTACTAGTATTAATTTTTGTCACATACGTGTACGCGAGGATGAAACGCGAGCGCTCATTCACTGTTACTAGACCTATATTCTTGCAGAGAGCAATGGCTTCAAAAGGCAAGTTTCAACAACATGCCACTATTTGCGTTTACCCTCTTAATTAAAAAAAAATAACAGCTTTATTAAGATATGTACTGTAAGTATACTCATATACTATCAGATTCATCTTTCTCAAGTATAAAATTCAGTGCTTTTAGTATACCCAGAGTTACATAGCAGTCACCACTGTCTACCATGAGAACATTTTCCTCTCTCCCAAAAGAAGCCCTGTGTCCATTAGGAGTCGCTCCCTATTCCTCCATTCCCCCCAGCCCCTGGCAACCAGTACTCTACTTCTTACCTCTATTGTTTTTCCTCCAAATTTTTATTTAAATTCCAGTTAACATATAGTGTAATATTGGTTCCAAGCGTACAGTTTAGTGATTCATCACTTAAAACATGCAGTTCTCATCACAATAAGTGCCCTCCTTAATGCCCATCACCCACCTGGCCCACTCCCCACTCCCAGCTCCTCCATCAACCCTCAGGTTGTTCTCTGTAGTTAAGAGTCTCTTATGGGTTGCTTCCCTCTTTTTTTCCCTTCCCATGTTCCATCTGTTTTGTTGCAAATGGCAAGATTCCATTCTTTTTGATGGCTGAGTAATATTCCATTATATATCATTTCTTATATATGTATATATCTTTCACTTAGCCTAGTGTTTGTGAGATTCGTCTATATATCTTTCACTTAGCCTAGTGTTTGCGAGATTCATCTGTATTATAGCGTGTATTGGTACTTTGTTTCTTTTTACTGCCAAGTAGTATTTTGTTGCATAGGAATACCACACTTTGTTCTTTGATCAGTTGATTGACATTTGGGTTGTTTCTACTCTTTTGCTCTTATGCATAATGCTGTGATGAACATTGGTGTAGAGATTTTTGTGTGGACGTAAGGTTTCAGTTTTCTTGGGTAGATACCTAGGGTTAAATTTGCTAGGTCGTATATAGTAACTCTTTTTAACCTTTTGAGAAACTGTGACACTGTTTCCGAAGGGGCTGCACCATTTCCCTATCACACCAGCAATATACAAGGGGTCCAACTTTTCCACATCTTCGCCAATATTTGTTAACGTCTGTCTTTTTAACTTTAGTTCTTTAATTTTTAAAAACATGTTCTCATTTATGCACATGGTCACAGACTTAACATGGAAAGCCAACAGTCTTCTGTCTTGCTTTCACTGATCCTTATTCCAAGTCTTATTCCCAACAAACCACTTTCCCTTTTTTGTTTGTAGTTTTTATGGGGGCTATTAGCCTAATTCCAAAACAAAGATTTCTCAATTCACTTACTGTGGGTTCCCCTCCCACTTTTTGTCATGAAAACTTAAAAACGTATATAAAAGCAGGGTAGTACGATTAACTCCCACATACCCATCCCCAGCTACCACAGTCATCATCTAATGACCACTCTTGCCAACTAGTTTTTTATTTTCTAACGTTAGATATTATGTGTTTAAATTTCCCTATTGAAAAGTGAGGGCTTATCTCATTTATCCTACCCCTTCCAAATTTTTTATACTAAATTACTTTTAGGCCTTGTATTACCTGTGCAGTTTTGAATACTTAAATCCCTTGTTATTCCATCATCCTTAGTATCGTTCAACTAATCCCTTCCCTAAATGAGCTGGGGGTATTAGTGCCCTACCTTTCTTTCCTTCTGCTTTTACCTATCAACCATTTTCAGCTGTACTTTTTTTTTTTTTAAAGCCTTTTCATTTTTTTATTACTCAAAAAAGCTTTATTTTTTTATTTAGCTTTCTGACTCTGTGCTTGTGCCTTCAACACTTTGACAGTTTTCTGCCCCTTGATAATGAAAGCAAGCTCGATCCTGTCACCAACACACTTAGCACACGTGGAAGCACCCTAGGCCCTGCTGATGTGTTTTTTCATTTTAGACAATCTCATAAGGACTTTAAGGTCTCACTGCTCGAACTCCTCGAAGTCAGCCCGGGCACACGCCACATGCAGATTTGGTGCTTTCCCAACCTTCTTGGTATAAAGGTAAACAATTCTATTACCAGGGGTTTGGGGCAGCCTAGTTTGGGTAGAGACTGTATTGTAGGACAACCGACGACGGCCTGTCAAACGCTGGACCGTTCTGAATGCCTACAGATGCTGTCCCCGGGAGAGGCAGCTGGACCTTTTGTAGGATCAGGTGGGTAGCATTCAGTCTGTTCTATAATTACAACTAAGTCGTCTGTGCTTTGTCTACTAGTTGGTTCTAAGACGTGGAAATCAAGGGAATTTACGTTATCAGGACTTTAAATCTTGTTCAGTGCAGAGCCATGTAGTGTGCTGGAGTTCCATTCCCCACCCCACAGACTCAGTGTGACAGCTCTGTGCCAGTGGGGGAGGATTGGTCTAGGCATCCAGGTAGCACCTTTTTTAAATTCAGCATTAGTTGGTAGTTAGTGGTACTCATGGACCCACTCTGCACGCTCTCCTATCATGTATGTCTCGCGTGGCCTGTATTCTCTAATCATTTTGTGCATTACATCCCCATCTGGAAGGGGAACTCCTTGAGAGGGGAACAGTCTTCTTTTACTTGTATACCAATTTTAGTCTCTTAGTAAATTAAATTGGCTTCCCCAAAAGTCCAGTAAATAGAGCCAATGCCATTGAAGTGACACCATGCTGTTAGATTCTGCATATACTTTATTTTATAATTTATAAATATATAAATATTTTAAAAATAAAGCTATTAAAAACTCATAAATTAAAATATTCATCTTCAGTGCCTGTAGTATTTCCTTTGCATGATCGCTTTTAGCCTTTCCAAGAAGTCTTTCAGTGTACTCTTCTTGACTTCATTCACCGAACAGGTCTGCAAAGGAAACATTTCATTAGCTTGCATTGCTAAGGCACTGAGTCTGTCTTTCATGCCTGTCCACTTGAGTCAGGTCTTCTCTGGCACTTGCCATCCAAACAGTTCTTTCCAAACAGGGCCTCTGGTCTAGTCTGATTGGGAGTCTGTCTCTGCCACGAGGCCAGCACGGTTTGCTGGTCTTCTATGCATGCGAATAAACTAGAAATGGTTACTAACTGTGTACCTTTGGGGGGTGCCGCAGACTCTGGAGAGGTGTGCCACAGCTAGCTTCTGCCTAGGGGTCTAACATGAGGGGGAGGCTTGGACCTGCCTGCTGCCATACTAGGCCTTCTGCGTGGCCACCTAGGCTGCGGGGAGAGAGAGGTTCATTCCATTAGCCCTCCTGCCCATAAACAGCAACCCTCCAGCTTGACAGCACCTTGGGTAGAAAGGATTCCAGGTACCTACCCCAGGTCCCTGCTTCAGTCTGGACCTCAGCTCTGTCAGTTTATTAATTACATTGCTTAGGATGAACTACTTCATTTATGAAAGCTTCACTCTCAATAGGGACAATTGTGCCTACTTTATAGGATAATTAAAAGGATTAAACAGAACAAGGGCAGCGTCAGCTCCCTATTCCTTTACCTTCCCTTAAAAATCAGGTGACAGGCTCAGCAAGGGGATGAATGTCCCCAGTTTCTTCACTTGACACGAGATAACATCTATTCTGGGCTCTTCTTTCCCACACTATCAATTCTTCCCTCCCCACTGGACCATTCACTGGTGTATTAACATGCTGGATACATGCCCCGCCTGAAAAGAACTTCCCTTACTCCTGTTCTTCATCTCTTATTTCGTTTCTCTGCATTAATAGCAAAACACCTCAAAAGAGTTTTCTGTATTCGTTGCCCCTTTCTTTTCACTCCCCACTGGTATTCTCTGTGGAACCCATTCCGGTCAGGCTATCATTCCAGATCCAGTGGCCATTCTCTTCTTCATCTGACTTGACCTTCTGGTACATTTGACACATCGGATCCCTCCTTATTGAGAATTTCTTCACTTGCTCTCTGGGGCACCACATACTCTTCAGTTTCCTCCTACCTCACTGGCTACTTCTCAGTCTCCTTTGCTGGACCTCTTCTTCCTGACCTCTGTATGTGAGAGTGCTTCTGGGCTCAGTCCTTGAATTGCTCTATGTCATTTAGATCTAGGTCTTTAAATAAATAACATCTTCCCGAGGACTCTTCATTTTGTGTTACAAGTTCTGACCTCTCCCCAAAGCCTCAGACTTTTCCTACAGTCTCAGCATCTCCCCTTGGCTATCCAAGAGGTACCTCAAACGTAGTATTGATAAATTGAACTCCTGATCTTGTACTCAACCTCCAGCCCTGCTTCGCACCCAGTTTTCTAGGCACCAACCATCTCCCAAAAGACTGAGGCTGGGAACCAAGAGGCCACCTTTTACTCATTCCCTCACCCCTCACAGTGGGTCTTCTGGCTCTATTTTTAGTTATATCCCAAATCTAACAACCTCTATTGCTCCCAGTCTGTTGAAACCACTATTACCTCCACCCTGCATTACTGTGATGGCCTCCCAGTAGGGCAGCTTGCTTCTGTGCTTAGCCCTAGTCAGTTTGTTTACCACACAGCAGCCAGAGTGATCATTTTAAATCACATAAATCAGACTGTAGTCTCTGTTCTGCTCAAAACCCTGTGGATGAATCCTGTCATACTTGGGGCAGAATCCAGAGACCACGTGTGATCTACTAAAATCCCCTTTGTTCAATCTGATCCGGCCACCCTGGCTTTCCTCCTGGTCTTTGAACATGTGAACCTCATTTCTACCTCAGGGCCTTTGGACAGCTATTTCCTCTGCCTGGAGTATTCTTTTCCCAATTAGTCATATAGCCTGCTCCTTCATAATTCAAATATCTGCTCAGGTGACATCACCAACTGTCAGCCCTCTCTCTCATGACCCCTATATTCTTTATTCCTTTATTTTTCTTCATAGCACTTATCACTACTGGACATAATATTACATGTTTGTTTGCTTTTCTAACTCCCCCACTAGAACATTGTGTGAGAGCAGGCACTGTATCCCAGTGTCTCCAACAGCACCTTGCATTCATTGCCGAGCCAACGAACGGATTGATTAATCGAGGGTATTACGACTCTTAAGGAGGAACGGTTAGAAGTTAGGCTGCTGTCCATCAGGAGCCAAGCGGTCGGCATGATTGAGCTTACCGTGTTTGCCATTTTCCTGAGGTTTCTGTGAAGTCCTCCGAGGAATCTGTTGGAGCAACTGTGTGGAGAGAGCTGCTGAAGCACAGTTGCAGCTCTGCAGAAGATTTCCTTATTACTTGTGTTCTAGAAAGAGAAATGCCACAATTAGCCACGCGCCAGCTCTATTTGGAACATGGGAGAGACTGTTTTCCTTGTGATTGCTTCTTTTCAGGAGGACAGGTAGAGAACGTGAGTTTGCTCACTGTGGATCAGGTATTGAGATAGTCCCTTCATATGAATGAAGGCTGCTGGTCACAGTAACCACCCCTTCTGATTACCTACAACTGTAGCAAACTTCTCTTTTCCCTTGGATGGTTTTGCTGAAAGGCTACCCAAGTAAAGGCACTCAGCTTAGTAAATGACAGAGTGGGGATTTGAGTCTAGAACCATTGGTCTCTGCCCATGAGCTATGTCTGTTTCTCTCTACCATGCAAGCCTAGATGAGCTTGTTATCAGATCATGCTCTGTCTCATTGCTGTAAGGTTTTAAAGTCCAGGTTTCCGTGGAAATCCTACATGCTTATTGAAGAAATGAATGCCCATCCTGTGGCCTGGACATTGGTGCTTTGATCCATGCTCTCTATTTAGCCTGCCCCATGGTGGGAGAGGGCAGTGTGTACAAAGCTCGGGGTCCCTTTGAGGAGATGAGACATCTGCCCATACAGCTGGAGAGGCGTGCCAAGATTAGGGCTAGATGCGAGATTAGAGGAAGCTTCTGGGAGAGGGGGCGATTGAGCTGGGCTGTGGACACAGCTTCTGGAAGAGGCCTTTGGACTAGGAGGTGCAACGTCAGAACCTCCATAGAATGGTGGCAGCCCAGATGTGTGTCTGGCCACATGGCTCTTCCTGGAGACATTTGGGCCTTAGAAGAGGGAATGTACAGGTGGGAAAACAGCTCTTTTTGGGAACCTGGGAGAAGTATTGTGACTCAGTCTGAATCAGGCCTGGTGTGTCCTCTCACTTTGCACTGAGGAATGAAATCATGGGGTGTGGAGAGCAGTCTTAGCTTGAGCCCAGTCCAGCTCAGATCAAGCTGTCTCCAGCTTCTGTGAGGACATGCTTTAGTCCCTTGCCACCCAAAGTGTGGTCCAGGAAGCAGCAGCATGGACAACACCTGGGAGCTTGTTAGAAATGCAGAATCGCACGCCTGCCCCCTAGACCCCCTGAGACGCGATGTACATTAACATAAACCACCAGGGGATTTAGATGAGAAGTACTGGCGGGGCAATTTTTAAAGTTCTTGTATATTTTTCCGATTATTAAGGTAATATATGTTTACTGCAAAGATAATATGTATTCAGCAAAAATGCATTCACTCAATCCCACCAGCCAGAGATAACTGTTGATATCTCGATATCTTCCCATTTTAAAAATATTTTTTTTTAAATGGGGACCAACTGTTGATACTGTTTTGTAGCCTTTTAACCCAATACATAGTACAAGCATTAAGTCATTCAGTAGTATATAAGAACATGGGATTGAGAGCTGCATGGGAGCCCACGGCATATTTGTACCACAATTGGGTAGTGCGCTGTCATTGCAGTTTTTTGCTTCTGTAAAGTAAAGTGGCAGTGAGCCATTTGTGTAAATCTTTGTGTTCATCTCTAATTTCTTTAGGCTAAATTCTAGAAGTGCATTTCATATTTTAGGGGTTTTTCCAGGAAGATCTAGACCTAGACTGAGATACTAGAATGCTAGGCTACAGAAGCTTCCTAGTTCCCCTGTGGGCCTTGATGGCCCATTGGCAAGGCCTTTGGAAGGACATGCACTTAATGAACCAGCCAAGAGCTCTCCTGGGCTCTGATTGTAGTTGGAAGTTTAAGAGCAACACCCAAGGTGTTGGGCTGTGAGAGTCAAGAAACCCCTATCAGTCTCCATATCTTTGGAGGCTTAATGGGTGAGAAGAGGTAAAGCCAAGGGGGAGGCAGTCACTAGCTGGGTATGCACATCTAGGCAGATAACTGCTGCTGGGAGAGAATAATGAGGTTCAAGAAGACCAAAAAGAGAAGAGCCCCCTTGCTTATTTTTTCATCAAAATCTCATGAGACTTTTCTAAAACTTTGACTTGGAGCCTAGAAATTAAACTGCCTCAGTTTTGAGTATATGGCCTTATAATACAGGAAAACGCCCTCTAGACAGATTCTTCAAAGGGTTTGCTAAAGGCTATTAGGATAAAATAGGAATTGAAAAGAGTTTGGATCAAATGGAAAAAAACTAAGAGAACCAATTCTCAAGGCAGTTTTCGTGAATTCCTTAAAGTTTTAGTTCCATTGGAATTGCAGCTACAGGATCCTGCTCGGTACCGACGGCTGGCGTCTGCTCGTCCAGCTTTCACTGCAGGGCGTCCTGCGTAGCTTAGGGGGCACTGACGGCCTGGTGGACCTTGCCGTTAAGGACTGCTGGGGAAAAGGGACTGAAAAGGGGAACTTAGGCCTATGCTAGAAAGAAGCCCAGCACTCATGGGAACATGGGCAAAGGGTGGAACAGCATCTAGGGCTTCTTCTGTGGCAGAGACGCTGTTAGATTTCTAACATGGTTCTTGACTAGCTTCACTTAGGGCCATAAACATCTAGTCCTCATTGTGTTGTACTCATTATCTCTACCTCGGCCCAAATTTAGTGAGCCAGTGCTATACATGAGAAAGTCTTTTACTGCTACTTAAAAAAAAAAAGGATTTGAGGGTTGGCATAGAACTATGAGGAATCATGGATTCGAGCTCTCTTCGGAAAGGTGGAAATACCTTTCACTAATGGTCCACCCAAGAAATCTGTCACGGACCAGCCAACTTGCTTGTTTTCCATTTTGCTCTTTCTCAAACCACCTTGGTTTCAGAGATACTGGGCAGGCATTGCCTGTGAAGTCCAGGACTCAGATCTGCACTGTCTTTCCAGGAACTGCCAAGAACAGGATCCCACCTGACTTGGAGATAATAGAATTCTTGATCCCCTCCAAAGAAAGAAAACTGATACATTGGATTTCGGAAAGGAGTCCTTCTTTGGGA
Organism: Potos flavus; assembly: GCA_028534135.1. Taxonomy (NCBI): domain Eukaryota; kingdom Metazoa; phylum Chordata; class Mammalia; order Carnivora; family Procyonidae; genus Potos; species Potos flavus. Next base: position 19,239,969 of record CM052895.1, on the reverse strand, counting down.
ACACAAAGAAGTAACTTTTCCTGCCACATACCACCTTGGTGGGTTTTGAAAATAATAGCCTTTCCTTATTCTGTAGTATCTGTAATATTCCTTCTTCTGTAATATCTTTCCTTATTCTGTAATATCTTGGAGGAAAAGAAAGAATGGAAGAAAGAGATTGGTAATCCAGGAGGAATAGAAGCAGTTGGAGGAAGGCCAGTGAGACAGGTAGCAGGGAAGGAGGACAGTAGGGACTCGCTTCAGCAGACACCTACCCATGCGGTGAGAGGCCTATGTGATAACTGATGAAGAGGATGGCCACCAACAGCAGAAAGAGGGTGCGGCCTGCCCTGTGCCTTGGTGAGGATGAGACTGGCCTGGTCTTCTAGAGTTGGCCCAGACTGGAGTCACAGAGAGTTGGATCTTTTCCAGCCACTGGCCCCTTCTTCTTAGAATTACTGCTCCTCTATAACCAGTTTTTGCCTTTAACCAAGAGTTATATATTTTACAGTAACACTTTCCACTAACTCAAGAACTGGATTCCAACAACTTTCAAAATCACTTTCATATCTTCATATGTGGAAACTGAGGCACAATGAGATACGGAGGCTGGCCAAAAGCCACATAGCTAGTTAGCGCCATAACCGTGGCTAAAGCCACAAACTGTGTCATTTCGAGACGCTTGGCACTTTGGGGCCCAGCCCTTGGCTTTGATAGAGCCCTCTCGGCAGCGGGGTGCCATCTGGAGAACCCAGGGCACAGCCCAGTGGCTTCCTGGCTGTTTCCTATGCATATAAAATGTTAATAGATGATATTTATATATTATATAATTCCGTGTATATATAAAATCTCCAAATCCTTCCAGCCTCCTGATGGACAGAGTCTGAAACAGGATGTGATTCTAAAGGACAAAATTATATAGTATGTATTATTAAAGAATATGAAACATTATGCATTAATATTATATAATATATATGGTTGTATTATATAGTATTGTCTTATCAGATTCCTGGACTAATCTTTAATGAGATGGTCCAGACAAAGCCTGAGGAACAGGTTTCCTCATAAAGTAGGACGGGTGTGTTCTGTGGCCCGGGTGCTGGGGGGTGGCTGTGCTAACCTGTACAGCTGCCCTCCCGGCCACCCCGTCTCCGCTAGTCCGCATGGAAAGCAGGCGGTTAGGAGACCACTGGCAAATTGAAGCTTCGGGTTTTTCATTCTCAGTCTTGTGTTTCCATGAAAACAGGAACTGATGTGCACAAACCTATTGACATGGCTGTAGTCATATGTTTGTCAGAGAAAATGCACTATCAGCTGTCAAATCTGTCTCCTCCCACTAAAGATAGAGGGGCGGGGGTGAGACGGTGCAGGAGGCGGAAAGGCGAGATGCCCAGGCAGCCAGAGCCAGGGATGTGTGAGACCCCGCATGGCAAGGCAGTTCCGGACCGGGCTGGAAAGGGCTTGGGCAGGACATTGCAGCTGAGGGTCTCCGGAGAGCCGCCCCCGGAGCCAGTGGGCTGTTAGATGACCAGGCTGCGGAAAAGGAGGGGCTCTGGCTATACCTTCTCTGTTGCCATAGGAAGTCTCTTAGACAAAATGAAAGCTCCCTCAACCTGTAATCTCCATATCTCTTTTTGTGACACCATTTGGTTTTTCAGAAATGTGCGGGCCGGAAAAACTCTCCTTCAACAAGCATTTATTGAGTACCTCCTGTATTCCAGATACTAGGCTGGGATATAGGAGGAAAAGAGGAGCTGTTCCTTGACCAGGATTTGGATTAGGATCACAAAAAATCCAAGCTTTCCATTACATATCTTCTAAATCAAGTGAAACCAGAAACACTAAAACATACTTGGGAGTAAAGATCAGAATTCTCATTCTTAAAAACATCTAACACCTTGTAGTTAGTTTGGATCTGTTCACTTTCCGTTAAAAAAAAAAAAAAGGTTTCTTGTTTGAACACCTGTGGATGGCTTTCCTCTCCCAAGTCACTCAGGTGCCAAAGCAGACCCCAGGACAGCTCTTACCTTTGGGGCAGCGAAAACGTCGGTGACGGTCAGCTCCATGCACGAGTCCTGGCCCGGAACGAGAGGACAAGAGACAGAGTCACTTCCAACTGTGCAGGGATGTCCTGGCCTGGCGGCTCTCCCTCCCTCCAACCAAGCAAACTTCCTACGATCCCTCAGGACAAAAAAAGCTCCTGCAGAGAAATCTCCACTCTGCTCCCTGGCTGTCACCAACCACCAACTTCTCGGGAAGCTGTGGTGTTCTTCTCATAGTCTAAGAAGTACCCACGGCATCTCCAGAACATCTGGAGAGATGGTGCCTGATAGCTTACTCACGTTTCTTGCTGTGAGGATGTTCAACGTTTTGATGATCTCTTTAGTGGCAATACTGAAGTTATGTCCGTGGACGAAGGCGCTGGTGAGTGCTAGTAAGCAGACCAGAGTTGGAATCAGTTGGGAGGTGAGACCCATTAATAGATCTCTGTTTGCAGTGACAATATGAGACAAATCAGTTTACTAGGAGAGGCTCACAATGCAATTCTGACAAAGATATCTCTATATATAGATTTAAAATTGCTGAAACTGAGGGAAAATGAGGGAAATTGGAAATTTTCGTTACACCAGGTTGTCAGTCATTTGGGGCCAATCAGCACCTCTCTTCCAGGAGAAAAAATACCTCACAGAAACAGGTAAAATGTTCCTGTGAAATCATACCAATAGGAAAATGAAACCTTTTTTAAAAATTAACTACAAAGTATCAGCATAGGAAATTACACCATAATTTGTTCTTTAGATTAATCTTATCAGCTTGGGGTTGCTGCTGGCTTTTTGTTTGCATAGAAGGAAGAGGCAACAGGTGTCCGAATTTGTTTTAGTGCAGTCCTCCTGGGGAAAGATAGAGTAATAACAAGAAAGTTTGACTTGAATAGCATTTCAGCCTGGCTTCTTCCAAGTATGGGTGGCATCTTGGAAACTCTCCTCTTGTGGAAAAGCTGACCTGGGGTTCTTTCTCTAGGTAGAAGGAAAGTAATGGGCACAGACTCTCTCCTGTCCCAGCACTCAGGGATGCCATTCCTTCAGGTTTAGGACTTTGGCAAAAGACTGGTGCCATCACGTGGGGCTTGGTCTGGGTCACCTCGGGCCCACAGGTCCTTAGCAATGCGGGAGCCCTTGGCAAAGCCTGTCTATCTCGAGGTGTCAGGCATGACCACTTTGTAAATGGAATTTAAATATGTTCTCAGCTAATTAGGAAAAAGAACCATAATCTTCCTGGTTTACAAATCGGTTATCTTTGTCAGTGGCCCACAACCAGCCCTTCTACCTTAGTCGAATTCCCGTGGCCCCAGTGGGTGAGGTCCTCGCGCCCCCGCTGCTCACTTAGGTGGAGCAGGATTCCTGTGGCCCAGCACTGCTCGGCTTTTTCCTCTCTATCCCCTCCACTCCCTTCCCCTGCTTTCTGACCTTCCTCTCCCTACTGATTTCCTCAGGTCACGTAGAAAAGATTACTGCTAAGTGGTTCCTGAACCTTGGATCTTTTACAGTGCCTTGTGCTCTGTGAAGGACAGGATCCAGGTAAGTGTATGAGGAAGGCCCTGCGACTGTATTTTGGATCCTTCCACTGGACTGTGACTCGAGTTTGCCAAACTCAGTGCAATGACTTCTGACGCTGACTATGAGGAGTTGGGTTATACTTCCCAGGTTAAGGGCATGGCCTCCACGAGATGGCCCTCACTTCAGACACCAGCTGCAAATTTCAAGGGTTCCCAGTCCGACCTCACTTTTGGCCTATTGTGAAATTCTAAATTCTAAATTTCTAATTCTAAAGTTCACCCCACCTTTTCCGTAATCCGTAATTCGCCGGAGTGACCCACAGAACTCAGGAAGGCACTATATATAAGGTTGTAGCTGTGTTACAGCAAAAAGATACCAGTACCACCAAGCCAACAGAAGAGACAGACGGTGAAGGCTAGGAGGGTCCCAAACATGAGGCTTCCTCTGTTTTCTCCCCATCGAGTCAGAACGTGCCGTCTCCCCAGCACCTGGATGTGTGACGACCCGCAGGGGACTCCCAAGCAGGGTAGCTCACCTGAACTTCGGTGTCTAGAGTTTCACTGGCGTGTTGTCCTGTAGGTGTGATTGATTGGGTCACTGGCCCCGCAGTTGATGATACTGTGGGCTACTGGTGATGCTGGTCCCCACCCTGAGTTGCCTAATTAGCATAAACTCTCATGGCCGGACACTCTTACGACTTGGGAAGTCCCAAGGATTTTGGGCTCCTTCCCAGGAACTGGTAACAAAGACCAACCAAATTCTTTATTCTAGGGGTTTAGAAGTTACCTCCCAAGAGCTGGGACGAAGGCCAGATCTCTCTGGGTAAGTTTTTTGTTTTGTTTTGTTTTGAGAGAGCACATGGTGGAGGGAGGGGTACAGAGACAGGGAGAGAGAGAATCTTAAGCACGTTTCTTACCCAGTGCAGAGCCCAACGTGGGGCTCGATCTCACAGCCCTGGAATCAAGAGTTGGACACTCTAGTGTTTTGTTTTTAATTTGTGAATAGATATTTCTTTTTTCCCCTCAGTTTTATTGAGATATTATTGACATACAGCACTGTATGGGTTTAAGGTGTACAACATAACGATTTAACTTATATTATTGAAATATGTACCATAATAAGTTTAGTTAACATCCATCATCTCATTTATATACATCTCATTTATATACAACAAAAAAAAGGAAAATGTTTTTTCTTGTGATGAGAAGTCTTACAATTTACTCTAACAATTTTCAAATACGCCATACAGCGGTGTTACAGTTATCGTGTTGTACATTACATCCCCTGCGCTTATTCATCTTATAACTGAAGTTTGTACCTTTTTGCCACTGTCCTCCAATTCCCCCTTCCTCTACCCCCTGTGGTGACCACAAATCTCATCTCGTTTTCTCTGAATTTGGTTGTGTGTGTGTGTGTGTGTGTGTGTGTGTGTGTGTGTGTTTTAGATTCCAGATATAAGTGAGATCAAACAGTATGGTCTTTCTCTAACATTTTACTTAGCATAATGCCTTCAAGATTTATTCCTGTTGTCACACATGGCAGGATTTCCTCCTTTTTATGGCCAAATAATATTCCTCTGTGTGCGTGCATGTGTGTGTGTGTATCGTATAGATGATATATATATCACAAGTTGTCTATCCATTCATCCATCAGTGGACACTTAGGATATTTCCATGTCTTGACGTATTATAAATAAGCCTGCTGTGAACACAGGAGTTCATATATATCTTCGACGGAGTGTTTTCATTTCCTTTGGATGTATTTTCAGAAATAGAATTATTGTATCATGTGGCATTTGTATTTTTTAATTTTTGAGGATTTTTCATACTGTCTTCCACAGTGGCTGCACCAGTTTGCATTCCCACCAACAGTGCACGAGGGTTCCTTTTTCTCCAGGTCTTCATCAATACTTGTTGTTTCTTGTGTTTTTGATAATAATCATTCTAACAGGGGTGAAGTGATACCTCATTGTGGTTTTGATTTGCATTTCCCTGATGATTAGTGATGATGAGCATCTTTTCATGTGTCTGTTGGTCATTCACATATCTTCTTTGGAAAAATAGCCATTTGGGTCCTTTGCTCTTTTTTTACTTGGGTTATTTGTTTCTTTACTAGGGTAAGTGAGGCCTTCACTGTAGAGATGGGGAGACAGAGTTCCTTCCAGGATAGGTAGAGACTTCAAATCTACGTTAACTATTATTTGGAGTAAATGGTGCATACTTTGTTTCTGAGGGAAGGTCCAAGTTATTGAGGAATTTAAAACCTTGAAGTGCACACATTCCAGAGGGAAGTCCAGGGTGCAGAGCACATCTCAGAGCTTTGGGGTTGAGAGAGAGCTGGAAACGAGGGGAGGTCAGCAGGATTCAAAGCTGTCCATATATTCAGCGGTTGTTTTTTTTGAGTGCATGCCTTCACTGAGGGCTACATCCCAGGTTTAATGTTGGGAGGGCAGAGATGTAAATCAGAAGAGTTTGTAATACAAGAGGAAGTAGCTCAGAAGCAGAATAAAGCTTCTTTGTTTTGTTTCAGTGGTTGGATAAGGCCAGGGAAAGAATGGTAAACTTTCCTGAACTCCTTAAAGGGTAGGAAAAAAAGGACCTGTCGTCCCTGCATTGTGGCCCCATGGAAGCTGTGCTTGTGACTGGCTGGACAGAGGCCTGGGAGATGGGGCCTGCTCGTCAGGGACGAGAATAGCCACCACCAACCTGTCCCAGCCTTCAGGGGTTATGGGTAGTAATTATACAAGGCAGGTGGGCCGGCACCGAAGCTCAGGGAGAAGTTGATAGCTCTGCTGGGTTCTGGCTGTGTCAGTCATAGACACCCTTACCTTCGGCCTGTGTGAGCGCTGGGAACCAGCCCCGGCTCCTGGATGGGAGCCTTCCCTTCAGACCCTAGAACATAATAACAGTTTCGAACACTGGGTTTTGGAGTCCAGCAAACAAACCACTTGTCAACTCTGTGATCATGAGCAGATCACAATTCTCTCTGGGTGTCAGTTTTCTCAGCTGTGCAATGGGAACAATGTGGCTCCTCCTCCTAAGGTTCCTGTGAGGAGCGCGTGAGGGGCTTCATTGCAAAGTGCTTGGCACACATCACTCCCCAAGGTGTGGCTGCTGCTGGAGGCTACCTCAGCACACGGTGGGCCAGGCCTCCCGTCAGGGCTGACTCCTCGCCTTTCTAAGCCTCCTCCATAAAGTGGGGGTCATAGCGGTACCTGCTTCATGTGGCTGTTGTGAGGAACAAATAAGTTAATGTTTTTAAGTTGTCAGAATAGTCCCTGTGGCCCCGTCCAGCCCTGAGCCCTGCATTTGTCCTCTTCCCTCCTCTTCCATCAGCTGAGTGGGACAGCATGTGAAAGAGCCCTTTCCAGCTCCTCCCAGGCTTATTCATGATGGAAAGTAAGGCTCCTCCAAAGGAGGAGTATTTTGTAGAGATTGAATAAGTAGGCCTTAGCAGAGAGCCAGGGGGGCAAGGGGACAGTTCATGGAAGGCCTGAAGGGCTTCTTTGGGGCCTGGAGAAACTGAGCGAGCCAGCAGGCCTGGGAAGGGAACCTTCTGGAGGACTGCAGTCACCAGTCAGTATGAGCTCTGAGCTGGCAGCTGGCAGGGATCAAGGAGTGTGAATAATGGATCTTGGATTGCGTGGGGCGCTGGGAGCCGCGGATCTGAGAAGGACTCCCAGCAGTGTAGTGTCCCTGAAGGGCACGCATCCTACAGTCCTCAGTGTGGCCCGCTATGAGTCCCAGCTCTGCCTCTCCGTCTTGGGGTGACCTTGGGGAAGTTTCCCTTCCTGGGCTTCTCTGTCAAACTGGGCTAATAATAGGGGTGTGGGAAGATTATATGAGGCAATAAGTACAGTGTCTGGTGTGTTGCCTGGCATGTAGGAAGCCTGTAAATGTCAGCTGTCATCGTCACCGTCATCACCATCATCATCGTCGTCGCACTTGGGATAAGCTGAATAGGGGTGTGAGGAAGAGTGAGCAGTCCCAGAGGGCCCCAGGTTTCTGTCTTGGGAGCTGCAGTTTCGGAGGGAAGGCAGAGGGACCATGAGCTGAGGGTTGTAGACACAGAGGGTGAGGAAGCCGAGGGGAAGGATGGTACCAGCCCAGGGGCTCTGGAAGAGAGGGCATAGGAAATGACTGTGGCATTCCAGCGCTGCTGGGAGAGGGGAAGGAGGGAGAGGAGGCAGGTAGCCAGGGGAACTAAGAGGGAATCCAGGCATGAGAGAGTCCTGGAGGAGAAGCGAGTGGTCATTGGCGCCTGATGTTTTTCACGGGCGGGCGAGATGAGGTAGAAGCGTTTCCACTGTGTTTAGTGATAGGAGATAATCAGTGACATCACTGAGATCACTTCTGGAGTGCGGTGGGGGTGGGTGCCTGATGGGAGGGCAGGCTCTGCTGGGGTGTGTGCTGTGAGGGGGTGGGGGGTTCCGTGTGATCAATAGTTTTCAACGGGGACACACTTGAACCCAGTCTTCCCCGGCTCGGTAAATGGCAGCTTCGTCCTTCAGAGTGCTCACACCATGGTACATGCCTCCCGTGGCCACATCCAGTCCAGCACCAAAGCCGCTGCCTTGGAACTGTGTCCACACTGAAGGGTATGCTGGCTTGGACGCGTGGATGGGGGCAGGGCGGTGGGGGCTGGTAGGGGGGCAGATGGGGCAGAGACAGAACTGAATTGGCCCTGAGTTGCTAACTTAAAGTCGGGCCATGGATACTGGGGAGTTACTTTGTTTGCATTTGAAATTTCCCATAATAAAGGAGTTTTAAGACTTACATGGGTAGAAAAGTTATATATTAAACATTTATATATTACATAATATACATCTATTTATGGTCTCAGATGTCATCCGTGTTTATGTAAATGATGTATAAGTATGTGTCTTGTAGGTAACACATCTCCAGAACTTGATCACATCCACTCTTCCCCTGTCCTGTCCCACTTGGGTTTCCACAAGAGTGTTCTCACTGGTCGTCCTGCTCCCGTCCTTGTCCCATGTTCTGTTGTTCACACAGCAGCCCGAGTGCTTCTGTTAAATGGAAGCCAGATTGTGTCACCCCATCCCACCAGAGCAAAGCCTTCCTGCCCTCAGAGCCCTGACCGTCTGTCCCTCTTGACCCTGCCCTAGGCCTCTGCTCTCTTCATCCTGGTGCTCACTCAAGACTTCAGCACTTGCTGTCCCCTCTCCCTGGATGTTTTCTTCAGTTAATGGCTTTCTTCTTCCCTCACTCCATCCAGATCTCTGTTCTGTCTGACCTCATCAGGGAGGATTTCTCTGACCTCCCCTCACAGTACTCCCCACCCAAGCCCCTGCCTCAGTGCCCTCCAAAGTCCTCACCACCACCTGTACTGTCTGTGTTCTCTTGTTTGTGGAGTCTGTCTCCCCACCAGAAGTAACCTTATTTTTGTTCATCATGGGTCCTCAGCGCATAGAACACCTAGTAAAGGCCTCAATGGGTACTTACTGCATGAATGAGTGAAATTCCATTTCACAGAGAAGGCAGCTGAGACTTGGCCCGAGTAACCACAAGGGAAGTTAGGGGCATGGCTGGGACTCGTTTGGATCTTGTAGTCTTTGCCCTAGCCCTTGGCGAGGGCAGGGAGAATGCGATCCTGAGCACAGACACAAGGAGGACCCCTCAGAGGGAGTGAACAGGGCGGGGAGGAGGGAGCCAAGGCAGGCCCAGCTGTGGACTCTGGCTTCTCTAAGTGGAGGGGAAGTAGCTCCATAGGCTGCTGGCTTCTCTTTCCTTTGAGCAGCAGATGGAAGGTCCTTCTCCTGAGAGAGGGAAGCTGGCTGAGGAGTCTGCAGGAGCACTCCATCTGTCCCTGGGGCATCAACATCACCTCAGCCTCAGAGATGGACCGACGGCCCACCCTTTCCCATCTCACTCCCTTCAATCCAGTCTGGCAGACCCGGGCTGGGTGAGGACCCCAAGAATGGTGTGTTTTCCTCTCTCTTTGGCAACACGGGATCTGCTTGGCCCTTGGGAGGAGGTGCTGGACCTCCTGCCTCCCAGACCCCTGCCGGTGACCAGCTCTGCTCCCAGAGGGCGCTTAGAACTGAGCTCGGGATCCTGGCTAGCCTGTCCTGCGAGTGCTGCGGGCCCCTTGCTGATGTTCATGGAGCAGTCCCCAATTTCGTGTTGTTTCATTTTAGTTTCTTTTTAATTACATTTGTCTGTGTCCCCCAGGGGGAAATGAATATATGCTCATTATAGAAAATGTGGGAATACAGAGATGAGTAGAAAGAGGAGACACTAAATGAAAAATTGCCTTTCTAATGTGGTGTCCCTGGGGCTCCTTCTGGCCGAGGGCCCCAGGCTCAGCAGGGGGCACGGACCCTCTGGGCTGCAGGGGCCTCCACGGCAGGCTGGCTTTCAGGAATTGCCCTCCCCTCCGGCTCCCTAGCTTGTCCGGGTGATGCAGCAGGCGGAACTGACGCGAGTCGCTATATTTAATGTTGGCGTCTGCGTCACCAGTGACCACACAACAGCGTCCGCCCAGGTTGGGGGTGTTTCTGAAGGACGCTCTGAGAGAATCACTTTCCACAAGAGAAGGCATTGTGCAGGGGCAGGGAGAGAGCGCAACAGAAAGTGAGGTCGTAGGTAGAAAATCGCTTCTGGGATTTCAAATGGCTTCGTCATGGGGCCCTCCCTTGCTGCCGAGAAATCAGTTGATCTGGGAAAGTTCGTTGCAAACCCTTTACTCTGCTGCTGTTGGGTGGAGCTGAGAAACGAAGGAAGATAACGAGGCTTTATGACTTTTATTTGTCAGTGTAGGCGTTGGGCAGCAGAGTTGGGGGGGTGACCGTGGCTACAGCCACTAGCTCCGACCCCAGCTTGGGCCTGGAGAAGCCCAGATGACTGGCCAGTGGGTCCGAGACCAGGCGGGCAGCCTGGAACACAGTCAGCCTGGACTCGGCAGGGCCTGCTCGGAAGGGAGTCGGCTAAAGGGAGAAACGGTTTTTGGGTTTGCTCAAACTGACCAGCTAAATTAAGATACTAAGCAGAAAGCACTTTCCTGTTGATGATAATGAAAAAGCCACGAGTCGATGCATTTGATAAACCCCAGCCTTCAAGCTGCTGGGTCACAAGGAAACAAGAGGCAAGTCCTTGCCCTCCTGAGTCCTGAGCACTTCAGAGGGCCAGCCTCAGAGAAACCCCAGCAGTGACTCGCAATGTTTTCTGACACCTCATCTGAGCAGCAAACAGAGGTGTTTGGTGCCGAGTTCACCGGAAACTCAAGCATGTCTCACTTCTCACTTGAGCCCTGGCCCCTCTTCCAGTGAAACCTCTGGGGCCTGGGGTTCCTGGGGTGCAGAGGGGCTCCCCACCTGGGGCCTCATGACCAGCATCTCCCTCCCACTCAGGAAGCACCCTGTCTCTTCCCAGCCGCCCTTCTGTCTGGGCCCTGCTCAGGGTTTGCCTCTCCGCATGGAAGAAGTGAGACCACATGGTTAGAGAAACTCCCAGCAAATACCCCGGGCCTCAGTCCCCAGGCAGCGATGCTCCCGGCCGCAATAGCTGACACGTACCCTTTTTTCCTGTTTCATCTGTCTCTTTCTCTCATTCCTGGCTGGGCCCTCCTCTCTTTGCCACCCACACTGGCGTGCTTCTGTGGCTCTGTGAAGTCCACCGTTCCTGGAAGGGCCCGAGCCCCCGCCCGCTGACTGCACACCTCGGTGAACACAGGTTCCTCCGCCGGGGGACAGTCTCAGAGCTGCAGGCGGGGAGCTGTGGGTAGCTGGGGACGTGGTGCGCTGTGGACCTCTAGTGGTGCGGCCTCGATGGCCCAGCTGGTGCTAAACACCCTCCTGCCTACCACTGAGATACATCCTTAGGAAATCCTCAGGGACCTTGCCCACACCAGCCTCAGTTCCGGTCTTTATTCTTGGGAGATTCACATGGACCCAAAGACTCTGTTCCATCTTCCTTCGGACACACAGGCCAATGCTCTGGCTGGGCAGAGGATGCGGTGAAAGTTGATGTTACCAGAGAGTGGATGGCTAAGTTTTGTATAAAAATAAAATTAGTCTTCCCTAAATATCCTCTGGCCTTAAAACTCTTGAAACTCTGGATGGAGAGTGGTTGCAGAGACCTTGCCTACTACCCCCATGCCCGACTTTCCCACCTACCTGGTAAAGCACCCCTTTCCGGACCCGCCGTTGCTCAGAGACTTCTTTCCGGTGCTAACCCTGGAGTGTGTATGGTGTCTTGGTCATTGTTAGCCCTGAGGGCTGGAGGAGTGCGGGCGACAGGCAGGCCGCCACAAATGTAGTGGGACCGGACAGGTTCTGAGACCTCCCGGGACCACAGAGAAGGTTCAGCGCCTGCCCCCAACAGCCCATGGGACACTTAGCTTGCGTGCCCCCGCTCTAGGTCTCCCCTCACTTCTGCCTGGGTGCAAGGGGTCCACTGTCTCTTGAGTGGCTCCCGGAGCTGCCCGCCATTGTCCTCTGCCCCCGGACAGGTCCTGCCATGGCGTCTCTCCTCTCACGGCTCCCAGGCCTTCACTCTCCTCTCACGGCTCACAGGCTTGTGAGCATCACTGTGGATGTTCCCACAGGGCTCGGGGCTTCCTAGGGAGGATAACGGCCTGCCACTCAGTGGTTGAGACTGGTCTCTGATGACCCACCACCTGCTGCAGAGGCATCACATCCTTGTGGGCGCCTCTCAGGGTTTCTGTGTAAACCCTCCTGATGGGCAAGAGCATTAGCTGTGGCTTGCTGAGGGCTGCTGCTTCTGGCACTAGTGGTTCTGGCCTGGGCCAGGGGAGAAGCAAAAAGACCTGGTTGGGGTGGCGGTCTGACCAGGGCCCTGTGACCTGGGTCTCCACTCGTCGCTCCACAGTACAGGGACCATAAGTCAGTTGGTGCCTCTTTGTTCACAGAGGCGATAAGTGTGCACTAATGATGGGATGTGTCCAGGGACTGACTAGGCTGTCCCTAGACAGGAATTCGTGAGCTTGCTATCAGGGGAGGTGTCCAAACAGGTTGATGCCAATGTTATAAAAGTTGTGGGGCTCCTGGGTGGCTCAGTTGGTTGAATGTCTACCTCTTGATCTCAGCTCAGATCTTGATCTCAAGGTGGTGAATTCAAGCCCCGCGGTCTGGCTCCATGCTGGATATGGAGCCTACTTAAAAAAAAAAAAAAGTCATGCCTTTAGGCCAGGTGACATTTGGACAGAGGAAGGCAGAGTGGTTAAGTGTATGGGCTTTGGAGTTGGGAGTAAGTTCTGGGTTCTAATCCTGGCTTTGCTCCTTACCAGATGCGTAACCTCGGGCATGCTGCCTCCTCTTCCCCAAGCGTCAGAGAGGTCATGAGGGAGACACCGGAGGGTGTCTGCGTGGTACCAGACAGGCAGGCCACTCATCGAAAGCTCTGATCGTAAGATGACTTCTGAAGTCACTACCTGTTCCACATGTCCTCCTTGAACCCAGAAGTCCTGGCCCCAGCTGCTTCTCCCTGTGAGTGGCAGGTGGGGGGATGTCCTTCAGGCCAGCCGACCCCCCACGGGCTTGCTTATTTCCATTCAGCCCAGGTCCTCTCCCTTACTCCTCCTACACTCCTTCTTAGGCCCCCTCGTCCGCCTGCCCTGCCTCCCAAAGAACTCCTCAGCGTCTTAAGAACCTAGGCCAGGGTCCCCACAGGCCAAAGTAAAACACAACCATCATCGGGTCTTGTCACCGTCTTTATTTCTGGTTTCCAGTTTGACAAAGTCAGTGAAAGAACACATTCAGTGATCCCTCCCCCCAGGCCACATACACCCAATGCAGCCTTCTAGGCTGCGCTTCTATATATTATTAACTCTTTGATAACATATTTTATTTCTTAATTTTAAATACAAGGAAAAACAATAAATTACTCCTTGGCTGAGGGCCAGCTGCTGCCTGGCAGACAAGAGCAGCTTCTCTGGTCCTCTCTCCTGTCCCGTGTCGGCCCCAGGATCCCAGTGAGGTAGCAGAATTTTACACACAGTGCTAATTCCCAGGGATTCCTAACACCCAAGTCGTCAGGCCCCCAGCTCCAGGTTCTAGAGGCAACAGTCCCTTCCTGTCCCCAGCACAGACGAACACACTTGTTTAAATAACACACAATAATAAATAAGGCTAGGAAGAAATGTGCCTGAGCTGCTGCTGTCTGCCTTAGCTGTGCCGGTGAACGGCAAGGCCCCCTCCCACACGTGCCTGCCAAGGCGGCTCCCAGTGTAATGCTGCAGTTCGGTGTCAGGAAGGGGCAGTCAAGGGAGGCAGTGTTTTCCCCCTTGTTGTTCACGGAGTGCAGTGTCCAAGAGAGGAGGGCCACCAGGCTGGGCTCAGCTCGGCGGAGGCAGGCGGCACAGGCTGAGGTCCAAGCTAAGGAAATCTTGTCTCCCTCCCTCCCTGTACCCACTCCCCCACCCCACAAGAAATCTGTGACATCTGAAAGAAAAATGAATCTGTAACTTAAGTGGTCAGGTCTGCCATCCTCTGTGAGTAAGGATGCTAGGTTTTCACGCTTCACGGGAAATTTCCGTGGCGAAAAACTCTCCGTACATAGGTGAGCAGGTTTTTCACCAACTGGATCACTTCAATTTTGGTGTCCCGGCTGCGCTCACTGGAGATCTGCTGCAGGACGAAGAGATCAGCCTATTAGTGGGACGCCAGAGTGAAGGTGACCAGCACCCACCAGGGGCTTTCCAGGACCCGGCTTCTTTAAGCCTCACAAAAGCCCCCATGAGATGGGTACTTTTATTACCCACATTTCACGGATGTGGAAACCGAAGCTCAGATAGGAGTCAGGAGCCCACGAGCCCGGATCCTGGAAATTCCAAAGGTCGTGTTCCTGCGGCCACAATGGACCCACCCCCAGAGTGAACGCTTGCCTTCTGATATTCAGCCAGGTTCCCCTGGGGCTCCCAGGGCTGGCAGGAGTGGATGCAGGGTTGGGGGGTACAGGGCAGAGGGCCTTACTCCTGCCGAGGTATCCTGAACGCACAGTGATTTCAGCAACCTCTGGGTCCTGTGGATGGCGCTGCAGTTGGTGACATTGATCAGAGATTCCAGAGCTGCACAGTACTGCAGGGAGACGAACACGGGGGTGTCAGGCCCTACCGGGCGCTCCCCCCAACCCCACACCTTCGCTGACTATAGGAGAAGGGGGCGGAGAGCCCTGCTGGGGGTGGCTTTGAGTGGAGGGCTCCAAACTCTGAGCTGCTCTTGAAGCTTGCTCGGAACCCCCGAGGCAAGTGAGTGAGGCTCAGAGAACACCAGCACAGGACCTACAGCCTCAGCTCTGCACCCCCCTCCCCCTGCCCAGTGTCCAGGGGGTCCTTACCATGCTGGCGGTCCGGTTGACGCTCCATACCATGCTGCCATTGCAGAGGGATGACTGAGGGAGCAAAAAGGCAGTAAGCCCAGGTTGCATCTCCACAGGGATCCGGCCCCACAGGCATCCCTGCCGTAGCACAGAGCCAGGCCTGGGACCCCCCCAGTGTTTCTGAGCTTCACTTCCTGCTCTGCGTAGTGGGGGAGACCCATCGCCCAGTGTCTTGGGGCTGAGAGAAAAATCTGAGGAACACAACCAGTAAGGGACGAGCCTTGTGGGAAGCCTTCTGCAGCCAGGGCCACAGCAGAGAAAACACCTGGCCTGTCAGTAGGACATCTCCAGGGAGGAGTCAGGACGGCGTGGGGGGGAGGGAGGAAGGGGTGGCCAGCTCAGTGAGATGGGGAACAGTGGAGGCCAGTATATAACACCCTGTCTTCTGAACTGGGGGACACTGCGGTTTGGAGCATGGGTGCTGGGTATCAGCCAGGCCTGGTTTGAATCTGGCTTTTGTCAACCTTAATGAGACTTAGTTAAATAGGGCCATCATACCTGCCTTTGGAGGTGGTTGGCAGTGATGGAATGAGATGAAAAGCCCGCAGCACTAGGCTTGGCACACAGTCATTGCCCAGAAAGTGTGAGCCATCACCACTCGGGACAGGAGCTGACTACCAATGAACCCTTCTATAAGAATGGGCTTAACCAAAATGCTGTGAATAGTGGCCCCATTATTCCATTCAGACCAGATGGCAAATGCTAAATAGTCGTCGAAGAGTGCTGGCGCCTCTCTGCTTTCTTCTTCTTGAATGGCGGAGTAGGAGCTAGCCATGGCAGGCATGGGGAACAGGTGGTCCCTGGGGGCTCCACCAAACCCCTTTATGGGTCCATCCATAATGCTGCCCCCCTAACCTGGCTCTGGTCCCTCATGGCTGGGCCCATCCTGGTCCATGGGGCTTCTTACGACTGGGCCCAGCCTTCATGGTCTGAGCCATGACCAGTACCCTGCGTGAGAGTCCCCCCACTCCAGCACCCTCAGACCCAGGGTCCTGGCCAGAGGGTACTCACCTGATTCTGGGTGATGTTGACCAGTTCCTCAATGAGCTCCCTGATGGTTGTTAAGTTATGCACAGGACCCGGGGAGGCAAGGCCACCAAAGCAGGTGAGAGCAATGACCACAGTCAACCAGAGCGCCATGGAGCCGAGAGCCAACACAGGAGGAGCGAGGAGCAGACTCGTAGGCTGGCCTAAGCTGAGTGGCTTGTGGCCTTGGCCTCTTGCAGCAGCTTTTATAGGCCAAAGTGATGACGCCTCCAACCCTGGTCTCCGTTTTGTCGAGTACTATCTAGAAACCACATCTTTACTCATCTTGATTTTACTTTGTGGAAAATCCAGAGTCGCATAAAGGAAAGAGTTTGATTTCTTGTGGACTTATCATTGAGAGGGGTCTGGAGCCCTTCCCAAGATATGGATATGCTTACACCAGGGGTAGGTGAGAGGGCCCTGAGGGCAGCTTGGTGTCAGCCATGCCAGCTGGAAGTGCTTGGTAGCCACCCGGCGTGTCTGCCCAGCTCCTGTCCTCAGACCCTTTTGGGTCACAGAAGTGTTTGGGAACAGAAGTGTTCGGTCGACAGGGCTATGACTACAGTCTACCAGATGTGTGAATTTGGGGGTTTTGTTTTTTCAATGAACTGGTATCTAATACTTAATTTGGATACAAAACTCAAACAAGATAAAAAGAAGAGTGAAGTTTATTCTTTTTCTTCCACTCGATTCCCTGTTGGCCTCACTGTGGGAAGGATTATAAAAAGTTCAGATTCCCAGGTCTCCAATGAAAGATCCAGTCAGAGTCAGGGATCCTTCCATGACCTCTTTTTTTTTTTTTTTTTTTTTACCCCTTAAAGATTTTGTTTATTTGAGAGAGCACGAGTAGGGGGAGAGGGAGAAGCAGACTCCCTGCTGAGTAGGGAGCCCCTCATGGGACTCGATTCCAGGACCCTGGGATCATGACTTGAGCCAAAGGCAGATGCTTAACAACTGAGCCAGCCAGGCACCCTGGGACCTTTTCTTTTTAAAGTTGCTTTGATGATAATTTTGAGCATGGACAGCCTAAACACAGAGTGCCCAACTCAGGCCTTCCGCGTGGGCCCATCCTGATGGGAAACCCTTAGCCAGCTAGGCTGGTAGGAGACAGGACTAGCTTTCGCCTGGTCAGAAAGTGTAACTGTTCCCAGTGCCACTGAGATCTAGGGCAACCACCTCTGTCCACCAGTATCTGTGGGACAAAGCCTTCGTCCCCGGGGACTCAGGTTTGTGCAGACTGAAGGCTCAGGAGGGTGGCCTGCGCCCACTCCACGGTCCCCCTGAACAGCCCACCTCTCCGGGGATACTGCAGATAGCCATTTGCCTGCTTCTCCCTCCTTTCTCTAGAAGTCCTCCAGAAGCCCCTGCAACAGACACCGCATCCTTTGCCTATTGAGTACTGATGTCAGGCTGTCTCCCTCACCCACTTCCTCCCCTAAACCAGTGCCTCCCCCTCCAGGCCCCTTATCTGCCCTCTCAGGCTCCCTTTGTCCTACACCCGGTGAGGCTTAACGTCCTCACAGGGGGCTCCCAAGTGGTGGTGCTGCTCCTGCCCCCAAGCTTCCCAGCCTTGCCCACTCTTTCCTCCCACCCTCTCTTTTGGCCAAATCCCAAACTTCCCAGCCCACTTGTAAGCCCTAACATCCAGAAACCGACCCCTGCCCCTCGCCAGGGGCCCAGTGGCTGGAGTGCTGTCACTTGGCTGTAGGACACCTCTGTGGACCCGTTTCCTCATCTGTGGAATGGGGTCTCTGTGTTGAGGGAAGGAGCAGGGAACGACCGTGGGATGCAGAAGTCCCAAAGCTCTGCACCAAGATGAGTCAAGGTCCCTCAACCACCAGGACCAGCCAAACCGATGCGGGGAGCGGTGGGCAGGCGCGCCCCCACGCGTGGGAGAAGGCAAGCTGGCTGGGCGGTCGCAGCGATGCCCCGCGGAGATAGGGGCGCAGCCTTATGTAATAGGAAATGCGGCTGATAAACGGGATCTGCACCGCTTGGCCCTCCTCCGCGGCCTCGGGCGGTGGCGTTGCCAGGGGGAGGGTGAGAGCCTAGAGCCGACCTCGCCGAGCTGCGAAGCGCCCGCCCCCGCCGCTGGTGCGCTCTGGTCCCAGGGCCGGCGAGGGAGCGGCCAAGGTGGGACTGGTGGCACCCAGCGCCGGGCCGGACGTGGGCCGGCTGCGCACGCTGGTCCTCCAGCGCCCCAAGCGCCTGCGCGCACCAATGAGAGGGGGTGCGCAGCCAGTCCCCTGCACCTGGCAGGGGATCTGCTGGCGCTGAGGATGCAGCCCACCCTTTCTCCCAACCTGCCACCAAAGGCATCGGGGCCGCCTTATCCGACCGGGGCTCGGGTGACCTATCCTGGCCTTCAGCCCCGAGACGAGACCCCACTGGCTGCGTCCTCCGTCTCTGTTGTTATTTCTTGACTTTCAGGGGGCTCCATTCGCACCTCGGAGAACTGTGATCAACACAGATTGTGAACGGGCTGCTCCACGCCCTCGACACAAATGGATGCTTGCAACTGTCTTACAGCCCGAGGCGTGGGCGCCCGATCCTGGCCTTGCAGGTGCAGGACGCGCGCGCTGGTGGCGGTTTGGGGAACCAGCCCGGGAGGAACCTGCGCAGGGAAGGGCGGGATTGGCGGCCTCAGGGCCTTGCTCTCCTCACCGGTCTGATCCTGATCGTTGGGGTTGAGACGGCCCGCCTCGGGAGGAGCCCGCTCTGCTCCAAGTTCCGCAAAACATTGTTTCCCAATTTTCTCCCACGCGTTTCTCCTTTGGAGAGAAAAGATCCCCAGTCAGTGGGAGTAAGGATTAGGCGAGTTGTTTTAATAATTTAAAATGTCTTAGTAGATTTTTGTTTTTATGAAGGTTATACGTGTGCGCAATTAAAAGAGAAATCATTCAGGGAGACTGATTGTAAAAATAAACGGCAGTTTTGAGTGAGTTCCCCGTGGGTCTGTTGCATTTCTGTATGACTTGTGAGCGAGGCACTAAGTGCTCTTCTTCGTTCCTCAGTATCTTTTTAAGGATGTTTGTATAACGAACAGCCTTGGACACACACAGCAGCATCTTCCTCACCAACAAAAGGCAGGCAGACTTACTGTTCATTGTTAAAACTTCATTTTCCTTAAACTCAGGCTTCTTTGCCTGCAGTGCAACTCACTGGGTACCCAGGTGCCGGCTGGCTTTCTTCGTATCAGGCTGTGAGAATTGGGGTTCAGAGGACAAAAATAAAACAATAAATTGTACATAATAACTTCTTCTGCATCTCTGTTCTCCAGGTGTTCTGTCTTCCCCGAGCATCCGTGAACTTGTTAACTTGTTACCATGCTAGTTAGATAAAATCTCAGAGCCTTCAGTTGTGGACAACAGCCCACCTCCCTCCCACCACCCCATTAGCTTCTTCTCCGAGGAACCATGATTTAAACTGTTTCTTTTGGTACTTACCCCCTCCCTGTTTCTAACTTTCTTGGTTTTCAAGTTGTAAGCATTTTCTGTGGTTTATGATGAATATTTAATTCTCTTTCCTCCTTGCTATCCTTCTTCCATTTGCATCCTTCCCTTTTTCTCATCCTACTAGTACGGTAAATGAGAATTTAGGTCAACCAGAAGCCTTGTCCTCCATTTGCACAATAATACCAATGTATTCAAAGCTGGAACTTGTAGTTAGCTATGACTGATTGCTTTTATTTTCCCTCAAAGCTTTTTTCCTCTGGAGTCAGTAGTAGGTTTTTCCATTTGCTTCGTTTTTTCCTGTTTCTCTGTGATTTGACTCTAAATTCCTGGCTACTTTTATAAATCTCTTCTCAGCAGATTTGGGTAAATGAGTTATTCTCAGAATCTCATCTTCCTGGGACAGTGTGCCCTGGAGCCTGCTCTGGCTGCCGTGGACAGCGCCCTCTGAGAGCCTGTGAAGGCTGTCGTCCTGCGGTCCCCTGTTACCCTTGCCTGGGACTTCCCTTCGCCTCTCCGCCGTGCAACCCTCCTGATCCTTGCATCCCAGGTCTTCCTCTTTTTTGGGAAACATATCCTAACACAGAATTTCAGGCAGGAAATAATTTTCTTTCAGATTTTTTAATGCCTTTGTTTTTGCGACTTGTCTCCCAATATTGCCGTTCAGAAGTCCAAAAGCATTTGAATCCAGATCTTTTCTGTCTCTCTGGAAATTTGTCAGAAATTTTCTGGGCTCCCATGCTCCAACCGTTAGGGTGACGCACCTCCAGGTAGTTTTGTTTTCATCTACCATGCCAGATGCACAGTGGACCCTTTTAAACTGAAAATATATTAAGTTTTGGGCAATTTTATTTCTGGTGAAAAAATTAAAACTTCTGTTATTTTATCTTATTAAAAAATGTTACGTAAAGGGGCGCCTGGGTGTCTCAGTGGGTTAAAGCCTCTGCCTTTGGCTCAGGTCATGATCTCAGGGTCCTGGAATCGAGCCCCACATCGGGCTCTCTGCTTGGCGGGGAGCCTGCTTCCCCCTCTCTCTCTACCTGCCTCTCTACCTACTTGTGATCTCTCTCTCTCTGTCAAATAAATAAAATCTTAAAAAAAAAAAAGTTACATAAAGTCATTGTTTAAAAAAAGATCTTTTTTTTGTTTTTTTTTTGTTTTTTTTTAGAGCAGCCTTTAGATTCACAGCAAAATTGAGCAGGAAGTCCAGAGTTACCATATACCCCTGACTGCACACATACACGGCCTCCCCAATTACCCACATTCCCTACCAAAGTCTACAGTCTAAGTCTACAGTAACACATCATTATCACCCAGAATCCATAGCTCAGGTCAGGGTTCACTCTTGATGTACATTCTGAGTTGTAACAAATGTGTAAGGGCACATATCCTCTGTTACAATGTCATACGGAATATTTTCACTGCCTGCAAAATCCTCCTGTACACTCGAGGAGCTGTTCGACCTGTTCGTCTTTACTTCCCTCCTAACCCTTGACACCACCGATCCTTTTACTGTCTCCATAGTCTTGCATTTTCCGGAATGTCATATAGTTGGAATCATACGATGTTTAACCTTTTCAGATTGGCTTCTTACATTTAGTAATATGTATTTAAGTTCCATCATGTCTTCTCATGGCTTGATGACTCACTTCTTTTTAGAGCTGAATAATATTCTGTGATCTGGATGTACCAAGTTCATTGACACATTAGCCTACTGAAGGATATCTTCATTGCTCTCAAGTTTTGGCAATTATGAATAAGGCTCCTGTAAACATTGTGTGCAGGTTTTTGTGTGGACATAATGTTTCGATTCATTTGCACAAATACCAAGGAATGTATTAGATCATATGGTAGGAGTTTGTTTAGTTTTGTAACTGTCAAGTGTCTTCCAAAGTGGCTGTACCATTTTGCATTCTCACCAGTTCCTGTCACTCGACAAAGGGCTTGATCTCACCACCCTGAGATCATGACCTGAGTCGAAATCAAGAGTGGGACTCTTAACTGACTGTGCCACCCAGGTGCCCCAACTCGTCATTTCTTTTGTGGATTGTGCCTCTGGTGTTGCACATAGAAAGTTATCACCAAAACCAAAGTCATGTACATTTTCTCCTTTATTATCTTCTAGAAGTTGGGTAGTTTGTGTTTTATATTTAGGTCTGTGATCCATTTGAAGTTAATTTTTGTGAGAATGTATAAGATCTTTTTGTTTTGTTTTTGTTTTTTGCATGTAATTATCAAGTTCTGGTACCACTCATTGAAGATTATCTTTGCTCCAGTGAATTACCTCTGCTCCTTTGTCAAAGATCAGTTGAATCTCTTTATGGGGTCTCTCTATTCTGTTTCTTTGACCTATTTGTCAGATTTTTTCCCAGTGCCACACTGCCCTGATTACCGTAGCTTTATAGTAAGTTTTGACTTTGGGTAATATCAGTTCTCCAGCTTTGTTCTTCTCCTTCAGTATTGTGTTGTCTATTCCAGGTGTTGTGCCTCTCCATCTAAACTGCATAATCACTTTCTTGATATCTTCAAAATAAGTTGCTGGAATTTTGATTGGAATTGATTGACTATAAATTAAGTTGGGAAGAACTGACATCCTGACAATACTGAGTTTTTCCTGTCCATAAACTTGGACTATCTCTCCATTTATTTAGTTCTTTAACTTATTCCATCAGGATTTTGTAGTTTTTGGGCGCCTGGGTGGCTCATTGGATTAAGCATCTGCCTTTGGCTCAGGTTATGATCCCAGGGTCCTGGGATCAGGCCCCACATTAGGCTCCCTGCTTGGCGGGGAGCCTGCTTCTCCTCCTACCACTCTGCCTATTTGTGCTCTCTCTGTCAAGTAAATAAATAGGCTTTTAAAAAAAGGATTTTGTAGTTTTCCTTATATAGATCTTATATATATATATTTGTTAGATTACATATATTTCATTTGGGGGTTGTTAATGTAAATAGTATTGTGTATTTAATTTCAAATTCCACTTGTTTATTGCTAGTATATAGGAAAGTGATCAGCTTTTGTGTATTTTGTGTATTTGTGTATTTTGTGTATCCTACTATAAATGCTTTTTAGTTCTAGTTTTTTAAAATTGATTCTTTTGGATTTTGTACTTAGATAATCATATCATCTTTGAACAAGGACAGTTTTACTTCTTCCTTCCTAATCTCTATATCTTTTATTTCTTTTTTTGATCTTATTTCATTAGCTAAGAATTCCAGTACAATGTTGAAAGCAGTGGTAAGAGGGGATATCCTTGCCTTGTTCCTGATCTTTGTGGAAAAGCTCTGAGTTTCTTGCCATGAAATATGATGCAGGCTGCAGGTTTTTGTAGCCTTTTTTTTTTTTTTTAATCAAGTTGAGGAAGCTCTCCTGTATTCTTAGTTTATTTAGAGTTTTTTCATGACTTGGTGATAGATTTTGTCAAATGCTTTTACTGTGTCTATTAATATGATCATGTGGTTTTTCTTCTTTAGCCTTTTGATGCGATAGATTATATTAATTTTTTTTTGAATATTTAACCAGCCTTGCCTAAATGGGATAAATCCCACTTGGTTGTGGTGTATAATTCTTTTTATACATTGTTGGATTTAATTCACTAATATTTTGTTGAGGATTTTTACAACTATCTTCATAAGAGATACTGGTGTATAGTTTCATTGTAATGTTTTTGTCCATTTTGGTATTAGGGTAATGCTGGCTTCATAGAGTGAATTAGAAAGTATTCACTCTACTTCCATCTTTTTTTTTTTTTTAATTTTTTTTTATTTATTTATTTGTCAGAGAAAGAGCGAGAGTGAGCACAAGCAGGGAGTTCGGCAGGCAGAAGGAGAAGCAGGCTCCCCGCTGAGCAAGGAGCCCAATATGGGACTCAGATCCCAGGACCCTGGGATCATGACCTGAGCCGGAAGGCAGATGCTTAACTGACTGAGCCACCTAGCCGTCCCTCTACTTCCATCTTCTGAAAGAGATTGTAGAATATCGATATAAGTTTTCCTTAAATGTTTGGAAAACTCACCAGTGAACCCATCTGGGCCTGCTGCTTTCTGTTTTGGAAGGTTACTAATTATTATTAAATTTCTTTGCTAGATATAAGCCTATTCAGATTGCCTCTTTCTTCTTGTGTGAGTTTTGGCAGATTGTATCTTTGAAGGAATTGGTCTATTTCATCTAGGTTATTAAATTTGTGGGTAGAGAATTGTTCATTGTATTGCTCTATTATCTTTTTAATGTCCATGGGGTCTGTAGTGATATCCCTCTTTCACTTACTGGTAATTAATGTCCTCCCTTTTTTCTCTTAGTTAGCCTAGCTAGACAATTATTGACTCTATTGATCTTTTCAGAGAACCAGGATTTGGTTTTAGTGATTTTCTCTATTGATTTCCCATCTCTAATTTCATTGATTTCTACTCTAATTCTCATTATTTTGGAATGCCGGGGTAGCTTAGTCGGGTATGCATCTGCCTTGGGCTTGGGTCATGATCCCAGGGTCCTGGGATGGAGTTCTGCATTGGACTCCTTGCTCAGCAGGGAACCTGCTTCTTCCCCTGCCTGCCATTCCCCCTGCTTGTGCTCGCTCACTCTCTCTGACAAATAAATAAAATCTTTAATTCTCATTATTCTTTTCTTCCACTTACTTTGGATTTAATTTGCTCTTCTTTTTTTCTAGTTTCCTAAGGTAGAAGCTTGGATGTTTAATTTGGATCTCTCTTCTTTTCTAATATATGCATTTAATGCTGTAAATTTTCCTCTATGCACTACTTTCACCACATCCTACACATTTTGATAAGTTGCATTTTCATTTTCCTTTAGTTCAAAATATTACTTAATTTCCTTTGAGATTACTTCTTTGACCCATGTGTTATTTAGGAATATTTTGTTTAATCTCCACATATCTTGGGATTTTTCAGCTGTTTCTGTTACTGATTTCTGATGTAATTCCACGAGGTAGGCATTGTACGATTTCTACAGATGGTGTCCAACGTACAGTGGTATGACTTACAATGTTTTGACTTTATGATGGTGTGAAAATGATACACATTCGGTAGAAACCACATGTCAAGTTTTCAATTTTGACCTTTCCCCAGCCTGTCAATATGTGGTGTGATGCAGTCTTGTGATGCTGAGCAGTGACAGCTGTATCTCCCAGTCAATCACATAATCACAAGGGTAATCGACAGATACACTTCAAACCATTCTACACTCATACAGCCATTCTGGCTTTTATTTTCAGGATAGTATGCAATAAATTACATGATGTGTTTAATAGTTTATTATAAAATAGGCTTTGTATTAGACGATTTTGCCCAAACGTAGGCCAGTGTGTTTTGAGCACATTTAAGCTAGGCAAGGCTAAGCTCTGATGTTCAGTAAGTTAGGTGTATTACATGCATTTTTTTTTTAAAGATTTTATTTATTTATTTGACAGAGAGATCACAAGTAGGCAGAGAGGCAGGCAGAGAGAGGGGGGGAAGCAGGCTCCCTGCTGAGCAGAGAGCCCGATGCGGGGCTCGATCCTAGGACCCTGAGATCATGACCTGAGCCGAAGACAGAGGCTTAACCCACTGAGCCACTCCGGCGCCCCTATTACATGCATTTTTGATTTACAATGTTTTCCACTTACAATGGGTTTATCAGGACATAACCCCTTTGTAAGGTGAGGAAGATCTTTATTCTTGTAAATTTTATTAAGGTGTGTTTCGTGGCTCAAAATGGTGCTCTTAATGAGCTTTTTGTGTGAGCCTAAGAAGAATGTGTATCCTGTTGCTAGATGACATAGTCTATTGGTTTCCGTTAGTGCAGTTGATTGATGGTGCTCGTGAATTCAACTATATCCTTACTCATCTTCTCCTTGCTAGATTTATCCATTTCTGATAGAGTGGTGTTGAAGTCTTCAGCTATAATAGTGTATTCATCTATTATTCTGTAGTTGTATCAGTTTTTGCCTCCTGCATTTTGAAACTCTGTTGTTTAGAGGCATGCATATTAAGGATTGTTACAGCTTCTTGGAGAATTGAGTCCTTTATCATTATGTAATGCCCTTTTTTATTCCTGATGACTCTCCTTGGTCTGAAGTCTGCTTTGTGTGAAATTATTATATTATTAAATTAATACAGCTACTCTTGCTTTTTAAAATTAGTGTTATCATGGTATATCTTCCTCTATCCATCAACTTTTATTTTAGATTTGTCTTTATATTTACAATCAGTTTATAATTGAGTCTTGTTTCTTGACCCACTCTGACAGTCTGTAAATAATTGGTGCATTTAGGCCATTGGTGTTCAAAGTGATTATTGATGTATTGGAATCGTAGCTACCATAAATTGTTTTCTATTTGTTGCCCTTGTTCTTTTTTTTCAAGATTGATTTATTTTAGACAGAAAGAGGGAAAGAGCATGAGTGGAGGGAGGGGCAGAAAGAGAGGGAGAGAATCTCCAGCAGACTCCCCACTGAGTGCAGAGCATGACTCAGGGCTCAAGCCCACATGGCCTGGGCTGAAGGCAGATGCTTAACAAACTGAGCCACCCAGACGCCCCCCCCCCCCAACTTTGTTTTTATTTTTGTCCAGCACTCTTTTCCTGCCTGTTGTGGTTTTACCAGAGCACTTTATATTATTCATTTTTCTCTATCAGTATATTAGTTCCACTTCTTCTTTACTTTTTTTTAGTGATTGCTCTGTAGTTGGCAATACATGTTTACAACTGATCCAAGTACATTTTTAAAATAACACTGTACTGCTTAAAGGGTAGTATGAGTACCTTATAGTAACAAAATAATCCTGATTTTCCCCCTTCTATCCCTTGTCTCATTGTTGGCATTCACTTAACTTGTATGTAAGTATGTATGCTTATGTATGTATGTGTATGTATATATATATATAAGCATACATACTTACGTACAAGTATATATGTATATATATATATACATACACATACATACATATACATACATATAAATATAAGTAATCAAATACATTTTTGCTGTTACTTCAAACAGATTGTTATGTTAGATTAAGAAAAAGGAATGTTTTTATCTGGCCCTCACTATTTCTTCTCCAGTGTTCTTCCTTTCTTTATATAGATCTGAATTTTGTCATTTTTCTTCTCTTTAAAGAATTTTTTTTTTTTTAATTAACATTCCTTGGATGGCAGGTCTACTGGAAACAGATTGCCTCAAATTTTGTCTGTTTAAGGAAGTCTTGATTTCTCCTTCAGTTTTGAAGGATAATTTTACAGGGTACAGAATTTTAGGTTCATGGAGTTTTTTTCCTTTCAAAATTTAAAATATTTCACTTTGCTCTCTTCTTGCTTGCCTGGTTTTTTAAGAAAAGTAGGTATAATTCTTACCTTTGCTTTTCTGCGGGTGAGGTTTGTTTGTTTGTTTCTGGTTTCTGTTAGGATTTTTTCTTAATTTTTTATTTTCTGTAGTTTGAAAACAATATATCTAGGTGTGTTGGGGTGGGGGCATTTTT
The DNA here is from genome assembly GCA_028534135.1 of Potos flavus. Classification (NCBI taxonomy): domain Eukaryota; kingdom Metazoa; phylum Chordata; class Mammalia; order Carnivora; family Procyonidae; genus Potos; species Potos flavus. The sequence continues at coordinate 19,213,129 of CM052895.1, read as the reverse complement.
CATGCTCAGTGGTCTCTGAGCTTCCTGGATCTGTGGTTTGGTGTCAGACATTAATTTGGGAAGTTTCTCAGTCATTATTGTTTCAAATGTTTCTTCTCTTCCCCTTTCTCCTCCTCCTGGAATTTTGGTTATGCTTACGTTACACCTTTAGTATTTGTCCCACGGTTCTTGGATATTTTCCTTTTGTTTTTTTCCCAGTCTTTTATTCTCGTTGCTTTTTAGTTTGGTAGTTTCTGTTGAGAAGTCCTCAAGCTCAGAGGTTCTTTCCTCTGCTGTGTGCTATCAGTAAGCCCATCAAAGTCAAAGATATTCTTTTTTGTTACATTGTTTTTGAGCTCTAGCATTTCTTTTATTGTTCATTCTTAGAACCTCCATCTCTCTGCTTATGTTGCCTATCCATTACTGCATGCTGTCTACTTTGTCTGTTAGAACCCTTTGAATCTTTTTTTTTTTTTTTTAAGATTTTATCTATTTATTTGACGGAGCTCGAGAAAGAGCACTAGCAGGGGGAGTGGCAGGCAAGAGGAAAAAGCAGGCTCCCTGCTGAGTAAAGGAGCCCTGATGTGGGACTCGGTCCTAGGACCCTGGGATCATGACCTGAGCCGAAGGCAGGTGCTTAACCAATCAGCCACCGAGGTGTCCCTAGGACCCTTAGCATCGTAATCATAGTTGTTTTGACCTCCTAGTCTGATAATCTCAATGTCATGGCCATATCTGAGTCTGGTTTTCATGCTTGCTGTCTCTTCTAGCTGTGTTTTAGGCTTCTTAGGATGTCTTATCATGTTTTTCTTGATAGCCAGACATGTACTGGTAAAAAGAACTACTAGGCATAGGCCTTTAGTAACATGGCAGGAAGGTGTGTTGGGAAGGGAAGTGTTTGACAGGTCTACTCCTAGTGAGCCTGTGAACGTCACTCGTGCTTCTCAGTCCCCCTGGGCCTTGCAGGGGACAGGATGGCTAGAGTGGGCTGGAATTGGGATTTTCCTTTCCCCACTTGGAAGGCGAGAGCCACCTGGAGCTGGGTATTTCTCTTCTTCCAGGTCAGTTAGGCTCTGATAAAACTCCAGCAGGTTAGGCTTTGATTAAATAGCTTTTCCTGAGGGCAGACCTTATTGAGAAGAAACAGGATGCTCTGGCATATTTCAAAATGTTTCATTTCCCTTCCCCCTGCTGGAAGCACATGGGGATTGTTTTCTCACAGTCACTGAGAGAATATGGTGAGAGCGCCTGGAAGCAAAACTCAGAAAAGTATGGAGGCCCCCTGATGACTGGGCCTCTTGGATTTTTCTCTCTCAGCCTTGTCTGTGATGAGCCTCCAGCAATTCCTCAGTGAGAGTTTAAGTTTCCCTACCTCAACACTGGTTCCTGCAGAGTAGTTTTATTTTTATTTCTAACTTTGAAGTTCTAATCATATGGCTCGAAAATCAAAACTATATATATGAAAAAATTCAGTGGAATGCCTCAACCACCCCCCCCCAAATAATTACTTTTATTAGGTTTCTGGTGTATCCTTTCTGAGTTTATGTAAATATCAGAAACTGTGAACATATGGTTTGATTTTGCTCTCCTTCCTGCATATGATGTAGGGTCCTCTACACCTTTTGCATCTTGCTTTTTCTCATGTATCTTCATAAGAAGATCTTACTATATTCACACTTAAAGATCTTGGAACATTTTTTTGAATTATTTTTATGACTTTTTTGTCTACATTCCTTCTGTCTTATTGGGACTACCATTTTTTGATTATATACCTCCTGGAGTGCTCTTACTGTATTTTTTCTCCTTATTGCCCATCTAAAAATTTTCTCTGGGATATTTCTGTAAGATTATCTCCCACTCCCAGGGTATTATACTCTTCTCTGAATATGTCTGTGTGTCTAAGAGCACCATATTCTTGTTTCACTGGTGGGATGGCTTAGTAATCTGAGGATTTTACTGATAGTTGTTTGTTTTTTAAGTGTGTCTTTTCCTAGGAAGTCTATTTTTTTTTTCACGTTTTTTCTTTTCAATTTAATTTGATCTACTTCTTTCATGTTACACGTTTTCCCTGGATCAGGTGATCCTGGAGTCAGTGCTCATATTTAAGAGTGGGGGATTAATAGCAGATTGGAAGCTAGAGAGAGAGAGAATGTGTGTGTAGGGGCGGGGAAGTTCGCTGTAGGGCTACTGGCTTTTTTCACTGGAGGACCTCCTATGCAGCTTCTTTGGGTCATTTTTTGGCAGGCTGGGCAGATTCCTAGAGAAGAATCTCCCTGTCTCCAGCCTGGCTAACAGCATTTTGGCAGCCAGTGGCAGGTAGAAGGTTGGGTGTGGGGGATCTCAGCATGTATTAATTTTTCACTTGGTGCCCTGATCTCAGCATAAGTAGGCCACCTTTGACTGTGCCTAGTGCTTCTTGCTCCAGATACCCTCTTTAGAGAAAAGATACTTCTGGCTTCTGTTGGAGTGGAGGCCTTCAACTTCGAGGAATGGAAATGGGGATTGAACTGCCTTTTTTTTTTTTTTTTTTTAAAGATTTTATTTGTTTACTTGACAGAGAGAGATCACAAGTAGGCAGAGAGGCAGGCGGGGGGGGGGGGGTTGGGAGGAAGCAGGCTCCCCGCTGAGCAGAGAGCCCGATGCGGGGCTCGATCCCAGGACTCTGAGATCATGACCTGAGCCGAAGGCAGAGGCTTTAACCCACTGAGCCACCCAGGCGCCCCTGAACTGCTTTTTAAACCATGTTTCAACCTCTTTCCACCACTCCTCTCCAGAGGTGCTTGGTCTTTTGCCAGCTTCTGAGCATGTGGGCACATCTCCATCAGCGTGGGCTCCAGCTCTCTGCAGCTGCTTTGGATTCCCTTCTCTTAGTTTAGCCAGACCGTCTGCCTGCTGTCAGTCTGCTTTCCACCTTTCAGAATGCTGCTGCTCTTGTCTTTTTCTCCCATTTTTGTGGATTTAAACCTTTTAAAAATTCGGTTCCTGTCATTTTACTAGACCATCAGGCCGGAAATTACATGTCCATTCACTGACTTGACTTGGAATATACGTTTTCAATATACGTGGAGAATTTGTTGAAGGGACAAGTGCTGAGAAGCAAACACTAATCTTTGCACCCCTGGCACTCATGACTCCTTAGTATGTAGTCACAGCCCTTTTTAAATGCACATTCATATTTTGTGACAAACATGGGATAATACGTGATATAACTTTCACCACCTTTTTTCACCTAAAATATCTGAAGAGCATTTTCCCATGTCGGTATTCTGTCCTTTAAAGAATCACACAAAAATGTTTTGTGTGAAGCGCAGATATGCAAAGAAAGAAAAATACCCCATAATGCCAGCACCCAGGAATAATTATCACTGTAATGGTAAGAACTTTCTCCCTGAGCTAAAAGTGAAACTGGGGCACCTGGGTGGCTCAGTCGTTAAGCTTCTGCCTTCAGCTCAGGTCATGATCCCAGGCTCTGGGATCGAGCCCCGTGTTAGGCTCCCTGCTTGGTGGGGAGTCTGCTTCTCCTTCTCCCTGTGGCCCTCAACCCTCACCCACCCTCCCCACTTGTGCTCTCTCTTGCTCACTCTCTCTCTCTCTCTCTCAAATAAATCTTTAAAAAATAAAGGGATTTGCAAAATAAAAAGATGTAAGATATGACAACATATACATAAAACATGGAGGGGGGAGTAAAAATGAAGTTCTTTTAGAATGTGTTTGAGCTTAAGTGACCCTCAACTTAAAATGGATGGCTATATACGTAGGATATTATATATATGAACCTCATGGTAATCACAACCAAACCTATAATAAATACACAAAAAATAGATGGAAAACTAAGTCTAATACCAATTAAATTCATCAATCACAACAGAAGAGAGCAAGAGAAGAACCACAAAAAACAACCAGAAAATAATTAACAAAATGGCAATAAGTATAACCTATCAATAATTACCTTGGGGCACCTGAGTGGCTCAGTGGGTTAAAGCCTCTGCCTTCGGCTCACGTCATGATCTCAGAGTCCTGGGATCGAGCCCCGCATGGGGCTCTCTGCTCAGCGGGGAGCCTGCTTCCTTCTCTCTCTGCCTGCCTCTGCCTACTTGTGATCTCTCTCCTCTCTGTCAAATAAATAATAATAAAAAAAAAATCTTTAAAAATAATAATTACCTTAAATGTAAATGCTCTAAATGTTCCGAACAAAAGACATACGATGACAAAATGGATTGAAAAAAAAAAAGGTGCCTCTATATACTGCCTATGAGAGATTCACTTCAGACCTATAGACACATACAGACTGAAAGTGAAGGAACAGAAAAAAATATTCCATGCAAATGAAAGAAAGAAAAAAAAAGCTAAGGTATCAAGACTTATTTCAGGCAAAATAGACTTTAAAACAAAGGCTGGGGGCACCTGGGTGGCTCATTCGGTTAAGCATCTGCCTTTGGCTCAGGTCGTGATCTCAGGGTCCTGGGATCAAGCCCCATGTCGGGCTCCCTGCTCAGCGGGGAGTCTGCTTCCCACTCTCTCTCTGCCCCTCCCCCGCCCTGCTTGTGTGCTCACTCTGTCTCAAATAAATTAAAAAAAAAATTCCTTTAAAAAATAAAGACCGTAACAAGAGACAAGAAGGGATGATAAAGGGATCAATCCAACAGAGGGATATAACAAGTGTAAATATCTTTATCCCCAACATTGAAGCACCTAATACATAAAGCAAATATTAACAGACATAAAGAGAGAAATTGGGGCACCTGGGTGACTCAGTTGTTTAAGTGTCTGACTCTCGATTTCAGCTCAGGTCATGATCTCAGGGTTGTGAGATCGAGCCCTGCGTCGGGCTCCGTGCTGGGTGCTTAAAGAGTCTCACCCTCCCTCCGCCCGTCCCCTCTCAATAAAAAGGAGAGACAAGTGTTGGCAAGAATGTGGAGAAAAGGAAACCCTTGTGCACTGTTGGTGGGCACGTAAATTGGTGCAGCCACTATGTAAACAGTATGGACGGTCCTTAAAGAATTAAAAAGAGAACTACCATATGATCCAACAATTCCACCTCAGGGCATTTATCTGAAGAAAACTAAAATACTAACTCAAAAAGATACATGTACCCCAATGTTCACTGCAGCATTATTAACAATAGCAAAACATAGAAGCAACCTAAACATCCGCTGATAGATGAACTTTTAAAAAAGATTTATTTTTCAGAGAGAGAGAGAGGATAAGCAGGGGGAGCGGTAGGCAGAGGGGGAAGCAGGCTCCCCGCTGAGCAGGGAGCCCAATGAGGGACCCGATCCCCACCCCAGGATCATGACCTGAGCCAAAGGCAGAAGCCCAACCAGCTGAGCCATCCAGGTGTCCTGATAGATGAATTTTTAAAAACATATCATGCACGCGCACACACACACACGATGGAATATTATAATTATTCAGCCGCAAGTAAGTAGGAAATCTTGCCATTTGGGACAACATGAATAGATGAGGTCATTAAGCTAAATGAAATAGGTCGGAGAATGACAAATATTATATGATCTCACTTATATGTGGAATCTAAAAAATAAAACCAAAACTGAGGTCAGATTGGTGGTTTCCAGAGGTGGGGGTTGGAGCAGTGGTAAAATGGGTGAAGGTGACCAAGATCTTTAAAAGTGAAATCTTTGCTCTTAAGTATTCAGCCTATGGAAGACATATTTTAAACAAATAATTACAAATACTTCACACAACAATTATAAGTTCATTCGTTCATTAAGTAAATGTTTATTGTGTGTTTACTATATATATATGCCAGGCACTAAACAAAACAACACAGTCCTCACCGTAGAGATACATTCTAGTAGGTGGAGACAGATACATAGATACTATGTCATGTAGTGACAAGTGCAATGGAAATGAAAAAAGGCAGGGGACCGGCAGAAAGGATATTTTAGGCTATGCTGTATGGGATGGTGAGGTAGATCCCTCCTGAGCTGTTCTTGGAGCAGAGACCCAGAAGAAGGAAGGGAGCAACTGTGCAGATAACTGGGGGAAGAGGTTTCCACTCTAAGGAAGAGCAAGTTCCAAGTGCCTGCCGCCAGAGAACGCCCACGGTGTTGCGGATTCGCGGGGAAGCTGGGGGAACTGGAAGGCCTTAGCGGGGAGCAGGGTAAGAGACTGTCAGGTGGGGAGGACCAGAGCATATGGAGCCTCACAAGCCCTTGTGAGGACAGGGGCTTTCAGCTAGGTAAACTAGAGGGCCAGTGGAGGTTTCGAGCAGAGGAGTTACATGACTTGGTTTGTACTTTCTTCTTTTTCAGAAGAATTTTTTATTTTGAACTAGTTTTAGATGTATAGAAAAGTTACAAACATAGTACAGAGAATGTCCTTATTCCCCCATAGCCAGCCTCCTCTAATGATAAGATCTTACCCATACATAGAGCAATTTCCAAAGACAGAAAAGTTGACATTGGCTTATTATTATTATTATTATTTTAAAGATTTTATTTGAGAGAGAGAGAGGGCACACATGCGCACAAGCAGGGCAAGGGTCCGAAGGAGAAGCAGCCTCCCTGCTGAGCAGCCAGCCCAATGCAGGGACTCGATCTCAGGACCTGGGATCATGACCTGAGCTGAAGGCAGATGTTTAACTGACTGGGCCACCAGGTGCCTCTGACTTATTATTATTAAGTAAACTGCACACCTAATTATGATTTCCACAGTGTTTCCACTAATGTCCTTTTCCTCTTCCAGGATCTAACCCAGGACCCCTCATTGTATTTGGTCATTAGTTTGCTTTGGGCTCTAGCAGTTCCTCGGCCTTGCGTTTCATCACCTGACACTTGTCCAGAGTAGTGACCGGTTATGCTGTCACAATTTCCTCAGTTGTGACCTTCCTCAGTTTTCTCATAGTCAGAGTTACACATTTTTGGCGAGAATCTCACGGGAATGCCATTGCGTCCTTTTCTTAGGGCACGTCATGGGGTTCCTGATGCCAGCACATCTTACTAGGGTGATGTCAGCTTTGAGCACTTGGATAAATTGGTTTCTACCAGTTTTCAACCCTGCGGAGTTACTGTGTTTCCCTTTTTGTTTCATAGATATGTTGAGGAGGCAGTTTGAGAATATGTAATTTTTGTCTCTCCCCGAATGTGTACCCCCTCATATTTGCACCTGTCAGTGGGTCTTGCCTGGAAGAGTTTTTACTGTGGTGTTTGCCTGTTGGTGACTTTTCTATTTCCTTCTTTTCTTTCATAATCCGTAATTCTATAGACAAAAATTGCCTTTGTCCCTCTTTATCTACTTAAGTACTTGTTTATATCAGTATGACCTCATGACCCCAATCCTTTCTAGAACTGGAGCCTGAAGTGGAATTGTCAGATCTTGTGGTGACTCCCTTTTCCTTTTGAATTCCTTGAGGAATTGCCACAGCGGCTCCATCATCTTACATTCCCACTCACAAGGGTTTCGGTTTCTCCACATCTTTGTCAACATACTTTGTGGGATTTTTGTGCAAGCCATCCTAACAGATGAGAAGTGGTACCTCATTGTGATTTTGCTTTGTGTTTTCCTAAAGATTACTGATACTGAACATCTTTTCATTTGCTTTTTGGCCATTAGTGTATTATATGGGTTTTTATGGCAGCATCCTTCTCTCCGTACTGCTTTCTCTCTTAGTTGGTTTGGACGACTGTTAAAAGAAGTACCAGAGACGTCTGAGTGACTCAGTTGGTTAAGCGGCTGCCTTCGGCTCAGGTCATGATCCCAGGGTCCTGGGATCGAGTCCCACAGCGGGCTCCTTGCTCCGTAGGGAGCCTCCTTCTCCCTCTGCCTCTGCCCGCCTCTCTGCCTACTTGTGATCTCTCTCTCTCTCTCTCTCTGACAAATAAATAAAAAAAAAAAAAAAAAAAAAAAAAAGTACCAGAGACTGGTGTTTTTAATATCAGCGAGTGGCTTACACAACAATTTGTTTCTGGAGGGAGGGAAGTCCACGATGAAGGCACTGACAGATTTGGTGTGTGGTGAGGGCTGGTTTCCTGGTTTGTAGATGGCCGCCTTCTTGCTGTGTCCTTATGTGATGGAGGGAGTAACAGAAGCACTCTGGGGTCTCTTTTAGAAGGACACTAATCCCATTCAGGAGGGCTCCATCCTCATGACCTAATTACCTCCCAGAGGCCCCATGTCAAAATACCATCCAATTGGTGATTAGATTTCAACACATAAACTTTGGGGGACACATTCAGTCTGTAGTAGGAAGGTTAGGTTATTGATTTGAGATATTGTTTTTTTTTCTTTTTAAATGTAGGCATTTATAGCTATGCATTTTCTTCTAAGCATTGCTTCCACTGCATTCTGTAAGTTTTGGGTGTTGTATTTTCATTTTCATTTATCTCAAAATTTCTTCTTTCCATTGTAATTTCTTTTTTGACCCATTACTTAGAAGTTGTTTTTTTTTTTTTATTTCCACATATATGTGACTTTCCCAAATGTCTGTCTGTTGTTGATTTCTAGTATCACTCCATTGTTGGAGAACATACTTTTTATGATTTCAGTCTTTTAAAATTTATCGAGGCTTGTTTTATGACATAACATATGGTCTATGTTGGGTAATGTTCCATGTCCACTTGAGAAGAATGTGGAATGTTCTAGAAGTGTCTGTTAGATCTAGTTGTTTAGAGTGTTGCTCAAGTCTTTTATTTCCTTGTTGATCTTCTATTTTATCCATTATGAAAAGTGGGGTATTGAAGTCTCTAACTATTACTGTCAAAATGGTCCATTTTTTCCTTTTCATTCTGTCAGTTTTTGCTTCATATATTTTACATACATATATGTTGGTAGCTGCATGCTAATGTTTATAATTGTTATGTCTTCCTGATGGATTGACCTTCTCATCATTATAGAATGCCATTCTCTATTTTTGGTAACAACTTTTATCTTAAAATTTATTTTGTCTGATATAGTACAACCATTCCAGATCTTTGGAGTACTATTTGCAGAGTATTTCTTTTTCAACCTGTTTGTGTCTTTGAATCTAAAGTATGTCTGATGAATCACTGACCTCTGCCTCTGAAGCCAGTTATACATTATATGTTAGTTAATTGAATTTAAATAAAAAAAGATAAAGTGTATCTCTTACAGGCAATATATAGTTGGGTTATGACTTTTTTTTAAATCCATTCTTCTACCTTCTGTATTCTGATTGGGAGTGTTTAATCCACTTACATTTACTGCAATTACAAATAATGTAGGATATACTTCTGCCATTTTTCTATTTGTTTTCTGTCAGTCTCATGCATTGCTGTTTTTTTTTTAGGACTCCATTACTACTTTCTTTTGTATTCGGTATTGTGTTAAATATTTTATAGTACACCATTTTAATTACTTTGTTTCTTTTGCTATATATATTTTTGGGGGTGTTATTTTCATATTTGTTCCCCTGGGGATTATAAATTACCATATTAACTTAGATGAATATCAACCTAATTTATATTTCAAAAGCTCCTCTATAGCTCTGTCCTTTCCTCTTTATATTATTTTTTTTTAAGATTTTATTTATTTATTTGACAGAGATCACAAGTAGGCAGAGAGGCAGGCACAGAGAGAGGGGGAAGCAGGCTCTCTGTTGAGCAGAGAGCCTGATGCAGGGCTCGATCCCAGGACCCTGAGATCATGACCTGAGCCGAAGGCAGAGGCTTTAACCCACTGAGCCACCCAGGTGCCTCTCCGCTTTATATTATTATTATCACATAAATTACATCTTAAATTATAAGCCCATCAGTACATTGTTTAAATTATTTTGTAATGCAATTATCTTTTTTTTAAGTGACATATAATGTATTATTTTTTTCAGGGGTACAGGTCTGTGATTCATCAGTCTTACACAATTCACAGCACTCACCATAGCACATACCCTCCCCAATGTCCATCACCTAGCTGCCCCATCCCTCCCACCCCCTCCACTCCAGCAACCCTCAGTTTGTTTCCTGAGATTAAGAGTCTCTTATGGTTTGTCTCCATTTCTGGTTTCATCTTGTTTCATTTTTCCCTCCCTTCCCCTATGATCCTCTGTCTTGTTTCTCAAATTCATCATATCACTGAGATCATATGATAATTGTCTTTCTCTGATTAAGTTATTCTGCCCAGCGTAATTCCCTCTAGTTCCAGCCACATCGTTGCAAATGGCAAGATTTCATTTCTCTTGATGGCTGCATAATATTCCATTGTGTATATATGCCACATCTTCTTTATCCATTCATCTGTCGATGGACATCTAGGCTCTTTCCATAGTTTGGCTATTGTGGACATTGCTGCTATAAACATTGGGGTGCACATGATCCTTTGGATCACTACACTTGTATCTTTGGGGTAAATACCCAGTAGTGCAATTGCTGGGTCATAGGGTAGCTCTATTTTCAACTTTTTGAGGAACCTCCATACTATTTTCCAGAGTGGCTGCACCAGCTTGCATTCCCACCAACAGTGTAGGAGGGTTCCCCTTTCTCCACATCCTTGCCAACACCTGTTGTTTCCTGACTTACTAATTTTAGCCATTCTGACTGCTGTGAGGTGGTATCTCATGGAGGTTTTGATTTGTATTTCCCTGATGCTGAGTGATGCTGAGCACTTTTTCATGTGTCTGTTGGCCATTTGTATGTCTTCTTTGGAGAAGTGTCTATTCATGTCTCCTGCTCATTTCTTGATTAGATTATTTGTTCTTTGGTTATTGAGTTCGATAAGTTCTTTATAAACTTTGGATAATAGCCTTTACCTGATAGGATCATTTACAAGTATCTCCTCCCATTCTGTCGGTTGTCTTTGGTTTTGTTGACTATTTCCTTTGCTGTGTAAAAGCTTTTGATCTTGATGAACTCCCAATAGTTCATTTTTGCCCTTGCTTCCCTTGCCTTTGGCAATGTGTCTAGCAAGAAGTTGCTGTGGCCAAGGTCGAAGAGGTTGCTGCCTGTGTTCTCTAGGATTTTGATGGATTCCTGTCTCACATATATGTCTTTTATCCATTTTGAGTCTATTTCTGTGTGTGGTGTAAGGAAATGGTCCAGTTTCATTCTTCTGCATGTGACTAATTTTTCCAGCACCATTTGTTGAAGAGACTGTCTTTTTTCCATTGGACATTCTTTCCTGCTTTGTCAAAGATTAGTTGACTATAGAGTTGAGGGGCCATTTCTGGGCTCTCTATCCTGTTCCATTGATCTATGTGTCTGTTTTTGTGCCAGTACCATACTGTCTTAATGATTACAGCTTTGTAATAGAGCTTGAAGTCTAGAATTGTGATGCCACGAGCTTTGGTTTTCTTTTTCAACATTCCTCTGGCTATTTGGGTCTTTTCTTCTTCCAAACAAATTGTAGGATTATGTGTTGCATTTCTTTGAAAAAAGTTGATGGTATTTTGATAGAGATTGCATTAAATGTGTAGATTGCTCTAGGTAGCATAGACATTTTCACAATATTTGTTCTTCCAATCATGAGCATGGAACATTTTTCCATTTCTTTGTGTCTTCCTCAATTTCTTTCATGAGTATTTTATAGTTTTCTGAGTACAGATTCTTTGCCTCTTTGGTTAGATTCATTCCTAGGTATCTGATGGTTTTTTGTGCAATTGTAATGGGATCGACTCCTTAATTTCTCTTCTGTCTTGTTGTTGGTGTATAGAAATACAACTACTTTCTGTGCATTGATTTTATATCCTGACACTTTACTGAATTCCTGTATGAGTTCTAGCAGTTTGGGGGGTGGAGTCTTTTAGGTTTTTCACATAAAGAATCAGGTTATCTGCAAAGAGTGAGAGTTTGACTTCTTTGCTGTTTCGATCCCTTTTATTTCTTTTTGTTGTCTGATTGGTGAGGCTAGGCCTTCCAGCACTGTGTTGAATAGCAGTGGTGATAGTGGACATCCCTGCCATGTTCCTGACCTTAGGGGAAAAGCTCTCAATTTTTCCCCATTGAGAATGATTTGCTGTGGGTTTTTCCTTAGATGGCTTTTATGATATTAAGGGAAGTGCCCTTTATCCCTACACTGTGAACAGTTTTGATCAAGAAAGGATGCTATATTTTGTCAAATGCTTTTTCTGCATCTATTGAGAGGATCATATGATTCTTGTTCTTTCTTTTATTAATGTATTGTATTGCATTGATTGATTTGTGGATGTTGAACCAACCTTGCATCCGAGGAATAAATCCCAGTTGGTCGTGGTGAATAATCCTTTTAATGTACTGTTGGA